>OX608054.1:22679696-23365390 GCA_951509405.1 Machimus rusticus
AAAATCAACAATCTCTTTTAGCGAATTTGTGGGTGATTAAAATTTAATTATTATAAGAACCTGAAAATTACTATTATGCATTTGTTAGATATTTCATATTGAATTACTTTTCATGAAATAAGAATATAGTTGTTGATGCAATTGCTCCAATAAGTTAACAAAAATCAAATTATTCGAAGAGATATGTAGATGTATAATTTTTTTTCTTGGTTATGAAGCTTGTTGGTTATCTTTATATATCTTTATATTATATGGAGTTTCAAATTTCTGGCTATGTAAATATTTTTCAACCCATAGATTTTTGAAATTCATTTTCAGTTCTTCACAATATGTATGTACCTACTTATTATAAGACCACCATTAATAAAATTTAATAAAATTAAAGTGTCATAGGAAATAAAATGTCGGAAAAAAGCTTTGCTTTTGGCCTGGTACACTAGGTGCTCCCCTTAAGCTGATTACAAGATCGTTATTCAGATTTCCTGATCTATGATCTTTTATGATACAATATTTTTGCTTCGTAAATTCCCATATTAAGTTAAAAATATAATTAAATTACAATATTATATTAATTAATTTCAGATTGATATGGTTGATGACAAAGAAACTCGATGGAAGCACTTTAATTCCGATATTCCTCGTAGATGCGGAAAAATTTCTGAATTAGAAAAATTTGATGCACCATTTTTCGGTGTACATTTTAAGCAGGCTCATACTATGGATCCTCAAGGTCGCATCCTTTTAGAAACGGCATATGAAAGCGTCATAGACGCTGGTATATGTCCAAAATCAATTCAAGGATCTCGTACTGGAGTATATGTGGGGGCTTGCTTTTCCGAAGCAGAAAAAACTTTCTTCTACGAAACTGTTGTCACTGGCGGTTTTGGGCTGACAGGGCAAGTATATTATTAAAATAATATAAATTAAATGTCTAAAATGCTTTCTTTTATTGCAGATGTAGCCGTGCTATGTTGGCTAACCGAGTTTCATACTCATTGGATTTTACAGGGCCTTCTAACCTTGTTGATACAGCGTGCAGCAGTTCTATGTATGCTTTGGATGCTGCTTTTACAGCATTCAGAAATGGTGAAATAGATGCTGCTATTGTTGGTGGTACTAATTTGATTCTTCATCCTTTCGTCAGTCTTCAGTTTGCTCGGTATTGGATTTACATTAAAAAACTTAATTCAAATTTCTAAATTAATTTTATTAAGGCTTGGAGTATTGTCTCCCGATGGACGTTGTCGTTCCTTCGATAAAGATGCTACAGGATATACGAGATCAGAATCCATAAATGCTATTTTTCTTCAGCGAAAACGTGACGCTAAACGTGTATATTGCACCGTGCTTTATTCAGATACAAATTGTGATGGTTACAAAACTGAAGGAATTACTTTTCCTTCTAGTCGAATGCAAGAAAAACTTCTATCAGATTTTTATGCTAACGTACCCGTTCACGTTGATGAGTTAGGATATGTAGAAGCTCATAGTACTGGTACTCTTGTCGGTGATCCGGAAGAGTGTCGTGCTCTAGACAACGTAATTTGTTCTAAAAGAAAAGAGCCTCTTCTTGTTGGGTCTGTAAAATCGAATATCGGGCACGCTGAAGCCGCTTCAGGAGTTAATTCGGTTATAAAAGTTTGTTTGGCACTTCATAATAACAAAATTGCACCAAATATACACTATGCGACTCCCAGACCAACAATTCCTGCTCTAGTTGAAGGAAGAATGGTGGTCGTTACTGAGACCCAGGAGCTCAAGAGTCCTTACATTGGAATTAATTCATTTGGTTTCGGAGGTGCGAACGCTCATGTACTTGTAAAAGGAAATACAAAGGAAAAAGTTAATTTTGGAATACCTAAAGATGACCTTCCTAGATTGGTTAATTTCGCTGGTCGAACTGAAGAGTGTGTGAACGAAGTGTTCGATTCTATCGTAAAAAGACCATTGGATGCAGAATATATCGGTCTTCTTCACAATACTCAAAGTGATGCACTTCAAGGTTTAGTTTATCGTGGTTATGGACTTTTTGCTCACGAAGATGGTAAAAATGCTCAATGCCTTACTAAAGATGTACAACATTTCACTGGGGTTCGTCGCCCAACTGTATTTGTGTTTAGTGGTATGGGATCGCAGTGGCCCGAGATGGGAACCGCATTAATGAATTTGCCAATCTATAGAGAATCGATCGAACGATGTCACAAAGCTCTTGTTCCTAAAGGACTTGATCTGATCAATATCCTCACCTCACCGGATCCCACAATTTTCGACAATATTCTCCATTCGTTCGTAGGCATTGCTGCTTGCCAAATTGCAATTGTAGATGTTTTACGAGCTCTTGATATTGATGCCGACTATTTTATCGGACATTCTGTAGGTGAACTCGCATGCGGTTATGCCGATGGTTGCTTTACTCCTGAACAAATGATATTATCTTCATACTCTAGAGGTATGGTGAGTGTAGAAGCCGAAAAAATTAAAGGATCTATGGCTGCTGTTGGTCTTGGCTTTAGGGAAATTATAAAAATTTTACCAACAACATTAGAAGTTGCTTGCCATAACAGTCAAGATTCGTGTACAATTTCTGGACCTGCTGATGATGTTGCGAGCTTTGTAAGAGAATTAAAGGTTAAAGGCGTATTTGCAAAGGAAGTAGCCTGCTCAAATATCGCATACCATTCTCGTTATATTTCTCAAATGGGTCCAGCACTCTTGGAACGTTTGAAGGAAATTATAACACATCCCAAGAGACGTTCAAAGAAATGGTTAAGTACTAGTATTCCAAAAGCACGGTGGGATTCCGCAGAGAGTCAATACTGCTCTGCTGAATATCACACAAACAATCTTCTGAGAAGTGTTCTTTTTGAGGAAACCTCAGCTTTGTTGCCACAAGATGCTGTAACCATTGAAATAGCTCCCCATGGGCTTTTGCAAGCAATTCTAAGAAGGTCTATGTCGAACGGAATTCATGTAGGGCTTACGCAGCGAGGCAGCAAAAATAATATGAACTTTTTCTTCTCAGCTCTCGGAAAGTAAGTATCATAAAAATGTTAGGAAGTCGTTGCTATTAATGAAATGAAAAAAAATTTTCAGATTGTTCATGAATGGTGTGATGATGAAGATTGAACAGCTTTATCCACCAGTCGAATTTCCAGTTTCTCGTGGAACTCCAATGATATCGCCTCTAATGAGCTGGGATCATAGTGAAGAATGGCATGTCAGCAAATTTGAGAATATTAAATCCGATCAGGGTGGCGAAAAACCATATAAAATTGGTATTAAAACCGATAGCGGTGAATATTTGGAAGGCCACACGATTGATGGAAGAGTTCTTGTACCGGCTACAGCGTACCTACTGTATGTATGGGAGACTTTATGTTTAATGAAGTATGGTCCATCTTATGTTGATATGCCTGTGGAATTTGAAGATGTTCGATTCATTCGAGCTACTCCACTTTCAAGAGAGGAAATCGTTACATTAGTTGTGATGATCCATTATGGAACTGGACGATTCGAGGTAACGTGTAAAGAATTTTGCTTTAAATCTTAGAATTTGAATTTAAAGTTTTCATTATAATTTATGCAAGAAAATTGAATTTAAATTTATGTATGTATATTGTTTGATTTAAATATGATAGTTCTCGAGTTTCCCAACTAATATAATATATTATATATGTAACTAGTGTAGCAAAAATGATTTCAACCAACTTTTTAAAGCTAGTTTGATTGTTTCTATGAAGGGGCAAGCAAATTTCTCCGTAACAACCTGCATATCTAAGAAACTAATTTAAAAATTATGTATTTTAGATCAGCGAAAACCGTGATGTGATTGTTACTGGAACAGTTCGCGAAATTGAGTATGAACTTCCAACAGATTTGCCACCCGCATCACCATCTGATTCTCCTATTATGGAAACAAAAGATTTCTATAAAGAATTACGTCTTAGAGGTTACCATTACAGTGGAGCATTCCGAAGCATTTTGCAAGCCCGCGGAGATGGTGCCTGGGCTAAAATTAAATGGGACTACAATTGGGTTACTTTCATGGATTGCATTTTGCAGTCTCATCTCATTAGTCAGGATACAAGATCATTATTTTTGCCAACTGGAATCAGAAAATTACGAATTAATGGCAAATATCATTATGAACTTATAACTAAAATGGATCCTGAAAATTTAGCATTCGAAATACGAAAAAGTAAAGAGCTAGATATGGTTGTCTGCGGCGGAGTTGAACTCACTGGCATGAGAGTCAATTCTGTGCCTAGAAGACGACCGCCAGGCATCCCAGTGCTGGAGAGCTATCAATTTGTTCCACATTTTCCAGCGCCGCAGTTGGATGAAGCGGATGCTATAAGATGTTGTGTCCAACTAATGCTCGAAAATGATTATCTTACGAAAATAAAGGTTGTGGAACATGACTCTACTGACTGTGCTGATCATATTATTGGACAGTTCATAGATGCTCTTGATGATCTCCCAGTGGTTACTGGAACATATTTCTTCCTGTCCACTCAAGAAATCGAATTGCCCGGTGTACAAGTCGATAATTCAAAGTTGTCTGGTCAGAAAAATTGCAATATTATTATTGCTAAAAACATGCTTAACAACGACGAATATGTTGAACAAGTGCAACAAAGTTTAATTGAGAATGGATTCTTTTTGGCGCGCGAAAAACCAGGTCTGAATATCGATGATATACAAGCACCCTCAGGGTTCCATAGGTTTGCTGTGTTCCCTACTGAAAAAGAAACTCTTGTGTTAATGATGCGTTTGAAGATAAAATTCTTCGGTAAGCCCATGACGGTTGTAGTTTCAGAGAAGGATAATCAGTTCGAATGGGTGGAAAAAGTAAAAGCTTGTCAAGCTGAAGGAGCAGTACTCGTAGTTGCTCAAAATGAAAAATTCAACGGAATCCTTGGATTGGTAAATTGTTTACGGAAGGAACCGGACGGACATTTGATAACTTGTATGTTAATCAATGATCCCAAAGCTCCTCCATTCGATCAAGACCATCCCTTCTACAAAAAACAACTTAAAATGGCAATGGCTATAAACATTTTCAAAGATGTATGCAATATAATTGTTTTGTTATTTTATAGAAAATGTTGACATTATTTTTTGTTTTTAGGGTAAATGGGGCTCTTATCGGCATCTACAATTAAAACAGGAGATACCTGAGAGGCCACACAGTGGTTTTGTTGAAGCAAGTATTAAAACCATAGGCGATTTATCTTCTTTGGGGTGGTTTGAGAAAGAGCCATCTCCAAAAGAAGCTGATTGCATTTATGCTTCTTTGAACTTCCGGGATATTATGTTAGCAACAGGCCGTCTATCTATTGAAAGTTGGGCTGGAGGAAATCGCAAGGAGCTTTCAAATATTCTCGGTTTCGAATATGTTGGTATTAAAAATAATGGAAAACGTATAATGTCCATGATTCCCACTGGTGCTATTGCAATGTACGAAGAGAACAAAATGAGTATTGTCGAAATTGAAATACCCGACAACATGTCTATGAGGGATGCTGCAACTATTCTTGTTGCATATATAACTGTGTACTATGCACTCTTTAACAAAGTCGATATACGAAAAGGAAAATCTATTTTAATACATTCTGGCACTGGGGGTGTCGGACTTGCTGCTATAAGAGTTGCACAAGAGTATGGCTTAGAGGTGTTTACAACTTGCAGCACAAATGAAAAGAAGCAATATCTTTTAAGCAACTTCCCTGAACTTAAAGGTAAGAATCATAAAAATTAGAATAATTAATTTAATGTCGGAGTTGGGATTTTGGGTTTCTAAGAAGTTTTCTAAATACAAAATATATATTTTCATTTAAGAATCCCATATTGGATATTCTCGAGATACATCATTCGAAAAGATGGTAATGACGCAAACAAAGGGAAAAGGTGTCGACTTTGTTCTTAACTCGCTCTCTGGTGACAAACTTATAGCATCCCTCCGCTGTTTAGCCTTCCAAGGTCATTTCCTTGAAATCAGCAAATTTGATTTTGCCAACGATTCAAAGATGGATATAGGTTCATTTTTAAAGGAACTAACTTTCCACGCAGTAATGGCGGATAACTTTTATTACATGACTGAAGACGAGAAGAAGGTAAATATTGCTTGAACATTATTTGGTCAATTTTTATGATTAATATTTTTTTTTTAAATTAAGGTTATCACTGATATGATGGTACGAGATATGGCGAGAGGAATTATAAAACCTTTACCTAGCACAGTGTTTAAAGCCAATGAAGTTGAAAAGGCTTTCCGATATCTTGCTAGTGGTCGACACATTGGTAAAGTGATACTTCAAATTCGTGAAGATGAGAAGTCGCGGTGTTCTCTGCCCATAAAGGTCATGCCAACGTTGCACTTTGACAAAAATTTGGTTTATATTATTCCTGGAGGGCTTGGTGGCTTTGGTCTCGAATTAACAGACTGGTTAATACTCAGAGGTGCTCTTAAAATTGTTTTGAGCTCTAGCCGAGGAATTACTAAATCCTATCAGAAATATAAACTTCATTTGTGGGCTACCAGCTATAAAGCTAATGTTGTTGTTAATACAGCGGATATAACTACACGGGAAGGATGTGAAAAACTTCTCCGGGATGCATCTAAAATGGGCCAAATTGGCGGAATATTTAATTTAGCCGTTAAATTACAGGACGCTGTTTTCCAGAATCAAACAGTTGAGAAGTTTAAGGAGACCTTCAGACCGAAAGCAATAGCTACAAAATACCTAGATGAACTGTCCCGAAAAATTTGCCCAAAACTTGCTTATTTTGTAGTGTTCTCAAGCGTTTCTTGTGGAAGAGGAAATGCAGGACAGACAAATTATGGTATGGCTAATTCCATAATGGAAAGAATAATTGAAGATAGAGTAGCAAATGGGCTTCCTGGCAAGGCTATACAGTGGGGCGCTGTAGGAGAAGTTGGACTTGTTGCTGACATGGCCGAAGATAAAATTGATTTGGAAATTGGTGGAACTCTTCAGCAAAGGATATCATCATGCTTGCAAGAGTTAGACACACTTCTAAGCTGTCCAAATCCAGTTGTTTCTAGTATGGTTGTGGCTCAAAAACGTTCAAACGCTAGAGCGGCTGAAAATATTATTGAGGCTGTTATGAATATCATTGGTATTAGAGATCTTAAATCGGTCTCTATGGGTACAACTCTTGCTGAAATGGGAATGGATTCACTAATGGCTTCTGAAATAAAGACAACATTGGAAAGAGAGTATGAATTATCGATTAATCCGCAAGATTTACGTACTTTAACATTTGAAAAACTTAAAGAATATTCTGATTCACGCCAAAAGGACAGCGTTGAAGCAGTTAAAATTAATTTACAAGAAAATACCCATGTAGTTGGAATGAACTTGCTCATAAGAAATCTTGGCGATGAAGAAAACAGTGATAAAATTATTCTACCTCTGGCTACAAACACTAACGACGTTATTGGCAATCCGATTATTGTACTACCTGGTCTAGAGGGTGTGGCTGGTTCAGCCTGGTACGAAATCTTCAAGAAATTGAATTCTAAGGCATTGTTCTTACAGTTCAATCATACAGGTTATATAACATCTCTGAAGAAAGCTGCTGAAGTAATCCTTGAGGTAAGCATATTCTTCAAAAACCCTGTAAAACACCAATGGTAATAAGAGTTTTATTTCAGGACATTGTTAAAGTTATAAATAAGAGAGATCCCTTCTATATTGTGAGTTACTCTTTCAGTACCTTCCTTACAATTGAAGTGGTTAAACGTCTAGAAAAAGCTGGTTATCATGGACAACTGCTATTTATAGATGGTGCTCCACATTTCTTGAAGAGACTTTGCCTTCAATATATCGAAGAGAAAACAACAGACGATGATATTCTCAATGTAATCTTCATTGGTATCGCTAGTCGCGTATTCCCCGATGAAACCATTGACGGACTTTTGGCTCTATTCAGCCCATTGGAGGGATGGGATAAAAAGTTTGAAAAATTCGCTGAGTATGCCGTAACTCAGAATCTTTATAGTAAAGATTATAGTATAAAGATGATTAAATCCATGTTTAACCGCATTAAGATGACAATAAATTATGACACGGAAGCTATTGAACAGATCAATGCTAACATAACACTTGTACGATCCTCTCAGGTGTCTATAGTTGATATTGACGAGGACTATGAACTGTCTAAAATAACGAATGGAAAAGTTGTTTTGAAATTCATTGAAGGTGATCATATGACGATGTTGGATAATCCGAAACTTGCTCAAATTATCAATGAAACACATCCAGCCATTATAGGGGACAAAGAATTCATGCACGTGATTAAGAGTATGTAAAATAAGAACTGGATCTTGGTATTATGGAAAATTATTTTATGAATTGCTGGATGACCACAAACATCAAATAAATGAAGCTACACAAAAAACTTCCTTCGATTTTTATTAAGCGCTTATCTACCTATATGAGTTCCTAGTTGAGAAACTCTAGTATTTTTAGAATTATTTGTGAGGTCCTGGAGAATTAAAGCGGTCCTAAACATTTTCACAGTGCTGTACATTAAAATGCCCTTTTTGATATTGCTAATAACTTTATTGTTTTCAAAATGGTAATCTAGCACTTCAAATCGGACAAAAACAAGCTAAAATCATCAAATTCAAGGACTCGTTAAAATCATTAAATTCAAGGAATCATTTCTTTAAAAAATCCACTCTGAAAGTTTTTGCAAGAATGTAGAGATTATTTACTGGGGATAAAATTTAAAAATTTTTATGAAAGCCTACAATTTTTTAAGTGTGTTCCAAAGCTTAAGGGTGCCATCATGTTTCATAGAATCGGATCAAACCATAAAACAATATTTGTGCTTCCAAAAGAAATAAGAGATTAAGAGATTTTGACAGAGCATTACTAGGTTAGAGCTTATCACATTCTTTTAATTTAATAACAATTAGTAACAATTGTATACTTGTCAAGGAGCGCAATTTCTATAAGTCTGAAACAAAAGAATCAAAGCCGGTCTTAAAGTAATTCTTATCCGCTCCGCTGGGTGAACAACTTAAATATACATTTAAAAAAAAAAACTAAAAAAAGTTTAATGCGTTCAATGTTAGAAAAATTCGCTATTCCCTGCAAACGTTAGCCCAATATTTTCAGCCGTCTTTCTTTAGAAAAACGAGTTCGAAGTTTTCGGAGCTGTATTTTCAGTATAAAATTAAATAAACTACTGATGGTCTAGACTCTAGAGTCCAGATTCTAGATAATGCAGTTGGTGGCTCCAAAAAGGTGGCTAGATACCAGGACAAGTGATCGCCGCATTAACGTATGCGGTATGGATTTGGACTCATTTCACAACCCTGTTCGAAATCACAGAACCGCAAAAGATTGCTATCAATTTCTTCGCACATCATCAGTAATTATTGCAATTGCATAACATTCAGTAATTATTGCAAATAAGGAAGAAAGGCGTCGGGAAAGCGTATGTAATTTTTATAACTCTCATCCGGAGTGGCTGAAATTCAAGGTTATGGAAAAATAATGATAAATGAAAGAAAGAAAGTAAATTTACAATATTCTATCAACAAATCAACTGCAAAAAAAACCAATTCTTCAAGTTTGAGTGGTTCTTCGAAGAAATAAAGAAAATGACGGTCGGATACGAAACTGCTGTTTAACTAACGTATCCAAAACGATAGTAATCGGTGTTCGGATGCGCGGAGCGTTTTTCTAGATGTGGCTGACCACCCGATATAAGAGTCTCCTCTCTGTTGAAATATGCTATTCAAACCATTTAATTTCTCATCAATGCGCATTCGAGCTAATCAGACTTGGAAAAAGCATGCCCCGTAAAATAATTGATCCATCGAGAGGAGGAAAACAATGATCGTTACGTAAGTCGAGCTCAGAGGCTGGCATTTCAATTGTTTTGCTCGGATAGATGCGCTACGATTCCCCGCCGATCGATTGATTAAATCATTAAACTGTCATCCAGGCTGCCTATTCCTTTCAAAGTTGTGAAATGTCAGTAACATTGCCGTGCGCGCATGCATTTTTGGATGCGTCTTCGCGAAGGCACAGTTATGATAAAAAACAGCCATGGAAACAAACCTTCCGTCTCATTTCGTATTTTTTAAATGCTTCACCTTCTCTAGCTTACTTTAAGGATAATTTTTAATTTTCTTGATATATTCGTATATACATAGAAACGAGACATATTCTTAACAACCCATGAAAATTTAGATCAGGATAGGTGAACTTTTATTTAAAATGAAATAAGAAATAATTATTTAAAATGAAATATTAAAACATTATTTAACAATAATAGCACAGCACATTTTGGGGTGCTGAATTAAGATATCATTTTTTTTCAATAACACATACATATATAGAAATGATAAAAGAAATCATTTTATATGTACAAGAACCTTATGTGATGGAGAATTTTAATTTTTTTTTCGTTAATTATTGCCTCGAAGTCTATAAGAAATGGATTCAATTTCAATTGATTAATTTATATCATTTCAAATAATTAAGCTAAATTATTTTAAAATAGCTAATTATTTTTAGTAAACAATTTATTTGAAATAACAAATTAAAATTTGCCCAAGTTATGAGTCTTAAGTTAAGTTAAATTATTTTAACGGCCTTGAATGTCTAGCATTCAAATTAATCTAGAAGACAGGGTAATATCACAGTTAAATTACATTTCTAGCGACAAATACCATTTGATTCTGGGAGCCATCAACGTGCAATAAATCAGACAAGACACGGCACCTGTGATTTAGTAAGTGTTTTACTTATATTTGACTCTAAGCGGTGAACAAGTGCTTCATTAATCTTCTTTTGCTGAATTAAGTAAGTAAGGTACGGTCGTTGCTTTAACACTTTCAATTTCACGAATCTCTAACTTTTTTGTATATTCAATTCGGCAGAGAGTCAAGAAATGTTTTTTTTTCGAGCCATGAGAGGTGATGGGCCTCTTTCATTTAATATGGCCTTGAAGTAAAAACGTGCCGCGCACAATGCCTTAGTTAGTAAGAGCCCTTGGCGACAACGACATTAGCAAAGAAAATTTTGCTTTTGCACATGAAGATAAATAGGTCAAATTGAGTACTTCCTGTACTCTGTAGTAGTTATATTTGGTATCAAATTACCCAAATTTGGTAAAAGCTCAACACATTAATAGCTCATCTCATCTTCCATCACCTGAACTAAACAAGGTCGTATAAACACCGGAAGTTGGTTAGTTGGGTCTGGATGGTTTATATAGTGACACGAGCTTGCCAGAGTCGAGAGCCCAATTAGCTCTAAAGTACGCTGTTTTGAAGTTAGATATTAGGGATTAGAGCCACCCTGTATAGTTCAGGAAGCGAACCAATTCCCCTATCCTTTTTGCATTTGCCAGTTATGCAATTTTGATTTACCACCTAAGTATTTACATTACCATAGGAAATCATAGACGAATCAGTTCGATTCAATTTGTTTTATAAAAAAGTTTTTTCATCTAAAATTTATATAATTTCGATGGTTTATTTGACATCCACTACAAGTTTCTATGATAAACAATTTACATTTCTAAGATGAATACATTACTTAATAAAGTTTTTAATTACATACTTTTAATTCATGCGATATAATTGTAATAATTTGTAGAAATGTAAGTTGTAAACCTTTCAGACATTTAACGTCTCTCGTAATGTGAGTAAAATTTTTGGATGCCCGAGTAATTTAACATTTAATATATAATATAAAAAAATTGAAAATTAGGATTTGTCTTAAGGATCTCGAGGAATATATGTTAAGAGTCCGAAGCCAACAGTAAATAATTGATGGCACTGATTCAAAAATAAAGCCATATGCAACACTATAACCGTCTAGGCTGAAATAGTTAAAAAAATTAAATATGTACATTTCAATACGATACTCGCAATCTATTTTTAAATTCTTTCAAAACCATTATTAACTATGTTTTATATAAAAAATACCATTCTGTCTATTTGAAATCATTTCAAAATATCGATAAATATTTTGCAGTGTCGATTAATTTTTCAATTTTAATCTTCCTGCTTGAGATAAATTGGCCACTTTATCTTCCCTTTCGGTGGACCCGCAGACAGACATAATCCGCCCAAAAACCACGTTCCTATGGAGACAGCGCACAGAAATCAAAGAAATTTCACGGTTTCCTTAAATAAATTACCTTTCGACAATTTAAGAAATGCTTCACGAGATCCTGAAGTGCATCGCGTGCTGTTTATAACTTTATTATCGCGCATTTTATATAAATTACAAACATATGGGTGTGCAACGACAGACTGTGTTCCGCGCGGTCGCAACTGAACAAAATCGGAAAACTTTAGGAATTCAAGGGGAGAAGAGTTCAATTAAAAAATTTTTTTATTTAAGCGATCCAGGAAATTGATTATCCTTTCGTGGACAAATTTTTGTAGGCGTAGCACAGTTTAAGATACAGGCGTATTGAAGGTTACTGGTCATAAATCCGCGGACACGACGAGGCCCTGATCACTTATTTGCGATATGCGACATGGTGTCTGTTCAGGCTTCCAAAGGGGAAACTTTAATTTCTGTCGAAAAATTATGAAATAAAACTGATGGAGGATGGCGAAATTTGTCAGCAAATATTTCCCCTGATGATTAATGGTGACTTAAGCGAATTTTTGGCCTCTGCGACTTACTCGAAGTTGGCCGAATGGCGGCAGAGAGGGCAGTTTGCAGCAGCAGTCTTCATCACATGTTGCGTCACTTCCGCCTTAAAAAAAAGTCACGGCCGGGAAAGTCGACAAATCATAAATTTAATCCTCAGTAGGTATCAGCCCGTTGGACGCAATAAATTTGTTCATAATTATAAACCAAACCTGATCGCGATGAATGTCCTCATATAACAAATCTGATGTATGAGAAAATGCGAAGGGGCATCTATACTTTCTTAGACTCCATACTCAAGACTGCCTTGAGACGGACTTGCCTTTGACTTGAAAATTGTAAAACACAGCAGTAGCGTATTCTTGAGTCTAGACGTTCTGGCTGGGACAATCAATGTCCGATGGATATGCCTTTTATTAATTTAATTTATCCGTAATACATAAAAGCAAATATGTCGAAATAAATCAGACCTTATGCGCTTCATTATAACAGTAGAGTCAGATTCACCAATTTAGAATGTAATTTTTCAGATAATTAAATTTAATCAATTTGAGAAATATTTTGGTAGACTTAAATCCCAACTTTTTCATTACTTCAAAACTAAAAATGTTGATTATGTTGCTAAAGGCAAAGCGAGCTGTGCCATTGCTAACTAAATAAAATTTACATTTTATTTACAATTAAGACTATAGTATGTACATATTTCTATATAAAGTGCGTCTATATTAACTTACTTATTTTCATAAATTTGTCATTCTCCTTCTTACATTCCTACTCAAAAATCTTGAAAGATACAAGGTGTGCACTGTGCACGCTTTAAAGTAAAATTTGCTGCAGACTTTGAGTTTCCATTTTTGAAATTATAACTCATATTATATTAAACAGGTTTTCATAATTATAATTGGTTTCCTAGAGATTTCATGCTATATATGTATACTACATACATTTTGCAATTTCGACTTTTTTCACGCTTTTATTTTATATATCCTATTGCATCGTTGCACTGAGTGCAAAATTATAAATTGTTCATAGTTTTTTATTATATATATTTCTACGACTACCGATTTTTTTACACTTTATTACAACGATGCAATAGTAAAAGCAAAGGGTGCAAGGCCTATTTGCACCAAAGTGTTGAATACCCAAAGTTAACAAAGTGCATAAAAGATCACGGCTATGAAAATCAACGGAAACGAGCACGTCGCTTAAATCGTTTTCCTAACGAGCTTTAGATGAATAGCATCAAGCATGAAATTTTATTTGACCTGCAATTTTGTATGTCGACTGGACAACTATGGTGTTATGTTGTCTATGTTTATAGCGTGCTAATCCTTGCCCAATTTCGCAAAGCTGACAATCCAGTAGCTTAATCCAAATGGGATTTCGGAATTGAAATCAATGAAAATTTCCATGGAGATTTATTGTTTAAAGGCCGGTCCTATATCATCCATCTTTGACTTTACAAAAAGTTTCATTGCCGCGTAATTTCCGCTAATGATTTATCCGAGCTTAGCACAAGTTCTCTTTTACGTAACCGCCCATCGATTCCCATTCAGGAATGAATTACTACCGGAAGAGTTCGCTGCGCAGCTCAAGAGGATCGCATTCGCCTTGCCCTGCCTGCTCAAATACACGAGTTAATGTCGTCGTGACACAAATTCGTGCCGTGCCAGATTAACTGGCGAGCATGCTTTGTGCTCCGCTGATCCAATTTACATTGAGCGATCATCGCATCCGGATCGTCTCCTTAGCTCAGCTATCGTAAAATGTTGCGCCGAAATGGAGTCGGCGTGATCACGAACGACTTCCGGAATTAAGCTATGGCAAAATAGGCAAAATTTCTCTGTTGCCTTCACGTGCACCAAAAAATAATTCTTTGCAATCCTTGACATTTTTTGCATACCTTCACCTCGGCAGTGACATTAATTAGATCGACAGCGAAGCAGCAACAACAGTTCCCCCTTTGGTGGACTCGGACATGCCGTGCCGCGTTCATGGTGATAGAATTCGCATTAAAGCGTATCGCGGCGTGAAGAAGACGATTACTGGAGAAGTTAGGCCATTACGGTCAGAGTTCAGAAATGAGGTCAATGGGGTTCATGAATTTTTACAGCCCTGAAATGCGGAATGCGGGTCAATGGTGAACATCGATAATGTAACTTACTTTAGACCAATAATGGAGTCATCAACAATCGCTTTCATAAAACGGTTGGATTTAATCTTTCACTAGAAGCGCTGAAGCCGCTAAAAAGCTAGCCAAAAGTCCAAAACCGAAAGTTTAAGAACAAAGGTATAATAGTTCTTAAATCATAAAACAGTTTTAATATGATATTATATAATTTAAAAAAAAAACAATTTGTTTAATATTGATGCTCTTTTAAGTCCACCTAAACAATTATAAAAATTTTAAAATGGTTACCGCACTGCCACTCCGGTAATTGAAAACAAAATCTCTGAATATATTTAGGCCTACAAATCGATTGGTGTATCGCCTGAATTTTGATAAAACTTTACATAAGCATTGTAAAATGCAAGTAACATCTGCCTGTCTGTCTGTCCGCAGTTTTACAGATTTTTTCGGAATAGCTAACAAAGAGTTAATTGCCTTCAAATCCGTGAAAACCAATTGTAATTTACATATTTTAGGGTTAAAATCCCCAGGCAAATTGCTGCTTTTTTCCGAAAGGACGATCAGTGAAAAATAACGTCTTAGTGGTTGTCTGATATCCAATAAGAGCTATTATACAATTATACTATTTATTTATCAACTTATTTAGTAAGAATTGTTTCGTACACAAATATAAAAATTCCCTATTGCTATTGCCATATACAATCCGCAACATAATAAAAATAAGTACATATCGGTAGCATCGCAGAAAAAAAGACCGGATGTAAAAAGTAATAAAAACAAATCAGCAGCGGCAGCGGAAATAAATATAAAGTAGCCAGGCGAATTAAAGGAATGGGATTTTCGGTTTTACAAAGTAAATTCATTTTCTTCAAATCTCTCTGTACTATTTCTTATTATCAAATTCATCTTCAGGAAAAACTTTTTTCAAACATGTTCAAAAGAAAAAATTTTGATACTCACATCAGTCGAAATAACGAAGAGGCCTTTTTTTTTTATTTTAGATGAAGATGAGGGTTAATACTTTAGATGTATGAATTAAAGTTAGTATATAAACTTTTGTTTTACCTTTGATTCTTTCTTTATATATAGGTTTTTTTCGAAATATTAACATTTTGAATCGAAAAAAAGTTTATTTAATTTATTATCCAATGAGTCCTTGTGAAATCCTTCAAAGAACTTAAAAATTATCGTTCGTTGGTACATATCTTAATATCTACTTATGTATCTAATTAAGGTTAGCCTTCGCTGCTCACCTGCCATTATACCGCCAAGGTACCGCATAACTCACGGTGCTCCTCTGTAGGTAACAATCGAAAGGCCCATGTCCTTCACTTTCACTTTCTCATTAGAGATGTCGTAGCGATCCTGAATAATTAAAATATTCCTTGACCTCCAGTTTCGAAAGAAGTTCTTCTGCCTATCTACGGCAGTTACGACTCTCCGCGGCTGCAACAAATCAATCGGAAGTAGCCAATGTTCCATTATGAAAGAGTTTATCAGTTAGCGGCGATCGCATCCAAAGCTCGCGAGCTCATTACAAATCAGTGGCGGAGTCTATGCAGCTAATTTGCATATGTAAGTGCGTGCAAGTGAGCTTTTTAACGAGGTCCGGTGAGCTGCAACCGATAAATCTCCGGCAAGTTCATTACCACAAAGTGCAGTCGGACTGGATTGCATTGCCCCATGAGACCACTTTCTGTCCGACTTGCCGGCTGCTGCCGTGCAATTTCTGTTTGTGAACATACCAGCGATTCTGGAGATAGGCGTTTTGTTTTGCAGTTTTCCAGAGCCCCAAAGAGATTCCCGTCGAGCCGACCGCGGCTTTATCCGTTCAAGGGCCAGTAGTCGCGATCGTCACCGGTGGATTAATGGCCGACAGGCATTTTACTTGGTAACATTCAGTAAGTAGTATGGATCATGATTTCCAACCGACCAGCAAATAGATGACAGGCATATTTCCGTGTCAAGAACCGGTGAAGGCTGCTCAATGACTTTTCCGAAGGCTTGTGGTCTGTCGACTTTACGTCTTTAATCTTGAGTAATCATAACTCCTAACAGATGACATTCGCACAATTTAAAATGTTGCACGTCTTCGGAGATGGCTTGAAAGTCAAGTAAATGTTGCCGCATTAGTCTAATGTTGCACATTAACAGCACCTTCGATGCTAATTGGTCGCCTTTCTTATTTTCCCTTCAAGCCGATAGATCTGCGCTAGTTATCGTGATGGAAAACAAAACAAAAATATTAGTCAATGAGATTTTTTCTGATACAATGATATATTTCATATGCACTTTGAGATGCACCTGCGGTCTTGAGTAACAACACTTTTTAATTTGCACCTTTCGCTCTTTCGAGACGTTTCCCTTTCAGTTAAGGTGACAACATTTTGTCAGAGTGATGTATGATGTATGCTCATTGTGTCATCACGATCTCATCTCAATTAGCAAATGACTTGTTTCTCAAATTTTAGAGAAGGGAAAGGTAATGACAAGACAATGCAATCTAAAGCAGCAAGAACACTGAACACATCTAGTCTAACCGCTTTGAATAGAATGCATAAATACCCCAAACAGTTTTGATGCAATATCGTTTTCCTATGAGCTAAACATAAATTATAATTTACCAATTTAAAAAATTCTGTCATCTCACAGTGATGCACATTTGCGAATTACAAATCGAGTGCAGTCATTTATCATTGCTTTACGTTCACACAATAACCGAATAGATATTTTAGTTATTACAAGAAAAACTCCAAATCGAATATAGGTCAATTTTATCTGCAATAGAATAAACTAACTTTAAACAAATCAGGCAAATTAACGCTAGATTGCCCCAAATAAATCATTTTGGCTGCTTTTTAATTTCAATTAGTAAAAAATTATATTTATAATGATACCATTTCTTCTTCTTCTTTTTATAAAAAGTCTCAAAATCCTAAGAAATCGTATCATTATAAATATAATTGTTTTACTAATTAAAAGCAGTCAAAATGACCATCTTTGGACAATCTAGTGTTAAAATCATTCTACCAGATAATATACCCACTGACAAAAACTTTCAGAGTAGATTCAACAGTTAAACCAGATCTAAATGCGTTTAAGGAACCTGTTAAAAATAACTTGTGAAAATAAATTACCTAAGATAAGATGGCACTAAGTTCCTTACAAAGTAGATACATAGATATTTGTTTCGATAGTTAAGTACTATTTGTCAACTCTAATTTAAATTTTATTCATTCCTGACCGCTTTACGAGGTTTTTAAAATGTCCCTTCATAAATTTGTATAGGTATACCTAATTCCGCTGTAAAACTAAAAAATTAATATTAGCGTTGTAAGAAATGCACTATCATCTAGGCACTCACTTCCCCCATTCCTAAGATTCTAAGCTACAAGATGATGACGGGTTCAGACCGACCTAATTTCATTAAAGTTCCAAATAATACAAAACACAAATTCTACCTGCCTTTACTAATCAATCGACATGATAGTACGATCAAATCTAAGTGTAAGAATCCGGCAGTGACAGTAATATGATTAAAAGAAATTACGAGAGTTCAAAAACATAACGAACTCTATCCTCTATTTTTGACTATATGTATTAAGGTTTTGTTCAATTTATTATCTCAATTTACATATTTTCCTATTATCACTTCATCCAAGTACTTACAATTAACATATACCTATATAGATTGCATCAAAAAAACCGAAGTTGAAATGATCACCCAGTCGATCCTTGCAATTATTCTTACTTTCTCTAATTACACGCGCAATGATTTTTTTCATTCAATTCCGATAATCCAAGCAAAATTGATACAAGCAAACCCAACAAAAACATCTATTAATTATGTATGTAATTGAGGTGTAATCCTCTTCAAATTTCATGAAACCATGAAGTTTTTATCTTCTCTGGATTGGTTCAGAGACCAGGAAGAAGTTAAGATATTAAAAATCTTCTATAATCTTTCCTGATAAATCGTTACGTGATTTGGATGACTATTTCGGTCATTTAAACTATTTATAATTATGATCAGAGGTCAATAATGCTTTTCAACAACTCTTCAGACAAAATACAATGGTCAATTTCTGTTTCTTCCCTATCTTTTGTAGTTTTTGGCTCGCTAAAAAATGTAGTTCAAGGTAACAGGCAACTTAAAGCCAATGATGAAGTGATGAAAAGTCACTTTGAGATTTCAAATAATCGTGACCCGCCCGAAGAAGACCTTTTCCAAATTTAAGTTAGGACCTGTATAATATAACTTTTTTAAAATTCTTTAAGACTCTTGAGGGGCGGAGAGCTCGGCCAATACTGTCTGAGTTGAGTTGGTTCAACTTAAGCGCTTTTGGATCTCAAGGCGATTCAACTTCAATTCATTCCTGATGATCTTATTATGCTAGCGACGCTGTGCTCGCAACCCAAATAGTTCACTCGATTATTGACGCCATTGAGCTCGTCCTCATCTCATGCGCAAGCAATTTAAGTGGAATGTGATTTTTGTTGACAGTGGCCCCGCGCATGGTCGATTACATAGGGGAAAATTCATAATTGCTCTAAATATGCGCAATGTGATCTGATCTGCGCGGAATTAGAAGGTGAATCACAAGCCAAAGATACATAACACCAATTTAATTGCACTTAAGTCATCCAGCCCACCTGCGTACGTCGTCGTAATTGAATCGTAAGTAAAACGCTTGTGTAATACGCCAGGAAGTCAGTTGCCCAAATTCATCATCGCCAAGAATTTGTCTATTCTACCAGTCACTGAATTCGAATAGTATGAAAATAAAAATAATTCTCGTTAAATCAAAAACGAAGCTGGTTTTACTAAGAAATTTTTGAAAAAGACGGATAAGTGCGAGTAGAACTTGTGCTTTGAATGTTCCACATTTTTAAAACATAGTAAGCAGTTATTTTACATTGTCAATTAAATTTTTAATGATAGAAAAACAATTTATTTGAACATTATATCGACCATTATAAAAATACACTTGGATTTACGCCGTATCTTTTTATTGCATTAATCTAGAAACTTAAATGTTTTACAGAAGTTTGGGCATAGTAGAAAAATGATAAAGCTGAAACTGTTCATTGCACAAAAAAAAGAAATTTCGTAAGTTTTTATAGCCTCTGAACGTTAACTCATCATTATAAACTTTTAAACTACGCATTTGAACTTGTTACCCGTTAATTTTTTTTGTAGAAATTGCATCTGTTTGGAAAAAAAATTCTGATTTTCGTCGAAATTTTGAAATAAAACTATATCCAATCAAAAAGATCCTATGCTTCAGATAATACTATAAAGAATATGTGGTTTAAATTTTATCAATATCTGTTAAGTAGATCTTGATATATTTTGTACACCATTTTGAAAAAGGTAGTTTCAAGAAAAGGGCAAAAGAAAAAATTTCAATGCAGGAGAAATGTTCGTACCTAATTGGAAGTTCTCAAAATACGTGTCAGTTTTCTTAGATCTTAGTTGGATCCGTCCGGGAATCATGTCGCCTTGTGAAACCGTCCTGATAACAGAGTGCTGCGTCTTGTTGCCGGTAAAGTATGACACCATTATTATTCATAATCTTCCAATCTCTTGCTCTGTAATAATATCACTGAGTACGATCACAAGACGTCCTCATACCTGCCGTCACGTAGTTCTGTGAAACATTACGAAACTGCTGCGTCAGTTCCTAATAGAGGATCCATCATATGCGCATTAATCAGCGTCCTCAGGTGTGTTGCAATATCGTCAAAACAATTATTTTTCCGATCGGAAAATTGTTCGCACTCCACACACATCTCTAAATGTTAAAGATGTTAAATATTACCTAAATTCTTTTGAAAGGGATTCGAACTCCTCTATAAGAAGAGATTGTACGCTTCAATCGAATAGAAAAGCAATAAATCAAAAATCACGCAATTCTAGCTCAAGAACTTAAGCTAGTGTAATGCGTGATGAGTGAAGAAGGCCCTGAAAGATCTTCACTTTTTCGAACTAAATGCTAAAGCAAACTTAACTTAAAAGAAGAAATTTCAGTCCTTGGATAGAAAGAAGGTAACCAACTACATAATGATAATAGTCTTCTAAGTAATTAGGAAGCTAACAAAGACTTTCTGATTATAGGTAAAAGTCATGGCAGTGCCATTGATTTTCCTGCCTCAAGCCTTATTAAGGGCAATTTACACGGTTAGTGCCAATTCAAGCGTGAATTTCCTGGGACTGAAAATGAAAATTTATTGAGACCCAGAGGCTTAACGCCAACTACTCTCACGAAGCATTTACAGAGGGCAAAGGGGTTTATTTCGCAATTCATGGAAATTTAAACAAATTGCTATTTAAATCAAAAGTTGAGTATCTTCACGGTCAAATCTGTTGTCAAATGTGGCAAATTTAAGATGACGATCAAAAATCTTTTATCTAAGGTGCTTCGATGAAACTGAACACTACATGGCCTTGATTGACACTGGTTTTGATTCAAGTATATTGAGGGTTAAACATTTTGAATGAAATAAATTTTATGAAAACTCGTTTCTTGAAAAATGAAAATATATGTGTTGTAATTGTAAATTTTAATATCTTTTAATTGCGATGTTGCAAAAATAAGAATGCAGCTTTAATATACCTTATACCTTCGCAGTATTGTAAAACTACATAAAAGTTTTACGAGTTGCATTAAATATTTGTGTAACCGTCTCCGGAAAAATAAGTTAAAAATGTTGTTCTTTCACTCGCCCTGAATTCGATGGTATCTTTGGGAGAAAATATTCTAAATTCTAAAAATCCAATGAATTAAGAACCTATTTTATTACTAAGTTCTTAGACAAAATAAACCGCCTTAATTCTAAAATTCTATAAATTGTAAAGAACATTTTAATAAACTAAAGGAACCTCTTAAAAAATAAATGTTTATAAATATGATACCTATAAAAAACAACAAAATAACTTAAGTTGTTTCAATAGGCGACGGGCCTCATTATTATATTCTTTAATTTTTTTCTTTTATTATTATTATTTCGCAATGTTTTGTCTTATAAACATTTGGTACTGATAAAAATTTTAAGGGAAAAAAACCTAAATTACACAAAATTATTGGCATATAAGTATTTCCAACTATTAGGGATGGGTTCATTTTTCTTCCATGCAAGTTAAACGCGGCACAGTTTTGAACCCACATAGTCCCAAAGAGTTAAACTTTTTCAAAATTCTGAGTTTTTTGTTCTGTTCAAACTTCTTCTCGGTCAACTATTTTAAGCACGTTGTACATACTTATATCCACAAGAAATAAAAATCTGTAAAAGATCTTCAAAATTGCAAAATGAATCTTCCCAACGCAATATTTATAAATTAAAACATGCGACTTCCAAAACATCCAGCGACTCAATGCCCACCAAAACTGCAGAGCAACCGTCACCTTCTCCTTGGTGAGTCTTGCAGCAAAGTACGAACTGGTGGTGCGGCAGCCTCAACATCGCCAGCACCCACAGATTTATTTGCAACTTTTGCTTTGTTTCGAGCAATCCAAAAGGGGTATGGTAGGGCAAACTGATAAACTGCAAATCGACAGTACCCTCCTACCCGATCCCTCTTTATAACCCAAAGAATTTTAAGGAAACGCTTTGATTTTTTAAAGCAATTATTGTCTTAAAATCTTTTTGCGATTTCTTAACTGCCGAAAGATGCAGATGAGCTGTGATTATCCACTAGACATTGCGCTCGTTCATAGACTCGGTGTAGCTGTTTGGGGGATAGAACTAAAACAGCCGACAGAAAACACATTTGAATTTGTTTTTTTGAAAAGTCGGAGGCCTATAGGTTGCAGCAATAAAGCTGCAAACATGAAAGCTCCCCTATTCTCAAATCTGAGGGAAAATGGTATACTGGAGCGGGGGGGATAGTGGGAACTACTCATCATTTGCAGACTCCCCGCGAAGATCCCTCTAGAAAAGTTAAACAGCATCACTTTATCGGTGTCTTGAGAACTCTCAATGAATTTTTCATATAAATACCGAACCAAAAACTTTCTTCACCATCAGTCCTTCCTTCGACTCACGTGGATCTTGTGACTTCCCCGAAAAAATAGCTATAAAGGCGCGGCAGGATCGGACGAGGTAAGGATCCATAGTGCATCTAGTCGTTTTTAAAATCAGTATAAAGCTGGACTTTTACGAATAAGTGTGAAAGTGAATCACAGTGCAGAGTGATATTGTGACTACCATCTGAGTGTAACGTCTATCCATCTTCCAGATTAGCCCGGAAAATACGACCTTTGAAAAAGGAATTTTTTGAAAATAAAAAATATTTTTGTGATTCGATCACATCTAGAGGACTGCTGCGACCTGACCCCATTGGGATACCTCCGAGTTATCAGAATGCAAACCCTCACTACGATCATCGGTAAGTTTGCGATCCTCAAAAAGTTATGACACCCGAATTAGCAAACAATGCGAATTGCACTTCTACCAGCGGCGGTTTGATTTTGTAATTGGACTTTGCATAAGCGCGGTGTATGCATAATTAACCAGGCTTTTCTTGTGCGGGGGCTAGGAGTCGATTTCTTGACCAGCTCCGTAAGACAAATGCATCTTTAACTTTTTTTTTTTTTGAGCTGTCGAACTCCTTTATCGAAACCGATCGTCGACCACAGACAGCCACACCGCGACGCAAAAAGGGGCTGAGCTGAGGTAATAATTAATATTTCAATGCAATAAATAACCACTTATGACTTATGAGCGGCCGCTTGACGGGCAAAGAATCATTGAGGAGCCGATCCGCGATCGACTCCCGTGGATTATGCTTTATGCTTTATGGGCATACAGTGGCTGAGTTATGCTGTGGGCGCATCAAACATACGCGAACTGAGGCGGACATCCGATTGAAGTGAGTCTGGTGCAGCCACACCGCGCCGGCTCCGATCTTTGGCTTTTGTTTGCTGCTACAACCGCATGGGCTTTTTTCCTCCCGCGTCCACTTTGGTAATCGATAATAAACAACGCGAGATATGATCACGATCTTGGCCCACTAATATTGTTATTTTGCTGGCAATAGGTATCGACAGGTACTTGGGAAGTATTGTTAGGCTCCTTTTGAGATCGCATCATCAGTAGCTTTGTTTGTTGAGAATTGGGCGTTATTTTTACTGGATGTAACTACTAAAAGTTTTCGTGCAACCACGTCCTATGATGAAATCTACCCTAGATGAAGCAAAAGTTCTTAACACACCAAGATCACATATCGAATTTAATATATGACCAAATATAAAAAAATACGGCTCTAATTTCATAAGTATTTCTAATATACATTATTACATACTTTTTTTTTGGAATTGAGGTCTAAATCCTTATAATTTTATTTACACTTTAAATTTAAAGAATCTCTTTCAGTGTGCCACACTTTTCAAAAAAAAAAAATAAATTGTTATGTTGAAAACATCTCTATTATATTCATATCAGTAGAGATATTTCCAGTATTCGTTTAGTTCTTTCTTATTTATTTTATATAAAGATAGTTAATAATTTACGAATTTTTTTTTTTAAATATAAAATTTCCTAAATAACGGTTAAAATGTGGTAAATAATAATAAAAATGTACTTAACATTTTTGGAATTATTTGTTCGTCTTGCTTTCATAGTACTTATCGCTTTTGATTTTAAATGGTTATGAATTTTGCAATGAAAATTCTACAGTAAGTCATACGAATATTTCGCTTGAATTTGAGCTTTAAAAAACAAGTATGTATGAAAATTTATAAAAATGCATGAAAAGCATTTTAAAGATTTTATGAAACTTTTCAAGCATTTTTTATTACACACAATTCTTATTTATTCCATATCCTTACACCTTAAGGGGTTGAATTTTTGAATGTTAACATTGATTAACAAGTTGCCAGGAATTTTCTAATTCTTCCGTCGCGCAGAATGTATACGGTCATCGTCATATGTTTAAATTTATCTATAGTAGAACTTGATTGCACTGCACACTCTTCATTCATGACTTCATCGAAGTTGGCTTCAGCAAATTTCCTGCTGGAGTTGTTTTCCTTTACACTCAAATCGAAATGACGTAATTTTTTAAGACTAAGGTCCCGGAAGAAGACGAAAGAAGTTTTTATAGAACTGAATAGTACTATTTATGAGGGGTATAGAAACAAAGGTGACTATCTTCACTTTTTTCGATAATGTAACTAATAACGCCATTTAGTTTCAATTGGTGAAAGCTTTCTTTCCATCAAAGAGACACCTAAAAAAAAAATTTCCACGTAAAAGGGTTCATCTCAACACAATAGTTATAACCACAATCAAATCGAAAAAATAATCGAGTTGATGACATTTGATTAATTTTTAGGGGATATTCATAATCGCATTAATGGAAAAAATATGTATTCTATTTCATGCCCATCCGAAAAACAAATTCATACAATTTACCTACACCTACCTCACATAAACATACAAAATATTCATTTGATATTTATCAAAATAATCGATTAATCGCCGATTCTTCAAAAGAGGAAATAATCAAATCAAATTAATCGATTATTCTATCCATTGGATTAATCATCATCAGTCTCATCTCTACATCCGAGTCGTCGCGCAATTTAACTGGGAACATGTACAAGTAATTTGCTGAAATTTCGCGCTCTTTCTTTGCTTAACTTATCTAGTGGCGAAAATTCACTATATAAGATAGCACAATTAAACAATTAATGGGTTTTTGCTCATCACTTTCTCTTATGTGTCAAGCATTTTATGCATCAATTTAACGACTGTCTGACCAAGTTCCTATGTGCAAGTTCACAAAACATAAGTTGAAGTTTGGCTTCCATTTCCGATGCTTCGTTTTAGAAATATTTTTTTCCCATGATAACTTTCAATTTTCAAAAAAATTCAATTCAATTCAATTCGATTTTGTAAAATACAATATATAATAATAAGTTTTTAAAAATTCTAAATTAAAATACCACCTTAACGCAACCAACAAACAAAGGGCTGCTTTCAATACCTCAATAATACGACGAATATCAGCTTCTTGGATATTTTTGTAATTCGTTAAATTTGGTCATTCAAATTACGGTCTAATGTATTGCTAACAAATTGTAAATAAAACTTCTATTAAACCTATGAGCTTAAGTTCAACGAGTTTGCGAAAATTTGACAACAAAATAAAACTTAGTTTTTTTTGAAACTATCACCGAAAAGCAACCATTAAACCAACTTTTTTCTAATTGCTAACCTTATTAAGTCACATTTTTTGACCATGTATGAAAGATCATTAAAAAATAACCAATTATTTTATACTATAGATGGCAAATGAAGATCATAACAGAAGCACACCTTAAAAATAATTGTTCTATAAGATATTAAGAAATAACTATAGAGATTGATGATATTTTATGTTCTTTAATTAAGACCAAACTTTCATTTTTACTTACTTTTTGATTGTACTTATTTACGAATCTCTAATCTACGAAACAAATCCTAAAGAAATAATGTGCGACTTCTATGAATACAGAAGCAAAAATGTGTTAACCTATATATTAAGTATTTTCAATTGAAAAGTTGTCTTTCTCATAACTAAATTATGGCACAGGATTCCAATATTTCTATTTGCAACACCCAACATTAATGACAGTGGTGTATTTTATACAAAAGGTGCCAAACTGTCGAAATGGCTTACTTATGCAAATTAGATCCATTCTCTCGCATAACCGTCATGTAATGAGCGATTGCTCACCGCCGTCAGCTGCTATTTGATGAGTGGCTGCTCACGACACCAACGCACTCGTTAATTACAAAAATTTTAGGTATGTGCCTCAATCGGATGCCTGTGAGCATAGTGCAAGCATAACGACCTCCGCAAACGCGAAAGCGAGTTATCTGCGAGCCCAGGTGCCATGTTGAAATTCAAGATCAAATTAAATTATGCGCAGGCACCGCGCGCTCAGTGGGTTATCAGAGGACCAATTAAATCATTACACCGTGTCGTGAGTGAGGCCGGCTTAATGGCGGTGACATAAGAGTACCAACGGCTCCCGTTCGTGTAAATGACACAAAATCGAGCTGGTTTTGGTGCAACTTGTGCGCTTAATAACATTTTATCCCAAACAATTTGTTCCCAGCAAATTTGGTTCCCATAATTATTTCGAGCATTGTAACTACTTATACCCAAGCAAGCAAGCGGAGCATGCGCCGTAGGAAACTACAGTACTGTGAACATTTTTAGGACCACTTTAGTTCTTCGGAAACTTTTAGTTTTTCGAAGCATGGCTTTTTTATATTAATCAGAGGAGTAAATCAATGTAGGACTAAATAAACCTCAAAGCGTTTTTTTTTTCCATTTCACATAACTTTATTCATTTTTAATAACTTATTAAAAATATAGAGCAATTTTACTTCAACAGGTACCTACTGTGGAAAAAAATGTACTATTATCCTTTAATATGATATTCCTATGTATAACACTTGTTATACGTTGTGGCATAGACTGTATAAAATGTTTGGCAAAAGTTAGAGAGAGAGAGAGTTCCATTCGTCAATTTCTTTTAATTGCTGGCTGTTTTTTTTCCTGTCACCCTGTCTTTAAGGACTTTCCAGACAGTCAGTTCGGGACTAACACAGCATTTAGCAAATAGAGCACTATTTCTAACGCATGTTTCCAAATGGATAATTAGGTATTTGGGAAAAATATGCCGTAGTTCGATCAAAAATAACAATATTATGAATGATAGCCCTCACTGTTAAGAGGGAAGATAAGGATCCTGTAATTTTTCAACGTAACTGTTGAAATAAAAATTTTTCTCATTTTCTTAATAAATTATTAAAAACGTTAAAGTTATACAAAATGGAAAAGAACACTTTCGAGATTACTTCAGTATTAATTTCTATGCTTCAAACATTTGAAAATTGCCGAAACATTAAAGTGATCTTCAAAATTGTCACAGTATACTGTATAACTAAAATAACTAATTTATTTTTTCTTTGCAGTCTTATTCGTCACAAGTCATCTGTGTCTGGTAAGTACAATAAGAAAGGTTGTGGCATAAAAGATGGATTGACTTAATTGCTCCCACAGGCGCAGAATGGCTACACATATCCACGGCCGCCAGATGGCCCTCTAGCGGGGCCTAGCACTATAGCTCCTGGAGTAACACCACCGCTAAGACCAGGAACGGCTGGAGGGTACCCTTCACCCACAGGACCCGGTTTCCCAGGGTCGCCAGGTTTTCCAACAACAACACCCGCTTACGGAGGCACCGGGTACCCCGCAGCTGGACGACCAGGTGTCGGTTTCCCTACTGGGCCAGGTGTAGGGGCACCCGGTTTCGGTAGCACTCCGGCTGCACCCGGATTTCCAGGCAGACCAGGAGCAACTGGACCAGCAACAGGTTTCCCATCAGCTCCCGGAGTTCCAGTGCGACCAGGAACAGGCCCCGGATTCCCTGCTGGTCCAACTTATCCTTCGGGATCTAGGCCTGGTTTCCCCACAGGAGCTGGTCAGTATCCAACAGGCGATGTTGGAGGAGGAGACTATGAAGGCGGCGACTATTCTGCAATTCCTGGAGAACCTGGAGTAGATTATCCAATCTATTCAGATATTCCACAGACCTCGTTCGATTGCAATCAACAACAGTGGCCTGGATATTATGCTGACGTCGAAGCCCAATGCCAGGTATTTCATATTTGCGCCCTGAATCGGACCTATGACTTCCTCTGCCCAAATGGAACTATATTTAGTCAGGAGCATCTAGTATGCGTTTGGTGGAATCAATTCGATTGCAGCACCGCTCCATCACTTTACGGGAACAACGCTTTCATCTACGACTACTCCCAAACAGGGCAACCTGTTCAACCAGGTTTTCCAGCTGCTCCAGCCGGACCAGTAGGCATTCCAAGTGGAGGTGCAAGACCCCCAACAGGACCAGGATACCCTGGAACTGGAAGACCAACAGGACCAGCCGCTGGTTACCCAGGAACTGGAAGGCCAACTAGCCCTGGAGGAGCATATCCAGCTCCTGGAGGACCTCAAGGTCCATCGGTTACATATCCAGGAGCAGTTGGACCACAGGGTCCATCTGCGACATATCCAGGTAGTACAGGTCCACAAGGACCGTCGGTTGGCTATCCTGGGGCTCAAGTACCCACGGGACCAGCAGGTGGCTTTCCAGGCGGTGTTGCAGGACCCACGGGTCCAACCACTGCATTCCCAGCTAGACCAGGAGCATCAGCACCCGGCTTTCCGTCTACTTCTCGTCCCGGTTTTCCCGTCCAAGGAGATACTGGGTTCCCTGCTACTCCTCAAACTCCAAACAGGGAATATCTGCCACCAAGACGCGCTTAGGAATCAATACCCGATCACAAGTACAGAAACTATCGATTAAATTATTTATGAACCCGGACGACGGCTCTCATTTCAATTGTGTTCAGTGAGAGGAGCTTGCCTGCAAGTTCCCACCGCCACCTCAATTCCTAATCAAAAAATTTTTGTATTTTATCGTCCTTCCCGAAAATATCACCAACATTCAACCTTCTAATCGTATTTCTTGGTTTTACCCTTGAGGAAATACAAGAACTATTGAGCCTTTCAGTATTTCATGTAATTTTAACGTTAGAATCCATAATTTATCCTTATGGCCATGTGTATAAATTTTTATATTTTATATAATTCTAAAGGAAATAAATATTAAAGAAAAATAGACAATTTTAAAATTTTCAAATTTATACAAATATAGTAGGTATATTGTAAAATAGTAAATATGTCGAGTAAAAAATCCATTTTGCTCCCCCAAAGCAGAGACATAATTCGAATTTTCGGCGGTAGAATAGTAAAAAATTTCTTGTGAGTAAGAAACGAAAAGTGCACCATTTTTTGATAGAGAAGCATTTTGTATATGATTACTACATACAGGGTATCCAAAAAACCAACGTCCAAACAAAAACGGATGACTAGCCAACTAATAAATATTCCAATAAACCATAAACCTAAATAAAAAACTTCTAGTTTTCGGGGTAGTAATTAATAATAATTTAAACCCATCAAAAAACATTTTAAAATGAACTCTTTGAGGTACACGATTTCAAAAATAAAAATCCTTGTTGCGCAGAATATTTTTATTATTAGAAAAAGGAAAACTTTTAATAACATATTAACTGTATTAATGTAAAATATTTTATTTTTAATTTTAATCACAGAATATATAAATAAGAGTGTTCAATCAGCAAATAAAAGCTGGCAGTCTAATTCCCGCCTTGTTTTCGACTTCATAAAACAAAAGCTCAAAAGAATAATAGTGATAAGGGAAAAGGTCATGCCTATTATAACTATAAATAAGACTCGAATTCCAATTATGACGCTACGATATTCTTCCTGCTCATCTTCTACATTAAAATTAGTCGTTTGACCAAAAAACATTACACTTATAAATGCACCTACTGCCTTAGCGGTGAAAAATGTTACAGTCTTCTCCTTCCGGTTTAATACGTTTTTAGTGTGTGCATTGCAGAATAAATGCCATAAAAAGCAGTTGCCAAGCTTGCTAGCAGTATGCTCTCGAATTAAAAATTTAAATTTCGACACTTCTTGTTTTGTTGCTAGAGGGGCATTAAATACTGCTTCTTTATCGTAAATAACTGATAGCCATTTTTGAACAAGAAACATATATTCCTCGCGTTTTTCGATATCCTTCACTCGAACCATTGCACAATACCAGGAAGGGTACCGTCCCGTACCATCGTGGGACAATGTAATCGAAGTTAATTTTCCTAAAAAATTTTTGGTAAAAATAGTAAACGAGTAAACAGTGTTGCGTTGAAACAATTTTTTATCACGGCTGCCTGTTAGTAAGTAAACTTCACTATCATGCTCTTCTCCATGCAATTGAATCGACACTCGGGCTGTTGTACCCGAATTTGGGTAATTTCCTGTGACGATCGTAACTACATACATATACGAATTCTTAGCGTCCTTGCTTCCGATGTAAAAATGTCTAGAATAATATTTGTCCATATAAGCCGCGTACAGAAAGCTAGCGATTAATAGCAGCAAAAATATAACGACAAATGCCAAAAATACGTAATTCGTTACAACTTCGAGAATCCCTCTTGGTATGACTAATTGATTTGGTGTTACAAATATTTTTGATGCAAAACTTGATAAATGATTGCATTTGCAATGCATACGGGTGGTTGTTGTTCCATCGCCAACCACACAATGGCCGAAGGTCCAATTACTTTGTGATAAATTCCATGTCCCACAAGAGTATTCAGTTGTTTTAAATGTAAAATTTACTCGTTCTCCGGATTTGTTGTCGTTGGGAATGATAGCAATATAAGCGATTGAATCCTCATTTAGCATGTTTTGAATTCTATATTTAGATTCATTGGATCCTTTTCGAATAATTGTGTAATCTTTTGACATCATCCAGTACCTTGGCTTTTTTCTCACCATAGCTAGAACTCGAACATCATCATCCAGAAAATTGAAGTCATAGACAATTATAGATCCAGCAGAGCATTTTGTAGAGTATAAAGCCAAATCCGAGGTTCTATTAACATATCCGGTTATCTCCTTTTTTACTGAGTTATTTCCTTTTAAAGGCTCAATTTTTTTGATACTCAAATATAGATCAAAATACTTCCCCTCTAAACCAGTATTGACATTCGGATCGAAATTTTTGATATCTTCTTGAAACATATTTACAAATATCACATTGCTAGAAATTTTAAATTGCTCAGGATACCACCAAAATGGATTATTCTTAATGTTAATAAATTGTACTCCAAGTTTGGGAGACGGAATTAAATCAAAAACCCTTTGAAGGGTACTATCACTAAAATGTACTTCATTACCCCACTTATCTAATTTTAAATTGCTTACATTGTCACGATCTACAGATGCAAACTGAAAATTCATTGAGGAAAATTCTAAATCCATCTTAGGTTCTTCCGGTTCCATGTACATTGTAGCAACAGTTCCAAGAGAGTGGAAAATATGTTGCACACCTACAGAACTTTTGCGCCAATCTTCTATTTGTGCTACACGACTAAAATCAAGTTCCGGATAGTCAGGATAATTTTCATAGAAAGGACTCTGTTCAGCCTGGAAATTTTCATATTCATGGACGACGGGAAAGATTTCAATTTCTTCGAACATTCTCTCCACCACTTCACTTATTTCTGTTATAATTTGTTGGTACTCTTCAAGATGCATATCCATAAGCTCACCACTTCTGGCGCATTTTATTAAACCTTCTCCAATTACTATCAACATTTTACTGATGGGAACAACCAGAGAGTAATGCATGTCGACAGTACTGGTGATTTCCTTTAGAGCCCAGCTAGCTTGTAAAACTGTTTCATCAGTCGTTACTTGAAACATGGTCATTATATCAACAATCGTCTTAACTAACTTTTGCTTCTTTTCCACATCCTTCATATCCCGAAGATGTCTAGAAGTCATCCCAATCAATAGAACTCCTCCAACTCTATCCCCCGCTTGAAGAACCTTCGACAAATCAGTTTCTGCGGAAGTTATGTTTGATGCTTCAGTTACTTGAACATTAACAGACGTCGAAGTGCAAGCATGAAACGAATCACAGATTTTAACATTTATCGTTTTTCCAGAAGTAAGTCTAGTTTTCACCGATGTTTCAGTTGTACGATAAAGTAAAACCTCGCCCTGATAAATGGAGTATATTAAAGGAGAATGAACGTCCTGATATTGCTTAAATTGAATTGTAAAGATGTCATAAAACTCAACCCCAGATGTAGGCTGAATAACACATTGACCTTTTTGAGGTGGCATATTCAAATACAATTCTAAGGCAGCATAACCGACATATGATTTCCAATGGACTGTGACTCCCACAATAAATTTATTCGATTCCGGAATTATATCACCTTTTAAGATAAATCTCTTGCCTGACTGTGTAATCTCATTGGATTTCGGAAATACTACCCGCCAAGAATACTGTGCATTTTCAAAACATGTTTTACAATCTGCTTTAAGATGTAGTAAATCCTGCTTATTAAAATATCTTCTTTCGCAATTCTTAACGCAAGAAATTCCCACAAGCAGCCGGTACTCCCCTACTATAGTAATTTCCTGCCAAGCAATATCTTTCCTCATTGTGGTACTTGCTCCTACTTTCAACGTGAAGTTGATCTTCTCACCAATTTTAAATACGTTACGCGGAACGAATAGATCAGATTCTGCAAAACTAAATTAGTCTGAATAAATCTCACGGTTTAATCAATTACTATACTTTGTCCTATGATTTGATTGCAATATTTTGGCGAGGGTTTGCTAGTGCTATTACAGCTCCAGGAAAAAGTTAACTTCGAGTCTGACCGGTCACCCAAATTCACATCTTTGCTTTCATTACCATTTAGAACAAAATTCGTCATACCATTAGCTTCCCTAAAGTTACCTCCAGTAATAACAGCTTTAGGTGGGTAAATTATTACATAAATATAGCACTGAAAGCAAAAATCTTTTGTGAGATGCATTGTTATAAAATTTAGAATAATCTAGAAGCAAAGTAAAGAGCGAAGAACGAAGAAACTAATTCATTGTTATAAACAAAAGATACTTTTTTTCGTTAAAACAAAAAAAAAACATAATTTTATTTAAAATACATATACCCACTTTTATTCTAAATAAAAATATTAAGAAAAAATATTTGTGGCAAAAATTTACATTTTTAAAATCATTTTGTTTTGAAAATTTTAAAATAAAAAATTCAATATTTGATATCAAAAAATCTCTTTTCGCTGGATGTTCGTATATATAAAAAAACAAATATTGCAGAGAAACAAAAGAGTTTTTTCAAACGCAACGACGATATGCATTGATAGGTGCTGAAAAAACAGACGGTTGGTTCTATGTTAAAGTGGTTTTGATTGTAATGCGGATTTATAAACATTATGTAAAAATTCAAGACAATCGATAAAATCCCTTAGGTTCAATGGACGAAAATTGTATCAGCGACGTCCCAACACAATTCTAGGGCGTGGCGGTTAATCAATGTAAAATTACTCTAATAAAGTGGAATGTCGGAATTTATCGTTTGAAAACATGCTATACCATAAATCCAAACTAAGGTACATATTTGAAGCATATAAATATCAATATTAAAAATTAACATCACTTTTTAGCACATGCCTTTACTACAAAAGTAAAAACTTACCCGGAAATAAGAATTTCCTTGCAGCACTTTATCGTTACTTATTTCTGTTACTTTCAAAACAAGCGTATAGTGATATTGAAAGAAACTGCTTCCATCACTAAACATCATAACGTGCGGCGGAACATGCAACTCACGGTGCGACGCATCCTTGAAAGTGTGCAGCATTTCTATAATAAAAACTCTTATACGCACTGAATTTTATAGTATATTGTGCAACAAGGGCGTAAAGTAGCCGTTTGCGCACGCTGGCAGCAGTACACGCACGAGCGAAGCGAGTGTGTTTAGCTGCCAGCGTAAGCAATCGGCTACGCCCCGCCCGAATTGCACATTTTATTTTTCCCCACTAGTGAGGGAAATGTGCCACTAAAACGCACGCCTTTCCGGTTGGACAGTGGCTTATTATCCACTCGTGCTTTATATTGTGCAACAAGGGCGGTGCGTAGCCGATTGCGCACGCTGGCAGCAATAAACTCACGAGCGAAGCGAGTTTGTTTAGCTGCCAGCGTAAGCAATCGTCTACGCACCGCCCGAGTTGCACAATAAAGCACTAGTGGATAATAAGCCACTTTACAACCGGAAAGGCGTGCGTTTTAGTGGCACTTTTCCCTCACGCGTGTGGAAAAAAAAATGTAGATATTTTGACCGATCGATCGTTAAATTTCCTCCACATATCACGAATAAAACATAACACCATTTTCTCGAATTATTCGCAATAAGATTGCGTGCAAGAGTTATCTTCAATATCATATATTTTCCTTAGTTCGAATATAACTAATTAAATTAGACGAACAACTAAAAATCGAAAAATTCAGTTTTTTAACGACCCTTATAGCAATGTGTCTCTTAATCGTCTGATTTTAATATTTAATTTAATTTAATATTGCATATATTTTATATTTTTGATTAATTTTATTCTTGAAAACTCCAGCTGACTAATAAGTTTCCATCATTGGTCATTATCTATGGAAAAAATTCGATTGAAATAAGCTTCCGCTTGTTTGGAAAAACAAAAAAATATTAAGTTTGTTGTCCAGTACAATTTTTAACAATAGAAATTTAAAAATGAATGTTCATTTTCCGCTTAAGTTTCATATGGTAAAACATCTCAATGAAAGAAACGGGCTGTTCAAAGATCACGAAATCATAGTTGATTAAAATCCTATAAATTTATAGTCAGCGACAGAACTGTTTTTAATATTTTTGAAATTAGTAAGACTAACTTTGTATAACTAGCAAACAAAAAGATATTTTTTCAACAGCTATAATTTTAAATAACTACTATTTCTCACTACCATGACGAGAATATACATATACATACATATATATAAAAAGTTCATGCATTCATTCGACGGTATGTGGAGGTATAATCTTACTATTGCTCAAGTAATTCCAGACAGTCCACTGAAATTGCAATTGTGAGTCTGCTCCACAACTTCGTTCAACAACTGGATTAACAATTAAAGACTGATCAATAACCACACGAAGTGGTGCCCTGCACATAGAACATTTTGAACAGCTTAAACGTGGAAAACATTTTTCGATTGATTTGTGGGTAAGTACGTAAAACATTTGGAAATAATAAAGATAATAGTCCTGAGCATCAGACATCGATAAAATGATGGCCGAGGATCCTAGCTGAAAGTTTTTAACTTTCACAGCTAAATAGTATCCACTATTATATGGTATTTCCTCGGGATTTCTAATAGAAAATTTTGAACTAACTGATTTTAAATCGTTCGACTTCGCAAAGAACTTTGGCCCTTTTTTGGGAAAGCTAAAAGCCTCCATAGCATATCCGGTTTTATAGAGGTCTACGAATATTTCCACCTTACTAAGATCTTTTATCATAATCAGAATGTACTGAGGACTATTCACGGGAATAACTCGATTGAAGTGTAAGTAGACCTCAAGAGCCGACTTTTCCTTAAAACTGCAATTTTGTCCTCCATAGTTAGAGTCGCACTCACAAATATAACCACCAACATAATTGATGCATTTTCCACTATTTTTGCATGCATTCGGTTTACAGTGATCAACTTTTTCGTTGCAACGTTTTCCCGAGTAAGCACCTTCAACACACTCGCACTTTTTTACATCGTTTTCAAAATAGCACACACCGCGGTTGTTGCAAAAGGAATTGTCGCACTGAGAGCTATGCTGCAACTCGACAATACTTAATAATATGTAAATTAAAAATGAAACAAGAACAAATCGCGACATTTCGATGGAACGAATATTATTTTCACAATAACAGTGACAAATGCATCTAAAATTATGGAAAACTCGATTTTCTACCTGAAATGATTGTAACGAGCAGAAAGCAGTAGAGTCGTAGAGTGAACGCGAATTAGTAAAGGGAGCGTTCAAGTATTAAGTAAACATCATTTTAATTATATTAAACCGCTGGCATCAGCCCTTTTTAAGAAAAAATGAGAATCTCATGACACCTCCTTAAAAGATAGATCTTATTTACACGATCGAAATTTTGTCGTATGAGACTGGAAAACTAGATATTCAAAAAGCCACAGAATTGTTAAAAATAAACACAGGACTTCAAAATTTTGAGGAGGCTCTCTGAACATGACCAGCTTTCCAGCAAAATAAAATTCATGATAGGCCTGGAAGAAAAATTTCACTGGTTTTTAAAACACGGATCCTCTTGTTTACTAATATCTGTATTTACAGGTGATTTTTCTAACGAAAAGAAGTTAAACGGTTCGGACGGTTTTTGCGAATAATGGTAGAATCCAAAGATAGGTCCACATTGCTTTTCAAAACTGCTTTGAAATAGAAGAATATAAAAGATCATATGGCCTATGAGATATATGTCGGTAGTACACGCCTATCCACGACGCTTATATCAAAAAGATTTGATTCTGCTTTTAATCGATTTGAGCCTGCATAAGTATTTATATTTTTCGGGTTGTGCTGGCATTGTAATAGCAAAACCAATATATCGTTAAGAGCAATGATTCGAACGTGGCAATTGATCGCGTATACAACCGCAATCATTATTATTGTTATATCGCTCTTCTTTGTCATGATGTTCGGGATAAATTACGGCTACATAAAAGGCCTTACTTGGATATCCGTATTTATAATTTTCCTCGTCAAACGACATGTTTTATGGGACAATTTTTTTGCATTCATCTACTCCATGAAGGATATTTATAAAAGTAGGATGCCACCGAAAGATGCTTTATTTGATGACGAAATCACTGTAACTGATCAGCACGAGCTTGATATTCTGAAAAGACGAGTAGATATTGTGATGGAAAAATTATGGAATAGGCGCTATATATCTGATGAACAATCTGAGAGTGAAAAACAAGAACGTGAAAGGCTCAATATCTACTATAACACTATTTATCAAGACTTTTTTATGTTTTTCTTCTACATGGTTACACTTCTTCTTATTGTGCTTGGCTCTAGAGATTCATTGGCTTATTACAGTACGATGAATATTAAGGAGCTTGTGAGTTCATATAAGTTCGGATATAACATTAGAAGAGTTCAAACCAATGAACAAGTATATTCATATATTAAAAATCTTGTGCGAAACACTAACAGAGCAACAGATATTAATGGCCAAAATATTTCAAATGAGTTTGGTTGGGTAAGTGGAGGAAGAGGTAAAATTCTTGGCGTAATACGATTAAGGCAACATAGAGTGCCTCCAAACCAATGCACCAATGGAAAATTAAGAAAGAATTGTGTAGGAACATTCAATTCATTTAAAAGGGACACAGAGGCTTACAGCCAGGGATGGCAGCCGAAAGTTGACTGGTTTTACAAAGATCAATTCTGGAGGATAACCACACCGTGGATATACAAAGATGGCATTGAGTCGAGATCAGTGCCATATGTAGGAGATTTGGGCTTTTACGTAGGTGGAGGCTACATAGCCCAATTGGGAAGAACTTACAACAACAGCCGGACTATTTTAAGTTATCTGAAAAAACATCAATGGCTAGACAGAAGAACCGCTGTGCTGTTCATTGAGTTCACACTATACAATACTGACGCAAATCTATTTAACATCGTTAGCATTGTGCTGGAGAAAACACCTCAAGGCTTATTTGATGCAGTCGTGAAAATTTTATCCCTGAAGCTTCTGCTCATACTGGAGAATTTACCTTGGCAGGTAAAACTTATTTTCGTCGTTTTTATGGTACTTACCACGATATTCTTCTATCGGCTCTCGGTAACTGTATGGAATGCTAAATTCAAATCATTTATTTCAAAACCTTGGAACGTAGTCGACTTAATAATAACCGTTATAACTATCATTACGCTCGCTCTCTTCTTTGTGCGAAACGATTACGTAATTGGACTTATCCAAGAATTGAAAAATAAAAAGAAGAACGATTTTGTGAGCTTTCAATTTGCTGCTTTATATGATGCATTCCTTGTATGGATTTCATCTTTTCTTGTCCTTCTTTCAACCATCAGATTATGGAAAATACTTAACTTTGCGAAAATGTTTCGAGTTTTGGCCAACACCCTTTGGCAAGCAACCGTTCCTCTGATGATGTCCATCATATTAACACTTGTACTTTTAGTTGGGCTATCGATTTGCCTAACTATTATAAACGGAGGAAATGTGAAAATGTTTCAATATTTAGAAGAATCACTTGTGTCCGTGATGACATATTCTATTGGCTTCGGTGAAGGCGTTGACGCTGAGAGTTTATTTGTGGGTGGAAAATTTTTAGGAATCTTACTATTTACGATTGGATTTATTTCAATCTGTATGATTGCTATATACCTGTTTGCAACTACTCTATGTTACCATTTTTCCAAGGAGAAAGATTATGTAGAAAATCACGCAATGCCATTATACTCATTTTGGACTTTTCTTAAAGAGGAGTTAAAAATCAAACGTCCGTCACGCAGGACTGGCTGTAGGTTGGATGTTCCTCTTAATAATAAAGAGAAAATGAGCGTTGCACAAAAGTTTGCTACTCATCGATGTGGAGGAGCTTACACTGCTAGCAAGGCTAAGCTTATTAATGAGGCAATAGACGCGCAAATTGATTATCTTAGTAAATATATTGATGAACTTTCACGCGAACCAGGAGAGATGAATATTCACAATTAAAAAACAGTTTAAATTCAATAAATTTTAGTTTTAAAATACTAGTGATCTTCTTCATCGGGCCCTGGGCAATTCTCAGCAAGATCGTCGACACCATTATATTGCACACCACACCAGTGACAATAGTTGTACGAAGTGCGAAGGTATAATGAGAGTAATTCCAACTTTTCCGCAGGCTAAAAAGAGTTGTTTCTTAAAAAATGTTACATATATATAATAAATTTTTTCTGGCAGAAAAAAATTTCTCTTCTTCATAATTTAACGAAAGTTGGGAATACTCTAAACAGATTTCGAATGCAATTTTAAATTTCATTCGCACTAAATGTTAAGATTATATACGCAAAACGCTCACACGTTGTTTAATCGGCGGGTTATAGTGCAGCTGTATTTATTTTGTATGCTCATACGTGTTTTAGCAAAGTTTAGTCACCTAACTATTATGTATAAAGAATTGCAAAATCAAAATATTAACATATTTAGTTTTATACTATCTTTTTTAGCTATAGATTTTGACAATTGTAACTATACAACTTTAAGCAATTAATTTTGCATAGTTGATAGTTACTCAACACTGATATAAACATTGTAAAGCATCCAATTGCACTATTCAATCCACATAAAATCGTTAATCATGAAAGGAAACATTCGTACATTTTCGTCATTTTCAATTTGTAGCTCTTTAAAAAAATGATTCTGCCAGTTCTAATTGAAAACATACACACCTCATATTGTTGCTGTTCCTCCTCCACAATTTCTACAACTTCTTTTGTAATCTGGGCGTCGTCCTCCTCTGGTTTTATTCGCTCTGGCCAGAACCATGGCATTTCCGGGACTTCCACGTTCTCTTTGGCATCAAGTTGTTCGCAAGTTATTTGCAGACGCCTTAAACACATCAAAAATTTTATTCTGCTGAAATATAATAGTTCAACAGCAACTTACCTGAGAGCTCTTTCAATAAAACTATCTTTTGCTTTCTGCATCATGCGCTGCCTGTGCTCCTCCACAGTGATTTTCGGAACCTTGGCTTTCTCCAGTAACTTTTTCCTGCGAAGTTCTTGCTTTCTTTCTGCCAGTTCTCGAAGAGCAGCCTCCCTGCCCAAGCCTGACCGATCGGATTTTACCGCTATGGAAATGGGTTCGACAATTCCGCTGGATGTTTTCCCAAGCGCCTGTCCTTGTTTGTAGCCCATTTTCGCCAAAAGAGCGAAGCCTTTATTTTCTTGGGACAATGCACTGTTCAGACCTTCCTGGAGCCGTTCTTTGGCGTTCGGCTTGGATTTTTTGTTATCCTCATCCTTCCTCGCTTTTTTTGCTTCAAAATCTATTTCTCGCTGCCGCTTTCTATCGTGAATTAATCCTGGTCGCACATCCTTTTGGACACTGAAATATTTTGCTTCTGTTCAAAACGTTTACATTTCTTTCGGAATTACCATTGAGACAGAAATTTGTCAGACATGTAGTCCTCCTCCTCATCTGAAGCCATTTTGAGTAATAAGTCCCGAGGTGAAATAAATATGGACCAAAAAACCTAAATAATTTCTGAATCCCTAGCGTACCGAAAACAACAATTGCATTGACAGTTCGCGCAGTTCTCAAACGAACTGATGGACGGAACGGAACCTCAATCCGGAATGATTGGAATTTCGGTTCGACTTAAAACTTCGAAAACTTGTCAGAATGAGTTTTCTGAACACTTCAGACATGTGCTTGTGTGTTGTCAAAAGTGACAGCTATTTCTTAGCGAGTTGAGTGAATATCGGCATTAGTTTAAATCGCCGAAATTAATATTCCCAATTACCAGAATTGAACAGCATAATTAATTATAAAAATGGCTGTGGTACGTATTATTTATTTTTGCACAGCTTTACCTTTAAAGCCGGCTTTCGTACTTCAAAATTATTCATTCTCTTTACATTGCAGAAAAAAGTGAAAATAAGTTCTGTGAAGCGATCGCAGCATCTCAAACATAAAAAGAAGATAAAGAAACCCCAAAAATCCCAGCAGCAGAACTCTGAAGGCAAACTGTTAAATCAACAGAAAGTTACTAAAAACTCCAAGAAGACCAAATTAAAGAAAAAACCTGAAAAGAAAATCCACGTTGAAAATAACGAAGAAGATGAAGATATTGTGGAGAACGTATTAGATATAATCGATGAAGATGATATGGAGGAATTTGGCATCAATGAAAGGCAAAATAGAAAACGAAAATATCAAGAAGTGCCTGACGATCAGAACGCGAAAAGATTCGAAAAGGAGTACACCAAGCAGTCCCAGAAGGAGCAAAACAAAGTTATCGTTGATCTTTTGCCTATTAAAAGCAAAGACGGGGAAATTATTACTCGATCAGCAAAAGTCGATTATAAGCCGAAAGTGGTAAAGAAAACCGATGGAACGGAGGATCAAGCTGATCGAGAACAAGTCACTGAATACGAAGACTCTGATGACGATGTAGTTCGTGGGGAGGATACTCAAGGAAATGTACCTAATAAAGTTATATCCATGACCGATTTGCTTATAAGACGGCAACAGGAAATTGAAAAGCAAAAATATAGAATTGGTATAATCTGTTCCGGAATTCTGGAAAAACCAGAAGATAAAATGAAAAATTTTTCCGCTCTATTCGATCTAATGGAGGAGTGCAACGAAACGGGAGCTCCAAATTTGCAAACCGTCCGAAAGATAAGTATGATGTCTATTGCGGAAGTATTTAAAGACATCCTTCCTGAATACAGAGTCGGTCAAGTAGATACTAAAATGACTACAGTGCGCAAAAACACTCTCGCCCGAGTCACATACGAAACTGCACTTCTACAGCAGTTTAAAAAATATCTGCAAAAACTAGAGAAAATCACTGCTTCAGTGACTAAAAAAGGAGCAGGTTTTAAGACACCTCATAATATAAAATTGGCCGAAGTGGCAGTGAATTGTATGTGCGATCTTTTAGTAGCCCATCCTTATTTTAACTACGTTCAAAACATTGCTCAGCTCCTTGTCTACATGCTTAATTGCCGATTTCCGGCCATGAGAGAAAGCGTCAACAGGTGCTTCAGAACGATTTTCCAAACAGACAGTAAACTGGATATGACTTTATTCATAGTACGCCGCATCAACCACATGTTAAAAACAAGATCAAATACGGTTCATGTGGAAGTCATATCTTGTTTTATGTCATTGAAGATCAAGAATATAAACTTGGATGCAGAAAAGGAGAATGAACTTAAGCAGAAGAAGCTAGAATCGCACCGTCAACGCCTACTGAGCTTATCGAAAAAGGAAAAGAAAAGAAGAAAGAAGTTAGCAGAGCTCAACAAGGAGCTGCAAGAGACAAAAGCCGAAGAAAATAAACAGTCTAAGAACTACAAGCTAACTGAAATCATTAAGATGGTTTTTACAGTTTTCTTCAGAATTTTAAAGAATGATCCAACTTCCAAACTTCTTAGTGCATGTCTGGAGGGTTTGGCAGAGTAAGACATATTAAATATTATTAATTCCATTTCTTAATTCAAACCTTAGCCCTTGCAAATAAAAGATATTGGAAAAAATTTTATACTCAAAGAGGTTATTTTCAGGTTTGCGCATGTTATAAACTTGGAATTCTTTTCTGATCTCGTTGAAGTGCTAAACGGGTTGTTGGAAACTACCGAACTGGGATACAGAGAGCAGCTACACTGCATCCAGACAATATTTGTAATTCTCTCAGGCCAGGGGGAAGTTCTTAATATTGACCCAATTCGATTTTATACGCATCTTTACAAAAATTTACTTGTTGTAAACGCAGGAAAAAATCACGAAGATTTTATTATCATCATAAAAACTCTAAATGAAGTTCTATTAAAGCGCCGGAAGAATATTACCCAGCAGAGGTTGTTGGCATTCACGAAGCGTATTTTAACACTTTCCCTGCAATTACTGCACAATGGAACGCTAGCTGGATTAGGGGTCCTAAAGAATATTATGCAACATACGAGCGCCCTTGATGTAATACTGGACTCAGACACTAGCTTTGGATCGGGCAGGTATGACCCAGAGCTCGAAGATCCGGAATATTGTAATGCAAGTTGTACAGCACTCTATGAGCTAACAATTCTGCTCCGGCACTATCACCCAACGGTCAGAAAAATGGCTGTGCACATTGCTTCTGGCATTCCAACCTCTGGTGACGGATCTCTGCCAACTGAAATAGGAAAATTGTAAGATGAAATGATGCTAAATTTTATTTGATTCTAATGTTTATTTCTCATAGATCTCCTGAAGAATTGTATACGCAATATGACAGCTCACAGATGTCCTTTAATCCTCCAATTTCTGTTCCAAGAACGTGCGAGCCAAAAATAAAAAAAGGACAATTTTTCTTCTTGGATCCAACCTTTAAAGAGGCTTGCAATATGAAAATTCAACCAACAGTAGGAGAACCAACGTATCTTGATTTTCGTGAAGAAATTCTTAAAAGTATAAGAAACAAATAAAAGTTTTGAATCTTCTTTTAAAGCTTTATTTGTATTATATTTCTAAAAACCTGTTCTAAATTAGACTGATTAGATAATCGTAATCGTCCGTTGGTTCTAAGATTAAAAAGCCCTGTCTGATGTCGTCCAAAATTTGCTTCCTTTTCCTGTTTAGATCAGCAGCTATGGAACGAATGTCTGAAGTAATCTCTTTGCTAGATAATTCTTTAATTACTGCCCCCACCCGTTTGCGTAGTAATAAATCTATTTTATGCAGCTCAGATTGTTCAACAGCTGCAATCAGAGGTTTTTCTTCCTTTTCAATGATGGATTCAAAACATTCATCCAAAAAAAATTCAAATTGGGGACTATTACATTTACCGTGTTTTATGAAGAATACTTTATCCTCCCATTTATGCTTCTCAGACGGAGGTTCTAAACAGCAACTCATTTGAATGACAACATCTTTGGGGACTTTAACTTGTCTTTGGGAATTCTGCTCTATAGCCAAATGGAGTGGAAGATCAAAGTAAACTTGGCAAAAGGAAGTTTTAAGCTCTTTAGATAGTTTGTAATAATCATACCGCATGCTACGGTAGAAGTTGTTATCATCTATAAGAATCAGTATTTTATCCGACCCCTCTATAAATTTCGACGAATCTTGAAACATTATTCCATCAGGCCGCAATCCTGTTCTAACACAAGAAATGAACTTCCTGACGTTGTTTAAAACATCTCTCCTCTGGAACTTAAAGGATTGGTGCATTTCAAAGTCAATATTTACAAAGTTATCGTAACATACATGGACTACACTAAAAGACAACTTTTTATCCAGAAGTTGTTTACAAAATGTCGTTTTTCCTGCACCAGGAAGGCCGACGAAGACGGCCAAGCAAATTTTTAACATTTTACACAACTTAAGAGTCTAAAAAGAATAGAATTGCGTTCATATACTATCTGCTACTACTAAGGATTTTCGGTGAACGAGTTTCGTTATCTACTGAAACTGGGAGCTGTGCTTGGGCTTGTTCTTGAGCCTTGATTGCTGCCTCTTGTGCCTGTGCCTCCAGCTCTGCCATGCGGCGCGTGTTTATCGCTGTTTGCACTTCGACATAGACGCCCATCATTCGCTGGTTTACATTAGCAAACTTGTTCACGCACCGATCAACGCAATCTCCCTAAGAAATGTTAAATTGATTAAAATGGTAAAGTAAATTTTTGGTGCCGGCATTACCTCTCCGGGCGATATGCCCCTGGTGAAGAAGTTGTCAACGCAGCTCTTAAAACAAAGCTCCGTGATTTTATTATACAGTTGAAGAAAATCTTTAAACTGCAATTAAATTAGAGTTGGTTGTCGATATTTCTCTTATGAAATTTTAAATGAAATTAACCTACATTCCGAATCTGCGGGTCCATTGCGATGAAATGTCAAAACCACTAATGTCTGAAATTTGAGGAACGAGTTGAAAATTGAATTGCCCTGTTCTGAAACTCATTCCGAAATACTTTAATAAAACAATAGTATATTTCTGTGTTAATTTTCCAAATCATTAAAAACAAAAGGGGAAAAATTAAGCAAAATTTATTTTAAAATCAATTAAAGGAAAATAAATGAGAAAAAATTCTTTCGTGTAAACGTATTTATCGTTCCACTTTCAATTGTGTTGTTCCAAAATAGCAATTTCGAAACAATAAAAAATGAATGTTCCAATTTCATTCAGTCACTTGAGAAAAATGGCAGCAGATTGACAGCTGTCCACGGAGTTTAGTAAAAGTTACAGAAAATTACGAGGTTTTCTTAATTTGGTGTTAAAAAGTATGTAATATCACGCTTTCGAAATAAACGTGTAATATGTTGCTAGTGCAAAACTAAATAGTGATTTGAAATACCTTATAAAGGCATATTTATAAAAATTTGTTTATATTGATTTATTTTCAATGTTGCGGTATTTTCGACCCATTCAAAAAGTTAAATTTTTATACTTATGCCGAAGTTAGGCATGATACATATAATTAAATTGAAAGATTGGGCTAAATGCAAAATAATTAATTCAGAGAATTGTGACGGGTGTAGGACGATAAGAAACTCGACTGATGAATAAATGGAGATGATAAACATAACAGTGGGTTACGAAATTTATAAAATAATCAAAGAAAGTAGGAAACTAGAAAAAGAACGTTCAACAGTGCGGTAAAATTTGTTGAACAAAGCTTGCATACTGTAATGTGATAATCTTTCTATATTCTTCTATAGAATACTTTTGTCTATAAAGCATGTTTGAAGCCTTCTTTGGAATGCGAGAGGCCTTCCACTTCATATATTTTTATACAAGCATATCCGCTGCTGAAATAAGGCCTTGTTTAGAAGGAAAGGAGAAGCTGTTGGGGAAGGCTTTATTTTCTTCATTTATCTTCATTTCCGAGTGAGCAGGAAATATACAAAGTCAACCAAACCAAGAAAATAACGCTGTGAAGAAAAGTGAAAAGATATTTCACTAATAACAACATTATAAGATCTTCTGGTTAAATTAATTAAAATAAACATTTTTGTAAACAAATTTTAGCACACACGCATCACAATTATTAAATATACAACATATGAGCCTCGCATATTTTTCCTTTTCGATCCTTTTGCATAAGAAACAAAATCCTTCCAAAGACCTTCTAATGGAAGGGGCCTCTTCAATTTTCGATTGTGATGTTTTGAACCATACATTTTAGTTTACTGCCATAGAAGTAATTTATCTTGAACTGTATCTTGGGTCAAATAATATAGACAAAGGATCCTTTGAAGATATAGCATAAGGATACGCTCGCCCGGCAGAACATTTTTGCATTAGTTAGTAGTTGATGCAAGAATGAAACACATTTTCTTATGCATAAACACTCCCAAACCTCTTTTTTAGCGCCGTATTTTAAAGAGGCACTCCTAACCCCTTACGGATTTTGATTCAAAAGTTGCAAATACCTATTCAACAAAATTTGTCGAGGTAAGTATTTAACTTTGAAATTTCGAAAAGAAATACTTTTCTTTTCGCTATTTTTGTATTGTCATAAAATTTCGTTACAAATAATGTAAATACTTTAAATGAGAGATGTTTTCATCTACAAGATTTCGATCAATTTTTGCTTAAGTATGACCTCTACTTATATAATAAAGATAATTCAGCCATTCAGCCACGCTGAAGAGATCTGGCTAGCGCTCTGGATCGAAACGCTGATCATTTTTGGGCTCGGACGAACGGACGAGCGTTTTTATTCTCAAAAACTGTCCCTATATCAGGATTACGACGAGGGGCAAAACGTGCAATTTTGTCCGCCAGCCGCTCGGCAGGCAAAATTGTAACAATATTAAAATCTTAACCCAATGAATGTACGCTCAAAATTTGATTAAATATATTAAGAACTATGAGAGTTATAGTGTCCACAAGAGTTACAGAAGAAAGAAGTTTGACCAATTATTTGCATTTCCAAGCTCGGCTGTGGTATTGACCTCATCAATATATGAATAAAGTTTCATTAAATATCTCTCCCGCTACTCCGAGGATATCGTTTATTCGTTTTTTTAATGACTACATTGAGATCTGTCTTTTCTTGCTGGTTACCGGGTCAAACGCAAAACAGTCGATGCAAATATAATAAGTTAAAATCAACACCGATTTTTTTTATGTTTCTTATTAATTTGTAAATGGACGTGTTGGTTACTAGAAAAAAAGAAATAGAAATCGTTCACCCAAATTGACTGAAAAAATGGAGATTTTCTATTTTTGCTGACCCTTCTGTGGACCAAATAGTCCACAGAAGAGACGAAAAATGGTCTTTTATACAAGATTACTTTAATTAGTTCAATTAAAAGCAATATAACTTAAGTACTACCTATTTTTAATTACAATAATGAATTCATTTTTCCTCCAATCATTCAAAAATAACCTCTAAATTTCCGTGGAAAATTCTTTTTCCCCAAATTACTTGTGCTTCAATCATCAGTTTAAAATAAATTTTAGAATTAAACAAAGTTATGGATAGGGTTACTCTTGATAGGTGCTTTATTTGTAATTCATCAAAAAATAAAAAATAAAACAAAAAAGAACAAAAAAAAATTGTTTTTGCTTTTACACTGCCTGAAAATTATTTTTGCGTTTGAACCTACCATAAAAAGCCTATTTTGTCTGTAATTTGGAAGAACTCATACATAATATTCTACAGGTTATATAAAATAATACTATAGCTTATGTGAAGAATTTACGAACCTATGAATTAAAAAACTTGTATAACTCAATTTAATACATTTCGTTTCGGAAATTTAAATAAAATTTTACGTGTAAAAATTCATTTCTCCAGTGAGAGAGAGAGAATTCATTTGTTGGCCGTTTTCGGTACACGCGGTATAAAACGTGTTGTACGATATAGCGCCCATATAAAATTGTAATTCTATTATATTATTTGTCTATTGATATTAATTTCCCAAGTTTGGTCCGTATTTATTCATTCTTTTTTTTCAAATGAGCGCTTATTAGGCTATTAACCCCTGTGTATTTCGTTCAAAGTTTAACATTGACATGCGCTCAGGGTGAGTCCAGTGTTGTTCTCCTAGGCCGAGGACTTTTGTTTTTCTATAATATTACTATACTCTAAATTTTTCTGAAATATTATGTATGAGTGTATGTAAATGCATTAAAGGGTTAAGGGTTGCTGCTACTTTATTAAGCGTGCATCAAACCAAGTTTTGGTTTTCTTAGATGCATGTAATCGACATTAAAGCTATAATGTTGATTGCCAAGGCCACTACAGAGAACGGTTGCCTTTTTGTCACGTGTCTAATAAGCTTTTCAAAGCTTCAAACAGGGCGGCCTTTTTCGAGCGATGTAAATGAGTGAATGCATTTTTTTCTAGCTGTTCTGAAAGTAGAAGCATCTCAGGTTAAGTAGAAAATGTCTTTTTACGATATAAAAAACTAAACCAGTGAAAGAGTTCTGTAGAAGAAAGCGTGGGATTCCACTAATGAATGAAGTCATAGTAGGTTAACGACATAATTAAAGTCGTATGCCAAAGAAGAGAGTATAAATCAAAGCTCAGGCCATTGCGTGTTTGCGTTCTATAAATGGAATGGAATAGTTCGTCTTTTCTAGGGCTCTTGAACTGAAATACTCCCGTGTTTCAGTATACTTAAAGTGACACAATTTAATATAAATCGCTTTAAATTTAACCAAGTTGTTTTATATTGTTATTAAAATACTTACCAAATCAAACATCAATCGTATTAATTTCGGAGAGACTTCTCACCTCATTTTATTTATACTCTCCAAGTTTTCTTTCTAACCAACTCCTGCTGTATTATGACCCCACGCGAATACTTTCTTGCCTCCCCAAAAGTTGTTCAAATTTCCTCCCCAAGGGTAAGGAAATCTTTCGCAGCCAACTCGCCTCGCCGCTCAGAAAGCTCATCCTTGTTTGTAAATTCTGCAGTCTTTAGTCAGACTTTGTGGCAATGGTTCTTGCGAAACATGAAAATGTCGCCAGTGGGTTGGTTTGGTGTAGTTTTGTAACTGTTCATGGTGCAATTTCTCTAGAACGAGTAAAGTTCTATTTGTTTCTGCGGAATATGGACGTGTAGACTTTTGTGGCATTCGTGTTTTCGCGATTTTTTTCCAAAACAACCTAGAAAATGGATAGTTTTGTTCGAACCCCAGTTTTGATTAAAAAAGTGCTGTTTGAGGCTAGAAGGTAATCTGCATTACAATTTTAAAATATTTTACAGATAATTGAAAAAATCGTCATTAGTGAAAAAATTGTTAAATCATTTGAAGCAATAAGAATGGTAGATTACAAGTGAAACGTATTTTAACCTTAGCTATTACAATTTTGTTATCATAACGTAAAACTCACACAGAATAAAATACACGAGTTATGCGCATTGTGCCGGTCTTTTAAAGACGTAATATAAAAATAAAGTAAACAATTTTTATTTTTTTCAATGGTTTATCACAATACGCCAAGCGTGAAATTGCAGATAACTTTCTTAAAGTAGTAATCCTATATATATTATATATAATGGTTTAACCTTAAGCCTTACAAGATCATAATACATAAGGTCAATCGTTTGTGCGGAGATGTATGACGGAATAAAAATTATTGAATAAGAACAATTTACATAAAAAATTGGGTAATTTTGAAAAAAATATTGTGCTAAATATAAATAATTTTATTTTTATTTTAGAATTGGTGGGTATATTATTATTTATTGTAACGTTCAAAAAAAGGACAGTAATTCTATTTAATATTTTGAAAGATATTTCGGTTCTTTCTGACAATTTCTTCCCTGGGAACGACATGAGATTAAGAAACTGTCTATGTTATATATTTAATAAAAATTTAAAATATTAATTAAATTTTGTTTGCAATGAATATGTATTTCTGAGTTATATTTTTGTAACCAGGTGGTTCCATCATTTTCACGAAGAATAAATTCATTACAAGTGAATGATAAGATTTGCAACATTTGTAGAGAAAAGCAGTTTTCTCAAAGGAAGTAAAAAAAAATCGAGTTGCTAGTTTTCAAATTTTTCGGTAATACTACCTCGGAATTTAATATTTAGTCTACCTAAAGGAAATCTGTCGTAAGATATGCGTATCCTTTTAACACAGGGAAAGTATCCTGTTTATTATAAATACGTTTTTTTGTATTATATTATTTTTCCACACGCGTGAGGGAAAAGTGCCACTTTTCCACACGCGTGAGGGAAAAGTGCCACTTTTCCACACGCGTGAGGGAAAAGTGCCACTAAAACGCACGCCTTTCCGGTTGTAAAGTGGCTTATTATCCACTAGTGCTTTATTGTGCAACTCGGGCGGTGCGTAGCCGATTGCTTACGCTGGCAGCTAAACAAACTCGCTTCGCTCGTGCGTTTATTGCTGCCAGCGTACGCAATCGGCTACGCACCGCCCTTGTTGTACAATATAAAGCACGAGTGGATAATAAGCCACTGTCCAACCGGAAAGGCGTGCGTTTTAGTGGCACATTTCCCTCACTAGTGGGGAAAAATAAAATGTACAATTCGGGCGGGGCGTAGCCGATTGCTTACGCTGGCAGCTAAACACACTCGCTTCGCTCGTGCGTGTACTGCTGCCAGCGTGCGCAAACGGCTACTTTACGCCCTTGTTGCACAATATACTAAAACGCACGCCTTTCCGGTTGTAAAGTGGCTTATTATCCACTAGTGCTTTATTGTGCAACTCGGGCGGTGCGTAGCCGATTGCTTACGCTGGCAGCTAAACAAACTCGCTTCGCTCGTGCGTTTATTGCTGCCCGCGTGCACAATCGGCTACGCACCGCCCTTGTTGCACAATATAAAGCACGAATGGATAATAAGCCACTGTCCAACCGGAAAGGCGTGCGTTTTAGTGGCACTTTTCCCTCACTAGTGGGGAAATAGTATATTGTGCAACAAGGGCGTAAAGTAGCCGTTTGCGCACGCTGGCAGCAATAAACGCACGAGCGAAGCGAGTGTGTTTAGCTGCCAGCGTAAGCAATCGGCTACGCCCCGCCCGAATTGCACATTTTATTTTTCCCCACTAGTGAGGGAAAAGTGCCACTAAAACGCACGCCTTTCTGGTTGGACAGTGGCTTATTATCCATTCGTGCTTTATATTGTGCAACAAGGGCGGTGCGTAGCCGATTGTGCACGCGGGCAGCAATAAACGCACGAGCGAAGCGAGTTTGTTTAGCTGCCAGCGTAAGCAATCGGCTACGCACCGCCCGAGTTGCACAATAAAGCACTAGTGGATAATAAGCCACTTTACAACCGGAAAGGCGTGCGTTTTAGTGGCACTTTTCCCTCACGCGTGTGGAAAAATAAAATGTGCAATTCGGGCGGGGCGTAGCCGATTGCTTACGCTGGCAGCTAAACACACTCGCTTCGCTCGTGCGTTTATTGCTGCCAGCGTGCGCAAACGGCTACTTTACGCCCTTGTTGCACAATATACTAATAAGGGATGGCGGATTTCATGTTACCACGATTGTACTTTATTTCGTTTAAGTGCTGATTCTGTTCGAAATGTTAATAGTGTCGAACGTTCAATACTGTGAAGTTTTTGCGCCCGAAAGATTCGTAGTATAAACATATATGGTACACTTAAATTTCAAAGAAGTGTCATTATCTCGAAAGCTAGAAGTTTTCTGCTTAGGATAAATATTGCTTATTATAACAACCACTAATTGGCTCGTCATCCATTTTCCTTCAGCTTGAAGTAGCTACGAATAAAATCATTAAAATTTCAGAGTACATAAACAATTTCGGTAACAGATTTTTATTGCCATTGCATTTTTTTACTTCTAATGTGTTTAGATCTTTATCCGGAGGGCTTTAGAAAGAGGACGGAAATTGCATTGTCCCGACAAAATCTTTTTGGTATTGAAAATAATTAAATTGTGATAGGGCTTATCCTCTTTTCGTTAACTCTTAACTTAATGAAAACTCCTAGAATGAGTCAACTTGAAGATGTAACGAAAAAACGAATACCTTTCCTCTCTGAACCAAAAATTTCATCACGAATAATGTAGAAAATTTACTAGCCAATCTTTATGAATAGGATCTGGCTTATATTTATTGTAATTGTTCCAAAGCTATTCGGCCTTCTTTGTTCCAAGGAAGCTTAAGAGACGGCGAGCGAAGTTTTGCTGTTCACTTAAGTTGTTTGGTGGCAAGGCTCTTTAAGTGTGAGGTCAATGATTCTATTGATTTTTAAAGCCTCTTAGATAAAAATATTTTTTCGTAACGAAAATCGATTACATAAATAATTTTTAGCTTTCAAGTTTAAATAGCTGTAGTGTGTCGGGAGAGTATTGTAAAAATAATTGATAGAGAATTATATGAATAACAATTGAATGTTGTGGGCAATGAGAGTAGAAATGTACCAGCAGCGTTCTTTTTTTTTTTAATTTAAAATTAATGAGATGGCTCCACTCGGTTACTATTGTCTTTTTCAACTACTTTATAGATTTTGTTGTCCAAAAATCTTCTGTACACATTTTCAACAATACTGAAATTCAGGCGTTGTGTATCTTGAAATAACGATATTTCATTTTCAATAAAAGGAATCAGACGTCCTTCCAGTTTTGGAAAATACGGATAACAGTTCATACTTTGACTTTCATAATTTGAATGTAACGTTTGTTATGAAAATTGTCGTACACCCATTTTCTAATTTATTGAAATTTTCAGCATATTATCTGGAAGTTTCCACTTTTAAACTTAAACTAAACGAATTTAAAGCAAATAACTGTTCAAGCAGTAGCAATAGCACATTCGTCACGTCGCATGAAATGACAAATAGAAGAATTCTGAACTTTTCTTTTAAGTTATTTATTTTCAGGAATCTTTCAATGTTTTTTTATTAAAAAGGATGGAAATTCCTTTGGTAAAAGGACTTTCCTTAATTTTTCTCAAACCTTTGTAGAAATAGGCTGAATATTGCTCTATCATATTCTCTCACGGCGTGGAAAACAGTAGGGATCAAATTTTTATTAAATTTTTTACTAAATTTTTGCATAAGTTTTTATATTTCGGTTATCTATAAAACATGATTGACGATTTGTTTATTCGCAAATTGTCTCAATTATGAATTTATTTACACATATCTTTGTGGAAAAGTTCACCATGTTTAATACCACACCACTTATCTACAAAGTGTTTTTAGTAAGAGTGTACTTTTTTTTTAACGACGCGACGTTCAGTGAAATTTTATCAAAAATAAATCATTAAATCCCCTTTTAAATCTTTTTGAAATAAAAAACGATAATTTAAATTCCAGAAACTCTCTTTAAAATATTCAAAACATAGTCAAAACAAGTTCTGACCAAAATCAATTGTTTAGGTGTTGTACAGAAAGGAAAAGGAAGTTATATGCGAAAATAGGACTCCAACTCTCATTGAATAAAAATAGCTTGCTGCTGTGAGCACCTTTTAGTTTCAGCACTTAAATTGCTCCTCTTCACAAATGCGCTTTTGTTCTTTGAGTATATTGCTTTTTTCCGCACTATTTGGACCCGAAGAATTATAAGGCAGCTTGTATATTTAAGTCTCCATGTACAAAGTTATTTATAGCTCAAGATGAAAAAAATTTTAAAAATACATAACGAAATACATTCCTTTAAAGGTCTTTTAACCGCCACGGAAAGGAATACAACGAAATGGAACTCTCTCATAGTCTCACACTAAATGAGGAAGCATTGAATCAAATCCCAGAACAGAAGCGACCAGTCTTCGTATTTGAATGGCTCCGATTTCTGGACAAAGTCCTTGTAGCAGCACAAAAATCAGATATCAAAGGATGTCAAAAGATACTTGTTCAACAGTTGACTGCACAAATTCAAGGATTACCTGGACCACCAACGCGAAAATTAATAGCCAATTGCCTAGCTACCCTTTTTTCTGTGGGCGACACGTTTCTTCTGTTCGATACTGTGAACGCATGCAATGATATCTTGAAGAACAAAGATGATTCTCCCAGTTTCCTTCCTACAAAATTGTAAGATACTTTTTCCTTCGTAATTAATTTAAATTTGTTTAAACAAATATTTTAATAGAGCTGCGATTTGCGTTGTGGGCTGTATGTACGAAAAGCTCGGTCGAATGATGGGCAGGTCCTATGAGGAAACAGTTCAAATTCTTTTACGGTCACTGCGAAGTGCTGAATCTCAAACAAGGATCGAAATAATGATAACTTTAGAAAAGGTTAGAAGAATTCCTTCTGCAACGTACACCAATTTATTTAATATGCTCATCTAAGGTTTGTGCGGGCATGGGGACGGCTATATCAAACGTGCATAAAGACATCTATAAAGCGACGAAGCACTGTCTGACTGACCGGGTTATGGCTGTTCGTGTGGCTGCAGCACGGTGCCTTCTTGAAATGATTAATCATGCACCATTTTTGTATACAGTGGAGCTCGAGAGTTTAGCTACTTTATGTTTTCGGGCTTTTGATGGCAGCAATTATGAAGTTCGTTGTGCCGTCGCTAAACTTCTTGGGATTCTTCTTGGTAAGTTTTCTTTCTTACTTTATTTATCGTTTCCTTTTTCTTACTATGTGGATATAGTCTTAAAACATTATGATTATTACTTTATATTATTTTGCAAATGTTTCAATCTTTTTTTTTTTAATAGTTTCATGTTAGTTAAAATCTAAATTAAACCATTGATTGTTTTGTTGTCACAAAAATTTTTGAAAGTTTCGAAAATTTTGTAAGAATAAAAAGAAAAAATGCGGTCAAGTACGAGTGATTTGTTATTTGTATATTGAATATTTTTAGGTAATGATAAAAATTTTCTTTATTACTTTCACGAATTTAATTTGAAAAAATTTCAAGATAGTGTTCATTTGATTTTATTACACGAATCAGGTTTGTTATTATTATTTGTCCTTTGGTATTTCGAGTAAAAATAAGGCCCTTCTAATTTTGAGTGCAAGACTTGGTATTTGCTTTGATATTAAACAATTTTGAAATTTAGGTTCTGAATTCTGATACTTGTGCTCGCGCTGGTATTAGAATCTTTTTTTTTTACTTTACCGGTATCTTTTTTTAATTAATTGATTTAAACAAATATAAATATACAATTGCAAATAATTTAATTTCCAGCATTTACCCAACAAAACTCTGACACTAACAAGAAAATTCCACCTGGACAACAACAGACGAAAATCCAGCAGCGTTTGATGTCTTTGGATGAAACTTTTGGCATACTAATGTCCGGTTTCTTGCGCGGAGGTGTTTCGTTTCTTAAAGGAACCGGTGAAATAATAAAGGGCAGTTCTGGAGTCAATCGTGAAGTGCGTGTTGGTGTTACTCATGCCTATGTCATATTTGTGCAGCATATGGGAAGCGTTTGGCTAGAGCGCAACCTTCAAACATTCCTTATTCATGTTCTTGATTTAGTTGCGAACCCTAAGGCAGCCTCTTCTCACGTAGATGCTGTATACTCCAGGAAATGTATTAATTTTATACTGCGATCAATTATTGGAAAGATATTAGGAGAAAAAGCTCAATCGTCTGCTTGCAAAGAACTAATTCACCTTATTGCAAAACAAATGAATTCGATCGATTTTAATCCAGAGAATGCTAAAGATTCTAATCAAGAAACATTATTTAGTCAACACTTTTTGGTTTGTGCTCTTCAGGAATTGGGAAGTTTAGTGTTAGGTTTAGGAACAACGGCACAAAATTTGCTTAACGATCAGTCGCTTAATTTCATTGATGCCATCTGTGCAGTTTTGGTGCATCCCTGTGCCGCTGCCAGATTAGCAGCTGCATGGTCATTGAGGTAATATTCGGCAACTGTTATTACTCTTGGAAATATATCTTTGGTTTTAAAATAGGTGCATTTGCGTCGCAGTACCCAGTCAAATAACACCATTAGTTGATCGATTTGTTGAAGCTATAGAGCAAATGAGGTCTTCCCCAGAAGCAATTGCTGGCTATAGCAGCGCTTTGGCAGCCGTTCTTGGGTCTGTTAGATTTTCGCCACTAGGAATTCCACACACTAAAGGAAAAATTATTTTCAATACGGCCGAAGAGCTTTTGAGATCAGCAAGTCAAAATAGTCGATTATCTTTAAACAGAACTCAAGCCGGCTGGTTATTAATCGGCGCTATTATGACCCTTGGATCGCCTGTTGTAAAAGGCCTTCTACCGCGAATGCTTTTACTTTGGAGAAATTCATTTCCACGATCGGCTAAGGAATTGGAATCTGAAAAGGCTCGGGGAGATTCGTTTACATGGCAAGTCACTTTGGAAGGACGTGCGGGAGCCCTGTCTGTAATGCACAGCTTTTTATTAAACTGCTCTGATTTGGTCACTGACGATATTAATAGGAGACTTCTGACACCAATCGAAAGTGCTCTGGCAATGTTGGTGAAGTAAGCCCACGCTTAAAATTTGTGTTGTATAAACATTGAATAAAATTTTTATAACTAGCATTTCATCAGTGCTGAAAAATTATGGGCAACACTTAAAAGCTCCTGCTGCAATGGTTCGTTTGAGGTTATACGAAACACTTTCTTTGTTGCCTCCAAGTTCTTTAGAATCATCTTACACCCATTTGTTACGAATGCTGGTTACAGAATTTACGCTTTCTGAAAATCCTGCAAATACTACAAATTCTCTTTTGAGAGACTTGTGCCATGCTGAGGATTCTATTATTCTTGGAACTTGGCTGCAGGAAACTGATCATAGAACAATTGAGGATCAGGTAAGTGCATCTTTTATTTATTAAAAAAGGTAATATTTTTACCTTTTCTCTATTTCTCATATCTTGTTAAAACAGATGGAACCTAATAGAAAATCTGATGGGGAGCATGTAAGTTGGTGTGCTTTTATTATAAATACACCCCAACCTCTGATGTTTTATTGCTTATTTCATTCATTTATCTGATGCGTGATTTTATTTTGTTCGTTTTTCTTGTAAACTCTTGTAAGCATAGTTGTAACGCAAAATCAGAATATGTAATAGCAAGAGTTTTATATTCACTATATCAATTCATTGTTTTATGTAATTTTTCGTGTTAAAGCTTTCCCACAAAAATATTCGTTGATTTCGAAAGAAATTGTTTTAAGCTGTATTTAAACTTTTTTTTTTTTTTTTGAAAATGTGAATATTTTAACTGATTTTATTGCTGTACCACAACATTTGTTCTTTATGTCAAAGTGGTACATTTAAGGGTCAAAACACAATTTAATTACGCCTAATAATTACAAGAAACTTTTCTATAAATTAAAGCGCGTAAACATTTCAAGAATTTTTTTTTAAATTTAAAATGTGAAGAATGTTTTGCTATAAAAATTTGTGTGTATATAAAAGCATTTGAGCCTTCGCTACCAGAAAAGGTCATTAAGAATGAACCATTGAGAGAGTTTGCGGCTCAATAAATAGAAGGAAGGCAGAAAGAACAATGAAATTGACACTAAACTTATTATTTTTATTAAACTTTAAACTTCACTTGTGGTAAACTGAATTCTTACCGGAAGGACGATATCGTCTATAACACGACGCGGAGGCGCTTGGCTTCCCGTTGACCTCGCTTTTATAGTCCTTTTTTTTATATTCACACTGAAAGCCGAGGAATTATTTTGATATTGTTATATTCGAACTATAAAAAAATAAGAAAATTTCACTGTTTTGTTAGTTGCTTAAAATCAAACGTTTTTAAAATTTATAAATATATAAGGATCAAATGCTTTTATGCGGATTTCCATACAAAATTTTTGTTTAGGAAGTGTTGCGAGGCTTTTCTGGTTTCATAATCTTTAATAAGAAGTTATTACAACTTTAAATTGTTTCAAAATATATTTAAAAAGGTCTGAATTTGTTTGTAAATGTTTTGCAGCTTCAACCAAACAGTGCAGCAGGCTCAGGAGCATTAGAGCATGATCCATGCTGCCTTTACCGTCCCGTTTTTAAAAATGAGCAATGCCCCGGCCCTCTACCTTTAGGAGTCGCTGTAATAGACATGTCAGTGACTCTTTTCGGATTAATATTTCCACGAGTGGCTAATAAACATCGCATTCAGATGCTTGATCATTTTGCGGAATGCATAAGACAAGCAAAGAGTTCAAGACAAGAAGCTGTTCAGATGAACATTTTTACAGCCCTACTTAGTGGATTAAAGGGTCTTACAGAAAGCAAAAGTGGAATTGGACAAGAAGAAGTGAAGAAGAGTGCAACAAATCTTATTATTGGGGTTTTAGTAAGTACGAATTCGATGCTGCGATGTGCAGCAGGAGAAGCTTTGGGAAGGATTGCTCAAGTCGTTGGGGACTCACGATTTACAGCTGAATTAGCACAGAATAGTTTTGATAAACTCAAGTCGGCCAGAGATGTTGTGACACGCACCGGGCATTCACTAGCATTGGGTTGTCTGCACAGATATGTTGGAGGAATGGGATCTTCCCAACATCTTAATACGAGCGTTTCAATTCTACTCGCCCTCGCTCAAGATGTTAGCTCTCCTGTGGTTCAAGTGTGGTCACTCTATGCTTTATCATTAATAGCAGACTCAGGTGGGCCCATGTTCAGAGGATATGTTGAGCCGACTCTTTCACTGTGCTTAAAACTATTACTATCGGTTCCTCAGTCACATGTAGATGTGCATCAATGTATCGGCCGTGTTTTGAATGCTTTGATTACAACAATGGGTCCTGAACTACAAGGCAATATTGCATCTATTTGTACAATGCGATCTTCGTTTACTTGTGCCGCTGCTATTATGCAGGCCCACTCCGATCCTTTAGTTCAGGCAGAGGCAACTGGCTGTTTACAACAACTACATCTTTTCGCACCACGTCATATAAATCTTTCATCGCTTGTTCCAACTTTAGTAAAAACTTTATCGAGTAATTATTTGATGCTCCGAAAGGCAGCTGTTTCGTGCCTACGACAACTTGCTCAGCGAGAAGCCAAAGAAATATGCGAACATGCACTATCTTTAACCTCCGAAGAGTGTCCAGGGCTTTTGATGACTGACTCAGGTCTTCCAGGAATTTTATTTGGCATGCTAGACACTGAGACTGATAATGAAATGATAAAAAATATACACGATACTTTAACGTCTATGCTACAGATGCTGGCATCCGATAATCTAACTCAATGGTTGGGATTGTGTAAAAACGTTTTAACTGTAGCTGTGGAAAATTCGAATGATGACAATCAGAAAAAGGATTTGATGGAAAATGATGAAAACGAGAACGATGATGATGTAACTGAATATCATGCTGAAGAAAATGTTGCTACTCATCCAGCAGTACAACCAAGATGGCCTACACGAGTTTTTGCTGCTGAATGTGTTAGAAAAATTATCAGCACTTGCGAAGCTGCAAATCCGATACATTTTGATCTTATTCAAGCGAAGGAAATGCAAATGACTAAATCGCGGGGCGACTATCTCATTCTGCATCTTTCGGATCTAATTAGAATGTCTTTCATGGCTGCAACAAGTGATTCAGATCAACTCAGGCTTGAGGGGTTACGTACTCTACAAGAAATTATTGATAAATTTGCTGGTGTTCCAGAACCTGAATTTCCAGGTCATTTACTATTGGAGCAATTTCAAGCACAAGTTGGTGCAGCTCTTCGTCCAGCCTTCTCGCCTGAAACTCCATCTCATGTTACAGCCGCTGCCTGCGAAGTATGCTCTGCTTGGATAGGTTCTGGAGTTGCTCGAGATTTAAATGATCTTCGTCGGGTCCATCAGCTTTTGGTCTCAAGTCTAAACAAACTTCATACGAAAACGAATACCACTCAACTTTATAATGAAAGTATGGCAACTTTGGAAAAACTTAGTATCCTTAAAGCATGGGCCGAAGTTTATATCGTTGCAATGGTTGGAAATGGATCAGCACCAGCAAGTCTAATCCAAAAGAAATTGACGAGTAACGTAAATCACATTACAAACCTCGCTTCTTTCGCAAATAATAACGAAGAAGATGCTGAATTTGGTGATTTTGAGAGCAGAGGTGAAAGCTTATTATCATTGGTTAAACCTGAACTAGGAAATTTGTCGACTCATTGGCTTGCTGCTTTAAAGGATCATGCCCTCTTGTTACTACCTCCAGAATTTCAGAGTCAATTACCTCATGATGGTGGCGCTTTTTATACCACGGACACGATAAACTCTTCAAAACCACATTACCTTGCATCATGGCCTCCGATATTATATGCAGCTGCATTGTGGCTGAACGACGGTGGTTTCAACCATAACCAAACTAAACTAAAGGATGATAACGCTAATGAAAATAATTATAACAACAGTATTACTCATGGTAGCATAAGCGCGGATCGATTTCACATGATTTTTGGGATATGTATGGAGGCCCTCTGTAGCACTCGTACAAGTGAGAAGCCACAATCTGTAATCTGCTGTTTACAGTCGCTATATACAATTTTTGATTCCCAATGGGCTCGTAAGATGTTAGTTGTGGACAAATCACTGACTATAGAACTGTGCAATGTCCTTCACAGACAAATATTAACGAGGGATAGTCTTTTAGTTCAGCTTTTATGTATGGAAATTTTAAAACAGACTATTGTTGCGGCCAAAGAGTCTATTGACGATGAACGAAAAGAGAGGCTAAACGAAATGCAGAACGACAATGCATGCAAAGGGCATTTGAGCAGAGAACTAGATAATTTAGGCGAAGGCGGTGATCTTGGTGAAATTATACCAGGAAAGTCACATGTTTATGCTGTACTCGAAGTATGCCTTTGTGTCTTCGTTAGGCAAATTCCAACAATGAATCCAAGTAGTAGCGCGAAATTAACGACAGATCAATTAAGAAATGAAATGGCTATGAAGAATTCTACAGGAGTAATCACTCTAGGGGAAGATAATGGAATGCTTGTAGCAAGCGGGTTGCAGTGTGCAGAATCTTTAACAAATCTTTGCTCTCCAATGGGTAAGTACATATTGGTTCTTCTTTCTTAAGTTATTTTTTTTTGCACAATGTTATTCGTGATTTTCAGTAGCAGAAACTCTTAGGTTTTCGCTGTTTTAAAAGCAATTATCAAATTGTTGGCAGATGAATATTTTTTTTTTCAAAATTTAAATCTTTTCAATTTAGGAAACCCTAATTTTTTAGACAATCATTGGGGCTCTATTATAACCAGAATTTTTTAAATTAATATCTCTTTAACAGGAATTAAAGAATTATTGAAAATTATGAATTTTTCATTATTTTAATCAAAATCAATGTAAACTTCATATTTTAACAACTTGGTAAAACATAACTCCTTAAAAAATTAACAAACTTGTTGAATAGAATAGAATGCAATAGAGAAACAAAAAAAAGCATTTTTTTTTTTTTTTTTTTTTTTTTTTTTTTTTTTTTTTTTTTGAAAACCTTTTATAAACTTTAATTTTACAGGAGCGATTTCAATTCTTCCAACGATTCTCTACTTAACAACAAGCATAATTAAAGAAGTAGCAACAAAATCTGTCAATGACCCTACAGTTCTTGCCAACACCGGACCGATTCAAGCAGCACTTCATTGTCTGAAGGCAGTTTGCACCGATCAATACGCTTCAGACGAACGTTCATCTTCTGAATGGAAAAAGTACTTGCAAAGTGCTCTTGCTAGCGTCATTGATCTAACTAAAACTGGCTGTGATGAGACGAAAGTCGACGAAGTCACCATGATGCTGGCTATTGCTGTCTTCATTCTTCATACTAGCTCGAGCGTGGTTTCTGCACCGTCCTTGCAATATCCTTGTATAAACCATTTTAGGCAATGCCTGCAAAGTGAAAATCCTGTCGTAAAACTTAAATGCATCCAAACCGTGCGATCAATTTTTGCAAATTCTGATTTGAAAGTTGCTACCCCTTATATACATGCGTTAGCACCTAGAATCATTGAAGGTTTGTATTCAGAAAATGTGAAGAACCCAAAGACTGATATTGACTTGGCTCTGGTTTTGGAGAGTATTACAACCGTTGAGACTTTGATTGAACTGGCTGAACCAAAAAATAGTAAGTAAAGCGTTATTGTTATTTAATTATAAACTAGGTGTTAATTTTTATTAATACATTATTCACTAAAATTGAGAGATCGTCTACAAATTCCAAAAAAAATGATTACTTTTCTAGAATTTTAATTAATGAATACAACGGAATAATTTTTTAAAACTACTAACTTAGTCAAAGCTAATAGTTTAAAAAGAGTTTGTTGTATTTTGTTTGGAAATTTGTGGATGGTCCTTTATTTCTAAATTTCCTATTTTTCTAATTTTTTAAATGTAAGTACGCATTGATGGGAAATAAAAAATATTATGCAGCAATACATAGATTTAATATTTAATGACATAAAGATATTTTGTATATACCTACATTATTAGTATTATCAATTACTTCTTTAATTTACTGTGTCGGTGTGTACTTACGAACGTTTATTTTATTTTAAAATTAGTCTAACTTGGAATTATTTATATTTTTGTCTTTTTCCGCTATCAGGAAATTTAATGCAAGGTAAATAATTATCTGAGGGATGTAGTAACAAAGTAAGCAATCTCCATTTTTGTAACTTTTAAAGAAATGTATAAAAGCATTAATCTCTGAATAGACACATTTTTTTTAAACACAAAGAAATTTAATTTGGAGATTGCTGTGTTGTTATAATTAAATGAATGTTTTGTTAATTAAATTTTCAGCTAAGTAGTAATCTTTGAATATACAGTAAGGGAACGGCTAAGCCGCTGAAAATAAAGCTTAAACTAATCGCTACTACATACACACAACTTTGATTTAAAACCTCTTTTTAAAATAAAATTCAAATAAACTTTGTATTCGTTGTTACGCAGATATATAAAAATAATTCATTTCCAAAATGAAAGATTAAGATTGAGAATATAATTTTTCAAAATTGGAATTAATCGATTTGGACTGTGAACGACTCGTCTAACACTAGGTTTACGGACATTTCTTATATACCTATCTCTACGAACACGCGTCAATTTGACGCATGAACAAATACATATATTTAAAGAAAAAACAACCACTTAGAAAGCAATATAATTATACACTATAAGCACAGCTATAAGTGAAAAATGAAAACATGAGATATGTGTTTATACAAATTTTTATAATTCAATAGAGATAAAATAAAAATGCGAACGGTTTTGTAATTTTCCTTATAAAACTCGAAATGCGTCAAAATGACGCGTCCCGTAAACCTAGTGCTAAGAACTAGCATGCAAGGTTACTGTCTACTGTTCGGTAATCATAAAGACGATATGAATACCAAACATTTTTCTATCTACAATATAATCAATATAAATTTAATTTCGTGCATTTTTAAATGCTTTGATATTAAAGTATCAATATGTACTTATGAATTTAAATACTTTTGTTCATTTTTTTCTAGGAATACAGATGTTAACTCTTCTCGTTCCGGTATTGATAAGTTTGCTTGCTGAGCCAACAAAACTTCGAACACTTCCTAGGCAAAGTCGACAACTACATGACCAGTCTCTTCAATGGCTCATGCGAATTGGACCCAAATATCCCCAGGAATTCAAGACGTTAATGAGTCAGTCAACAGAGTTGCGACAGAGGCTAGAAACAGCGATTCGTAATAATCAGCAGACGTCAATTAGCGCAAAAGCTTCCAACGATGCACAGAACGGAGCAAAATCAGTCACAACAATACCACAAAAACCAACAATTAAGTTAAAAACCGACTTTAGCAACTTCTCGTAGAACATAAATACCTAGACTAAAAAAAGCATACAGTTTTTAAGCAAATGTTCTAATGATAATAATTTTAGATCCCTATGAGTGCTATCAGCAGCACTCTTTATTGGAAAGAGATTCAGTTGAAATTTTGAAATGCTGTGGTAACTGCAAGCAATTAGTGACTTAGCGAGTTTTTTTATGTGATTTTTAGGTGGTGACTCAATTTTAATGCTAGCCAAATCTACAAAAAATTATATGAATGTTGCCGCAAATTGAAAAAAGTTGTATTCGTAGCACCTTTCTAATTTTCATGTTTTTACTTCCTTAAAAATTTAATACTATAATTGTTTAGCAAAACAGATACCATATATGTATTTATGATTTTAAAAATACTTTTGTTTTTGTTTCCGTCTAATACGATAGGTCATATTTCTTTATGGACATACGAATAAACACGATTAATTATATTTCCAATAGTTTTATTTCGATATTACAATTTAGCACAACACGGATATTACTTCCGAGATTCCTCAATTTGAAACAAAATACTTTAAAACCTTTTAAAAAATCGATCGATGTTGAAAAAAGTATGAGTTTCCCCTGGACCCATTGTTGGAATTAGAAAATCATGTTGTATTTAGCGTTAATAATTAGAAATTCAGGTCTTATTTGAAAGAAATTTTATACATGCAGTTTTTGCCAGCATTAAATTAACTTAAATTTACATATTACTCAAAGGCTGCAAATTAGTCATTATTGCAGCTTTTTCGGAAATGTCTGAAACTACAAAAACCTATCTATATTTTCCGCATTTAGTTGTTGCATGCATAGCATACATATATGTGTTTTAATTAACTGGTGATTTAGAAGAAAGCGAAGAAAGGAAAGTAAACGTAAAATAATTTGAAAAGAGACCATAAAAACGATTGTGGAGACAAAATCTGTCATGACAGATTATTAGCATTGAAAATTGATTTGACTTACTAATTTGAAATATAAATCTATTTTTAAACCAAGAATATGTTAGTTTTATCTTTAATTTTCATTAAAGGAAATATATACTAGCTAATTGAGTTTATTTCCTTATTTCCTTAAAGCCTTTTTCTCCATTGAAGGTACAATTTTCAACTTGCAATCTCTCAAACTTTTCAGGAGATCATGACAGAATCCACCAATGTAAGCTATAAAACTAGAAATAATATAACATTTGGGAAAAAATCATTGACGGAGTTTTATGACTTAATTTATGCAAATTTCGGTTATACAAAGACTGTTATAAAATAGTTTTCATAATATAAAGCCGAGCTGCATATGTATTCGTTTCATTATGCATTTGTTTGACCTTTGATTACATACTATTAAAAATAAACGCCACGAAAGTATGCTGAAAACCTATATAGAAATTTTTTACGGACTCAAATTTGATATTGGGACGTGTAATAAATTTTATCAAAAAATAAAACTAAAGCGAAGCCAATATTACTATGTACATACATATATTATTTGGCATATCTGTACAATTTGAAATGAATCTATTGAGTTGGGGGAAAAAAATAAATAAATTATTGTTTTTTCGGTTTCACTTTTAAAATTACAACTTTATAAGCCAAAATCGTTTTATTCATCCTCATTATCTGATATTTCGATGTGAAACTTCCGTGCAATTACTGTTTTTTGAACAATTGTTTGTATAATATCATCTAAGATTTTGCGTCCTTCCTCTCTTGAAGGATTTATAATAGGTTGGAAATCCTTTTTATCAAATTTTAGATCTTCCATACGTAAATTACTCTTATTCAACGAATCCCTTCTTTTGGCTTCAATAGAGCCAACAATAGAATTCGTTACTTCGTCAACTACGATGAAGAGTTCCTTATCTTCTTTAAGGCTGTCTTTGTGTTTCTCAGATTCATCTACCTCTTCATCAGTTAGGTTACAGGTTCCATTAACTTGAAGGTCGGCATCGTCTGCAAGTATACTTGGGTCATAGCTGAAGTTCTGATCGAAAGCTTTTTGGGATTTCGTGATAAAAAGAGTAACATCGAGTTGGGAGTTATTAACATTACTAATTGAGCTGCTCGCACCGCCGGTTTTATTAAGTACCTTCTTACAAAGCAAGCATAGAAAATCTATTGTTTCGTTTTTTCTTGTACTACATTCAATGTGTTCGCCGTAAGCCCGACATGCATTACATACAAGAAGACTCCATTTTATTGTCCGATCTACGTAAGATCGACCTTGCGGACAAATACAGGTATGAGCGTTACAGGTAGAATGTCCTCTATAAAAATCCTGATAGGCTCCTTTATCTTTCTCCCATTCGGCGTCGCGATCAGGGACGAAGATTCCAGCCAGCCGAACTTCATCCCTAAACTGTTCATTTCTGCACCATATACATTTGAGGTAATATCCAGCAGACAAAGCGTATTTTTTAAGACATTTGCGATGTGCCCAGCCGCATGAACAGCATTTTGCCATTACGGATGTTAAAGCATTGTACTCTCCAATGGGCGATAAGCAAATGAAGCAACCTTCTTCAAGAACATGTTTCTTGGGGTGTTTGATTTTGTGGTGTTCGTGACAATATGAGTCGAAAGTATCAACGAATTGAAACTGGCAGTTGTTTTTTAATCCACAGACAAGATGAAACTTTTTGGAGCAATCTTTGCAGTGAATAGAAGCACTTGGGCTTTTACAATAGTAACAAATCTGGTGAAATCAAAAAAAAAAAAAAAATGTAAATTACCTTGGTTCATGGAAACTTAGTGTATCACAACGGTGCACCGCTCATAGCACATCATAGCTAATCATTCCCTAACGCTTCGCATTTTACACATCCTGAAAATTAATCCTCAAAAACTGAGTGCATGTGTTAATACATGATTGTAACTACGCTAAACCTCCATAAAACATTAATATTTACTTCCATACTTAAATACAGTAAAAGAAACTGAGTTAGCAACAGATTTTTGACTTTAAATAATCTAGAAACCTTAAAACACGAAAGTGATGATTTTATTACTAATATTTAATTCATAAAGCACCGCTTATGAAACTCATTGTTCATAATTGCTCAATAAATAATTTGGAGTAATTCGGCAAATTCTATCTTATTTATCCTCGAAGGCATAAATTTTACGGTTAGCTGGAACCATAAGCCCCGATCAGTCGGGCAAAAGAAATGGCTAATAAAGACAAATTATTTGTTAGGTTGTTTTATGCGATATATTCATATTTGCTAGTTGGAGAGCTGTTACTCACAAGAATAATTTAGTGTAGCTAAATCAATCTCCCTCACGGCTTAACTAGCAGAAACAAAACATGAATAAGACGATTTAAACATTTTACAATGGCAAGAAAAAGGCAGCATAATTTGGTTGGTAGTTAGTTCGTGTTCGGGCTGCGCATTGGACATTTAAACTATTAAAGAACTATAGAAATGTGATGTGCAGTACTAAATACGGTGCGCCATTGTGGTCATACAACTGTACTGACCTCGTGTTGAATATCTTTTATAAATCGCCTGATGTCTTTTATTAGAAATCCAAGGATGCCTCCCGTATCCGTGCCAGCTTGTACTAAATTTGTTGAGAGTAGCTGAAAGTACAAAAAATAATAATTGCACAGGATATATATGTGGGAAATGAGTCCGCCCCCTAACTGGACTTACACACTTACGGTGTGCTCTGCCGCGCGAGCGCTCAGTTAAGGCAGGAGTCGTTTGTTGGCGGTCGTCGAGTGTGGAAGCAGCACAATTTACTTTAGTCTTAACTTCAACTGAATTGTTTCACTGAATTGTTTTCTTTAATCTGAATTCCCGAATAAAGTGTTTTCTAAAGCGCCCAAAGGATTTTAATCCCACAACCTGGGGGCTCAACCGGGATTATTACATCCTAAGAAGAACGTCGCTTTACAGCCTACGAAAAAGGAAAGAGTAAAGAAACAATTGTGAATTAATCGCCGATTCACAATTGCTGCCGCCGTCCGCCGTTAGCCGTTAAGCCACACACGGTCACACAGTAGCCGCTGTCAGCCGCCGGCAGGATTTTTACAGTTGACATTTTACCGCTGCAACCACGTTTTCCGTGTGACTTGTTGCAGAAATTGTATGGACAGGCTGAGAAAACTAAAGACAGCGAGATTGCAGCAATTGCTCAGGGACAGAGGCCTATCCCAAAGTTATCGTGTGAAGGAGGATTTGGTGCAAAGACTCGCGACCGCCTTGCAAATTCGTTCACGACTCAGAGTTGGAGAAGGACGCCAAGAAAGCGAAGAAGAAGCTGAGGAAGAAGCCGGAGGAGCCGAAAGGGAAAGCGAAGAAGAAGCCACAGAAGCCGAAGGGGGAGCTGGGGATCGAGAGGCTCCGACAGAAGAAGTCGAGGAGGAACAAGAGGTGAGCGGTGAGGCCGAAAGCCGAAAAGACGATCGAAAAGCTGAGGAGCAAGCCGCGAATTTCGACGACGAGCAGGGAACCGAGTCCAAGATGCCTGCGAACGAAGAAGCTAAGATGACCACGGCGAACAACTTTGTCTTCAAGGACATCGAGGAGTCGCTCGAACGCTTCGATGGAGAAGGAGGTAAGCAGTTTGATAAATGGGTGAAGGAATTTGACGACATTTCCGCCGTCTGCGGCTGGAATGAGGTACAGAAGTACCTTTACGCACGTCGACTACTCAAGGGCGCCGCAAGGCTGGCAGTCGAGGTCGCTTCTGGGATTACAAGCTGGCAAAACCTTAAGGGTTTTCTGAGAAGGGAATTTGACGACGCCCCGTCCAGTTTGAGCGTCCATAATAGGCTAAGGAGTCGAAAAAAGTTGCCGAACGAGACATTTTTAGAGTATTTGTACTCAATGAAGCACATTGCAAATACGGGATCTGTTGACGAACGATCACTCGTGGCTTATGTCATTGCCGGCATAGCAGATGACGTCGTAAGTAAAACAGTGCTGTACGAGGCTAAGAACGTCGATGAATTAAAGGAGAAATTTAAAATATACCAAACTATGAAAAGTCATACAGAACCGAAGAAAGGGAACTCAACGGGACAGTCGCCATCCTCGGAGAAAGAATCGAAACATCGCTCATCTAAGAAGCATTGTTTTAATTGCGGATCTCTCTCTCATCTTGGCAGTGCTTGCCCTGATAAGGGAAAGGGGACGAAGTGTTTTAATTGTGGCGAATTTGGCTACACGGCAGCTGGTTGCCCCAAGTCGAAAAAACCCAAGGAGGTAACCCCAAAAAACGTGCCCCAGATTAATTCTATCCAGGCGTCGGACACCAGAATACCTATCACGATAGGACCCAGAAATTGTACAGCTCTAGTGGATACCGGCAGCGAGGTAACTCTTTTGAGAAGATCAATTTTTATTAGTTTACCACAAGTTGCAGAAGTTGGTTCCAGCATCCAGTTGGTCGGTTTTGGGGGAAACACGCAGCAAACCCTTCACTGAACCTTACAAACCCTGACAATCAACGGGGATGGTTACGAGGCGAAATGTCACGTCGTCCCAGACGTGTGGCTACCGGAAGAGGTGCTGCTAGGGAGGGATGTACTTAAGCATGCAAGAGTCCTAATGGATAACTAAGCTGCAGCGACGACGAGTTCCTAACTCGGCTAGACGTAGCCGCATTAATTGAGAGGGAGGAGCACGACAGCATCGACGAGATTGAGAACCCTCAATTTAAAGGAGTCATCAAGGAGCTGATAACCGCCTACAAACCCGTGAAGCCCGAGAAAACCTGTGTCCAGATGAGGATTGTCCTTACCGACGAAATTCCCGTTTACTCGAAGCCCCAGAGGGTGGCGCCTAAGGAGAGGGAGTTCGTCAACGAGCAGATAGAAGAGTGGCTAAATGACGGCATCATCCGCCCCAGTTACTCGACTTTGTGTTGATTTCAGGGAATTAAACCGTAAGACGATAAGGGATAGATACCCTCTCCCTAACATCGAAGATGTAATAGAGGGCTTGCACAGTGCCCGATTTTTTATTACACTGGACTTGAAAGACGGGTTTTTCCACGTAGACGTCGAGGAAGCAAGCCAAAAGTACACTGCGTTTATTACTCCAGATGGCCACTACGAGTTCTTGAAGGTACCTTTCGGACTCTCTAATGCTCCGTCAGTGCTCCAAAGGTACGTACATGCAGTTTTGCAAAGTTTTATTAGGAAGGGTACCATAGCAGTCTACATGGATGATGTAATCATCCCCGCACGAGACGAGGAAGAGGCCGTCGAGAAGTTTAGAGACATGTTGAAGCATGCTGAGGCGTACGGGCTAAATTTCAAGTGGCGGAAGTGTAGGTTCCTGGTGAGGAAGGTAGAGTTTCTCGGTTATTGCATCGAGAACGGCTGTGCGAGACCTTCAGTGGAAAAGACTGCGGCGGTGAGACACTTCCCAACTCCAAGAAATTTGAGACAGCTACAGAGTTTTCTCGGCCTAACCGGTTACTTCCGGAAGTTTGTGCGGAATTATTCCGTCATCGCGAAACCACTTTACGACTTAACCCGAAAAGGCGTTCCATTTGTTTTTACCGCCGCCCAACAGGATGCAGTCAGCCTGCTCAAAGAAGCCCTTTGCAGTGGACCTGTGCTCAGGCTGTTCAACCCTAGTCTCGAAACCCAGCTGCACACCGATGCCAGCAAGGAGGGCTACGGAGCTGTTTTGCTGCAGAAACATTACGACGACCACTCATTTCATCCGGTGTACTATGTCAGTTTCAGGACGACGAGTTGTGAGAAGAACTACTCGAGTTACGAGTTGGAGGTGCTCGCCATCATCAAGTCTTTGAAAAAGCTACGACCGTTTCTTTTGGGCCTAAAGTTTGATATTTACACGGACTGCAAGGCATTCCAGCTGACGACGAAGAAGAAGGAAATTTCCAGTCGCGTTGCAAGGTGGGCCTTAATCTTGGAGGAGTTCGACTGTGTCGTGCATCATCGCGCTGGAACAGCCATGTGTCACGTTGATGCTCTAAGTCGATACCCGTCCGTACTCCCTGTGGAAGCCGGCATTTTGCAAAAAATTCGGACCGGCCAAAAAATGACGAGCACTGTCGCCTGATCCTCGAAGTGCTGAAATCTAAACCATTCGAAGACTTTCTCATTCGTAACGACGTTCTTTTTAAGTTTTCAGACGGAAGGTACCTGCTAGTCGTACCAAAACGACTCGAACGCGAAGTATTGAAGAACATTCACGAGCAGGGTCATGTGAATTCGAAAAAGCTATCTGCTTTGGCGAGGCAGGAATATTTCATGGCTGGACTGGAGAAGAAGGCAGAGTCGGTGGTAAGAAATTGTATCCCATGCATATTGGCATCACGGAAGCAGGGTAAGCAGGAGGGATTCCTGGAGCCGATCGAGAAGATGGACCTCCCCTTACACACTCTTCACTTGGGCCACCTTGGGCCACTACCATCCACGGCGAAAAATTACAAGTACATCTTCGTCATAATCGACGCTTTTACGAAGTTTACCTGGCTTTATCCGGTAAAATCTACATCGAGCGAAGAAGCAGTTAAGAAGATGGAGACCCAGAGTGATATATTCGGTAATCCCAGGCGGGTGATAACCGACAGAGGAACTGCCTTTACGTCGAGGCAATTTCAGAATTATTGCAGGGATCGTGGAATCAATCATGTTCTGATAACCACAGGCGTCGCGAGGGCCAATGGTCAGGTTGAGAGGATGAACCAGATCATAATATCAATTCTGTCCAAGCTCTCAGTTGAAGATCCGCAAAAGTGGTACAAGCATATTCCAAGCCTGCAGCAGGTTGTCAACTCCATCACATTCAGGTCAACGGGTAAGACGGCATTTGAATTAATGTTCGGCGTGAAAATGTTTAAGGCAGATGACATGAGGCTACTTGAACTTCTGGAGCGGGAAATAATCGAGGAGTTCGAGGCTGAAAGAGCAGACATGCGAGAACAGGCGAAGCAGCAAATCAAAAAGGTCCAGGCAGAAAATCGCAAAAGTTTCAACAGAGGGAGGAAGCCCGCCCGACGATACTCCCCTAAGGATTTGGTCGCTGTGAAACGGACGCAGTTCGGCCCTGGTCTAAAGCTGTACCCGAAGTACCTTGGGCCCTACGAGGTGGTGGCAAAGAGGGGCATGACCGCTACGACGTCAGGAAGGTAGGTGAGCATGAGGGACCCAACTCGACTTCCAGTTCTGCCGACTTCATGAAGTCGTGGACCAGTTTGGAGGACAGCGAAGGAAGTTCACTCGAGGGTTCGTCATCGGAGGCCGATGAATTCCAGGATGGCCGGGATGTGGGAAATGAGTCCGCCCCCTAACTGGACTTACACACTTACGGTGTGCACTGCCGCGCGAGCGCTCAGTTAAGGCAGGAGTCGTTCGTTGGCGGTCGTCGAGTGTGGAAGCAGCACAACTTACTTTAGTCTTAACTTCAACTGAATTGTTTCACTGAATTGTTTTCTTTAATCTGAATTCCCGAATAAAGTGTTTTCTAAAGCGACCAAAGGATTTTAATCCCACATATATTTAATCTACCACGCGACTAAGTTCTGTGCTGCCTACGCCGTAGGATTCAAGAACTAATCCAATTCTTTTATTTTACTGCCATAATTAATTTCAAGATGTAATATATGCAAATGTAATACATTGAGCCACAGTTATTTTAAGAGAGATGTTGTGCAGTATCTATAAAGATTTTATGACTTACGTGAAAACAAGCTCAACATAAATTTTAAAACTTGCGTGGCAGGCGTAAAGAGTTTTTACTTTTTTACTTACCAAGCAATAGTAATGAACATTTACGCCTGCCTTCTCCATGAATTTTCCAAGTTCCACAGGATCATCATCGGTTTTGCGACATATGTCGCACAACTTAATTTGGCTGAAAGAAGCCAACATTTCATTCAGGATAAGCCAAAATGAACCGGAATTTACAAATTGCATGTACAATAACCGCACAAAAAAAGGCTACTTTTTTAACAAGGAAGGCACTAACGTGGCTATAAACGGTTTTTATTGTGCAATTTAAAAACGAAAGTACGTGATATGGTTACTTGCTAAGCTCATTGGAAATTCGGAATAGAGGCTTCTTAAATATCTTGCTATAATCACGAACAGAACAAACACCGGCACGGGCTTGTTTTCTGTGCTAAAACTGACATTTGAAAATGTCAAAATAGCGTTACCTCACATTCAGGAGAACCGCAAGAACCTTGCCATTTCGCAATTTTTTTTGACGTTTCCTGTCGACGCAGTGTCGGTCGATCAGCTGGTGTTTTGAATGTCGTTCCGTTCCCCACCTGCCTTGTGCTGTTGCTGATACTTTTCTCTTGGTGTAACTACCCTTGCGCAGAGCATAGTAAATCCTTAATTCATCACTTATCGTTTGAAGAAGATTCGCCCGAGTTATTTTGTTCACAGAAGCATTTTTACCTGATTTCGTAGTCCTGCTTTTAATTACTTCGGTGGTGCAGCTACTCAAGAGAGTTCGCGACCTAATTGATCAAAGTGAATTGTTTTTTAAAATAGTATCATAACATTTTCTCAGAATTTGTCAGGCCTTTTGTTTAATAAAGAGCTGCAGTACTCCTCTTAGTAACATTCATTTTTGTATTTGCCATTAGCGTAATCAATTTTCAACAGAGACGAAAAGCTCGCGTTCGTTTACAAGCAGTGCCTTCGTCCGGAGCGAGAGTACCACCGAAGATTTCGGTGGAATATAAATATAATTGTACTTGTGACAAAATCGATATTAAAAAACGTGAATGTGAAATCTACTACTCATCCAGGTTGTGCAATTAATCGCAGACTCCACTGTGCGCTAAGTGGACCAACAAATTAGACCGATTGTTTTCCAAATCTTTTTCGCTAGCGATACATCGTCGGAATGTGTGCGGTAGTTTTTTAGCATCGTTTAATTGGTAAGTACTATCTTAAAATGTAATTACCCTACTGACTACACTGGGCTCAAACCTCTGGCAGATGCACTGCCAATCGCCCAGTCCGTGGTGCTCCAACTAGAGCCATCTAAAACTTGCTATCAGACGTGAAGGTCATACCAGATTTGAAATGTAAATAAAACTATTTTTAATCTCGGTGGTTTTTCACTCCTCGGACAAGTTCTTTCTTCCCCTGGTTGGGCCTATAATCACGACAAGTGCAGCAAACCAAAATAGAAAGAAAATAAACCAAGTCACACTATACGCCTTTGTTTACCCGAAGATGAATGCTTTTGTGCTTTGTTGAGCCCCTTTTAAGTCTCAAGATATAGTTTTTTTAAAAGTTATTTTGTGAACTGAAGCAAGACGTGTTTTAAGTAAAGTTATTAAACAATACGAGTTAAATTTCAACAGAATTGAGTCAACTAAGTGATAAAATTTTATCTGGAGGAACTAAACTTAAAATATGCATTTCTACTTTATCACCTGTTCATTAACTTGAGAAATTATGGGAAAATTTCGAATTATTTTTTTGGCTTTGCTCTTTATCTTACCAAAATATTCCTCAGTATTTTTTTTTTTCCAAACTTCAAGATATTGCCTGCCCTCATTACTAAATAAGTATACATCTACTTCATAGTAAGTACAAAGTCTCATCTATAAACCTAATCACACTACACTATCAGGCTTTCTCTAAAGGGCTTCACTCGTCAAACAGAAATTCTTTTTACAAAACTCACTAACTACAATACGGATAAATGATGCCAGTCTGCAGTGCCCAGCTTCGCATTTGCTCTCGTATAATTCGAGTGAAAACGAATTTCGAAAATAATTGTAAATTGCATACTGTTACATGCTCTGAATCCAACCACTAAAACTAGATTTTTCTGATACCGACCCTCCCAAGCTCCTAATTACCGACTTAGTTCATTTCCCTTTAAAATTCAGGAATCTTGTAAAAAATAAATTTATAAAAATCACACATACTGTTTTTTTTTCTTTATTTCATCTTCATGTACTTTTTTTTATGTGCAACTAATTCTGCATTTAAAACAAAAGTAGGAAAGAATTGAAATTGAATCTGTTGCATTTCTTCGCTGTTTTTAGGAAATAAAGCTGTTTGTTAAAAGGACTCTTAAGAAAGTTGTGCAGTAAACGAAATACGGTGCAAGATCAGGACTATGCAGTGAATGCATTAAAACTTCACAACCAATCTCTTAATTTTTGTCAAATCATCAAAGATGTGTGTGGCCTGACGTTGCGTTGTCTTGTTTCCGCGATAAGATCGCATTGTTCATATAAAAGAGTTTATATAAAATTAAATAATAACAAATAAGAAGAAATGATCAGTAATTCCTACAATTTAATCATGATAATAAAATTCTAGGGTGTAAAAAAATAAACAATTATTAAACATCCATTTGATTTTATTTGATTTATTGATAAAAAGTGAAGCGATAACAAATTTTCATTTCCTAAGTAGAGTGCAACATGGCGGTTTTATTTAATTTTACGAGTTTTAAAAACGGACAAAGCAGTCATCCGCGTAATTGGATTATTGGGCGGCTGCAACGGAATTAGCACAACTGACTGAACTTGACCTAACTACTAGTAACTAAAAATAGTTCAGCTTCATAATTTCACAAGAAAAAACATTTATAGTTAAACATAAACTCTTTCAGCTGAAAGTATTTCATAATAAACAATGAATAAATTTATTGAATAATCTAGATCCAGCACGGCTTTACTTATGAATAGTGAAATTGAACGCTTTATTGCTTTTCAACACAAAGTAAAAACAAATAATGCAATATCCACTTCAACTATTTAATAGAAGATATTCGAGTTGCAATTTAATCTTGAATTAAATAATTTTTGTCCATTTATAGCTGGGGTGAGTGAGTGTGCTCTGTGACCGATGGTTCTTTGTACCAATTATGTTGCCTGAACTCAGGAAGATTCTTAAAAACGTTTAAGAGAAATACATATTTGCTTTTTGTTTTCTTTATATGTATAAGCTGATATTGACATGGTTTCCAAAAATATTTACAACAGCAATGTTTTCGATTGGTTTCTAAAATCATAATATCAAAATGATTGCTGTATTTTATAAAGAATCGCGAAAACAATTAAGGGGTTACATCACTTTGAAAGAAGAAAGAAAGGTATTATAAATTTTTAAGATTTTTTGTAGCTTTTTTATTCATTGGCACATCAAACTTTTGAAAAATTTAAAAATTTAAAACACCAGGGGATGAAGTTCTTAAAGTAATCGCTTTAGTTTGGAAGTTACTCCTCATTTTTCTTCATGTCGGCCATAAGATTCAATGAAATTTACGAGTATGTAGAGATTCAGACAAAACTTTGCCCTATAGATGTAATTGGAGAAGGTTTTAGTTCCGCAGACATTATATTAAGAAACCATAACGACACAAATAAAAACATTCGTAATCCTTACAACGGACAATTAAGACCAATTGGTCCAATTGAATTGGAAATCCCAATATTGTCTAATGTGACGACAGATTCTAGGCAAGATAGAAGAAATAAAAAAGTTCTCACTATTATAAATATATGTATGTATGTATGTAACTTATAATTCAATACTTTTCTTGCTGCCCTAATTAAATAAATAAAATAATGACTGCACGAGAACGGTTGTAGTTTCTAGACAGGAGTCGTAAAAAATTAAATGCTGCGCAGAATTGATAACTTTTTCATAAAAATATAAAATGTACTTATATATATACATATACATATATGTATTAGATGAAATTGATTCGAAAAAAAAAATTGGTTTTCAAAGGAAATCAGACCCAGAGGGCCTACGTATGTATTTTTAAAATGTTCAATAATCAAAACGACACTATTTTGTCGACTAGTTTTGAAAATTAATGTTTGCTGTCGTTACGAATATTGAACGAACTTAAGAATAGGGTTCATTTTAGTTTTAGATTGCTTTCCAGTTGTTCGGATATTTTTGTTTACATCTGGAAGCATTATTCTTAAAATGTGTGCAATGGTACTTGTCCATATGATTTTCAATTTTGTGAAATCATTAGCGTTTCGTTATTAAAAACGTCTCAAATATTATTCATCTATTAATTAAAATTGAGAGTGTTCTGAGTTTCAATTGTAAAATATTGTTTACTAACATTTCGGAAGTATTAGCAATGCTATAAGTATAGCTGTATAATGTAGCAATGCTGGGAGCATAAATTTCTTACATTTACAATTCTTTTGAGATAAATATAACTCGCCGCTTCTAAGCTCAATGTGCCTTAATTCTTTTGCTAGTTTAAAAATAGATAGAGATAAATAGATGAAAATCTGGATGGGTTCATTGTTTTTATAAAGCGAGTTTCTTGAGGAAAACAATAATATTAAATTTTGAGTAAATGAAGAACGATAAGCCACCGTCAATGGCCGATAACCTATTGCGGAAATATTTACTTTTGAAGTGCATTACTTTATTTGATAACGAATAGTAATGAATTTAATTAAACCTACAACGATCAGGCGAGTAGCGATGTAAGATGAAATGTCACGAACACTTGCTATAGATTGAAGACGCGTGACAGTTCTACCAGGAGATACTAATCTAATAAGAGCCACATTTATTGTAGGAAGTAAATTGAATTTGTCAACCTTACTTGTAGCAATTGACGGTAGAGGTTAATTGACCTTTCATTGCTGATCGGGGGTTCTAATGAAACATTTTCTGTTGCGATTAGCGAGCAATGCTGTACAACGATAAAAAGAGACTCAAACGTAAGTTTTTATGCTTCCTACGAACTAATTAAAAAAAACTCGCGTCGCGAAAAGTTAAAACAGCTCCAGAATTGATAATTCTGTTATCGCTTTGCTCGTTAAAAGTTAAATGGGAGACTTCCGAATGAATTCATTTTATAATTTGGAGATTAATGTGAAATTATAATTATTAAACAGCGAGTGTGACGGTTTGGTTCGATTCAAAAAAAATTTAAGCTGACTGATCCACGTGAAGATCATACAACTTTTGAAATGTGCTCACAAAGACTGTAAGTTTGCTTAATGTTTTCAAATCAAATAGTGATCCGGTGCTTGCTTAAACTTATGCAACAATCTCTGGCTTTTTCTCAGTGTTTTATGTTATTTACGGTTTATTTTAAATTTTTAAAATAAAAATTAAATTACCTTGAGGTGTCACGTTCTTGAATATAATATGTGGTTTGTGAATTAATTTATTTGAAGTGGTAAAAATTTAATAATTTGTTTCAATGGAAGACGGCTCTAAAATGGTAATTTGAATTAAAATATATGTATATGTAATTTATTGATTCGTAATCGTTATAGAGATTTGAGCCTTTCGAATAACTTTCTTATCAAATAAACGCTATGGATTATATAGAATAGTTCATGAAGCTATCAATTTGTATTATGTAGTTTTAGATGCAGACACATGCCATGTTTGATAATTACTTTATCTCTTCAGTAAGATGTTGATGAGGGGATTTTCATCTGCATCCATAATTATTTAGGGACATAGGTACATATTTATAATTATCAAATTATCACAACCACTAAACGATATTCATTGTTTTTAAAGTCCGTGAGACAATCCAGTTTTCCTAGTTTTAAATCTAAGTAAATAACATAAATCAGTACCAATAGTATCTGAATTGACTTAAAATTATGAATATTGATTTGTGCTGCGTCGACTTTAAAAACAATTTTATGTGAGTCAACATTTGAAAAAGTGGCTCGATGTGTTCCATCACATTTTTTATATGTACATATACCTAAATAAATAAATTTTCTATATTTTTGTAAATCTTATGGAACGCTGTATTTTAAATTTATATATTGGTATTTCTTAATATTTTTATAGAAAACTCACCAAGCTGTAACTCCTCTGGCAGGTAATTTCCCTGAAATGTTTTAATTTATGAAATATTCCTGCATAAGCAATAATTCAAAAGAAAATACTTATTTCAATTTTAAAATATTTCTGAGAGGTCATTGATTAATTTTAGACTTTTAGTAAACTAGTTAACTGTCTTTAATCGAAATTTTCCTAGCATATAAATTTTTCTGAAAGGAACAAAGTTCGCATTGTACTTTGTTAACAAAAAGTGGTCTTCTGGCAACTTGCGGCACGGCCATCCATTTTTTTTCTCTATGTTAACCCTCAAACTTAAAAATTATGATAATGTTACTTGGAGGAAGTTTGGTAAAAATGTCCCAATTACGGCCCGACACATTTCTTTTGAGGATAGAGGCCAGGAGAACTTAGACTTAGATTTTATGAAAACATATATCTTTTCCTACATTTTAAGTTCTTCAGAAATTACTAAAAATCCAATGAGACACAGTTTCAAAGAATACTTGTATTGGTTCTGTTGAAGGCAAGACTGATCTAATTTTAAAATTTAAATGCATGGGCACTTGGACATGGATTGAAACGAATACCTATATTGAAAATTTTAATTGTAAACATAATCCAATGTGTTTTCAATATTTTAGGATAGACAATTGAGCAAGTCTTGATCTTAGAAGAGTAGCATATATCAGAGTTAATTTTTGAAATAACGTTAATTCTTAATTCAATTTAGTTACTGTGAGTCCGGCTCTTCGCATTTAATAAAGCACATGGCATGGCACAAGCGTTTCTCTAATAATATACGAATAAGTATAGCAAGCAATTGCGGGAGATTTAATAAACGTACAATTTAAGCGTTGTATAAAATTAACTAAATAGTCATCATTTGTGAGAATCTCATATTTAGTTGACTGCATGATAAAATTGTGACGCAATTAACTAATTGTGGGTAATATAACAAACTAAGCCATCTTAAGTCCTTTTATGTCAAGCTGCAAGATCGCAGTCTAATTTAGTAATAAACAAGCCCTTGATGGAATCCTTTGTTAGTTATATCTGGTGCAAACAAGCACCATTATTCAACAGACCAAATAGTGCCCTGGATATATTTGTATTTTCTAAACGAATTATCACAGTCGACGCTAGTCAACCTCAATTCTACAAGTGAGCAACATCATCCAGCCAGCATCACAGAATTGTTCGTTAAAAAACCGGCAAAGTGCCACAGTGATCACTTAAACATCTTGACAATTGATAACCAACGGCTGGAATCGAAATACAATACGAGAGAGGAGCCACACTTATCATAATTGCCATCTTTTAGATGGTCTACCCCGCGCAGCAACACGATTGTAGTTTGCGTTGCGGATCACTGGATTAGCTATATACATAATATAAAAACATACATTCATATATCCTTCCTCGTCGGTTCGTGTGAGTGGATCAAGGGAGTGATGATTTCTTGTTGACTTTACAACCACTGATATCGCTAAATTGACTGATAACAAGCAGATCTAGAACACAAGGACTGTTGAAAAGCAGAGTGTTTTTAGCCAATAGTGGTTCAGTCGGAGAAAACAATACCCAAAATTCTCACTGTCCTGGCCAAAAATCCAAGGCCTAATTATCGGTTTAAAGTGCCGATCTTATCAGCGGCTGAAAAGCTCAGCTTGAGTAGCCAGCCGATTCGGGAAATGCGAGCTGACAACTTGTGGCTTTTAGCTGATTACGGGTGTACACGTGAGCGTTCAGTTCTGCTCTCTGTTATTCGAGAAATCTGTGCGATGTGATTTCATGTAGTCTACTACCATTGAAGTTAACTGCCCAACTGGTCTGGACGATCCGTCTTTGCGCTCGGTCGAATTTTCTTTGTTTTAACAAAATCTTAACGATGGTATGCGGAATCGTTTAAAACTAGTTAATACCATTGAACTTGCTTATTTCAACATCTTAATTCAATTAAAGATCGTTAGGTAGAAAAGGAAAACATGAAAAATATGTCGATGTGATTGCGGAAAATTTATGCTAATAATGGGAATTCATTGTGAAACCTGTACTTGTGATCAATTGCGGTTTCCTTTTCGAAATCGTGTCGACTGTTTTTAGTGATTATAAGGTTATTTTCCATATTAGCAACAGTCCAATTAGTATTTATCAATATTTTAATCACTTAGCGTATAACATGTGTCGGCAGTGTAGAGTGCTGTGACTTGTTTTGTAATATATTATTTTATTTTTAATTGCTTCTAGCAAACGTTTTGGATATGGCAAGTTTTAACGATTGGGTAAATATCTTCAATTTCAAACAATGTATTGCTTTAAATAAAATTCATCGTAATGTTTTTCACAACAAATTTATCTACATAACCGTCAACACTTGTGCATTTATTTTCATCGGGACTTTGTTTAAGTTTCTTCTATTGTTTAGGTTATTTTGAATTATCTCGCATATGTGCTGATAGTGAGATGAAGTTCCCTTGATTAAATGTAGTCTTGTCTTTATAGGAATTTCTTTATCTTAACAGCCTAGATAAAACGAAATCACATTTCATTAAGCTACGGTTTTAAGTGATTAGGTTCTGAAATTGACTTTATGACATACGCTCTTTAATTATACAGATCTTATCTTTCCTCGTGCAATTGGCCAGAGAGTTCATTAACTCTTGTCGCTATATTGACGTAATTTTAATGGTCATTTATCACATGGGTTCGTTCTGTCTTCAAAAACAATGGTGTAAAAAAAGAGGCTTCAATATTTTGTTTAAATCATTATTTACAACAACTCATAATGTAATCCTTATAAGCCTTTATTCTATTTAATTTGACGTGAGTGAGGTCAGGTATCATACTTTAATAATAGGATAAGAGGAGATATTTCTAAATCATCTATAAATTCTCAGTAAAATATGTGTTAAAATTAATGAAAAATATCATTAAATAGATAACGTTTCTCTGTAATACTAAGTAAAGTACCAACTTTTATTACTCGTCATTATTAGTCCAAATTTGCCTATACAGAATACATCATCGTTATATGAATTCGTAGTGGGCAATTCAAATTATTTGATTCCTTCGTTTGAAAATTATTGATAACAAATTGAAAATTAGCTTCAAAAGTAATTCTTGGAATCAATTTATAAATCAGAATCACTTGGTAAACAATTTATGTTTAATAAAAAAAAATTATCTGCAGAATTCTATACGTTAGGTTGATGCGGCTGTCTGTCGGTTATCGCAAGACACACTTAGGCTATTTTTGGCCCATTGTAAGATATCTTTCTAACAAGGGTGTCTGATTGGAATCGAACCCACATCTCTAGGGCCCAGTGGCATATGAAGACCTCCATGTTTTATAAAATCATTTATTTAAATCAATCAATCGCGAAATGAAGAACAACCGGATTTTACTTGATTTTAAACTGATTTCACGTGTTGATTTTCATTAGCCATAAACTCGACCAATATAATATGTGTCTGTGTCTGATATTAAAAGTAAATTTAAAATTAGTATTTTTGGATCACACCTTTCTTTCTAACCTATTTTACTTTAATCTTTTCCTACATGACGATACTTAGAAGTATCACTACAGTCGTTGCAAAAAATTTCAACCATCGTTTCATTTAATCGATCTTTTACAGGATTATTGTATTAGTCAATCAAGTCAATCCAAATCAATCAGTGAGCAATTCAAATTTGATCTTGTGAGTGCGATGAAGACATAGTTTTCTATTTTAATTTGATTGAATTTCTTTCTTACTTAGAGCTGAAATAAATATCTGAAAAAAATCCTTGTGGTACTAATTTGCATCAGTTTTTTTCATGATTCCAAAATACCATGTGGGTATCCCGCCAAATGGATTTTTACATGCATGCAAATTTTCTTCTTTAACTTCCCAAATCGTTGCGTATAAGTCACTAAGTGGGTTGCCCCTCCCAAAAAAATAAGTAATAAAAAATCGCATACTCAGTATGCACTTTATGTAAATATGCTTAGGGTAGATGAGTGCGTGTATTTGTAATTCTTTCTTAGTTATATATCTGATTATAAATAAAATCAATTTGAATGTGATGTAATGAAATGGAATCCATTTTTTAAAATGCTACAAGAAATAAAAGTAACTATTTTATGGAAATTCATAGTTAAGTGTTAAATATTCACTCGTTTCTTTTTAAATTCAAAGTGAAATTATTCAGACAACAATGCGCGAATATACATTGATATAGGTTTTCCTTGTTTAAAATTAAAATATCGATCCGTTTTCAAGTTCTTTGCTGAGTTGCTTTCTAACAGCTCAGCTGGGGCTGGAGCGCCATGTAGAAGTCCTCCAGTATCACCACTGTAGTCGGTGAAGCACTCTCATTAAAACTGAGGGGCTAAAGAGCTGATTACGCGAAGAACAAAGACGAGTTCTCTTATAGTGATTATTCCCGAGGCTTTTCATATTCTTTATTTTTTTCGCGTCTGCAAATGTATTATCAGTGCAAGCAGCCTACCCGTCTCTATCGACTGTGTGCATCTAAAGAATTGCTCGAGATTGTATATTCAATTGTTAGACTAATGGAAACAACTGAGGACATTCAAGATATGAAAAAGAATGGAAACTTATAGTTTGATTTTCTTTCTTTAATTGCAGATGTAAGTAAGAAAAGTCCATTGGTTTTGGAAAGAAATAAACAGATGTAAGAAATGCGACGTCTTGGAATCTTTCGTGTCCTTGAAAGTTCTTCCACAATGTTCTACCTTCCATTTCCGACAGTTTTGTACACTATACACTACTAAAGTCAATTGCACTTTTCTCGTTCGTACTCAACAAGTACTTTGTGTACTTTTAAAAGTAGAATATATTAAGTGCAAATAAATATGTGATCGTATAAATTACTTAATACATCTTACAATGAGTTAAATAAATAGTTTTTAAACGTTCATACAGGTTGGTTGGGCACTTGAAAAAAAAAACTGAAAAAGTCAGGGAATTTAAGCAATAATGTCAGCGAATGTCTATAGTATTTTATATTTCGACAGGTTTAGAACGTGTTGAGTAATATAATATAGATTATAGATTTATTCAATAGTCTAAAAGTATATACACAGGGTGACAATCTTCAAACGAAAAAAGTCAGGGAATTTTATTGAAATCACAAAATCTTTTCATCCATATTATTTAAATTATTTTGTCATGAAAGTCTTACGTTAGAAACAAATAATGATGAACGTATATCCTCATTATTATTTCAAAGCTGCCGGTATCAGTACACGTTTTGGATACCATATTAAAAAAGCTAAAAATTTACTTTAACATTTTGTAGGAAGCACGCATTACAAGAGAAGTTCTTGCGATGATTTACTATTACTACTACTATTACTATTTATTTGATTAACTAAAATTCGTTTGTGAAGAAAGTTAATTTAAATAAATACTAATAAGTGAATTCTTTTTTAATTGCATTTACGGAATTTTTCATTCATTTCATGAGAATTCGGATTTGGATCAAAGAAATTCCAGGCGAATTAATAGCTAATGGATACCATAAAACCATTTTATCGGTTCTGACCTTCGGCTTATAATTATTAATTAAGTCAAACCTTAAGTCCTCTAAGTTTAATATATTATTATTAGAGTATTCATGAAATATTTCCTTTTTTCATTGCAGTTTAATTTAAAAACGGTTTTAATTGACATACCGCATGGCAGCGCACCTAGTAAAACGTTCTAAATTACTCGGTGATTATCAGATATCACCTCAACTAACTGTGCCTATGAAAACAGAATTGATTTTTTTAAATCGTGAGGTAAATATCCTTTTAAAAATAAACTGATCTGAATGCATACTAAAACTTAAAATGATTTATTTCAGGAATTAATGAAAGCTGCACTTTTAAATCCGTTTCGGCGCCAATTTTGTCGCGATTTATCGGAATGGATATCGATAGATCCAGTCATACTGAAATTGATCATGCATCTCCCAATTTCATTGGCGGCAATCATGTACCATGTGATAGTTCTAGTGCAAATGATGATTTCGATTCAATACCGGACATTACAAGTGAAAAGTGTGACCACAGACTTGGTCAGAATGGGAGGGTTTCCTCAAGTCGTTTGAGCTGCAATTCGCCGAGTGATGTTGCCCTTTTAAATTTTAATTATGCTGTATCGAGTCCAGTGTTGGAAAATGAGATGCCTGTTTCCGCGGTTGCAGCTTCCGATAAGCTGGAACCCAAAGAGAGCAATTTAACAGATGGTCAACCTCAATTAAACTCAACTAACGATGTGCCTCTGCTGATTGAATTCAATGAGCAAGACGAAGCGAGACCTTCGCATGGCATGGTTTATAATGACTACGTTAATCAGATGTATGCCGAAAAAAGTCGTCGTGAAAGCTTGGATCAGGATGTAGAAGCGAATCTCGAAGGTGTGGGACTTCTATTGAAGAATCCTACACCAATCAAGAGTATTGTAAAGAGTCCGTCATCTGTTAGTTTTAACAATAGATCGCACCGATATAGCAAATTACAGCACAGGTTAAGCTTGCAATGTCCTGCTCAAGATTCTAACTCAAATCCAATTGAGCAGGAACGTCCTGTGCTCCATGTGCAGTTCATGCCTGGATCAAATGCCGAAATTTCGTCATTAAGCAGTGATAAGAAGCCGTGCAATTCCTATCCAGAATCAAGTGAATCATCTGATTCTACGAGTTCATCGTCGTCAGAGGATGGGAGTTCTTTGGGTCAGTACGCAGAAGCCCGACCTCCTGACGGTGGATGGGGCTGGGTGGTGGTGTTTGCCTCATTTATGGTTAATATGATCGCAGACGGAATTACGTTTAGCTTTGGTGTGATATTTGTAGAATTCTTGAACTACTTTGGGGAAGGAAAAGCTAAAACAGCTTGGATTGGTTCTCTGTTTATGGCAATACCACTTCTATCTGGGCCGATTGCGTCGTTTCTAACAGATCGGTATGGCTGCCGAAAAGTAACGATCGTTGGGTCTATGCTTGCAAGCCTTGGATTCGTTTTATCCGCTTTCACAAACTCTATGGAAATGTTGTTTTTCACATTCGGTATACTCGCCGGATTTGGCCTTAGTTTATGCTATGTCGCAGCAGTAGTAATAGTCGCCTACTATTTCGAAAAAAAACGGTCATTTGCCACTGGTCTTTCTGTTTGCGGTAGTGGAATTGGAACTTTCATTTTCGCACCATTAACTCAGACTTTAATTGAGGAATATGGATGGCGTGGTACAACTTTGATTTTGGCTGGTGTATTTTTGAATATGATGGTGTGTGGCATGCTCATGAGAGATTTAGAATGGACAACACACCGAGCCAAACTGAAAGCAAAGGAGAGAAAAAGTAAAATTGCAGTATCAGCTGAGTCATTTTCAGTAAGTAATAGTACAAACACCGGAGGTACTGCCAGCAATCTTCCTCAACAAATCGGTGATGGCTTAACTTCAGAACTTGATGCCCTTACAGCTGAGGACTTAAAAGACTGTCGACTTTTTAGCTCTCTTGTCACTTTACCAACTTTTGTTCGGAATGGTGAAAAAGTAAATTATACCAGGGCTCATTGAAATGAATTTTTATAAAATTAAAATCTTTTCTAGGTTCCCCTTGAAGTTCTTGAGCTACTTTCCACCCATCAAAATGTTCATGCTCTTTTGATACAAAATTACCCAAATTTACTTCATTCGCGGAGCTTTAGTGAACCATATTCATCTCGCAGTGGTATGCCTCCGCCAGAAGATATAAAAAATACTAAAGTTGAAGCTGCAGAGACACCTCGACCTTCTAAAAAGCAATCTAATATTGAGCAATTTCGAAAAGATCAAGCGATGCTGGCATGGATCAGAAAAAATGCAGTACAAAGGCAGCGAAATGTAGGTTGAATTGATAGTCAATTTTTTTAATTATTTAAAATATTATATCTGTAGAACCGTCAACAACCTTCGGATGCTTATTTAAAAGATTTACGAATACACAGACATTCTCTGACTTACCGTGGAGCAATGCTGAATATAAACAGATATCGACTAAGAGCTTCTTCGTGTCCTGATATCTATCGAAATTCGATGACAACAATTGCCAAGGAAAAGAACCATTGGTCTCAAGGTGTCCAAGAATTTAAAAGACTCTTTCTGGATATTATGGATTTTTCATATTTTGCTGATATTCGCTTCCTACTCTTTGCTATCTCAAATTTCCTGTTGTACACTTGGTATGACGTGCCGTACGTTTACTTAACAGACAATGCAATTGAGATGGGTATTGCAGAAACTGATGCTTCGTTGCTTATTGGAATTATAGGGATCGTTAACATGTTTGGTGAAGTATGCATAAAAAACCATCATTTGAACGATTTTAAAATTTTAGTATTTTTCAGATATTTTTAGGCTGGATTGGCGATGTTAAAGGCGTTAGCGCAAGTATCGTTTATGCTATTTGTATGGCACTTTGTGGAGCTGTTACTGCTTTGGTGCCTGTTTCAAATTCATATACGGTAAGATTAAATTGTAATGTTTTTGAAACACTAATTATTAATTAATGTTTTTAGTGGCTGTGCGGCATTTCGGGTTTTTTCGGTCTCTTCATAGCAGCGAATTATGCTCTAACTAGTATTATTTTGGTCGAATTGATCACACTCGAAAGATTCACAAATGCCTATGGACTTTTATTGTTAGTACAAGGAGTTGCCAATTTAGTGGGACCGCCCTTAGCAGGTAAGATGTTCAAATTTAATATATTTTGTGCCACATTTATAACTTGCGAAATTTCTTTATCCAACGATGATAATTAGTAAAATGTTACGATGTTTTATTGTGAAAGCGCGAAAAAATTCCAAATGCAAATTTATGTTATACTTTTTAGTGTTTCTGACTCGTGACTCTTCAACCTTTGACTAAAACTCAGACTTTGAAAATTATATTTAATTTTTTAACATGTGATTGTTAGTTTTAAATTTGTTTCCCTAAAACTGAGATTTTTATTATTAGATCTATTATATCGTATGTAATAAAATTTTATATATAAAGTGCTTATTATTTTATTTCCAGGCTGGATCTATGATGTGACTGGTACTTATGATCTCTCATTTTACATTGCTGGATTTTTTATAGCACTCTCAGGAGGCATGCTAGTAATAGTCCCGGCTCTCAATAAGTATCGCAAATATCGTGCATTAAAAAGGCAACAGAGCTCATCAGATATGGCGGAAACCCCGAAAATTTCGACAAAAGTAATAACTGTGAGTTAAAATCATAATCAAGTAAATAATATATTTTATAAATTTTTAACTGCTTCTACAGAACAACATTGCATCAAATAAGAGTAACGGCGTCATAATAAACGATTGCTTCAGCAAGGAAAGTCTTAAGGAAACAGTTAAAGTGAATAATTTATAAGTGTGTTGTTAATTAAGTAAAGACCGCAATTTTCTGCTGGTCCGTTTAGTATTTGTTCGTTGCCATCATTAACTGCATCCTTTGTACAAAAACTCCCAAAAAATCAGTTATTCATTATTTATGTATATTTCGTTTTAATTAGTATTTAAATATGACAGGAAATAAATAAGTTTTGCCAATAACAAGTTAAGTGGCCGCCTAATATGGCGGAAATTTTATTCTGAAATTAAATCGTGGCGGAAAGTCGATTATTTCCAATTCGATACAATACAAGAATTCTCATAGTTAAGAATTCGAAGTCAAAGTGAAATAAAAAAATTGAGAATAAATATTCAAGCGATTCAGCAAGGACTGCATTTTTGAAACATATAAATCTTTATATAAAAGTGGAAATGTTTAAATTTCATAGTTACTGCGATATTTCAATATTTATTAATTAATTAATGAAAAAGAGAGTTTTTTGCGATTCATTCAATCGTCTCTCCTTCTTTATGCAGATTATAAAAATGGCAACTGCCTGTATTCACATAGAACACACATACATAGTAACATTTGCATATACATATAATGAAGAATATTATAGGCATTGACGATATAGGTGTTAAAACAGTTCATAACAAAACCGAACATTTTATAACGTACACTGCTCGACAATAGTTTTCGGACGCTTTATGAAAATTAGGAAATTTACGTAAAACATCAAATAGAAAAATTGACTGCCGTCGCTGCTTTAAAAATCGTAAAATAATACAAAAAGGTCAACAACAATTCGTTGCTTCCGCGACTGGTTTTGCATTGTACTCTAAATTTTGAACATACTCGACTGTCATACGCAATTGCTTTCCATTCTTTACCAAATTTTGTTTTAATGATTATGGAGTTCTAGTCAATTCACATAGTGTGGGAATGGATTTTCTTTTTATTTACTTTGATGATGGTTTTATGGGGCCTAATGGGATCTTAAATGGCCAATACATTTCAATTCTTGTACACAGAGAAACATAATTTTGTTTGTTAATGTTTTTTTTTATAATAAAACTTTTCGACTTCATTATGTTTTTTTATTTATTTCATTCATAACACATGTACTAACAAAGCTAACTCTAAATATTTCAATAATTTTTAAGGACACGTTATCACTTACCAGAGGCAAGCTGTCGTCTACATTCACCTTTGGGTAACATTTTTAAAAAGTACCACTTTCATTTAATCAATTAGAGTTTTTCTTGCGAACGAAATTTGTCAAAATATTGATGGTAAGCGATGTCACTTTTTTAACTACCCTTAATATTGATGGTAAGCGATGCCGCTTTTTTAACTACCTCACTAAATTTAAAAATCTTTAATCTTTAAGTATCTGAAAACTTTTATCGAACAGTGTAGTATAATTTTATGCATTATGCATATGTATTTTTTATGAACAGTAATGATTAGCAATATAAACCCTTATTATCGCATTTTCCCTGTCCCAATAATAGCACAATATTTTGTTCGTTTTTAGTGCAATGTATTTGTTTATAACTGATATTAAGCATTTTAAGAGGGTTTGAGATCATTTTAAATACTGTTGGTTTTTTTATGAATTGTGATAATTTTAAAGAAGACAGCACCAACGTTTGAAAAGTTTTTCTTTTTGATTCAAGTCTACAGGTACGGCCAAATTGCGACAGTATAAGTAAGTTTGATAAGTTGAAGGAGTACAATTCAGAGCGGATAGTTTTCGAAAAATGTCTAAAAGATTAAGATGAACAAGATGTTTTTAATTTTCGGCAATTTAACCGCTCCCTCTTTAGTTCTTCAATACTTGAAATAAAATTATAATACTTTAGAAACGCTACTGGCAACATATGAAACGATATGTATGCTGTGAACAATCATTTTCGGAAAAATAAATTCCACTGTTTTCATACCTTTAATCTTAATTATAATCTCTCAAATGGATTTAGTATCCATTGAAACCTAAGAATGGGACGTTTTTATTTATTATCTATTTGAAGTAAGTTATTTAATTTCTAAAGGTCGATCCACTTGAATATTCTACTCATATTTTGAGCGAGGAACAAACGATTTTCTATAATTACTTTATATGTACATATTTGAACGCTATACGTAGGAACTGATAAGTTGATTAAAAAAAGGCCAAGTTTAACGTAATCAACTGTAATCGCAATAACATGTAGTCGGGAAACGAAGGTGAAAGCGAGCTAACTTCTTGATAACAAACTACTCTAAATAACTTTTTTATGTTTTAGTCGAAATCTGTTCATATTATATATTATTTTATACTTCAAGGTTTGCATTTACAGTAAAGATAGAATTTTCAAATAATAGTTTTCAGAATATGGGCGTGCATTAATACAAATTTATTCAATTTTGATTTGTAAGAGTTCCAAACTTTAAAAATGGGACCACGAAAACGACGGGCTTTGATCTCAAATTGGCTGCCAACATTTACGAATTCAGTATGGTAGGCTATAAATGTACTAACAATAATTCATATTTGAACTTAGAATTATTGTCTATACCGTTTTATCCAATTACTATCTAATTATTGAAATGTTTTACTTTTTTCAGTAACCAAGATCATACTGAAGTTAGACCTCAAAAACGTAAAAAGAAAATAACGAACGTGTTTTGGTTGAACAAAAATAGATATATTTACATATAATATGGGTATTATAGTTCAAAATATCCATATTCTATAAATATATAAAACAATACATTTTAATGATGTATTTTATAATTAGCTGGTTTGGAAGTATTGCAAAAAAATAAACTTAATAGAATTTTCTTCGCTTTAATTCGCTATTGAAGAGAAAAATCTGAAATTTATCGATACGAAGGATTAAAAAAAAGATATTTTGGCGAAATCTTAGATCTTCATATTCTATATTAAAAATAGTACTTATTTTTGTTTATAAGCTGGGCCCAAGATGGCCTAGCAGATTATAAATGGTCACAATCAGATTATTCTCAGTCCAAATCTAGCTAATCAGCTGGTGTGTTTTTGTGCTCAGTATTTCATTTAAACTTTAAGCGTATTCTATCAAGTACTAAAGCATTATTACTATTTATCAGGGACTGTAATAATTATGGTCAAATAAATAAAAATATAATAAATTACAAAATAACGATTATGAAGTAAATTTTATTGTGAAATAATTGATTTTACCTTAGTATCAAGTAAATTTATTTTAACTTAGTATAAAGTGGGGTTTATTTTATTTAAAATTTCAGAAATAATCATTTCCGGTCCCTGTTATTTATTTTAAAAGTGGAAATCCCAGCTTCACTACCTCATAAAGCATTTAGAAAGCTATTTTGGCGTTGGCTTCGATTGCCAGTAGTGAGCAATTGTTGAGTCTCATCAATATGGGATAGCTGGATTGCCGACCTAGTTAATATTAGAAAAGGTTGGATGCTTCAACTCTTAATTGTTTTGATGTCGCGAAGTGCATAGGTATTTATTATTTGAATCAATTACATTAAATTCATTTTTGAAGACGTCCAAGAACAGCAAATTTTTGACTCGAAACAAGAAAAAGAAAAAATTTCTAATTATGGTTCATTCTGTTGCGACTGCATATGAAAATTGGTAAATATTTGAATATTTGTAATAAAATAATGTATTTTACTGTATTAATGGAGTAAATTGTACAAAAAATGCCGAAAGAACACATTTCGATGGTAAACAAAAAATTTTGTTTGCTGTCAGTTGACACTATAAAATCTAGCCTTTTCTTTATAATCTCAATAATAAGATCACATCCAGCCAAAACAAAAGTTTATATAAAAATAACTTTTCAAACTTATCAAAGCTACAAGCTCATTTTACAATATAATAACTTAACTTTAACCATTTATTTGTAAAAATGTTTGTTGAAATTGTTATTCCAAAAGAAAGATTCTTTACAGTGAATTTATATATGTAGGAAAGTAAAACAATTTTGGATTTGAAATAACAATAAAAAGCAATAGTCTTAGAATAACTTTATACGTTTCAAAATAATATTAACAAATGTAATTGAAGGAAATTTTTTTCTTTTTTATTAAAAATAAGTCTCATATTGATATCTTCTCCAGGGAATTGCCATTTATTAGTTAAATAATACTCGAAGAGCAAAATAAATACTTTTAAGTAACAAATTAAACTGTGATCAATAACATAATTTGCAGTAGTCTAACTTGATCAATATGTAAGTTATTGTAGAATTCTTTTTTCAAAATATATTGGGGAAAATTTATATGTTGGTTAATCTTTTTATACCTTTTCCTTAAATTTATCCGTGCGGATAAAAGTTTCTCAGCCTCAGAAACAATTTAATTTGCAAAAATCGATTCTTTGTTGAAAGGACAATGGGCAATTTGTTTTTTTTTTTTTTGCAAATGGGACCACCCATTTTTTTTTTTTGCAGATTCGAATTCTTCATAATAAAATACGTAACTTTTGTCTGAAACATTTTTTTCAATTCGCGAATTTGTTGGTTTTATAAAAACATATAAATAATGTAATTACTCGTCATAATTATTTATCTATTTCTTAGTTGGATTATAAATTTATTAAATCGACAATGATATAAGGTCCAATAGATTACATTATCGAACACTTCTAGCATGAATTTCTCCAAACAGCATCGGAGTGTCTGTTGAGTTTGATGACCGTGGGTCAAATTGACCCCACGCAATCTTTGTATGAATTCTGCTAATGTCACATCACGCAAACTCAAATTGGTCACATTTTTACAAAATTGGATTACAAAATTTCGATGATATAACTATCGGATTATGGAACCATCCCTTTTAAAGTTTAAATCATGCACCTGAAATGTTTTTTCGATAATTAATAATAATGTTTCTTTACGCAGCAATTATTTAACTGTTTGGAGTCAGTATGGTATTTTAGTGGAATGTATATTGTATAGTATATGAATAATCATACAATGGCTGATGTTTCAACGTTGCTAAAGAAACAATTTCAAGTAGGTAGGTATAATATTATTACTTGACTTTACTCTATTTCGTTTTCTGTAACCAATTCTAGTACTATGTATAATTAATTTCTTTTGCGCAAATTGCAAATTGACTTATTGAAGGAAATATATTGGTTTTCTTCTTTTTAACTTATTCGAGTTCTAAAGTAATTACCCCATCCAATTCCTGACCTGACCTTTCCAATGCACCTAACCCACCAGAACGTTGCCTTGCCTACAAAAACAAAAAATTAGGTCAATTTTCTAAAGTCCTGAACCCTATTTTTCGTATTATGTCGACACATTATAGGACTAAAGGCAATTCATTTGCAGTGATTGCGTCTAGTGTATGTTTCTTTCGCGGCAGGTGTTTCATGCAGGGGTGTAGTGTAAAGGGCAATCTAGAGAAGGGCGGATATCAAACTTATGCGTGTCTAGGAATCTTTCGTTTGCTCTAACATGAAGAATCCTGTAAACATTAATTCGTTATGTGTACAGGAATTTTGTTTTGGTTACCGATTCCTCTTCAATAGAGTTGCTATCATCAAAAAGCGTCTCCGGCTTTATCAGTTTTTGTTTCATTTTTATGCTGTGAGGTTGAATTCCAAAGATGACTAAATAAACTGAAACTATAAAGTCGGTATAATCCTTTAGTGGACTTTAAAGTAACATTTGCAAGAATGAAATGTTTTTAATCAACCAAACAAGTGTTAATTTGATGTTAAAAAGTGTTTAAAGCAATGAAAATTTTTAAACATCCTTTAACGCCTCACAGCGTAAAGAATTCCATTGATCTAACAAAAATTGATACCTAGACGAAAAAACAATTGCAGTGAAGGAATTTGTTAGGAGTCCGCCTTTTGAGGAATGGAAAATGAAGAACGCAGCTCTACGGGCAGCACAGTTAGTGGTGTTTTTAAAACAATTTTGCAGGTAAGCTGTAGCAGTTTTTTTTAAATATATTAGAATTGTTCGCCAAAATGTTTCTTTTCTATTATATATAAAGAATAATTGTTTTCTTAGAGCCCAACTCCAATATGCATGTTCTATTTTTCTCACCCTTTTGGAGTTTCAACACCTCAAGTTAGAGAAAAGACCTACAGTCGAGAAAAGACCGGCATGAGTCCCTACAACACCTATAAAGCAAAAAAATCTTATCAGAGAGAAAGAGTTGAAAAGAATGGATATCACTACGATCCTTATCAAAGGAATCATGTACAAAGTAATCACTCTCAAAATGGCGCTATACACCTCATACCTTGGCCAAGGAACACATGGAAGCGTGATTTTGTTCTTCCTCCACTAATTCAATTTAGGGGACAACGTGACGGTACAGTATGATTTTTATATAGATTAAAATTTATAAGACTGATTGTAAATTTATTTAATGATTTATTGAAATTGGAGATTCATATTAAGCATATTTATAGGTACTATTGTGATATTTTCAAAGCCGTGCAAAACTACAAGCTTTGAAAGATTTGCCACGATTTTATATGAGAATTTAATTTTGCTCAAATGCCCTTCAATTTTTAAAAATATAATAGTTTATGTGACCTTGATAGTAAGTAGCTAAGTGAGTCTGCATATAAAACTCGACTGCCGACTAACGCATGCAGAATGAGATTTTGCTTATATGTAGTATGTGCCCGCAGAAAGAGATAGTGAATCTTCTACCAAAAAGCCGTTCCAAATTTGATCTGATATTTCGAGAAGTTTACTTTGAATTGCTGAAAATTACATTTAATTGGTTTTTTAGAAGTTATGGGGAACCTTTAAAAAATTCGGTACCTTAGAATTCGCTTTTTCATTTAATAGAATAAACAGTCTATACTTTATAACATCAGAAAAATATTTGCTTTCATTCTTTAACTGTTGTCCTAATGATAACGTGGTTTTCCAACAGGTAAATCCAAGAATTCAAATCATAAAATTGCTGCTTGTTTTTTTTTTTACGGAGCCTTTAGATCTTGGTCAGCTATTGCCTGCTATATTCGAAATTCAAATTCGGAATTCAATGGACAATGGAAGTAAATGTTCCAGAAGGTATCACGGAATATAAGCGGACCCATTAAAATCGCAATGTTACTCTTAATGTGATTTTTGTATTAGGTTTCGAAAGAGATCTATATTCATTTATATGTAAAAAAGAAACGACTTTTTCTGAAAATGTTTTTAAAAGTATCGTTTTATAATTATTTGCCCTACAAAGTTTTATACCGACTTTTACCATCTTAGGGGTTAAATTTTGAAAAATCCTTTCTTAGTGGTTGCCTACGTCATAAACCGAACTTAAACTTTCCAAATTTCGCGTAATTATAGCTTTAGTGGCTTGAGCTAAACATTAATGAGTGGTACATCAAAATTTACAAGATGATTCGGAAAGACGTATTCCATCCCATAAGAAATTAAGCCAAATCCTAGTCAGCGTTTATATACATATTCAAGTGGTTGCTTTTAAATTCACTTTCTCAAAATCTACCTACTCACCATACCTAAATTGTGAAACATATTTTCCTTTTACTAGAAATGCACATTTTGATCTCGCATTAGAACTATACTTCAAACTATTAAAAATACGCCACGCATAAAATGTGTCTATCAAACTAAAACGGTTTTAACATTATTTGATTATTTCTGTCAGTTATCTTCACATTGGCATTTATGGTATAAATTTACAAACATTAAATCAGACAACATTAATTGCTTATTCAAATCATAAATAAAAACGCATCCTTTTACGCGAATCGTCAGTGAGGCTGTAGTTTAACCGAGAGAACGTATTTACGATCAAATTATGTACATGAATCATGCCGGCACAGGAGAGATGCCAATGCGAATCACTTCTATTAATAGTCTAAATTTACTGGCAAAAACAAAATATAAGCAATCGTGACTTTGCCTTTTTATGTCGATTATATCTGAGGAATTCCCCTTTATAGGGGCATTTTCATTTTTGGCACATTAGTCTACCGGGGTTTGCGGGAGGGTGGCAAAACTAGCGCACGCAAGCATGAGCAGCCTATGAATGAATGAATACTGCCGCATCGTTAAGTCGCTAGGAAAACCTCAGTCGAATTATTTCCCTCGGCACAAGTATTGAAATTGGCCGGAAGTGAACACAGACGAAATATGGCTCGTTTAAACTCTTATTAGGTCGGTAAAAGTATACGCAAATTTTCAATAAACGTTAAGTGGTCCACCTATGTATCTTGGCAGAAACGTTTCATTAGGTCTATCAATAATTTAATTTTGTTATAAGTGGTAAATTTCTATTTTGGAGGCCTCACGGGGGTCTCGAGCTCGAGTATGTTTCCATTACATTTCAACCGCTCTTCGACCCTAACAAATACTTACTAAGTCGACATTCTGGTGTTCCACTAGCAACGATTAAGTTGTACCCTCAGTTTTATTTTTAGTCACTTCAAAAGTATCTGAGTATCTGCCGTCTAGAGTGTAATTGGTTCAGACGTGCGAGTTTCCTCTCGTCTTAAGTCGCATCATGTTTACCTCGGTGCGGCTTTTAACAGTATGCAAAAATATTATTTGCAAAAAACGTTTTATCGAATCATTATAATGTGACTATAAGCATAATTCATAAGACCAAATTTCGGTGAAAAATCTTTACGTGTTCTGTAAGTTTTATTACCGGTGAAAATTCCGATAAATAGGCACATTTTCGATCTGTTTTGTCTAACTTCGTCAAAGGAACGGTTTCATGGCCAAAACATGAAGAAATCGATAGCACGCAGTCAGTAACCCCTCCAGGTGGATTCTAAGCAAGCAGTGACTATTCTCGTTCTTAACGTCTTAATCGTCAACTCATTATTTGACCACAAGAATTTAGGACGTCTTTAACAGCTCCTTAGAACCTTTTTTTTTTTTTTTTTGAAGGCGTGAAAGTCACCTAATCCTTTGATCAATAGCACAAATACTGCTTTTATATTAAATATTGAGGCATCTTCCAAACCGGTCGGCTACTAGGTTTGTGTAAACAATGGAATTATCCAAGGAGCTGATTAAGTGGTAAAAGATAATCCAAGTAGGTGCGGTACCCGAAAAATTGATGTTTTTATCGGTGGTTATCAGCGAAAAAAAATGATAAAGCCACAAGGGTAATGTGCATAATTTGTACGTACTAGTTATGTGATAAAATCACCCTACGCTAAAGGTTGTAAACTAAATTGAGATAGACCTAATGTAGAATATAATTTCTTATATCTTATAACATTTCAATGTTACTGTCGCGCTTAAAAAATTAAACAACTTACAAAGTGTCTTGTATATACATATGTATATTATATGTATGTTATGTGACTACTTTGAATTTTTTTATTTCCAAATAGAACCCATTCTAAATTTTGTTAAATGTCTGTTTAAGGAATATTAAAATTTTTACTGCTGTTGCCGGTATTTTTGTTATACTTAATCCTAGTGCAGACTATCATAGACATAGGCACTAGTACTATAGAAAGAAAGATTTTTAATTTTATTTAATTAAACAATAAAAAGTACTTCCAGCTCAGTTCAGTTAACACATAAATTAGACCGTGGACACATAATTTAAGTAGCGAAAAGTTTTTAATAAGTTATACGGTTTTTTTCATAATTTCTTGAAAGAAAATAATTGTTTTTTACTTCGAAAATTTGTCTCTTTCGAGAAAACTTTATGACTAAAGTACTTAGCTTTTGTTCTTTCTGACTATTTACCAAAACCAAAAGTAATTATTTAATTTTATTATGCTGAGAGAGCAGACTTTAAATTTATTTTTTTGTTGAGATTAAAGTTCACACAATCTTTACATAAATTAAAAAAACGGCGACATCAGTGGCATTGTATATGAGAAAACATAAACCCATCAGCTGTACTACTATAACCTAAAGTGGTACTTATATGATTTATATTTTTTCACTGCAAAAAGTTGCAATTATTTATTTCATCATTTTTCTACTATTCAGATGGTCTCGCACCAGATTTGGAAACTGTTTTAAAAACTATCAGACAAGCGTGGCATTCACCAACAGGATACACTAATTTGCAAAAGTAAGCATAACTAACATTTTTTTGAAATAACTAACCTGTCGTTTTGAATTATCCCTGTTAAACGTCTTCAATTCGCACTAAAAAATGGATCCACGTAAGAGTCATAGTTCTGCTTTCTTAACAATTTTGGGATTATGGGATCCTACCTATGTAAACTTAAACATTGTTCTTGCTGGTATGAAATCCAGTTCATACGTTTTATTCATAATACAGACACATATGTAAATACTTAGATCTATATATTTTAATATATGTATATAGCACAGTTGAATATTGATAGAACTTATTCACTATCAGCAAAATATTGGGACGTAAGAAATCTAATCGTTGATGTTATAATTTTCAGCCAAAAGTACGATACGTTTTGTAAAGAATTTGCGAATCAGAAGTATGTTAACAAAATGGGACTTGGAAATAAGCGAGTTCCATCTTGCTCTCGCCTCTTGAAAAGGCGTTATTCTGTTCCAGAAATCATTATGCGAAAGTAAGTAACTTTAAGAATATATTCTAGATTTATCCATTCTTTTCTTCAGACATGAGTTAGCTCAACAGAAACCATATGGTAACTTTAATTCAGAATCAGTTCCAACCTCGAAGAACCCACCGTCGACAGGCATATCAAATTCAAATTCAACATCCTCCATATCTCGAAATGTATTACCAGATTCCCCCGGATCCGAAAGCAATCTCTCACGAACTGGTCTCGATACTTCGCTACGCAAAACATCACTTTTGCGACAAATGTGGGGAAAAGAAAATCGTTTTCGACAAGATAAAACCTCTTCTCTCCGATTGCTATTTCAAAAAGGTTACAGCGCTGAAGGAACTGATTCACATTGTGAAGAGTGCAGACGTCTTAATTTATCTAGAGACGATGATGATTTAGAAGTTAATTCCCAAAGATATTTGTTGAATGGTCGTTTGAAGCAAATGAAAAAACCTACATCTTCCGAAACTGCAAGTTCGATATCAGATGTATCTCAACATGCCTCTGAGATTAGCACGCAAGAAAGTTTAGGATGTAAACAGGAGTCGTACACCTCAGTCGAACAGCCTGAAATATGTACGACAGCATCACTCGAGTACAGTTCGTCTGATGCTCAGAAGATCGAACAAGAAAGTTTTTATAACAGCGAAATAAAAGAACCAACCACAGTAAGCGATCAACCAGAAACTTCTAGTCCGGTAGAAGATGCTGATAGTGGCGATTCGACCTTAGATGTCTTCATATCGCAAATGTTGATTGAAAATCTTCATGATTTAGCAGAAGAAGCTAGGGAGAGATGTAAAAGAAAGCAATATATTGAGTGCTTTAAAATTAAGAGCAACTCTACAACGTTATCTGATAACGAAAAAACGTGTGTTGATAATGAAGAATCTACGGAGCCTGATTCTACAACAACACCATGCACTCTTCAAATCACCACAGATGCCACTGAAGAAACCAATGAGAATATATCGGATGAAGCATCTGGCTACCTTAGAGATTTGGACAATATTCCATGTGACGATGTGATACAAATAAGAGCTGGAAGCTTGTATCCATCTTTTACTGAAGATGTTGATCTACTGGTTATTCCAAGAGTCTTAAACATTCTTCCTAGAACAGAATCAGTGGAGGTGCAACCATCATCTGCTTCTGCAGTTGAAGAAGAAGCATACTGCCATAATTCAGATGAAAGTTTAAGTTTAGTTGATAGTCTAGACGATCCAAATATTGATGCAGACAATGAAACAAGTCCTCCATCCCCTACACAGGACAATAACGAAAATTATGAGCCTCAGCCTTCTTCATCAAAAGAAAAATCTAAGGCTTTTTTTGTTCCCATAGTTGATTTAGGACATGAAAATGTTGAAAATATTCCTGACGTTTCAGAAACAATGCCTGAAAAATTAAAAGAACGAATTGAACAAAGACAAATTGAATTAGATGCCAAGAAAGAGTGTTATAAGAAAGCTCATCATACTCAACCTACTTTTGAAGAATTTCATAATATCAAGCCTGAAAGTGACGTCACTTCTCAAAACAAGTTGAAGCCAAAAAAATGTCTTCTTCCTCTGGAAGCTAAATCTCAAGGTAGGTCTAGTAAAGATAGTAAAGAATTACTAAGAAATGACATAGGACTTCTTGAATCATATACGATAGATTCTAGAGGAAACTTAAAATTTGTACCACCTCAAAGACCTAAGTTAAAAGCAGGAAACGCTCATAAAAGTAAAATAGTGAAAAAGCAAAATATTGTTACATATCGTCCTCCAAAAAGTATTAAAACATCTTCAAGTTCAAGTTCGTATACAAAAAAACATAAAGTTAGTCCCAAAGATATCCAGAAAATGACGATTTTTCAAACACAATCGGATATTATAACTCCAGATCATGAAAATGGTCCTAAGCGGATTTACCAAAAGACTGAAATTCAAGACGGCGAAAAACGAATAGAAATACTTGAAATTGTAGAGTGCATAGAAAGCTCTGATGAAAATTCTCCAGTTCGACAAACTAGGCCTAAATATATTGCAAAATCAGCATCACTTCGGCGATCTCGTATCCCAGTGCCGATTTACAAAATTGGACGATCTGCAGGATGCCAAAAACCGGTAAGACATCGTGATACTTGTCATATTTTTGGGCATGCTGTACACCGTGATATTCCGCAGAGTATTTCACCTAGAGTGGATAAAGCCATCGCTGACTTACTGATGGGTGCTTTAAATCGATCCGATCAAACTGTTATAGAAGTATTACGATCTCCTAGAGAAATCGTTTCTTCCCGGACATCTCGTGGGCAAATCATATCTAAACGCAATACACCGAAGCGGTCTTCCAGTTCAGGAAAATATCGGCAAGTTTTCGAAGTTATACCAGAAGAGAAAAGCAGTCTTTCTATGGATTCTTCCAATGAAGAATCATCAAAAGATTGTAGAAACTCCGGAGAGCAAAGTGGTATCAGTACAAATGCTACAGGTAGCATTACATCGAATACGACAAAGCCTATTATCAGTTCAACTACATTTACAACAACTCCTCCCACTTCCGCTAAAACTCCTAGTCGAGGAAGGGAAGCGGTTGAGTCCATCGAACCGAAGGCGTGGGTTGGATTTTTAAATACACAAGAAAGTTTTATTGAAGAGGATGGTAAGTATTTCTAAAATCACCATTATATGAAATTTATTATTGCAAACTTAACTAGTTTAACGTAATATTCAGCTTATTGGATTGACTATAAAAATTTAAAGAAAAAGTTTTACTAATAAATTTTTTTTTTGCCGATTCTTGTAATTACTTCCTATGAGAATATGTTTTGGTAAAAATAATTAAAAATAAATTGTGTTTTGAAAACTTTTAATTTTTGCGTGCGTATATGTGTGTACTGATTGTAGGAATCCGTTAATAAATGATTGTGGAATCACTTTGTAATTAATTTCAATATTTTATCGGAAAATATCACTTAGGATATTTTAAGCCCATTGTGATACCTTCTTTTTAACCAGGTTTGGTTGAAATTTAACCCACTATCATAAATCTTTTAATTATTTATTCTATTATTTGATTTCCTATTATATATAAAGCCGGAATACATTTCCAAAACTACTGGTTGCTAATATCTTGGTTTTCATAGATATTATACGTATTTTATAACCAATTTCATTGCAGATGGAACCACTCAACCTTACCCAAGTTCAACTACAGAAAACTCTTATTACACAATAACGTCGATCAGTACAGCAGCTGCTACACAAGGTTCGCAAACGCCAAGAAATCCATCGGTGCCTCGTACAAATAGTACAGAATCAGATTGCATACTTGAGGTTATAAGAAAATCGAGTTGTGGATTGGAAAATACAGAATGTAGGGGAGAATTTTCTTCCAAACAGGGTACAAAATCCCCTGCTACGCTAAAGAATCGGAATATAATTCAAGTCAGAGAATGCAAAAATATGAATGTCCATGAAAATTTAAACACTCCTCAGGAAGATAAGAATAATGTTGATGGAAAACTCTTGCACCATAAACCATGCAACCAATCGGACAACGTTGATGTTTGGCGGGTTCAATCGCCCGATACTTGCATGGAAGCAAAGTCCAAAACTTGCAGTGAATACCACAAGTGTCTTGCAGATTGCGAAACGACAGAAATTGACTCACGTTCATTTATAATTTGTTCTGATGATAGTGCCATTAATAATTCCGATCAAACGTCAACCACCCAAAACGATCTTCAAGAATGTTCAAAAGTGGCCAAAGAAGTGTCTAACGCGTGTTTAACCTGTTGTTTTTGTAATCCAGACCTACACCATGCAAAGACGATAAATTCAGAATATTGTTTGTATTGCAATCGTAAGAAAACTCCACAAAAAAAGGAAGAAGAGACAAATACAGAGTCAGATTTCTTTACAAAGGAACAGGACATTTACCAAACGACGTTCATCAAAGATCATAGACATACAATGTCGAGGGACTCTGACTCTGTCAGTACAAAATGCACAAGAACAAATGAAAAAATTAAGAGATATATTCCAGATAGCAGTCGGGCATCTAGCGAAAGCTGCTCTAATTCTAAAAAAAATTTAAACCGTCCGAAGAACATTAATAATTTACCCAAATTTGAAAAAAAGCCATTGAGTAAGGTAACAAAGGATACCGTGAAAGGAAAACCATCTTCGAAAAAATCTGAAGAATTTGAAAATAAGTTGGGATCATTTCCAAGTCCTTACAAACAATTTTCATCATGTGGGTATGATAGATCCTCTAGTCCAACTTCCTCGTCAGATACAACATGCCCTACAACTCCAGAAAGACGTCTATTATTTCCAAAAGTTAAGTGTCGAAATAGTAGGGGAAAGATAAAAAAAGGTAATGAAGCAGTAATAAAGGATTTAAAGAAGGGAACAAATACTGAAAATAAAACGCCTCTAGCGGAAACCAATAACACAAATGCAGGTAAGTATTGCAATTACTACATTTAAAAATGTATCGAGATGATTTAAAAGTGAACAATAAACGTGTACACTATCAAGTCGTATAAATTAAATTGTACACTCGTAGATATTTTTGGCCTCCGACTACCCAAGACCTTTGTTATTGAATCAGGGTTTTGATCTTCTTCTATAATTCTTTATGCTTGTTTTCTGCTTTTGCGTAGTCGGGTTTTATTTTTAAAACTTTTATTTTATTTACAAAGTAATTATTATTATGTATAATTTATATATTATATTTTTATTACACAAAAGTAAATACAAGATCCAAAAACTGAAATATATATTATATTTGCAACATAATTAACTAAAATTAATATTAGGATGGACAGTAACACTAGCTGGGACTTGTACTCAAGGACCTCCACCTGATGTTGAAATGCGTCTGAGTTTTCCTAAGGATGGAGTAACAACGGCAATGAACAAAATTGAGGGAATTGGCGATAAAAACCTTTTAGAGAATCTATCGCAAAAAGATTTAACGTATGATAGAAACGGTAACGCTAGACGGCAATCAGTTCTTCCGCCAGCCGGGAACACAGATTCAAGAAGAACTCTGCTTAACAACCAAACAGGTTTTGATTAAATTCTACGATAAGGGCCTTTTTAACTCATTTTTAAATTTCCCCGCGATTCAGGAAGCTCTTTCCAAAGAGATCTTATTTTTCCGGAAGTGACGATAGGAACACCTCCTCAAAATCAGGTAGTTCCAAGACATGTAACTACGAAAAAAGCTATAAGGGTAAAATTATTTAAAATAAAACATGAAAAAAATTATTTAAAAAATATCTCCAGCACCTAGAATGTAACGTCGCTGTAACATCCGCTACTCGGACCGTATCAAATATTACTCGGGGTCGACGAACAATGTCGTATCAGACGTTAAATACCGGAGAACCTCAAAAATATAGCAGTAGAGAACGACAATTACGAGATAGTTCCTTGGACTTAGGATTTCTTTCTAGCCGCCGCATGTCTTTCGGAAGTCAGTCACCACTAGAGACAATGGCCTTGAGCATAATGGGTAACGCGATAGCTCCGGAACAGAAGCCCAGAGTTCCAACTATGAGCGAAAAGGATTTGACCAGACGCCACAATAGATGTTTTACACGAAATAGAGCGTTCTTCACTTAGAATTAAATACGCATTTCACTTTTTTCTCTTTTTTTATACAACTTTACAAACAATAAAACGTTCATTCAATTTTTGTACGATTAAACACAGCGAAAGATTTGTTTAAAAAACAATAAATAAGTATAATAAAAGTTTAATTTAAATTAAACCTTGTAGTCTTCACCTTCACATTTCAAACAGATCAAAACAATTCATAATATATAAGACAAGTTTAAAGCACCCGGATATGAGAAGAAATTTAAAGCAATTATTCTCAGTTGACGAATACCACCATAGATTTTGGACATATTGTCTTAGGATAATAGATTTGAATTTTATCGTATCCCCAAATTCTTGGCGAAAGATAAATATGGCAATTTTGTCTTGCAGCGCACCATCGGGGTAAAGCAGATTAATCAGTAGTAAGTGGTTAGCAGAGCAGCATTATATATTTTTTTATGGCGCGGAGCATAGATATTTTTTGATGGTATGGATTTAAGTTCAAATAACCCAATGAATCCAAAATAGGCTGCGAGCTTGTTCCATAAACCGCAAGTTAACTATCCCCATGCAACCTAATAATAATTAAATACCTACATAATTCAAAATTAAAATTAAATTGTTGGGAGAACAAAGCAAGCCATTTTCATCTTAAAATCCCTTCAGCTTTATAGCATTGAAATCCGCGACATTATTACTAACATTTTTCATTCTTAATTTTATCAGTTCCTTAACAAAGTTAAAAAAAAGAAAAGAGAAAGAAATGAAGGAATTAAAAAATACAATTTGTGGTTTTATAAAAATTTATTACCATATATTATGCGATCTTGGACTGAAATGACCAATCTTGTGCCAATTGCTAAATATCGCTATAACGGATGAGTTTGTATCCATCAATTGATTTAAAATCCCAATGTGTTTATACAATCAAATGAAATTGACAAATTTGAATGCAATCAAAGTATAAAACTTACAATGTGAATTTGACTGCCTTTAAATGGCTCAATGAATGAAATCATTTAGGCCTAAAACAGATTTGTAAAAGTATGTGCAACCACCTACATTTGGCCACTAACATGTTTTTTTTACAAATAGCACTTCTATTACTAATTGACGTATTAAAATATATTTTGATTTTAATGCAAAATGCTTCATAATTTTCTCATTCGAGTAACAAAATTTTCATTCTTGCTCAAATTGAATATTATACGAATCGATGGATCTTACCGTAAAATAAAAATGTTTATTTGTTTATTAATCAATATTATTAGTAAGTTAATAATACTTAATGTGACAATACAAAATCATGTCTAATACTTCTATTGTTGTACCAAATAATGTTCAAAGTTTCATCTTCATAATGTTATTTTATTATCCCTTCACAACACTTATTGAACTGAATTCTTAAAATCACCTCAAACAAATCAACGACGGACGATAGGCACACATATTTAGCGCCGCTCTTGAAATTGAAGGTTCCATCATCAGTCTTAATTATTTAATGCAACAATTTGTAAAAGCAGTTTTTGATTTTGCTTTTAATTTCGCCTTGAAATTTATTCTTATTTTTATTTCTGAAGTTGTACGACATACCTAACCGAAAATTTTGCTGAATTATTGCGGATAAAGAATGGTAGTGGAAATGTTCTCCTTGTAAGGAATATGTTTAACAATAATGAAATGTTTAATTGAATTATGAAATAACTTATATGAATTTTTACAAAAATAGTTCAAATCTATTTTAACGTAATCAGTATAAAACAGTTAACCATTGAGTGCGAGTAATAAAGTACATACATTGTGATCTATTAAAAACTGGTTAAGATCTGCTAAGAAAAAGTTATAAACAAATAAAATAAAGGAAATTGGGCAATAATAAAACTTTTAGTTCTACACAGATAAGATAATTATCTTAAACAACAAGCAAATTGTGCAAATAATAGCCTATTATGTGAGCTAACAGTCATTTTTATAGAAATTACTTAATTGGATTACTGGATTAGCAATCCACTTATATAATTTCTAATTTTTGGGTTAGAAAACTAAATATATCATACCTTCTCTTAACGACACGCCCAGATTCCAATAGAAAACATTATGTACCAAATATACGTGAAAGGAACAGCTTAATAATGTAAGAGATCCATGAAGATTGCTAACGAACGCGAGCAAAAAACAATGATACCACAATTTTAACTGAAACCTCGTACACTTAAATACTGTGGTTGGTATCACTCAATCAGTTATAAAACTACTTTAAAAATAAAACGATCGCATAAAAGTCATCGGTCGTACAAAAGAAGCTATTTGGCAAGTTTGTTCCTGTTTAAGTGATCTCTAAATAATCTTGTAAGGATTTTCAGCCTCTATATAAGATCTTACCGTTATATCAATGCAAAGCATATCTTGTAATCTGCGGTTATTGCCTTTGCAAAGAATACTGAAAATTGATTGACTTACGGCTGAACTTAGCGCCATTAAACTTAGCAGAAAGAGAGAGAGTCCCCTATCATTATAAGGTCGTTTTTATCACTACTGTCAACATTTTGGTAAAATGCAGTCAAAGTATAAACTACATTCTGAGGGGCGGAGTACAAAAACTAAAATTTGCCTGCATTAAAAAGTTCCTGGTTATTCTCATTCTTATCCCTCAGTATAAACTGCAACTCCTCTAAAAGAAACCGTTCACGTTCCAAATCGCGTTGATTTATTTATATCGGGCGATTTATGTTGCATTCATATCAGCATCTATCGTTCGCGAACTGCTCGCAGTTTCTTGGGATGTTGAGGGCTCGTTTCGATCTAATGTATTTCCAGTAGAAGGAACCACCGCATCTTTGGTCGTTAAAGCGCTAAGACGCGCTGGCAAATCCGCCGTTGTTGTCGTACAATTATTGTAGCTTAAAATATCGGGCAGGGCATTTCGCCTACCTATTCGGCCGGTGTTAAAAAACTCATTGTGGTAATCATTAGACTTCTCATCACCTGGTGCCATAGCCTGCTTCTCCATGACTAGCGAAAGGATTTTAAGAACTGAAAAGGAAGACTAGATTAAGCTTATACTATTATTATTGAGAATAAAGCCCAAAAACAAATTTGTGGCTTGCGAAGCATATACAGTCCCTGTTCATTGAATTAGGACCACTAAGCTTTTATGAAAATTTTGCCTTGCTTTACTCTAAAACGTTTTACAGAAGCGGAAAATAAATAGAATTTCTCGAAAGGAAAACCTTTCAGTCTACTAGGGCAATTATTGCTGACTTTTTTGCCTGACTTATGTCTTTACACTTTCCCATTTTTATTTTCACTAAACTTTCAATTAAAATCACTTATGTCCAAAAATGTACACTGAATACAACATTGACTTCACTAGTTGACAAACTCTTTCCAACAACTTTCGAAAGAGTAAGGAAATTGCAGTATTTCTAAAAGATTTAGATACATATGTGAACTCTGCTAAATTCAGGTAAAGGGAAGGGTAGGCTAATTAACACTCCCCACAAAAACGGATAAGGGGTGGGATTTCACAGGTACCTGATATTACATCACCTTATCTTACAGTTATACCTAAAAATGTTTTATTTGGAAAAACCTGCATGTTTATGACGATAGAGGTTTGGAAAAATTGGGAGAAATATGAGTGGTCCTAATTCAATGAACAGGGGCTGTACATTATATATTTTATAAATTCCAACAAATTATTTGGCCGATATCAACCCTAAAGATACCCCCTTTTCATAACGCACACACAGTTTGAGAGGTAAATGGTAAGACAACATGCCTAGTAATTGTGATTAGTTTGCAACGATGGCCATGTGCGAGACAACTTAGTATGTAATTCTCCAATATTTAATATTCAAATTTTGAATTTTTAACAATTTTTTTTTTTTACTTCACACGAAGAATATCCACATAGACTATGTGTTTGACTTACACTTATGAATTTCCCATGAGCTATAATATGTTATCAGTGATTAGTATAGAGGAACCCAATAACTGTTTTACTATAACATTGAAAACAGGAATGGTCAATTGGCCATTTACAACCATGTAAGTGAGGAATGTCTAGCAGGACGCTACATGTTACGTATACTTATAGCATTACAAAGCAAATGGGCAAATAGAATATTGACTATTGGTTTCAAAACGACTGTTATACTAAGCAAAGTTCTCACTGTTAATGGCAAAAATACATCACGGACGGAAAAGTACCTTCATTTTTCTTAAATTTTCGCTTTCGAAAATATTTTCTTACTCGGCCAAGATTCTGAGCTGTCGACATCTTCGGGATGACTAGATAATGTTTTTTTTTAGGTTTTCAATTATTTACCGTTAACAAGATAGCTTTACTGGAATTCCGTACAATTGTAGAAATAGTAAGCACTGTATAAGTCACTGCAGAAAGTTACATGTTTACCAATTTACAACCTGTAAAAGAAAAAATAAATGAATGATAAAATTTAAGTCGCATTCAATTCATTTTTCTGATTGTTGAAAAGGCATATTAATTATTAAACCTTTATTGTCATACTTTTCTGTTATCTATCTAAAGATATGTTTATTGACATTGATATGAATTAGAGCCCTGAAAGATGTACCGATTTTAATATATCGTTAAATAGGTGGTGTCACGAAATCATCAATTCATTTTTACGCTTTCTATGCACTTTCCGATTGTATGAACAGCCACTGTATTATATCAAAGATCTTACAAGTTTGTTGAACTACAAAAACCAGTGGAAAAATACCTCAATAAGAAAATTGAACAAAAAATAGGATATTTCGTGTATCTTTTTTAAGTGACGCAGAAATGGCAAGAGCTTTGAATAATCAAACCATGATGTGTGATTGCGATATATTGAGCAGTTGTGTCGTGTAAATTAATTTTGTGCAGTAGGTATATTAACCTTTAATAAGGATAATATGTAAGTAAGTAAACACTTGTTGCATTAATTTGTTCTGCAAGTATACAAATGCTCTCGTATTTCTACTCTTATTACTTATTATTAGTTTTCGATGCAACAAATTTTTAATCGAAAACACCTGACGTTGCACTCAACTTCAACTGCATACCGCCAATTCACAATTTTGAAATTAGTTAATCCTGACCTTGTTTTAAATTTAATTTATTCCGAAAATTCTAAAAATACGTATAACTCCAACCAATTCCACCAAGGTGTGTGCAATGCAGATTGATATCAATCAAAAGAAACCTTATTAAATTAAAAAAAAACTTCACAATATTCAAAATTGGTTTCAGGAGAGTAAATATTCATCGCAATAAGCTCCACGTGGAGGATAAATGCATTCATTATCCTCTAATCTTAATCGGAGAAAAACTGCAATTAAAGGAAATTCTCGTGTACTGTCTTAAATCGTTCTGAATTAATGTAAAGAGCCTTTCAGGATCTGAACTGAAGTGAAAAAATACAATTATGCGCCTTTTCTTTGGGGGCTTGGATAAAATTGGCCTGTAGCTGAATGAATTGTATAATGGCTATAGGTATTTATAACAAAAGCTTAAATCTTTCCATTTGCAGCATTCCTTCGATGAAATGGCAGATCTCAGGGCCAAACGTGAGCCTGGCTCGAAATGCATAGCAACAAAGAACTGGCTGCGGCCGAACGTGGTCCTCGCGGTGACGATCCGACCAGCTGTTTGAATAATTGATCATTACAAATGTGTGAAAATCTTAACACGATATGATCACATTTCCTCGCTACGCTCTTGTTTACACTGGAGTACCGCGCTGATTAGCACATTTCCCGTGTGAATGAATCACAAAAGCATTTTTTGTTGTTTGCTTAATAATAAAAAAGGCATTCAATTTACTTACTTATCCACTTAAGCCGCTGGTTTCCCAAAAACCTCGAGTCTTTCGATTAATAAACAACGACGGCAGCAGGCAGCACCCCCTACTTAAGAATTGACTTGACAGTTGTGACATTGACATTTCGTCATCGAAAGACGATTCCTTTAAAGGGTTGCCAGAGCTAGAGAATTCATTATTAATTGCTTTTTGTGGATTTTGTTGATCATCAGACCAAGTGGAATTGATTAAAATACTCCCATTCAGATTTTACTGCAACTCTCTAATATTAAATGAATCGCGTCAAATTAATTACTGTTCTTCAAATCCTTTTGATTTCCTAGTTTTCTCGCTCATTGTCAAAATTTATTAGCATAATATGAGAAAAGATACGCATCCAAGAGAAATTTGTCTTCTTTCACGTTACTGAGTTACACGTGCTCGTTTTTTTTAAATTATGCTTTCTTAAACTTTCCTGCAACTTCTAGAAATATTATTAAAATACATAAATTTTGCAGCAATATTAATTTTTCAATTTTTACCCATGGACAAATATTTAATGTTTAATTTCTTCAAAATGTCATAACTTTTATAATTTTATTGGGCTAAAAGCAAATTAAACAAAAAGTTTTCTTTCTCAAACAGTTGTAACTTGCTTTAATTTTTTTATTATTGGTTTTGAAGAAACCTTTATGAGATGTTGGAAAGAATTAGCGGAAATTAAGCTAACTTCAGAGCGTAAAAAATATTCCTACATCTAGTACAATTTCATTACGAATATGGCTGTTCAGCTGGCTCAACCATCAGTTAAGTGTGTGGAGAATTTTTGTTGAAAGCTCAAGTTTAGTAATGCTGTTTAAAATAAAGTAATACTATTTGAAAAGTACTACAAGTTACGCGTCGAAATTAACCAATCGAAGACAGGATGTCTTCGCTGCAATTTGTTGTGCATCCTATTCCAGGCACCGAGGAACAATTAAACGACAGGTAAAACAGCAATGGCTCCCCAAAAACTTGAATCATCTAGAATTGTTTTTGGTTTGAGGGGGAATGGCGAGTCCACGTTAACGCAATCATTTCAGCCATTAGGATCATCAGAAAAAATCGCAATTTCACACCAGAAGATGGTACATGCAATGCAGGTCTCTTTCTAGGTTTGATTTTATGTTTTGAAATTGGCTGATTTTCGATTTTTTGTTTGTTTTTTCGGCCGAGGCAGGTTTGTGTCGGCAAATTGTGATATTTCCCATCCGCCCTACTTTGCTCCCTTCGGTGTAGGTTAGGATACAATTTTAATATTTCGGGTGTGGAAGGTTTGCTCTAAAGCGTGGTTGATTTGGGAGGGAAATTAAAGAAAAACAAAAAACTCGAATATTGCCAGGTATTTTCTGGTATGGTGTTTTATAATTTTTTGGAATTTTCTGAATAAGGCATATGTGGTGAGAAAAGGCATGGTCGATTTAATTAAACCAAAGAAAAAAGTAGAGTGCTTCAAGAAGATGGGGAAAATGTTATCTATATTGGAGCCTAATTTAGATCCACTGAGAAAATCTGTCTATAGAACTTGAAATTAATATACTATAGAATAACACCTAAATCTGGAAGTTGTATTGTTTTTAATATCTTGAAACATTTGGGCACATACATTTTTTTCCTCAACTAAATAACACGTTTATACAATTAGCCGTTGGCTTACAAGTTTTTATTTACAGCTGACTTTAGCCAAAATGTTAAGTTGCAAAAATCTCAAAAGAACTTTGCTGATACTTTATGATATTTAAAGAATCTTTTTAATTTCTCATTTCTCAAAAAGCCCGCTTACACATGTAGGTATGGTAAATTTCTCTCACTTGTTAACAACTAAATTGTGAAAGGCAAGTGTATTTCTTTCTTAAGAGTAAGACCGTAGATGAAATTGAATGGTTTCACTTTCTTTGGCGAACCGTGGAATGGAATTTTGCCGTGTCCTGGGACGTAGAGAAAAATATGAATTTTTTTTTATTATAAATATAGCAAAAAATAAATAATTGTTTTTCAATTCATTTTGTACTATTATTAAGTTTGCTACTTGTTAATATTAAGAAGCTAAGTGTAAGAGCATGGGGCGCATGTTGCATTCCTTTGAAGAAAATTTGAATTACTACACCAAGCTTCCTGCTCCTTTATAGTAGCTTTTTAACATTAAGAAATTGCAAGTTTAATAAAAATACCTAATGTATTGTACAAATTTTTACACTGACTGATTCAACCATGTCGAGTCGAAATGACTGCAGTTATAAAATATAATATATCTTTATCAGCCTATTATTAATAGTGAAAACTATTATTATTATTATTATTATTAATTTATCTGAAGGAAATTTACAAAAGAAATAGTAATGATTAATTCTTTGCTTCTTTATCTAAACAGACAATTCTCTCGATGGTTTAGTGTAATGAAATAATATATTTTCAACTAAACAAAAGCATTTAAATTGGGGAGCACATAGAAAAGGAATACATACGCAAAAAGGGGAAAGAAATTATATCTATATTTCCTAGTAGTTCCTCAGTTTCTTTTGGTTCAGCTTTTAGACCGCATTCAGTACTTTCAGAGCCAACAACATTGCATTTAGAGGCATCACTAGGAAGAAACTGTTCAGAATTAGTTTGCGCAGAAGCGGCGAAAGTGCAACCATATAACTTTTAAACGAATAGTGTAATTATGTATGTTCTTTGTCAAACAGGGCTACGTTTTGTATGTATCGCCTAAGGCTCGACCCATTAAAGAAATTAAGAAAGGAATATCTTAAATTGAAATAAATTTCTTTCTATATAGATTCCGAGAGGTTGCTGATAAAATTAACAAATATGGATCGCCAACACCACAAGCCCTACAAAACTTACGTGTTGCTGTAAAACAAACTGTTATTGGACCTAATCATCTTGGTCTATTGCTGGAAGACGGTCGAGCTTATCGTGTACCATTTTCAGTAATACCAGAGCGTCTCGATCTCAGTAAACAGGAACCATCAAAGAGGTAAACTTTTTATTGTTCGATATTATCGTCGGAAATAAAATCTTTATATTTTTTTCAGTACTGGCAGCGGTGGCAATGCTGCAAACAATTCAAACAATTCTAAGAGTTCTCCGGGAACTTCATCTCGGCAGCTGGCTAGATCTCGTGCTCGAGTTATGCGTACAGCAGTGCGTAGCGGTAGTGGGGGTCAAGGTTCCGGTTCTCGTAGCACTGGGGTTATTATTGGTGGAAGTTCATCCGGACGTTCATTGGTAACAGTTCCAGCACCGTTCGTTCCTGAAGAACTTGTGTCCCAAGCGCAAGTTGTTCTCCAAGGGAAGAGTAGAAGTCTTATTATAAGAGAGTTGCAGGTAAACAGATGTTATAATAGCGTGTTAAAAATACATTGATATGGTGATTTCAGCGCACTAATCTTGACGTAAACCTTGCGGTTAATAATCTTCTATCTCGTGACGATGAAGAGGGTGAGGATACTGAAGAAGGTGGGGACAACTATGTTCCAGAAGACCTTATTTCCCTGCTTGACAATGGATTCCCCGCAGATAACAGTAGCAGCGTTATCATAGATCCCGCTGATGCTTTGTTCTCTGAGGAAATGTTCAGTAACTATTCGAATATTCGCAAGTAAGTCCTCCGTAGACAATAAAGCAAAGGTGCATCTTAAAGACGCCTAACAGTTAAACTGGCTTAAATGTAGTTGCTAGACTAATAAATGTCTAAAGAAAAAGTGATGTGAGGCAAGCAAATGTTCATTTACAGCTGCGTGAAGTTCCCACGTTGACCGTTGAGAAGATATTTGTAACCGTTTTGATGTGATATAACGCAGCAACAATTATGCTTACTCATTTCACTCGAACTTCAAAATTTCCATAGCATTTAATCGACATAATTATCCTCTTGTAATCCTTATGTTTTGCTTGCATCATATCAAAACTAACCTCGAACCAATTGTTTCAATTTCCTGAAACAAGCTTGTTATTTAGCCGTATACGCAGTGAACGTAATCAGCAGAGTGGTGCAGGTGGAAATGACGGCGGCGCTGGGAGCTCTCGGAGTTCGTCAACAAGTGGTGTAGCCAGTGGTAGCTCGGGATCGGCAGGTTCAGCTGCTAGTGACAGAGATGCATTCAGCCGTTGGAGAGATCGACAATATTACGGACCCCGTCGTTGGTTTACAAGTAGAGATGAACCCGCTTGGGAAAAAGAAACTGGTTTGTGTGCTCATTTGATTTTGTGATACATACATACATTTTGTTCTCAGCTCTTAAAATTGTAATTATGGTTAGAATACTTTTTCGAGAAAGTGTATTTAGCAGTCAGATTATTTAATCTTTCTTTAAATTTAATTTAGAATGGGTCAAGTATCAAAGCATTTATTTGTTTTATATTCAGGGACATTGAAGAAAATTTGTTGACTTTTCGGAAGGTTGGATTTTGTAAGTCTGTTTTTTTACATCAGAGAAATCAGGTGATACAAGTGATGCTTTCATCACGTTTAAAAGCGGTGACTTTAAAAATGAAATAAAATTCTGCAAAGGTTTTGAATAAGTGTTAAATGTTTTAACAAATTAAAAACTGGTAGTATGGAAGTATAATATAAAACCACCCCTTACAACGTTGAAACATTTTATGCGAAAAGTAATGGTACGTAGACGTTTTACTCTGGCTATTAACATTTTATCTTTTTGTGACCTTGGTGCAGTTCTTCCCCCAATCTCATAATTTTGCTAGAGCACATTTGGGGTATATTTGTAGACAATACCGATCGGAATGAAAGTCGATCTATCTTTGGTCTAGAGTCAGGTTTAAAAATGAAAGAGCAAAGATCTACATGTAATATCCTGCGCGCCTGGTCATGAAAAAATAACTTATCCCGCCCGGGAATTGTAAATTGATATTTTCTAAAATTACTACCATTAATGTGAGAGCTGAGAACTCCCTACCAATTGGCAAGTAAACTTAAAATTATAAGAAATTGTTATTCATTAGACACGAAAAAAAAAGATCCGACAAGTGGTCCACCGTTGTGGATTTCTGACGAATTAGAGCCTTGGCCAGAAAAGGATGCGTCAATTCGATTTAACCAGATTGCGTCGCTCTATTCAGAATTCATTGGTGTATCTACCAAAGGTGAGCTACACCAATGGCGCTGGACAGACACTGAACCTTTTAAATCGGAGGTAAGTTGAAACATTTTTATGCCAATATGCTTTTCTAATAAAATTCTTGTTTGTGAAACAAAAAAGTCGTTGAACATCCACCATCCGAAGACGGCGCCTCTAAATTTGTTTGAAAAAATTGTGCATATATCTGCCACGGCCATCCGTTGCTCAGTTGCTACTGAGTCAAATCGCGTTGCCACTTGGATGGATGAACAATTAGGCTATGCAGGCGTTAAGTTGGAGCATGCTGCTATGAGTTTTCCAGAATTTTCTCAAGAAGCAATTCAATCGCTTTACACTTGTACTTTGTACACTGTTGCGCGTACCGAAAATAATTCTCTCTATTGGTGGGGAGTACTACCGTTCGGACAAAGGAAACGCTTGTGGGAAAAATATAAAGCAAAGGCTCGAAAGCCAGCACGTGTATCAGCAAACAGTCCAGAGGTGACTGTTGGCGCTCAAGTTATTATGAAAAAATGTCCTATGTATCAGATGGGGTCAATTGGCTTCACTATTTCAAACGGTATCCCGAAAGTTGGACAATTATTGAATTCTGCTTGGGATTTGGGCGATTTTTGTAGGTTTAAGCTTCTTAATGTAATGCCACCAGTAAGTGAGAAATCTTCAAATAATTTTACGATCAATGATTTAAAAGATATATCCAAGTCAGCGAATTCTTCTTCCCAGTCATCGTCCAGTAAGCAAACAAATTCAAATAATAAAGAGACGGCCGACCGATTAGACATGCCACCACCTCCGTCGCCTGCTTCAAGTACATGCAGTGATACTGGTAGTGTAACGTCTCATAAAAGAGCAAAACGAGTCGCTCCAAAAGAGGAAAACGAATCTAAAAAAGACGAAGAGTCGTGGATGTTAAAAGACGTTGTGTTTGTTGAAGATCGCTATGGTCCTGTTGGGAAAGTTCTAAAAGTGGATGGAGAATATGTTGCAGTTAGATTTCCAACATCGGCTAATTCTGAATCAAAAGACGATGATTGGCAAGAATGTCGTTTACTGAAAAAGGATGATATCCAAGTAATTAAGTCAGGTACTACTTCAAGAGGACCTGACTGTTTCCAAAAGTCTCCGCGGAGAATAGTTTTGTTCTCACAAAATACTGATACTGGAAATTCTCAGCTTTTAACATTGGCTGTTGATGCTAAAGGAATTCATGCCATTTTGAAAATTGGAAATAAATTACACTATTGCCTGTATAATTTGAATAACGGTCGCCAAGAACAAAACAGCACTTTTCCGACCGAATTTAATTCTTTTGCCGGACATTCGCCAAGTAATATAGTACTTACATGTGCAAGTGACTGCACGGAGAATAGTGTGCTTTTACTTCGCGATGGAAATAGTACGATTTATCCGTTGGCCAAAGACTGTGTAGAAGCTATTAAGGAGCCCCAATGGCTAGATCTGCCACCGGTTAAATCTATTGCTATGTCTACTCTATCTCTTTCATCGATTGGGGCTAATTTAAAGTCACAAGTTGTCGTTTTAGCATTCTTAACAGAACCGCAACATTTAATGCCGCGAATTTTGAGGTGTGATTTGAAGGGGACGGTTTCACTTTTATCTCAGTTAGAGGCTGAATCTCGCACCCAGATAACTTCTATCTTGAACGAGCGCTGTGACGGGAATCGTAACATATTTCATGCATGCGTCTCAATGTGTTCGCCTACTTCGAATAAAGAATTTGATGAAAAGGTTTCTATTTCACACTCAAGGAATACTAGTAGCAATACAGGATCTGGCAGCTTAGATTGTATCACTGTAAATTCCTTTGCACACGGAGGAACAAGCAGAGAATCAAGATGTTTGCGAGAGATGATGAATCGTGTGGTTCACATTGATGGTGGAAATGGAAATAATCCGCCGCCCTCCTCTGTCGATGACTCAGGATTTATGCCACTATCCTACTGGCCACCTGAATATGATCCCAACTCAGCTGACGAGGACAGTTTAACAGGACAAAATGGGCAATGCTCCTCGAATTTAAAGACTTCTTTACCAGGAAATACTTACGTTTCGGATCCTGTTCAACGCAGAGAAAATGCGGCATTAATTTTACAACAGATGTGCGTCAGTTCACTGCTTAAACCATATCTCTATCAACTTCTTAGTGCAAAAGATGCCCAAGGACAGACACCATTCATGTTAGCTGTTTCCTGCAGAGCTTATGAAGCTGGCAAGATTCTGTTTAGCACTATAATATCATTAGCAAATGGCGATACTACCATCAGGGATGCGATGATATTCCCACCGGGATCAGCACCAGATCAATCCCCTCTCCATGTTTTATGTTGTAACGATACTTGTTCTTTTACATGGACTGGAGCAGATCACATCAATCAAAACATTTTCGAATGCAAAACGTGTGGACTTACTGGATCGCTTTGTTGTTGCACAGAATGCGCCAAAGTTTGCCACAAAGGACATGATTGCAAATTAAAACGTACTAGTCCTACAGCTTACTGTGATTGTTGGGAAAAGTGCAAATGCAAAGCACTCATTGCTGGCAATCAAGCTAGAAGATATACTCTTTTGTGTAAAATGGCCTCAGATACCGACCTAGTAACCAAATTCAATTCACGGGGCGAATCCATTCTACTGTTTCTCATTCAAACGGTAGGACGGCAAATGGTAGAACAGCGCCAATACCGAGCTACATCAAGGGTACGAAATGCATCGGGGAGCTCTAGGAAAGCACCGTCACTTGATACCGACTCAGACATGCCTGACCACGATTTGGAACCTCCAAGATTTGCTCGCAAAGCACTTGAAAAACTTCTTGCTGATTGGCCTGCGGTCAAAGCAATGATAATGACTGGTGCGGAACAAGATCTTCCCGATGGAGCTAGTGCTAACCAAAATGTAAATTACGAAGATAATGACAGCCAGAATGTCTACCTTCAGTCACAGTATGGCACCACTTTGTTAGACAAATTTACTCACAGCTTATTTGTAAAGTGCAACCTGGAACATTTGGATATACTTCTTACAACACTTGTACGGGAACTTCAAAATTTCATGGTCCCTGGTCGAATTGAAGAGGCCCAAAAAGTTGCTAGGAGGTTTGTTCGATCTGTTGCTAGAGTTTTCGTTGTATTTAGTTTAGAAAAGGCTCCCAACCCAGACAAACAAAGGAGGTAATGTTGTCATAATATATTTGATAGAGAAATGTATTATTATTTTTATCCTTTTTTAGTAATTCTCAAAGCAGACATATACAAAGTTGCTGCCGCGTGTTTCAAACGTTGCACAAAATTGCAATAGAAGAATTATGTGAAACTGCTGACTCCTTAATAGCTCCTGTTAGATTAGGAGTAGTAAGGCCAACTGCTCCGTTCACCATGTCGTCAACTGCAGTTGACGTGAGTTTAGATCTTTCCGTTTGTGAAGTATTAAATTAATTAATTTTTCTTTATAGAATTCTGATGATCTGTTTAGCGTTGAGCCTTTAGCACCACCAACCGCACGGCCAACTGATCGAAATGTGAACGCTCCCGTAGCAGGCGATCGAAGTCCAAACATTGTATCAAATTTTAATTATAGATTGCTACATCTAGATGAGAACAACGAAGTTGATGGTTTGTATATTAAAGCGGTTTTTTATAAATGATATACTTATAATACTGTTTAAGGATTAGGACAAGCTGATGGAGAGGTGTCAGAACAAGATGAAATTATGGAACGTGATAGTCGTTCTGGAAATAGACCTACAAATAATGCCGATGAAGATGGACAAGATCCTCTTCGAAACGAAGATGTTGCTCAAGAAGGAGAAAGTGACAACGAATTTAATTTCCATGAAGCAGAGACGGAATCTGATTCAGATGATAATCAAAGCACTCAAGATGCTCAGAGGAGCGTACAAACTGGAGCAACCGCAGGTTCCGAAACAGGTGATCATTTTGCTTGTTCCACACTAGATATTTTAGAATATAGAATACAGCAGATGTAGCTTGTATGACAATTGAAGTACGTGATGGTTAAAACTTTTAAGTTTCTTCTTCCTCATGGTACTACTACTTTCTTTACAGTCTGTGTCTATACTTTTCGAACTCTGTAAGCTAAAATCAGATATGAAGTGAAACAAAATCTGATTCGTTTCTTGCAATGATTTTGTTCGTTACATTTACTTTGAACGCTTGAAAATTTATGGAAAAAAGGAATAAAAGTACACAGTATAAACTAAAACACATAGCAATATTACGTATACCAAAGAAAAATGCATAGCAATACCTATTAACTCGTTAGCCAAGGATATCGAATATAACAACTATACCCTTTACATCGATTATAATCTGAGATAAGTTTTAATAACGCGGGCCTGGGTCACATTTAACCGTTTTCTTTATGTTTACAAGAATTTTTTCCAAATGTTACAAAGTAGGTTTGAATTTAATTTTCCTCAATTTGGAAGACATTTTACAAATTGTGAAGAATAAAGTTTCTACAACATTTAGGTACTCGTTCCCTTCTACTATTCCCTGAAGATGAATCTGGTGATTCTTCTCCCCCTGATGATGATGGTTCCGAAGATGGTGAAACTGATGAACATTCTGATGAGGGTTATGGTCTTGGCGACGATCAATTGGAACGACGTACAGCAAATGGAAGCCAAAGAAATAACTCAGCTCCTCAATCTATGCAGTGGGCAATTAGAAGCAGAGAATCAAATAGATCTGTACGGTTACCAAGCGGATCTAGTTTTGTATTTATTGATCCAATGGCTTTAAGGCGTTCCGCCGTTCCTAGCTCGGCAGTTGCAGCGGCTTCTCAAGAACCACAGACAATGGCCACAACTGCGAGCAGTTTAGCTCGTGCGTTTGGTATTGTCATTCGGCAAATATCCAAACTTCTTGGTGTCCTTCAAGACGCAATATCGCATTCTGCCGCTCCGCATCAATTGAGAGTAACTTATGATGAAGTTGTAGAATTGCAGGTAAATTTGTGAAATTTTTAAACAATATCGTTTGGTTTTCAATTTCTGTGTGCAGAAATATTTGGAAATTCGAATAAAACCCACATGGGAATGGATGCTCACAGTTATGGACGCCACAGAAGCACAACTTAAATTTGGAGCTTCGTTGACTAACACGACTGATCCTTCGCATCCCCTACATCCACTTAATACAAGTTCGCAAAATTCTGGAGCTTCACCTTCTTTGGGACTGAATATCTTAGGTAAGGGGTTAAAGCAAATATTTTCTTAAAATTTATAGCAGCATTTGGTACTAGCAAAGCAACTAATGACGAAAAACTGGCATGATTTTTTCAATGGATATAGCTTTGAATATATCATAAATCTTTAAATAAATTGATGGCATTATCAAATTAGTTTGCTATGCAAAAGCAAACTAAGATATTGGTCTTTTTCAAATACATACAGAATAATAATGAATAGAGTTAGGAATCGAAGAATTTGTTAAGACTTTTATTAGCATAAGGTGTAATTTTGTTATGGAAAATGCAGAAGCACGGAATGATTTAAGGCAATTCAAAATAAATTGTTAAAAAGGAGTATGTATATCAAGCTTTTATATAGAAATGCAAATATGTAAATAAACCCAGTAATACATAAGTTAGTCAAGTTAATCTTAAGTAAATAATAAAAGTACTTTTAAGTAAAGCAAATCACTATAAAAGTGCTTTTAAGTAACATTACTATTGTAAATTGCTATTATAGGAACGTTTGCTATTATAGGATCTGGAGGACAACCTAGAAATCGAAATCAAGGCGAGACATCTCAAAGTGCTTCAGGATCGAATACAAGAATTGTAGGCTTTTCAAGCTCTGAAAATCAACGAAATTATGATCGGGAAGGTATGTTAATGACATCTTTAATTATCTCATATTTTAACACTTCATCAAAAATGAGTTTTCAACTCAGTATTTGAATTGAAATCAATTTTAAAAGTACCTGCTGTTTTTTGTTTTCAGGATCTTCTTATACACAAGCATCACGAAGGGAGTTCTTTACTTATTGCCTTTCACTTATGAGAGCGCATACATCGGAACACAGAGACTCCCTTCCCGTTTTAGATGTTACAGCACTTCGCCATATTGCGTATGTACTTGATGGTATCATATATTATATGCGAGGAGGAAATGACAGCTCTTATATTGATAAAACTGAAACAAATATTTGGACTGATCAAGATGAAAATGATAATGAAGAAAATGATAGAGATGACACAAGTTCTTCTCTTGCATTTGGTGATCTTTTGGATGACATAATAAGCTCGGATCCCTTAATTGGGAAAAGGCATAGCTTTTTCCAGAGATCTGAATCGACGTTATGTTTGGGTTGCCCAGCCCCTGATCCATTTAATACACCTTTAGAAGCGGCTTTGCCTTTAGCAGATAAGCCGCACCTACTTCAACCAGGAGCCAAAAGAGAGGAGTTATTCTCAAATTTGTCACTTCCAATAACATTGTCAAATGGAACAGATCCACCAGGAGTAAATTCTCCTCTTGATGTTCCACCAACGCGGCTAGGCCTCTCTCCATCTTACGAGAATTTAATGGCTCGAGCTAGAAACAACCATTTATCTGATGCACAAATAAGTCATAATCCTACAAATGAAAACAGTAACAATATTTTGGATATACCAATGGAGGAAGAAATTGGTTCACCTGCCGTAATATATGATGATTCAGATAAAGAGGATGAAGGGGAAAGAATGAAAGAAACAACGCGTGCTCCACAGAAACAGAGTGAATATGGTAATTTGTACGTACAGCTTAAAAAAAAGAATTATTACGATCAAGTTGATGATGACTCTAAATCTAAACCTGAAGGTAACATTTACAATTATTAGTATTTTTATATTAATTCTAATTAACAAGCTTTTCCAGGGCCTCAAGATCTCTCAATGTCCCCACAAAACTTTTCAAAAGGTGGAGAATCTAAGAATCCAATTAAAATGGATGTTGATTCAGAAGATGACAGCGACGATGAAACTGTAGAGAAGCCAAAATTAGACCCAGCGAAAACAGCCGAAACGGATACAACTATACGACCACAAATAATAGTTACACCCAGAAAGGTGGCCGCAGCCATTGAATCAGTTACAGCTGCAGTACTAGCAAAAAATAATAAAAGTTCGCTATCTGAATGTGTTACATCAGAAGTACCAATTACCTTATTGCCCCCATCGTTTTCAGTGTTCGATTCACAAGGGGAGGGCAGTTCCCGGTCAGGCGCAGAAAACATTGCTGGGGAATGCTCAAATGCTACGAATGTGATAACTCCAGGATCAAGCAATTCTGGTTCACCTTCTAAAAGTGTTATTGTTCGTGCAGGCCCATCGGTAAGCGTTACATTCAAACATAATGTGCTAATGACTGATCTTTTTTCTTCTTTAATTTAAAAAAATTTTTCTGTAACATTACATTTCACATACGTATAAGTTTCCTAATCATAACAAGTAATCTATATTGGTTTCTTAAATTCAATTAAAATTGCTGATTTTACATAAACTTACTCTTTAATGCCCAAATGCATATTTGTTGCACCTTGGTCCATAACATGAACACATTTTCATGTAGGTGATTGGTGACTTAGAACTCAATATTAAGTTTGTTCCCTGGTACATAAGTTAGCCAGTTGGATAGGGCATATAGATACAGAGTCAATTGCTATTGAGATTGATTCGCACGTATATGTCCGAAATAATCAAAAGGTGCTTTATGATGACCTTGATTTGTTAAGTTTCTTTTCAAGGACAGATACGGAGCGCACATCTTATTAGGGTGGCTGTCACTATATTGCTGACATGTATGTATGTATGGCGTACTGCAAATATTACAGGTTGGGCTTTTTAAAGCCTTCTGGTTACTTTAGTATAAGAAATGAATAATTATAACTTTTTCATAAAGCGTGCTAATGTCCAGGTCTAATATCAGCTTAAACTTTTTGTTACCATGATTTAACATAATATTGCACAAAGTTTTTACTACCGTAGCAGTTTAATCATCTACATATGGCAATTTAAGAAAATAACACTAAGAACTAATTTTAATTGGGGAGTAGTATAAAATTGAAAGGTTTATCATTTTTATGTTTGATCAGCTTTTTGTATAAAGGGAAAATTCTAGAGATATAAGTTTTGCCTTCCTTTATTGAATTGCAAATTTGATGCCATATTATGACTTGTCACTTTGCTAATTGTAGGAGTAATTTTTAGGATATATTTAAATCCGTTCTACGAAGCGGCAAAAAATACTTTCGAATTTCTTTTTAGTGTACTCTTCACTATCCAATACAAGTTTTTCTAAAAGTTTAATTCTTTTATAAACAACTTTATTTCAGTAAGTGGCATGTACACATATACATTTTAATGTTTGTTTCTTTAAAAAAATCCTCTTAAATTAATTAAAAAATAACTTTTCTAGTCCTCAAACGCTATTGAAACTCTACCGCAACCTGAGATGATGGAAACTCAAGAGATCTCAGCGCATGTAACTGTTGAAACAACACCGTCAGCTCCAGCGCCATCTCCAGTGCTCCCTTCGCGATGCCATATGTTTAAATCACATCCAGCAGCTCTTCAATCACCAACTTGGGATCTTCTACTTGGTCGATGGAAGTTATCTTTGGATCTTTTTGGTCGCGTTTTTATGGAAGATGTCGGTCTAGAACCTGGATCAATTGTTTCCGAGCTAAGAGGCTTCCCTGTAAAGGAGACTAGATTTAGAAGACATATGGAAAAGTTAAGAAATGGCCAACAGAGAGATTTGAATCTATCAAAAATTGAAAGAAATCGGGCAAGTTTACTTGTTCAAACGTTTAAGGAATTGAATACACAATTCGGCAATCAGAGTAGAAGAGTGCATCCCCCGCTCACGTTTAATCGAATCAAGGTCACATTTAAAGATGAGCCAGGTGAAGGTTCTGGAGTGGCAAGAAGCTTTTATACATCGATAGCGGAGGCCTTACTGGCAAATGAGAAACTACCGAATTTAGAAGCTGCACAAGTTGGCGCTGGAAAGTATGGAGGATCCTTTTCGAGTATACTAAGGAACAGGGGCTCTAGTGGAAGGGAGTCATCTTCTTCGTCATCGAGGCGAGGAACCGGCAATAAAATTCTTTGGAGAGGAGCAAATCGCGATAGGAAATCTTTAAATTATGATGCTCGACCCTATATTCCTGTTGCATCTCACGGTAAATTTTGATAAGGATTAAACTAATTTTCCCATTAAATAAGAAATTAATTTTGTCCTCAATAGATGGAGCTCCTGTGAATCCAAGTATCAATGATCATCTTTCTATACATCTTCAACAGTTAGGAGAACGGTTGTACCCTAAGGTAATATGATATTATTCATTACTATATGAAGTGTGCTAAGATTTTCCTTTGATTTAGGTTCACGCATTCAATTCCACCCATGCATCTAAAATAACTGGAATGCTTTTGGAACTTCCACCCGCACAGTTGCTTATAATATTGGCTGCAGAAGAAACGCTAAGGCAGAAGGCCAGTGAAGCTTTAGATGTCATTCTTTATCGACAGAAGTCTGAAATGGGTATATTAATTAAAGTCTATTATTTTCAAACTTACTATTTATTGTTCAATCATAGAAAACAATTCCTCTGGTGGGTCAGGTACGTCGTCGTCAAAGAAAATGAATCCTGTGGTACTGCTTGAGCACTGTCAACTAGAAGATAATGCTCCTTTGTTTTATTCACCCGGAAAGCGAGGTTTCTATAGTCCAAGGCAAGGATATGGCTCGTTTGAGCGTATTAATGCATTTAGAAATATCGGAAGGTATGAAACTATGAAATACTGAATAGATATCATATAAGATACATTTTTGCAGACTAATTGGAATATGTCTACTCCAAAATGAATTATTTCCCTTATTCCTTCAACGGCATGTTCTAAAATATATTCTGGGAAGACAAATACGTTTCCATGATTTGGCATTCTTTGATCCTGCTGTATACGAATCTCTGAGGCAACTTGTCCAGGATTCTCAATCAGAAGAAGGCCCCGAAATGCTCGCGAAATTGGAAATATTCTTTGTGTAAATTATATTTTATGTTATTTTATATGTTCTCTGGCCAATTTTTAACTATATTTTTAGGATCGATTTATGTAAAGAAGAAGGTGGCGGTAATGTAGAATTAATTCCGGGTGGTCGCGAGGTACAAGTAAATGAAAACAATATCTACGATTACGTACGTCGTTATGCTGAATACAGGATGATTAAAACACAAGAAAAGGCTTTGGAGGTAAGGATTTGAATGTTTTATTTAGTACTTAAATACCTATCTATATTTTTCAGGCTTTACGAGAGGGAGTATTTGATGTACTACCAGATGGGGCGCTAGATACGTTAACAGCTGAAGATTTGCGACTTCTTTTGAATGGTGTTGGTGACATCAATGTAGCTACTCTAATTTCATACACAAATTTCAATGATGAATCTAGCGAAGGCTCCGATAAATTAACAAAATTCAAAAGATGGCTTTGGAGTATTGTTGAAAAAATGAGCACTGTTGAGCGACAAGATTTGGTAAGTGGACTTCTTTTGTTTAGAAGAAAATAACGCACAGAAGTGAGGCTATCATTCCATAAGCGGGGATTAGCCCATTCTTTACTGGGATTTCAACGATAAATTGTGCAATGGGCAACCATACGCGTAATAACGTTTATGTAGCGAATGAGTTTTCTTTTACTGTGGACTGCCAAAATCAATTATTGAGCAATGTTGAATACAATATGAAATGTTTTCTTGTTCGATACCTTATTAAAGCAAATAATAAATATACGACGAAAAATCCACATGATTAGTAAAAAGCAATCAACCTAAACTAACAGAGTCCCTCCGCGCGGAAGAAGTGAAACTTCGTAATGTGGAAATGAAAATAGAACAACAAGTATATTTCAGGTAATTTCGCGACGCTCACACTGTTTAATTTGCTGCATAGCAAGAATACCACGCGCATGTGCTGATCTACCGACTCACTCTCTTTCTCTCTCCCTCTTGCGTTGGAATATTGGACGCTACTCGTTGCTAACGCTCGCGCTGGCCTGTAACAAGTATACTACGCGCATGCGTTCGAGTGCCACGCATTCACTCTCGCTCTATCTCTTTCTATTCCCCCTCCCCAGAAGCGTTGAACGTTTAACGCAACAGTGCTTTCATACCCCTCCATGGTAGATTTAAACGTTTAACGCAACTTTGTTGGAAGTCGCATTAGAAGTTTCACTTCAAAAAAACTAAAGGGAAGCCGCCCTGGTTTGGTTAATGGTACTTAGTAGTGAAGGCGAATTAAATACTTTTGATTATTGCCAATATTTATAATGTAATTATACATTATTCCAATTATATTTCTTTTTTTCCAATAGGTTTATTTCTGGACAGGATCGCCAGCCTTACCTGCATCCGAAGAAGGTTTCCAGCCCATGCCATCGGTAACCATCAGGCCAGCAGATGATACGCATCTTCCAACGGCGAATACTTGCATCTCTCGCCTTTATATTCCACTTTATTCTAGTAAAGCAGTTCTAAGGCATAAACTGCTATTGGCTATTAAATCAAAGAATTTTGGTTTCGTTTAAAACTAACCAAATTATGAACAGTTGAAGAAAGGACAATTTCATGTCTTTTGTCTCAATGTTTTTTCTATTTAAAAAAACCACGAGGACATCAAAGCTAGTTTCTGTTTTAAGATTTGACTGATCTCGGAGATGCTAACTTTAAAGAAATTAAATAAATCAAATCTTGAAGCCGTACTGTCGCCTATTTCATATTTATGTACACTACCTTCCGCCTCTCACTTGCTATATTTCACTTTCTTTTTATATTAAACCTGTGTTAGTTATACGAGTACTTTTTAGAAGTAGTTTAAACTGAGATTTAGTTTTATTTTGTTCTTTTGTAACGAAAATGGATTCAATGCCTATAATATAGAGATACTGCTGTGATTTGTTTTTTTTTTCATAGCGGAGAAGTTGGCATGTTTGGTTAAGCGGGACATACATATAATCGATTTATCGTACTGTTAACCATCGCTTTCCTTTTTATTTCAGTTTATTTAAATTGCACTACTGAGGGAATATTCAAAAAGTACTTACAGAGAATGTGTTGTATTTAATCCCACATTGCTATAAAAATAGTCTTAAATGTTTAATTCATTCATGTGATAACTACTTTCATTTTATGATTTTGTGAAAATAACGACTGGCTTTATGAATGCCATTTTCTTTCAAACTATTAATTGATGTCCTTAGGAATCTTTTTATTTCATATAATATAAATCTGTAAAAAATAAAAAAGAACAAAGTAGGTGGATATAATGCTTCGTATATGTAATATTACGTTTAATTTTGACCACCAGTCTCTTTGAGAATTCCAAATTTTTGATGAAAACTATTTATACTATCCCTACATCGTAGGAGCACCTAGTTGTAGTCATAAATGGAACTTCTATGTTAATTTAATGGTTTAAAACTGGAATCGTAATGTTTGATTAGGTGTTAAGGTCTTACTTTTTACATAGATTAATATGAAAATAATATTATCAATAAAGAATGAGACAAAGATGTGGCTTTATTAAAAGTTTTTCATCTCGAAAGTATAAGGAATTTCGTAAATTGTTTAGTTAACAGTTGAAAATTAATACTAGTACAAAATATGATGACCTTCTCCTAAAATTAACGAAATGAAAACGAAGAAGCGTGATGCAGAATTCTAATTTGATACAAGGTGATTATCGAAAACATTCGAGATGAGGGTGATTCCACAGAAAAACTTGGTGTTGGTCAGCGTTATCGAAAACACAAGATTACATTTATTCCGACATAAAATCTTAGTTTATTGAAGAGAATACGAGGGAGTCTGACGGATTTAACAATTGCAGTGACAAGTCAAAGTGCATCGTTGGAAAAATCTATGCTCTATATAAAAATGGAAATGGAAAATAAGGCGTCTTTTGGAAAAATAACACTGAACTAATAACTGCTGCGCTTTGCATGGAGGTGAGTAAAGTCATTTAATTCTGTTTTTATTTATTTGAGCAAGTTTATTATTTATTAATCGCACACAGAAATTTGTTTACTGCTTTTTAACAAGTGTTACATCGCTATTGTCACTTTTTTCACCAAAACATTTTACATTACAAAATGGGTAAAAATTATTTCCGTTTTCTAAGCTTAGCATCGCGAAAAAATAGAATAGTCACATTTCTCATGGTTTAAATTATTAAAAAATACTGTGTAATATTTTAAATTAAATTATATGTTACAAGAAATTAATAAAGCTTAGACCTCGCAAAACAACAATCCAGAAGCACTTTCTTAAATCCGTTCGAATCCAGAGCGTTTTTATTTCCAGAGTTCTTTAAGAGAAACATAAAAAAATGGTACTCATGACTACTATTGCTTCGAAGAATGTAATATTAATAGAAATTTTCCAAGGAAAGTAATTTGTAGGACAATTTCATATGCTTTGATTGTTTTTTATTAAAAAACTGTAATGTATTTAAGATTTTCAACACACATTGATTTCTAGCAAAACTTTATGCTGTAAATGGAGCACATCTTAATTTCTGTGCATTTAACAGTAGTAGGCTGAGTAATTCAAAGAATTGCGAGGTAATACTAAATAATGTCGGATAATGCGAAGCAATGCTTCTTAAATACAGTAATGGTTTGAAGTACCAATTCTGGTAATGGTTTGAGAGATTACTGGAAAATAATTTGTAGTAGTACTGAGTATGTAATGCATTCCAAAAAGAATACATATATGTATTATTTTACAAAAGAATGCATATATGTATTATTTTACAGTTCTGATCGGGTTACATGACATGATATGTGCTCAAAAGAAATATACTTTTGGGCGGAATTTAAATGCGAAGACCGAGCTTTAGCAAGGAAAGTATTTTTAGGTGCTGTAGGTGCCAGTGTCAAAGTTGGCAGATGTCTAGCTGCTCCGTTGTTTACGTTTTTTAAGTGTTACAAATTTGATCTTTATTTTACAAGAGTCGCCTTAGATATCAGTTATCATTACAGAGAATATTTTTAGATAGACCGACCATGTTCACTGCCCTCCAAAGGTTGGGGGTAAAATGTGGTTCCCTTTACAAAACCGCTCTTTTCCGGTATCCGTACGTATCCCAAGCGGTTCAAGTGGGGTTCTTAATGGGCACGGGAGATGTTATTGCCCAAGTTTTTGTGGAGCGAAAAGAAGCGAACAACTTGGACTTGTCCAGAACGGCTAAATTTGTTGGATTGGGATTCTTTCTGGTAGGCCCTACGCTCCGATTCTGGTATGGACAGCTCGAAAAGATAGTCAAAGTACAAAATCCTTTGCAGCGAACTCTAGGCAAAATGTGCCTGGACCAGTGCTGCTTTGCCCCGGCGTTCCTAGTGGTCTTTACGACCTCCCTCAGTACCCTGCAGGGATTTAACCTGGCGGAGACCACACAGAGGCTGAAGAGGGACTACCTCAACATTCTTAAGATGAACTATTTTATATGGCCTGCTGCACAGCTTATTAACTTTGGATTGGTGCCGCTAAATTACCAAGTAATTTTTGTACAGTTTGTCGCGATTATTTGGAATACTTATCTCTCAACAAAACTTGGTGATAAAAATAAGGACTTAGAAAAAACTATTTAGGAAAGTACGTTATATTAGGTTAAATGTAAAACTATGTAGGTACCTAAGTGAAATTTTTCTTACAAATAAATTTTTATATATATTATATTTCTTTTTTTAATTTAGTTTGCTTTCGGCGAAATTGTCATAAGACTGGACTCTGATTCAAGTTTTTAATTTTGAGGGCTTTATTGGCCAGCAAACAAGTTTTCATAGGATCAGTAAAGTGGTCTTAGCCTCATTTTTTTCCACAGTTAAGTTTTCTGTAGAACACCACGACCTGAGCTGATTTTACATTTAAGTGTTTGGATGGCAATCTATTTATTTATTAATTTATTTAAATCTATTGATATAATAAAATTACGGGCGCCCTTTCAATTGAAAAATTATTAATTCTAAAATTTCAGGTTACAAGATTTGCGTAAGTTATCAGGTAGACGTAACGTTCATTCATTAATCTTACACATTTTTGAGTATCGGTACAGTAGGTTTAGTGTTACGAGTTATATTTTCTGTTTAATGGAGAACTAGTGGATTTTAGACTTCTATGTATACACGAAAGGAATCCTCTTATTTTGCTAATGATGTCTGTCCGTCTATCATGTCTGTCTAAACGAAATGAGACGGACTTCACATACCTAATATGCATTACAAATGACAAAAGTCGGACGGTTTTTTTTTCTTTGCTTATTCCTGTGGGGTAACTATCATTGAAAAGGGCCTCTTGAGTTGTTCATGAATATCTTTTTATTTTTAATATTTGACCCAAAGTTGGTGTTTTTAGGCACATTTCGTTACCGGTCTACAAAGAAAATGGCTGTACTCGTATGTAAACAGCTGTTATTGATGTGCCAAAATAATGATATCTTACAGTGTAGTAATAAATACTAAAAGCATAAAAATATTTAAATAGGCAAAAAATGCAATTAATCTAAGCAATTTTGTGTTCCACAATATCATTATGAAAATACAAATTTATATTTTCAATCGATATTTTTTTGCAGCTCGATGTCTTGCCACTTTCCTAAGTAAAGAACATTTTTGTCATGTTGTCGAATCAATCTATTAATATTATTAGAGTTACCCAGAGAAATGCATCTAGTTTGTAATGTAAATTAAAATAGTATCTGTATCCAGTATCACGCTTAATAGGCAATCAGCTTCAATTGAGTAGCTGAACGCAATTCAATGAAGAGGAGTCCATTTGCTGAATGGACGAATGGCGCAAGTGTAGGTTGCGGTGTGCGCGGAGCGTGGCAAACAGCGTCCATTCCATGCGACAAAGAAATTAATTTCAATTTGGTTCGACTCGACTTTTGTAAACAGTAAGCGTTTTGCGCCATTGTCGGCGCTAATCTAGTTGCCCAGTCGCGTTCTCGATAGCGCGCTGTGTGAATAATTAAGATGATTTCAACAAAATTAACTAGAAGATCTGCCTTGATAGCAGTATCAATATAATAGTTTAAAGCGAATAGCGCAATTCATAAGTCTTGCACTATTTATCTAAATTAGTAATTAAAAAATACATGTTTTACATACTTTGATTTGATAGAAATATTATTATTGGATATCTATTTAGCTACTGTAAAAAACAAATGTTCTACTAAAAGAAGCTTTAAAAATAAATTTCAGAGGGGTACATGCAGCAAACATTTTAATGTTATTCGAATATTAAATAAATTACTATTGCAATCCCGAGTGAATTACAAGAAATCTGATTAGGAAAGTGTCAGAATAACGACGAAATACATACAAATTGCCATGAGGTCCTTTTAAAATTTACTTTCTTTTTACGCCTTTCTTTTTTATATGTAAATGCAGGAGCAATCACGAATGGGGTCTTGTTATCGCAATTATGACCTTATGGCCGAAAAACTGATTACTGCTATAAATTTAGACACCTCTCGTGAGTAATCTTTTCAAATAGCCGAAGCAATCTCGTTTAGACCAGATTTGAGCTTTCTTGCACATGGAGAAGATGTTATCAGCATTAAATATTGTGCTGTGTCACTATTTAATTAAAGTCTTCTTTATTTTTTCAAATAATTATTTTGCGGTGGAAAGAACTATAAGTTGTATTATTGTATTAAACTAACAGCATACTTTTCATTCTGGTTCAATTCTTATTCATTTTTAATTTTAATTGTTCATTCATCGTGGTCTTTTTGCCTTTTTGTGTTTAGTGTTAGTCGAGAGATAATTTTGTGAAACAAAACTCGTGTTTTTGGTTTATTTTCGTGACTCTACAGATTGTCAAGAGTTGTAAAGATAAAACAGACGAGCAAATATTTGTAGAAGATTTGCCGTTGCGTTATAAGTACAACAAAGCTTAAAAAGATCGTTTTGGAGCCCAGCGAATCCAGCGAATGTTAAGAAAAAATAAATGGTTTTTATAAAGTACTTAGTTTAAGTTTAATTAAGCCTTGTATGTTTACAATATACAATAAAGGGCGGACTTATTTTACCAGTTTAGAGAAGAGAAGTACGACTAATTAAAATTGTACAATATAATAATAGGTAATTTACTCCGACAAGGTATGTAAACTGATTGACTGATGTTAAATGTTCAAAAAGAGATAAAATCAGTAATGTGTTCCAGTTTTATTTCGCAATGAATAAGTAGTCTTTCAAAAAGAATCTAAGTAATTATTGTTGTTCTAACAAATAATGTGCATTAAAAAATATTAGCATTTGAAGAATTTGCACGAGTGACTAAACATTTTCTTCAATTTGAATTCTGATATAAGGTGAATATTTATTCGACTTCGGGTTCAAGGACGCGTTAAACGGTGACGAAGGCGCTCCACTAATTTTCTGATTAATCTATTTTTAGTTATCTGTTAATCTTATTTTTGAAGTAAATACTTATGCGTTTCGACTGAAAGCTTCTTAAGCAATCTCACATGATCTTATTAATTTATTCATTTTATTGCATTGATTAAACGAAAGTCTCGGTCATAGATTTCTAGAATTTTACAAGCTTATAGTTTTATCTGTGGTCGATTGCAGACATACAAAGGAAAATATAACAATTAATTCCTGTGCAATGTTGTTTAATACATACATATATTTTTTAGGGACTAATTATCAAAATTTTGGTATAATTGTAGAAAAGCACACATAAGACGGGGTTTGGAGACTTATTGCAAAAAAAAACGGTTGGGAACCCATTGGCCGCTTTTTTTTGTTTTAGGAAGTACCCAAATGATCTCTTCATCGTACAGTTGTATACGTAAAATTTTTTATATGTTTTTCATTAAATTAAGGTACAATTAATTCTAGCTATTAGCGAGCTTGAGCTTTAAATAAATTTTATTATATTTTTATATTTATTTTTGAGAATACATTAACCAAAAATAGACTGAAAGATTTCGATTTGTAATGTATGATTCTTAAAGAATTTCCTGGGGTGAAATAGAAGTTGAGCCTAGCCTTAATTTGAATGTATTTAAATCATTTTAATCTTATTCCACTTTAGATTACAAACAAGTCAGGCAATTTACTTGTTTAATACGGGGGTGCCATAGGAATTAATAAATTACTATTCCCCTGCATTATCACATTACCAGAAAATAATTCTAGGTATAATTCGGAATCATGAATAAAAATTGGGTTACATTGCATTGTTAGAAAAGTGATTCTTATTCTGTATTCTAACGAATATGAAACTGAATCAATCCTACATTTTCAATTATTAATTTGATGTTATTATGACAATAAAAGAGAAATTGTTTTGTTGATGTTCCTTTTAAATAATAAATCAAGTTATGATGCCCAGCTCTGTTTGTCTAGCTCCAACCAAACGCAGTTCTTTGATTTCAAGAATTATGAAATAATAAAAATGAGCTTTCTGTTCTCTTCCAACTTATCAAAAAATAATTATGCAAAATCATTGTTGACTTTGGGCCTTCAGAAGTTTAGTTTTTTATAAGAGACCTTTGGTTTTCACAGCTAGTAAAAGTGGATAGGCGGTTTTTGTTTAATTCGTACTATTGTTCTTCTTGAATCTTTACTAATCTTATAGTAAATCTACTACAGACTATAGACTTATGTACATAGCTTGTCCTCTGAAGATAGTTTATTCGCTAAAGACAGTTTGTTCTGCTTTACGCCGTTCGGCTATATTTTGTTTTATACAACAGTATATGAGCTAGATTCTAGATTCTAGAATGGTCGTCTATGTTAAAAGTCCAAGCTCTTATAGATTGCGGTAAGGAGTGAGTAGATTTACAGTGAAGTGGGTCAATTACGAGATGGTTGTTGTAAGTAACATGTCTATTAAGAAATGCTAAAAAAGTTATTATCATCTTATGAATGGGGGTCGGGGGAAGGCAATCCATTTGATAGAGCTCCAATTCGTCGCCAATACTTCGCAGGCCTCTCAAAGCTCTTCAGGTTTTTCACGAAAACGAGCTTTGCTTGCGTATTGCCGCGACCGCGACTAGTTCATCGGACGCCTTCGTCGCAACCTCAGTGCTCTGTGGATTTCGTTGGTCGTGTTTGCTGCGCTGACATACGGCTCATATCATCATAAACTTTTTTATTTTAATTTCTGAGTTGACCAAAAAAGTTAGCAAACATAGTCTGAGTAACAACAGGTCCTAGGGCCCTAAAGCGTGTTTAAACCGTGGTTTTGGGCATTCAAGAGTGCATGCCACACGTGGTTGAGCCCTTATCTACTTAAAGTTCGGGATTAACTTGAAACAAGGTAAATTCGGCACTCTTACGTAAACAGTGCGCTAATAAAAAGCAGTGCTTCTCTGCGGGATCAGGCGCTTTATCTAGCTTACTTTTCTGTATAAAACGTCGGATTCTCAGTTTCTTTAGTTAATGACAAAACATCTGTGGAACATTTGGTTTCGTTAGCCAGAAAGTACGACATTGGTTTTATTTCGACCGGCTTCACTGAATGGTGCAAGTGATAATTATAAATCTATCGTTGGTTCTATGGTCGTGGAAAATTGACGGTGTTAGTAGATCCAGATTTAATGGTGATTAAAATTTGCCCATAAGTGGTGATAAGTGCATAAAGTTAATTGCTTTGAGACCGGTTGTTTGTTACCTGTGAAGTCTGTGAAGTGCTCGTATTTTTTTACTTTTTCGATGCTTCTCACTTTATTTGTTCTCGGGGGCTGCATATATTAACAACACAAAACACGTCGCATTTAGTTATGCTTATGACCGATACCATCCGACTGGTGGACCACTCAGACGTGGCGATTATCTCGATTCGATTTCTGAACCTATGGGTCCCTTTCCCCTGGATGGGTTCATTAACCTTGAAGACCCTAAGACGAAAAGATAATAAATATTGTAAAAAGTGAACTTATTTTTTCCCTCCGTTTTATGGGTACTATCACAATCTTCGATGTAGCAAAGAGATAAATATTAAAACTGATGGGAAGATAGAGTTTTTACTAATTTTTATCTGCTTTGATGAATTTACATAAAAGGTGAAGAATTCTTGGAAAAACCTACTATCAGTGCTGGAAATTAAAGCTTTGTCACTGCCATCCATCAAATTTTAACAATTAAATCCTCTATGTTGATAACATCTGTCTTCTTAAAAGAAATTATAGCTATGATTTATGAATAATTAAGTCTTACTGCCCTGATTGTGCAAATTTTATTATAATTGAATGATGAAACTCACTTAGATAATGATGGAATACCTAATTCATAGGCACCAATATTTCAATTGATTAGATTTATTTCAACGCTCTATAATCTATGGATGTCGATAGAGGGTAAGTTAGCTTCGGAGTATAAAAGGTATAGAAAAGTTAATTTAAAACAAACAAATGTTAAGTATTCTGTATTCCGGCTCTAGGACAGAGTAAATGAGTTCTATGAATTCATATTGAAATAAGCGAATAAGCGCAAATGGAAAAAAAAAAAAAATATTTTTCCATGCACATCAATCGATATTGAGGCTCTAAATAATGTGGGATAGTTCCTAATCGATCTGACACCTACGTGGTTAATTGTGATTGTGTCTATCAATTGACGACATATGATAACAATACAATAACCAGTCAATTCTCTTTAAAGGAATATACGTAAATGTAAGGAGTTGTTAAGAACAGAACAATTGAATTTTACGCCTATAAATCGCATGGAAAAATATTTAATTTCATCTGAATTATTTGCCATAATTTTGAAAATAAATGTTTAAAATATGCTTACAAGTACATGTTTATCTACATACATATGTTATAAATAAGATAATTTTCACTCCAGTCCATAACTTTTAAACGAGAGTATTATAAAACCTCAAAAATTAAATTATTACGTTTGGCTTTTACTCTAATCCCAGTCTATCTAAAATCGGAAATTATCTCTAGAATACCATTTTTCAAGGCAATCCCTCGAAATTTACAATTGTTGGTCATTTTGAAACCCTATACGTATAATAATTAAAAACATACGTGACAAAACCCGAAAAAGGGTACATACAGTTATTTATGGAATAATCGATGTATATTTTATAAATTAAAATTACTAAACATGTTTGAAACAAAACATTATTAGACATATGGCGACATATGTATATTATGTAAATGCAAATACTTATGTATATTTGATTAAGGTAAACTCTTAATATTAAATGAACGATAATAAAACAAATATACAATTTATTTGGATATATTCAACCAGTTTGGCTTTATAGACCCAGAGCCATTCCTTAGAATTATTTTATAATAAAAGTAAATACAATTTTATGCTTATCTATTGAATAAAAAACTTTCAGCTTCGTGCGCTGCAAATTATCTGACAAGAGGATTAAGTCGCTTGGCCAGCGAAGTCGATTTACAATCTGGCGGATGGTAGGAGGCTTCACGCGGGCTTGAATTATTATTAATAATGTTCAGATTAAATATAGCGGTTCTTTAGCGAGCCTTGCAATTACTGCGGAATTTATGAGGAGTGAATTGCATTTTCTGCTTGCAATAAAGAGACCAAGTTAATTCCAAGGTGCAGAGGTAGAGGGATTCGTTTTTAATCACATTGAACGTTTCGGGGAAGACTGGATAGCAAAGGCGTGCAAACTATAGAAGCCTTTATATAGGTTTAGCATTTATGTCGACATATCATTTAAAGTCTTAAACTTCAATTTTCTTATCAGTGGTGATCTCGAGAATCAAGATTTATTTACAAGAAAAACTCAAACGTTAAAAATCTTAGAAACAATATGTACATCAGTCAATAGCATTGCGGTGTTTTGTTTGTTAAGTTTTCCACATGATTTTAGTATGATCGTATCTAGAAATCCAATAACTGAAATATCTTTGATATTGAATCATTATATGAGATTTAAAGCAAAGACTTAGACATAAAAAGATTATTGCTTGTAAAATTTATCTAAATATAATTAACATTTTTTACATTAGAATGGGAATAGCAACACAAATCTCCAACTACTGATAAGAAAAAAATTTTCTTTTTTTTGTTATTCATGTTTTGTTTTGAAAATGCTTTGCGTTTATTGGTAACATACCGCGCGTGTTTTCTTCTTGTTTACGTATAGTTGAATTGTACACTTTATTTATTTATCTTTTATATTATTTCTGACTTTTATTTTCCATAACGAAGGCATATTTGAATTTATGTTTTATTCTATACCAATATTATACCCGGCATAAGTAACTTGGAAATGTTGTTTTCTGAGCACAATTTTTATAAACTTTTATTCCTGCTGTAGGTATAGTTCAATCAAAAGCATTTATGAAAAGTTGGTAGAGTTTGTGCAACGAATTGAATTTATAAAAATTTAAAGAAAATAATTGTAAACTATTACACGATATATGTATGTATGTACTATAGAAAGAGGAAATAATAAATATAAATTCGAAGAAACATAAAATTAGATGGATAACCGCCATAAAATGTTCAAAACGTCCATTGAAAAGTTTAGCATCTATTCTATCCTGTCCCATGCAACAGTCATTCGCAGGAAGATTGATGTTAGTGCCGCTTAAAAAACAAAAATATTCAGCGAATAAATTACTTTGGAAAGTGGATCGTTATCCGTCGAATTATGCAGAACAGAAGATTAGTTATACAAACACCTTATTTACGTCCGTTGGTCCACACATTGCAAATAAATCGTTTTCCTCAGCATGGTAGTCGATAACGACGTACGCCGACGTTTGAATATCCTGTGCAGAGAAGACAATTGTCTTCAAATAGGAGACTTTATAGGCAAAAGTACGAATATATAAAGAGTCACGAACAAATGCGAATTACAGAAATTCATAAATATTTTATATCTTGGCGGACAGGGTATAGGCTGAGGCCTACACTACCGCGCTGTTGTATTTTCCTGCATAGCTATTGAAATTTGAAACATATAACATAAAAATTAATTTAACCTCTTCAGAGACGACTTTTTTAAAGATGGAAAAAGTGGTTTCATGTATTATTTGATTACTTGTTTACTTATTTTTTACCGAGACCTACTGATGTAAGTAAGAAAAATTTAGAAATACAATTAGTAAAAAAAGGACACTGAGTTCACATATTTAACAATAAAGTGTTATTAAAAAACCCAAAAAGATCATATTATAATAAACTTAAAAGAAACCTTGGGTAATTAGAATGTTTTGAAAGCAGTTAATTTCAAGGAGAATGAAAAGCTATCCATTCATTTTTTTGGATTTATTGTTGAACTATAGTCTAATGCGGGTAATTGTTTAATTTTTTTAGTCTCAATAATTTAAATTTCTGAAAAAATAAAGTATAGGTACATATGTATATGTGACCAAGGGCGACAAAGGGTTAAAAAATCGACTTAGGCTCATTTTTCGCAATTTATTTGTTTCCTCGCCTATAGCATCATATTTCGAGTGATATATCGATCAACAGTCAAATGAAAGTTTGCGTGAGAGTAAAAAGAGTCACATGTTCTGTAATATAAACAGATGAAACAAGAGTCTTATTTTTAAATATATTTTTTTGTAAGTACACACTTATAATATTTCATACATGCCCCGAAAACAGAAATTCTGATCGAGAATTTTGGGCTGTCTGTCGAATGCACTTAAGAGTTTCCAAGAACTTCAAGAGATTTATGACGTTGCTAAGCCGGATCAGTATTTAAAAAGAAATGCAGCGATACATTCAATAGTTTCATTAGTCAGTGAGAGTCATACACAGCACCACTCAGACTCAGACTCAGGGTCAGTTAAGCAGAGCTGGTGGAACGTTGCGATTCAAAGATTGAGTCAAGATCGAATCGGGAAATCCCCTTGCGCGCCATATGCACGCCGCATTACTTCTTAGAGGAAGCGATATTTGTCAGAGGTCAACACTCATTTTATAGAGCCGAAGATAATTCCTCTTTACACTTCATTGTTTCGACAATTATCCATACTTTAAATTATTCAAATGAGGCGTCTTTCTAATTGAGTTGCGGGTGCTGGTAACGTTTTTCTATGCTCTACACTCTACAGAGATGTGCTTCGTCAAACGCGACAATGTTCTCATGCATGAAAACATTGGTCGCGTTTGAATATTTTTAGCCATTCGAGTTAGTCGCAACGCAACGCACGAGAACCTCTAGAATACGAAAAGTAGCACTGTCCGGAAATATATTGATAATAACCGACAATTTTCCGCGAATCAAACCAAAGAGTTTAGTGTTAAGTGCACCGAGAATAATCCGAAGTTACGGTCTATTTCAGAGTTGATTGAACGAGAACAATTAGGGAGCGCCAGATATTGGCACAAAGTGATCATTGCAATTGTTAAAAATTAAATAAAAAATAGTGCTGCAGACTGTCGCCTGTTTGGAGAATTGGCGACAAAAGTGATGGTATTAAGTTGCAGACGTAAATGGATTGGGCCAGTGATAAATGATAAGTGAAAAATATTCAATTGCCACGATAAGAAGATTAATTTATAATTATGGAGACTGTACAAAGATCATTGCCTCCTAATCCTAAGGATAAGGCGAATCCTATTTCCAAACTTTTCTTCTTTTGGACGGTAGCGCTTTTCAAAAAAGGATACCGGAAAGTTTTGGATGTTGGCGACCTTTTTCAGCCTCTAATTGTTGATAAGTCACAATCGCTGGGCGATAGACTTGAAGAGTAAGTATTAATTGTTTTATCATATAAAAAATAACATAACCAGAAATATTTTAGAACTATTAAATCTAATCAAAATTTGGGATTTAAACTATTGTAATATAATCGACATTTTTGGGTTACCCATTATTGTTTTTAATGAGTTGTATTACATGTCTGTAAATTTTTTTATTTATTTTATTTTTTAAACTTTTGAGATTAAAAATTGCTTTAATTGATATTAAAGGAAAAACGCTTCAACTACCCTATATTTTATTTATAAAAGTGATTTTTAGGGTTCCGTACTTTAAAAGGTCTGTCCGTCATGTTACCGCAGAGGGTGTTTTCGAAAATTAGGCAACACAGGAATTTAAAATTAATATATAGTATGAGGTATCATTTGAAAGAACTACCTCTAAGGATTTTACAAACACATATTATTATTATTATTTTTTTATAATTTTTGGTCCCGTGATCTTAATGATATACCTACATATCTCAAAATTTGCTAGAAACTACCGTACTCCCCTGATCGATGTTTCTAAAACTAACATTTAGATTTTAATAGAGTTAGTTAGATATTGAGTCATAGATTACCGGAAAACTGCGTATAGTATTAATCCTTGTCAAACAAAAAATCTTAATTAGCTGAAGCATAGTAAAGATCAAATTTGTCCTTTATATCATGTAATTTAGATGTAACGATTTAAGAACTAGCACGACTTAAAAGAAAACTTTTTTTTTTCTGTGATTCAAATTTAATTGACAAGATAAAATAACTATTTACTAAGTTTTACGATAATATATCGATGCGGAACCTTGAGGGTGAGGGTTCTACTCGCACTTCTCCGTGTCTTTTTATTTTAACAAATATGAAATTGAAAACACGGCAGATGTAAACCTCGCAAGTCCCAAGATGTGATTTTGGGATTACATTAATAATATAATAAAATAATAATATATTTTTTAAGTTGACCCATATTAAACTAGCCGCTAAGCGATATAATCAAACCCATAAATAAGCTCTGGCCCTAGAGTGAGTCATAAGAATGAGTCCAATACAACATTGTTTCACAGCGTCGACCGTGATGGCAATGAACCATGCAATTAAATTTTACCTTGGTGTAAATAAAAACTTCTGAATATTTCCTGTAAACTCAGCAGAACTAAATTGTGCTACTTCGTGATACCATCTCTTGTAAATGACTACTATCCGGTTCCCTTTGGACTCTTTGTTTATCTTAAAAACCCAAATAAAATTAAAAACTTCTTTAGATCCCAATTAGTCAGATTCATTTAGTTTGATAGGTTCAATACTGTTTTCAAGGATTGTATGCCTATTATCTAGTGAAATTTTCTATCGACTGGGGAACATTTGGAATTTGTCTGCTATTTTTACATATCTGTTTTGTCTGGCATTTAAGTTGCTAAGCCTTTTGAAGAGCCTTTGCTACTAATAACATCCGGACTTCTAATGGGTTTCTTTTTTTGTCACAATTATGATTAATTTGAAGATCTCTTTAATACTTCAATTGCTTTCGTTTTAGTAAACTGAATTTTATATCCGTTAAGTTAACGTAAACATTTTTTTATTTCGAATGTTGATACTTAAGATCAGTACCAAATTGTTAAAGGATAGTGCAGTGAACTATAACAGAGTAAAGATGCACTTAACATTTACTACCATTAAATTGTCAAGTTAAGTTCATTGAAATTCATTATCAATGACTTCACTAAATGCGTTAAAAAATTGCACTGTCAGTAAATTAGTTCATGATGCGAATTAATGTATGTATGTAAATTAAATACATATATAATGCAGTATTAGTGACATTGTAATAATTTTTGATTTATTGTCTATTCTTAAAAATATATTCTTGTGAAGTAAAAGAAGGTAATTGAAATTTTAGTGATACTGAATTTGAATAATACAATATTATTTAAGATATGTACATACAGAAAAACTCTTTTTAAGTTGCATTGACCGTTGTGACTTTTCTATTATAAATTTTCCGTTCGGATGTAAAAATATTTGTAATTGTTGCTTTAAAAAGGAGATACTCAAATCACAGAACTATTTTTTGCAGTATTAACATGAAAGACGGCTAATTTTTATTTAATGACTCATAATGCCAAAAAATTTTACTGTTAAGCAAACTTCATTTTTATTTATTTAAACAATTTCCTAGGTACAAAAGTGGCAGAGCTTATTCATTGTAAAAACCGCTTTGTCAAACATCAGTCCGAGCGGTCACCGGTCAGTGTTAATGCGAATCAGAATGGTAGCGCCTATTCCAAATAGAGAGTTGGTTCAAAAGTAATAAAAAGAATTCAAAATTTATGCCAGTCACATCGAAATAAGTCTGATGGCATATTAAGTTCGGAGCAAGCGCCAAAGTCTCGTAGCCATCATAACGCCCCATAATAATGGCTGTAAATAGTTTTTCTTCACAATAAGCATTCTGGTTCTTAAGAAGATCGTTAAGTCATCAAGTCTGACAGGGGATGGTTATTTGAGAAACTCCAGACCCTGTCGACCGGGCTCAGGCATTTTGTCACACAATGCGCAATCACACGTAGGTGGGACGATAACGCTACGTGTAAAATTATTGCCATTACCGCTTTCTAAGAGTTCTCTGAACGGCGGGATAAATTTTCTTTATCATAATTGCCTCGATGTATTCCGATCTTGTCTCGTGCCGATAGCCACTTTTATCTGCGGCTTATGCCGTCGTTTCCAAGGGTCCTCTGCGGGCGGCTATTGTCTATCGGTTAGTGTCATGCTAGAACGTGATTAGCGGCGACACTCGCACTGTACATGTATAAAATAATTATATATTTGTGGCTTTCGGAAATTTTCAATACATTTACTATAAAAAGCGGCGGGTATTGTATAATTCCAGAAGTGTGGAGGGTTTTAAATTACTTTCTAAGTTTCATAGGAGAAAAGTGGATTGAACGCGAATACAATGAACAATGGAAAGGGTTTAATAAATTTTTAGATTTATGTCATTCATTAAGTACTATTTATTATTCATCTGGATTTCCCGGAACTGCTCCAACCCATATACAATATGAATATGTACATATATACATACATTGAAACAATATTTTTAATATGAAATATTTAAATTAAATGGATCCTAGATTTTTCAAAAATAAGTAAAACCCCAATTAGTTTTTTTTTTATAATGATAAAGATTATTGATTCGAATATAATTGCAAATTTAGTTGGTTCCTGGTCTGCTATAGATTGACTTCTTGGTCGCATCTGATAATAGTTTGGATTTGTCGAAGGGAAGGGGCTATAATTAAAATTATAAACTATTTTTTCCCTTAATTAACTATAAAATTGTTTTTTTTTTTCAGAAAATGGCAGAAGCAACTAAAACATTCAAAAAATCCCTCCCTTCTAAAGGCAATGGCTGCAACATTTTGGCGCGAATTCTTGTACCTAGGATTAATGGCTGTATTCAACGAACTTTGTATAAGACTGACAATGCCAATTCTTTTAGGTAGACTTTTATCATATTTCCGGTAGGTATCAAATAATATTTTTAGTGCATTTTTAATTTTTTTTTTAAAAAGAAGTGTGTACAGTAGTGGAAATTCCCATAAAACCACTGACATTTATGCTATTTTCTCAAATAAATGACGTTACAGCCCCAAATTTTATATTGCATTAAAACAGTAATTGGCTGTTATATACATGTGCATAAAAAAATTTGATTCGGACTTGACTACAAACAAAAAATTGGGAAACAAGCAAAATTATTAAAATTCAGGTGGAAATTCCCATAAAACCACATAATGTTTTTAACAAACTATTAGCACTAAAAACTTACATGCATACTTATAATAAGAAGTGAGTCCTCCTTTGTCTTTTACAATTCAAAAATTTATCCTGGCATTGATTTAACTAGATTTTGGAACTTTTTTACGGAAATTTTAGACCACGCTTTTGTAAAGCGATTTTAAGCCTCTTAACGCTATTGTACGGTCGTCTTTTAGGGCATACATGTCTTGTAAGTATTGACAGAGATTATCCACATCGTTTGAGGCCCGACTTTTTGCAAAATAAGCTTATTGTGTAGATATTTTTGTCCTCCAGTCATTTAAAAATTGTCTTAGAAACTTGTATGCAGCGTTGTCTTGTTGGAAAAGCAAGTACAAACCACACAAATTTTCTGCTCGGTGAACCATAACTTCTTCTAAGAGTTGAATACTCATTTCGGAACTCATTTTTTGTAGAACAAATGCAATTTCCATCTTCCAAATGAAAACAAACTCGATCCACATCACTACACTTTTTCCACCGAAGGAAGAGTTCATTCTTACTTTTTCATTTTGCCTTTTATCATGCGAAAACATGTTGGCCGAAAGGATAAATGAATTGGGCAATATGTATTGGCCCGATAAAAGGCTAAATGAAGAGTTAAGACTGAGCCATATCTTCCGTGGAGGAAGTGTGATGGTGTGGGTTGGCTTTGCTCCTCATTAAAAGACGAAAATTGCATTTGTTCTACAAAAAATGAGTTCCGAAATGAGTATTCAACTCTTAGAAGTTATGGTTTAGCGAGCAGAAGATTTGTGTGGTTTGGACTTGCTTTCCCAACAAGACAACGCTGCATACAAGTTTCTAAGACAGTTTTTAAATGATTGGAGGACAAAAATATCGGCACAATACGCTTATTTGTAAAAAGTCGGGCCTCAGACGATGTGAATAATCTCTGGTCAATACTTTCAAGACATGTGTACCCTAAAAGACGACCGTACAATAGCGTTAAGAGGCTTAAAATCGCTTTACAAAAGCGTGGTCTAAAATTTCCGTAAAAAAGCTCCAAAATCTAGTTAAATCAATGCCAGGATAAATTTTTGAATTGTAAAAGACAAAGGAGGACTCACTTCTTATTATAAATATGATTGTAAGTTTTTAGTGCTAATAGTTTGTTAAAAACATTAGGTGGTTTTATGGGAATTTCCACCTGAATTTTAATAATTTTGCTTGTTTCCCAATTTTTTTTTGTAGTCAAGTCCGAATCAATTTTTTTATGCACATGTATATAACAGCCAATTACTGTTTTAATGCAATATAAAATTTGGGGCTGTAACGTCATTTATTTGAGAAAATAGCATAAATGTCAGTGGTTTTATGGGAATTTCCACTACTGTATGTGTCCCAAAGTTACCATAAAGAAGTTTTTTGTTTAAATTTCCATATAAAAATCTTGGATCCTTAAGAGGAATTATTTTTTTCAATACTTTCACACGGGAAGAATTTAATTTAAAATAAATACTAATTTAATTATTTATTATGATTTTTATTTAACTCTAAATGTTCACACCTCAACAACTAAAATAAAGGGTCAGGATGAGGAAGGAATTTTTATTAGTATGGAAGTCGGCGGTAAAATGATTAACCTCATAGGAGATACTCAAGAAAATCTCAGATTAGAGTAAAAAGCATATATTATGTATGTATCTCTGCTTAATGAAAATCAAATAATTAGTTTTTAATTGATACGTTCTTCAGGGTAGAAAATTTTGCCATATTCACTTCGAAGTAATTGAATTACTATATTATACTACTACTATTCGAAGAACGAAGGTTGAGAAAATAAATAAAAGAAAATAGCTAGTCCTCTAACGAACTTCCTCCTGAAAACTTCTTTTGCATTATTGTAACATACTCGCTAGAAAAATATTGTTACTGCCGAGGCTGTAAAAGGTGCGTAAACTGAAATTCAAAAATATCTAAATTAAGAACAATTCTAAGACATAGTATACACGTACATATGTATGTTACGGGAGTGCTACCTTAGAGTCAATTTAAGAAACTGGATATGATGAAAATTACAAGCTAAGAACATTGAATCATTGATGTTAATTACACATTCAGAGAACGCGAATAATTGGCATCATTATTTTTTTTCTATTCATATAACTAGACAACACATCGTAACAAGAATGTGAGAAATTATTCTCGAAATAATTGCTTCGTCATCGTTACAAGTATCTCGTAATTATTACAAGCAATTGTTATAAGTATGAATTTATAATATAGTATAAAGTACAAGACGCTATTTTCTTTTATAATTGTGTGCTCAAACCCAAAAAGAATGTGAACATTTATAAACAACACACTCAATTAAATTACTTATTTATAATCGAGACAATAACTATGCAAACACGTCACACCATTCATTCAACACGTTAACACGACACAAATATTTTTCACACATTAATCATTCTATGGACATTTTATAATAACAAAATAAAGCACTCATTGATTTTGTTTGTGTATGATAACTTCTTAGTGACCAATTTTTAAATTTTTATTCATTTATTCTCAGCATCTTCATGCAAGCAAGTTTTCAGGTAGATAAAATGGAAAAATTAGATCAAATCGCCATTCCTTTTTATAATTAATGGGAAAACCAGAAAAAAGGTGGAAACTCGGTAACTAAATAAATATTATTGCAAGTTTGGGAATAGAATTAATGTAGGAGGGACGGTTTTTCATTTTTATTGTATAAAGTTAAAGACAATGTGAAAATGGCTAAGGAACCCTATACTTCATGGCAGTGGGCGGTTTATAAGACGTGTTTCAGGTCTTCTTTGGAATGCGAGAGGCCTTCTTTTTCGTACTATTTATACACAAGCATATCTGTAGAAGTAAGGCTTCTGTAAGGCCTTCTTTGGAAGGAAAGGAGAAGCTGTTTGGAAGGGCTTTATTTTATGTACAGCAAACGAATTACGATACTAATTAAATGTGTATGTAATATACTGGAGATTTTCACCCTAACGTATGCCCTGTGTTGACATCAAGTTTCAAGCCCTTCATACTTATTTGACCTTTTCGACGGCTATGCATGTGAAACAAAGTACTTCCAGAGACCATCTCATGGAAGGCCTTTTCGATTTTACAACTGTTATGTGGGTGTCCAACTCGCTCTTGACCGGTGATTTGGTCCGTTTTTGATTTCAGGGCTATAACTATAGTGTAAGGAATATTAGAAACAAGTTTAGATAATAGGTAATCAATTATTAAATAAACAAAAAATTCAATCTTTATTGTAACTGGAACACAACTTATTCATAGCAATAAAACGATTTAAAAAATTGAACACCTTTAGTGTAGATTCTCCAATTGGTAAGGACGCCACAGATGCCTTGTACTATGGTGCTGGAATCATCATTTTAACTACAATTAGTTCGTTAACATTTAACCATTTCACCATGAGTGCCTTCCACGATGGAATGAAGCTGCGTGTTGCAGTTTGCAGTCTTATTTACCGAAAAGCCCTGCGATTATCGCGGACTGCCCTCGGCGACACAGCACCTGGAAAAGTCGTAAATTTGCTGTCGAACGACGTTAGTCGCTTTGATATCGTATGCATTTTTCTGCATTCAATGTGGACAGCTCCTCTCCTTACTATTATCGTCGGAATTCTTCTCTGGAATGAGGTGCGATGGGCAGGAATTGTTGGGATAATTGTCGTTTTTATTGTCGTCCCTATTCAGTGTAGGTATTTTTATTTAAAGGAAATGGTCTGCCTTTTATCTATAGCCTTTTCGTTTGTTGTCCGCAGCATATACTGGAAAACTTTCATCGAAGTTTCGACTTCAGACAGCAATTCGCACCGACGAAAGAGTACGCTTTATGGATGAAATTATTTCTGGCGTTCAGGTAGTTAATATATTTTTTTTTGTGTTTGATACTAACAAATTGATTATGAATTGCATTTACATAAGCTCCATTACTAATATCTGCATGATCCATTAAGCTTTTTATTCTTATTATTCTTTTAAGATTTTATTACAAAATGTTTAAACGATTAAAATTGAACTTTTAATCTGTATAATATATGTGTGTACATACATATCGGTATTTGTAGATTTCTTATAAATATTTATATTTCTAGCATTTTAATTGAAAGTCTCTAAATATGTTTATACATTTCATTCTTAACTTGAAATGTAATCATATGCTATATGCTTTTATGTTGTTAGCGTGCAAGTGAGTACCTGATGCACAATAAGTAAAAAAGTAAAATCGATATTAGAAAATATCAAAATAACTTCTAAAGAAAGCAAATCCGAAAAACATTTAACCCGTATAGACTACTTTTCCATACTATTAGAAATAACAAATTTTGGTTAATAATATACATTTAAAAACTACTGTCTTTTTGTATTCAAGGCGATTCTCTCCGGCGAAAAATTTGGAGACATTTTTGTTTCTTTTTTCCATTTATTTGGAATTTGGTTATTCAAATTTAAAAATATGTGGTATACGATATAAATTTCGTAAAGAACAAAACAATTTCTACTAATTTCATATACATAAGTGATACGATAAAAATTTAAGCCTCTAGACTAGAGCCACAAATTGGCGGAAACAATGGTAATTAATGCTCCCAAGCACAAATTCCATTTTCATCAGAATTAAGTACCTACAAGAAATCGTTTGTCTTGCAAGGGGTTTAATTAAGGTATTCAGGTCGAGCCTGGGTTAGTACCAAATTGCTACGTTAATCATATTATCAAATACTTTCTGTGGTAAAAATCTATGACAAAAAAAAATTAATAATAAACAAGCATTTAACACACACAACGTATGATTGATAACAACCTCTTGATACACTAACCTACAAATGTTCAAATTCATCTCAAGGAATTGTTTTGATTTATCAAATACCATTCGAGCAAAATCTTCATTAAAAGATACGAAGTCAAATGAGGTCATTTTTGTTACAATTGCTATATCTTATCTACACAATTTTAATCTAAACACCATTCAAAAAATTAAACACTAGAAATTGCCTTTTCAAGGCTTTTTTGGGACACACACTTCACTTCATTTTAGCGGTGGATTCTGGTTTGCAGCTAAATTTATTATTTGATCTTATACATAGGTACACGCACATACACATGTAAATTTTTGGGATATTTTTCACTAGTTTTATTTTATTTTTCTATAAACTCACAGCGATTCAAAATGAATTTGTAAAACTTTTTCAATTAATTAAGTTGAAAGATATACCTATATGTAAGTTAAACAAACAAACAAACCAACAAACCAACAAACAAACAAACAAATTTGCTTTTAAGTTCCCGGACTCAAGAACATCAATAAAATTATCATTAAACATTGCTTCAACGCGCATGAAGTATGTTTAGGATCATTGTCTAGCATAAATTTCATGTAACTGGGTATTTTTTCGTCAGCGTATGGTATGATAGCATCAATACACTTTTATAAAAATTTGATACATTATACTCTCAATTTGTACCACATTTGTACCTTCATGAAATAATGATTACAATATTGTCTACAGCTTCTAATTTGTCTCCAAATACAATTCATAAAAATAGATATAAACAAACAATAGTTGGAGGCCAATTATAATTACAAAATTACAATATGAAATCCATTTTATACTAAATAGGATTAGGAAGACGGCAAGGCCTATAATATAGGATATAAAAATAGTAGCTGTTTTTGCAACCAAACATTGGTTTCAGCTCCTTATTTGTGGATAATTCAATAAGCTAGTCTTAATTTGAGTTTGTGAGTAGGTATATTTGTAAAAGCTTCCAATCGATCGAGAATAACCAACCGTTTTTGCAATTTTGAAAGATTTTGAAATTGAAAACATTTTTTTCTCCCAAGTATTATTTGCATAGAAAATTTTGCAACAAAGGTAGATTTTATAAGTAGGTACTTTTAGTTTTGATTAAATTTAATTGATATCCTTTCAACTTCAAATTAACTTCGTTAAATTTGGCGATAAGTGCTGTTAAGACAACTTGTTAGCCAGTACCAAAATCATCACAATAAAAAGCCAAAAAAATTTTCCGGCTTTAACAAACCAGAATCCCCTTTTTAACCGACTTCAAAAAAGGAGGAGGTTATGAATTCGTCGGAATCTTTTATAGTTTAAAAGTAGATTATAAAAACGAATATTTTAAATGTTTGATAATTTTTTTACATTTAGGGTACATTCACCAGAGGAGACCGATTTTATCTCAAAGTCTGAAGGCTTATACAATGGATTAGCAATGATTGGGCTTCTGGTGATTAGGTTGTTCTCGATGAGTCAGTTTGCCCTCCTCAACCAGCATACTGGAATGAAGATGAGAATTTCAGCGTGTAGTCTTATATATCGAAAATCTCTACGTCTTTCACACACAGCCTTGGGGGACACTGCTCCTGCAAAAATTGTTAATCTACTATCAAATGATGTCGCAAGATTTGATATAGTCCCTTTCTTTTTCCATATTATGTGGTTAGCTCCACTTTCTACAATTATAATAGGCATTATTCTCTGGTACGAAATTCGTTGGGCAGCATTTGTCGGAGTAATTGTTGTCTTCACCGTAGTGCCAATCCAATGTATGTATTCTATCTTCAATCTTATTAACTCTCTAGTTATTTCGGTTCTATTTAGCTTATACTGCAAAATTGTCATCCATTTTCCGACTTAAAACTGCTATTAGAGCAGACGAGCGAATAAGGTTCATGGAGGAGATTATTTGCGGTATTCAGGTAACCATGCAAAAAATTCATTTCTGCGAAAAATGCTTTATTTGCCCTGTTAATGTCCATTTTAAAAGAGCTTTTACTGTAATAGATTCATTTGTGTTATTTTATTATTCCTTTTGCTATTATTTTTATTTTGTTTGGAATAAAAATCCTTGGCAGCTATATTAAAAAATCCATTTCATGCATATCTTGTAGTATGAAAACACTTTTGAAATTGAAACGATTGAGTTTTTTTGAGTGAAGTGTTTCCGAGCAGGATAGAAAGATTTCCTATAGAAGCAAACAGTGCAATTTGTATCCCCTCTGAAATTGTGTTACATTTTTACTAATTTCACACGATTGACTCTAAAAGCCACTTTTTATTTATGGAAATGTATTAAAATGCTCCACTTAATGTTTATAATAATTTTAACCTTTTTAAAACGGTTATTTAGTAGGGTTCCAAATGATCTCATAAGAAACATTTAGATCTTTTCCATATTAATCTTATTCATGGTGAATGTTATTTTGGTACAGTTTTAATATTCATATTTAAAATGGTCATCTAATCTTATAGGTATTTTTGAGTACTCAAATCAAACAGAACAATAAGCAAAATTATAGCCCAGTAATTTTAGGCCAAAATAGCCCAATATAAGAAAAAAAACTGCCAGCGTTATAAACTAATCGACGAGGCAAAATTCAAGAAAATAAGTTTTTGGAAGTCGATATTATTATGAAAGTTATAGATCATAAAATTTGTGGGTATCCATTTGGCTTTGAATATACTCTTGGTTTGCTGTTTAGCGTCTTTTCGTCTGCTAACATAATTGTGTGTCGTTTTTTGGAAGAAATACTTTTTGAAACATTTCCAAATTAAAGTACTGCTGTGTGTACATATGTATGTTTAATATGTAAAAAAATGTCACTCTGCTTCAATTTCTAATTTAATAGAAATACATTTGACATATTTTCATGATTATTTAACCGTTTTCAGTTCATTTTATCGAATTAAGTTAGACATGTTGTGGTTGTTGTTTCATTTTATTTAAATTGAATTTCAGGTGATAAAAATGTATGCTTGGGAAGTACCTTTCTCGAAATTAATTACTCTTGCTCGTCGGATGGAATTAAAAGTCGTGAAAAAGAATTCTTATGTCCGTGCTCTTTATATGACCTTCAACATGTTCACAACTAGAGCGGCTATGTTTTGTACAATGATGACAATGGCTCTTACCTACGATGAGATCACCGCTGCCAGAATCTTCGTAATCTCATCATATTTTAATGCGATCGCATGGACAATGTCTCAAATGTTCGTGCGAGGTGTTGCAGAAATCGCAGAGGCCCTAGTCGCTTTCAAGCGGTTGCAAAATTTCCTGGAGTATGAGGAAAAAAGTATTGAGTCAAATCGTAATGTAAAGGAGAAGTTTTTGAATGAGTTCGGTAAAAACGAAATTAAAAAATCCGTCGAAAGCTTAGATATACCAAGCGATGTGATGGTATCAATGAAAAATGTTACAGCTCGATGGGATTTGTATGAAAGTCCTAAAACTCGAGACAAGGTTCGAAAGACAGACAACTTGGGTAATCTGGAAGCTAAAGTAAATGGTTTTGACGAAATTTATAGCCCGCCTACATTGAATCACTTTACTGCCGACTTTAAAAAGGGCAAATTAGTCGGAATTGTTGGTCCTGTCGGTTCAGGAAAATCTTCTCTGTTGCAAGTGATTTTGGAAGAGTTACCAATTTTAACTGGTAATTTGCTTGTCCAGGGTAAACTTTCTTACGCATGTCAGGAGCCTTGGGTTTTTGCGGCTTCGGTGCGACAGAATATTTTGTTCGGAGAAGAAATGGCCAATCGTCGGTATGATGCTGTTGTAAAATCTTGTGCCTTAGTTAAGGATTTTGAACAATTCTCTGAAGGAGACAAAACGATTATTGGTGAGAAAGGAGCTTCTTTATCAGGCGGACAAAAAGCAAGAATAAGGTAAATTCCAACAAGTTACACTGCAGTTTTATGATATGTTTTTACATAAAAAAAACAGTCTATGTGTCCTCATATTGATTACGTCAGTTATTTAAAGTCTAATGTTTAGTTTGGTAATAAAAAATTTCTCGGAAACTTCTCAATTGATTCACTTAATATTTAAGTTATGAACACAAACCAAAAGTGTCTAATAATTGACTTTCGGTTTCTTTTAAGGTTTCACAAAAAGTGTAGAATTTTCCAGGAATATAATTTTGAAACGTTTGAAATTAATATCTCCAACTGAACATTTGTTATTTAGGTAATTATCGACACAAACAATAGTTCTGGAATCATTGTTAGTATTTATTAAAAAAAAAAATAAATTTAAAATCGACAAATATGTATTTATAATAGGCTGTTTTTATATGCAAAACCATAGTACATTACATATACTTTTTACGGTGTAGGTGTATGTATGTAGGTGTATTAAAGGTCCATTATAATAAAGTTTTTATACATGTACATACATATTTTAAATTTGAAATAGTTTGGCTCGTGCTATTTATCGGGAGGCAGACGTTTACCTTTTGGACGATCCCCTGAGTGCTGTGGATGCTCATGTTGGTCGACATTTATTCGATGAAGTAATTGGTCCTCGTGGACGTCTTGCGAACGCAACTAGAATTCTTGTTACCCATCAAGTTCACTTTTTAAAGGAAGCCGATTGGGTTATTGTTCTCAATGATGTAACATATTTTTTTATATCTAAAAATTGTATAATACATTTTATTTTATTTTAGGGCAAGATTGAAGCTCAGGGACATCCAAAAGATCTCTCAAAAAGTGGAATAGATTTTGCTAAAATGCTTGAAACTGAAGAAAAAGAAGATGCAGATTGTCCACCGCGAAGAGGCAGTAGTAGAAGTCGTACTAGTTCGAAAGGTTCTGTTTCATCTTTAGCATCTATTATAAGCGGATCTGATAATGAAGATGAAATGGATGACAAAGAATCTCCTGAAGGACCACAAGATTTAGAAAAATCCTCAAAGGGTACAGTGAAAGGATCACTTCTTGGAAGATATTTGATATCGGGGGGGAACTATTTTATAGTGGCATGCATTTTTCTACTATTCCTTCTGACACAATTTGCTGTAAGTACGGCCGACTACTGGGTGTCCTTCTGGACAAAACAAGAGGAGTTGAGAGCTTATTATGAAGAAAAAAATGCTACGATTAATGATGTAAAGGTTAACGAGACTCTGGATTCAGATTTATTCGGAAATATAACAACGGATTTGAATGAATCGTATTTCGAAATGCCTTTTATTTTAAGCACAAGCACTTGCATGATCATTCACGGAGCTATTATTTTGGGAATATTTTCCATCGGCATATTCCGATCAATAGGATTCTATAACAGTGCCATGAGAGCGTCACAAAAGCTTCACAATGGAATGTTCAAAGGAATTATATTGGTAAGAGTCGCTAATGTTTTTTTGTGAATTTCGAAAGTAATCTGTGCAGGGCGGATTTTGGTACTTAATTAAAATACAAAAAACTACATTGATTAAAGTAAACATATTGTTAAACTGAGCTTAAGCTCTCCTCACGGATTTTGATGAAACTTTTGTAGGAATGTTCATTTAGGGTTAAAAGTGATGGTTATGCAGAAAAACAATTTGCCGGTCACTTATGCATATTTCGTGAACTATTTAACTTTATAATTCTGAAAAGTTATAGCTTTCTTTAGAACTCTACGGGAGCTCTGAAACTGAAAAAGAAACTGTGAGGCTATTTGATGTAAAGAGCTCAAAATTAAAATGAAGAATTAATTAACAAAACAAATACAGTCGAGTATAATTTCTTATTGAATTTATTATTGCTGAAACGTTGCCTTGAAGAACAGTTTCGTAGGGCTCGTAGTGTTTCATATGTATCTGCTATTTGGGAAAGGACCTACAACATTTCAAACTGGGTTTACCATACCAGCAAATATAATCTTCAATGCGAGATCTTTTTTAAAACTATAAACATATTTTTCTAAAGTTGTGTTTATTTTTTTGTAAAGAAATAGCACATCATTTTATTTGATATGACAATTTATATAATAAATTTCTATAGTACCTAAGTTCAAAATACTCTATCCGATCACAGCTATTTTTATCGTTATTTTAATAATATATTCTGCCCTACTATGTACTCTTGAAAAACCCTGTAAATAAAAATATTTCATATAATTTAACTTTTTTTAAATTTTTATAGGCTCCCATGCGATTTTTTGATACGAACCCCTCAGGAAGAATTCTAAATCGTTTCTCAAAGGATACAGGTGCAGTGGACGAAATGCTTCCAAAGGCAATGTTAGATGCTTCGCAAATTATTTTAAATATGATGGGATCCATTATAGTCGCTTCCGTAGTGAAACCAATTTTCCTGGTTCCAGTTGCTATCCTTGGAGGTCTATTTATAATTGTTCGAAAAATATATCTCAAGACTTCAAAAAATATTAAGCGTCTTGAAGGAATGAGTAAGTCAGCAAAATGAAATTAATTAATACAATATGAAGTAATTAATTGATGCTTTGTATTTTTCAGCACGTTCACCAGTATTCACGCATTTAGCAGCAACTCTATCTGGTTTGTCAACCGTACGAGCCTTTGGTGCTCAAAAAGAGCTCGTAAAAGAGTTTGATGCACACCAAGATTTGCATACAGGAGCGTGGTACATGTTCATAAGCACATCAACTGCATTTGGTCTGTCCCTTGACGTCATCTGCTTGGTGTTTATGGCCTGTGTAACTTTTTATTTTCTTCTGTTGGATCAAGGTTAGACTTAATAAAATGTTTATATAAATAAATGCAATATTGTAAGATATATTTCAGATGCTACCGGGGATCAAGTGGGTTTAGCAATAACTCAAGCTATGGCTTTGACTGGTCTTCTTCAATGGGGGATTAGACAAAGCGCCGAAGTGGCAAATCAGCTTATGTCTGTTGAAAGAATGTTGGAGTATTGTGGTTTAGAATCTGAAAAGCAACCTGTTAAACCAATTGATTTACCAAAAACTTGGATTTCTGAAGGTAAAGTGGAATTTCGCAATGTTTTCTATCGCTACTATGAAGGAGCTGAGCCAGTTCTTAAAGGAATTAATTTCTTAGTAAAGCCACAAGAAAAGGTATGCATTTTCTTTATAACTCACTTAATAAAATTTTACCGAGACATATTTTTTTTTAATTTTAATTTAATTTCGTTTTAAAAATAATGTTATAATTATTTCGCTTAAGGTTGGAATTGTTGGCCGTACTGGTGCTGGAAAATCTTCCTTAATAGGAGCTGTCTTCCGATTGGCTCAGGTTGAAGGTGAAATTTTAATAGACGATGTTAATACCGCTGATATACCATTACGTGAGCTTCGAACAAAAGTTTCAATAATACCACAGGATCCTGTTTTATTTTCAGGAACAATTCGAAGGTACATTTGCAGATATGCAGACTCAACTAAGATATTTAACTATTTTCAATTTAGAAATCTAGATCCTTTTGAGGAATACCCAGATGCAGATCTTTGGAGATCGTTAGAGGCAGTAGAGCTCAAAGACATTGCAAGTGGTCCTTTGGGACTCCAAACAGTAGTCATGGCAGGAGGAGGTAATTTCAGTGTAGGACAACGGCAGCTTGTATGTTTGGCACGAGCAATTTTACGTAACAATAAAATCCTTGTTCTCGATGAAGCCACAGCCAATGTAGATCCATAGTAAGACACGTCTTTTTTTATTACAATTTATTTAGAAAATCTTAATTTTATTATTCTATTTTATTCTAGCACGGACAGTTTAATCCAGACAACTATCAGACAGAGGTTCTCCGCATGCACTGTCTTAACAATTGCCCACCGTCTTCACACTATAATGGATTCGGATAGGATCATTGTTATGAACTCTGGAATTGTTGAAGAATTTGATACACCTTTTGAACTTCTGCAGAATAAACATGGAATCTTAAGGGATATGGTCAAAGCGACTGGACCATTAGAATCAGAAAGACTGCATCAGCTTGCCAGAGATAAACATCAGTCTATTCAAAAGTTATCCTGAAGGCATAATGTGTTCAATATCAACTTTTATTAGGATAACGTGATTGACTTAAATCTTCCAAAATATACAAAAAGTATTGTATTTATAGAATTAATGGAATTAAGTGTAATATTTTTATACCAATGTGTTTTTATTCCCAAGGGGTTTCACAAGTCCCAAAAATATCTTTCCTTAAAATACGTCGCAACATGTTGTCATACGGCCCCAAACGTCCCAGAACTATTGGTTGGTTGGTTGTTCTGGGGTTACTATCCTCCGATATCCAAAAGATGTTGAGTTTTAAATTGGTTCTATTCTTTAAATAATAGTAATGATCCAAAACACAAAGCTTGCAAAACCACCGATGAATTTCAGGTGTTGAATTGCCGAAGATAAAATGATGTTTGGAACAGCGAGGAAGACGCATGAACCCAAATGTGCAAAGCGGATAATTTGATTTTGCAAGTAAAGTCCAAATGAAAACCTTCTTTCTTCAACTTATTTCTGTCTAAAAATATATATAAAAATATTGTTACAAAATTTTCCTTCGCTATAATTCACACTTGGGGTTTCCCCCGAGAGGATATAAGGATCGGCTTTCGATCCGCCCAATTTGGCGTCTGTGGCTCGGGGCTCTGATCATCAGCCACACTGATGAGATCTGATCAGTGCCCCAGATCGAAACGCCGATCTTTTTTTCCATGCTCGTCTGCCTCGGCGGACGAGCGCCCGTATCCTCAACAAGAATTATAGCGGAGGAAATTTGTGCAATTTTGTCCGCCAGCCGCTCGGCGGGCAAAATTGTAACACTGGTGCCAGGTGTGGGGTTTTAGCCCTTCTAACCGAGGGCAACCCCACCAGCCCTCTTGCATCCGGGGCGCCGACTACGACGACAACGACGACGTCGCCGGGCTCAGCTCCCTGCGTCGGCCGGCCGTCGTAGCACCACGCCAGAGCAGTGCCGCCGCAGCAGCTAGCAACGCCATCGTCTTCTCAGGCGTCGCTGCAACGGCACTGATCACCGCCGCGGCAAGCAGCTAAAGCCACGTTTTCATTTTTTTACCTAAGGACAATGCTGCCGGGGCACCGATCACTGTCGCAGTCTGTACCGTCGCAGCAGCTAGCACCGCCATCCGCTCCTATGGCGATGCTGCCACGGTACTCGCTCGACAGTCGCTGTGGCTCCGACTCGCTACTGCGTTTATCTACGACCGCCGTCCTCCTACGTGCTGGTGCCTTGCACTACCGTCCCGCGTCGATTGTCGTCACCTTCGGCTCTCCGGATGCTGCATGAAGTTGCTCGGATGGAACATTGAGCTTCTGAGGAGGGAATAATGTTACAAAATTTTCCTTCGCTATAATTCACACTTGGGGTTTCCCCCGAGAGGATATAAGGATCGGCTTTCGAACCGCCCAATTTGGCGTCTGTGGCTCGGGGCACTGATCATCAGCCACACTGATGAGATCTGATCAGTGCCCCAGATCGAAACGCCGATCTTTTTTCCATGCTCGTCTGCCTCGGCGGACGAGCGCCCGTATCCTCAACAAGAATTATAGCGGAGGAAATTTGTGCAATTTTGTCCGCCAGCCGCTCGGCGGGCAAAATTGTAACAATATGGTTAAAACCACAAATTTGTTCAATTGATGTGCATCTTGCTATATTTGAAACACGAAGTTTTATTTTTTAAATATTTTTCATAAATGAGCAGTTTGTTGCTTGCTGACGGTTTTTAATGAAAACATTGTCATTCCACAAAATTTTCACTGAGAAAAATTATTCGATATTTGATGATCTTGATTTGATATATTTGTGTAACTGTAAGGTATTATCAGCCAAGACATAATTATTGCTCCTCTACACATTTATTTTGTACTATAATTAAAATAGGAAAACACATGAACACGAAAAACTTGGCACCAAAAGTTTTATTTCTATTTCTACCTATTTATAAAAATTTTTAACACGCTGTATTAACCAATTCGATCATTTCGCATTGATCGTCTGTATTCTGCTGAATGTTGTTAGTAAACCTTTGAGGTAGAGTTGTTGAATCTGTTTTTAAAACATTTCTCAGAGAAGTACTCTCACCAACGTTTCGATGTATACCGGACCTATTGTGTTTGCACGACATATTACTACACCAATACCTTTGTAGTATATTCTAAAATAACGAGTAATTAATATACCATCGAAATAATAAAGATTGCTTTATAATTTATGCAAACCTTAAATCCTAAACGAAATTTTTTATTCATAAACACGTACAAAATTGGATTGATGCATGAATTAGACGCTCCTAGCCATTGCGCTACTGGCAGAAGCATATCGATGGCATTTTGAAGACTGCGATTGTATAAAATAAAATCGCTGAATTTCACGACACAAAACAGGACGTAGAGAGGCATCCAGGAAAATGCAAACGTGATGACCACCACAAGAACCATTTTGATAACCTATACATTTCTTTTTCAATTTTAAATTTTATGAAAGAAAAATAAAATTATACCTTCACTCTGCTCCTTTGTATCGCATCATAATTGTTACTTCTTGGTATCCGCTCCCCTGGAACATTGCGGTTGACGACATTCCTCCATATAATAAGGTAACAAATTGATATAACAAAAAGTGGTACAAGGTAACAAACGATCAGGTTAACGAGTATAAAAAATATATTTTCTGTTTCTCTAGATGGCCATAATTCTAGACATATCTGAAAGAATCTTCATTGAATTTTTAGTATCTTTTGACTATTAATCGATCTTACCTCGAATCTGTTTGTAGAATTGCCAAGCGGTTCTATCGTGAAAACAAACAGCCACGGAAGGTTAATGAAGAGCGCAAAAAGCCATATGAAAATGACTATGATTTTATACTGCCTACTGGACATTGTTCCGGAGAGAGGAAATGCTATAGCTATACACCGCTCAATCGAAATTGCCATAAGAAAGTTTACTGAAGCGGAAACGGAGACGCCCTGAAAGTAAGCAACTGCTTTGCAAAAAAAGAGTCCAAGTGTCCAAGCTGGAAAAAAATAAAATAGATTTAGTCATATATGTAATTAAGAAAATAACAAATTATAAAATGAGTTCTTAAAAAAAAATTATTATCAAGATTATTCTAAAAAATTACACCTTATTTCATAACTGGGTCAGGCCAACTGATATTAATTAATTAAAAAAATATTTATAGTTACGAATCCTCTTTATAATGAAATAGTCAGGGAATTGAAAACTAAAATTGGTAACAGCTAAAAACTTTTTTTTATTAAATGCCAGTTCATAATAACATTACATTACAAAAATTTTTAGCTTTCCTAAAAAATTTTAACTTACTCAGTTTTTTTCGAATTTCTAATATTGCTGGACCGATTTTATTATCACATTTCGTTCACTGATTTGTACAGACCTTATTCTTATTTTAAACTATGTATTTACATAAAACAAGTAAACCAGGATTTCTAAAGCTGTTACCAATTTAAGGCGCGAGCTCTTGAAGTATAAGATCTGTTAAAAGTACCTTGGGTGTTTCCTTCACATTAAATATTAATATAAAGATATTTAAACATAATAAAAATCCTTGAAGGTTTTCTGCTAAAAATCAAAGTGTATGGGGTAAAGTGTAAAAAACCTAGAGTCGAATTCCATTAAGCAACCTGCGGTACAATTTTATCCTATGACGGATGGATGCGATTGAGTGCGTCTTTTATCAATAATTTTGTATTATATGTAGGTACATGCTCTGTAAAATTTAATAACCTCATTTTCTAAAATGAGTTATTTATCTCGACCTAAACAGAGCAGAACCAGGCTGTTATTATATATTTTTATTTCCAAAATATTCTTAAGCGTGCATTATTAACCTTTTAAACTGTAAGGTATCGATTTATATAACCATCAACCCACAGCCCGACAAGGCTCATTAGGGATCTAAGGACTGGAACAAAATGGGGAGAATATTTGCATATGAAGTGCCAAAGGTAAATTGAATTGGATGCCGAAATTAAACTCAAAACACCTCAAGATTGACATGCTCTCGATGCCTAAATTGCTTGTCAACTTAAAACATTTTTTTTTTATAGTAGTAATCCCTTACCTGTGTACAGATTAGCTGCCAATGTGAAAGGTAGGCAGAGCAAGTTGACTAGAAGATCGGCGACAGCTAAATTAGCTATGAACTGATTTGTTAGTGAATTCATTTTGGTCGTTTTCACAACAACGATGACCATGATATTGCCCAGAATGCCCAAAACAATTACACTGATGTAAGAAGCGCTGAAAAGATAATTTGAATTGGTAATTTTTAGGAAACAGTCCCTTTTTTCAAACTTAAATTTAAGGTAAGGAAAAAAAGATATTTAAAAATCGAAACAGGGGTGAAGTTAACTTTAATTGGCGGCAAACTGGTTTGCTAAACTTTTTTGTTTGCGGAACTCACTTTTAAACTTTATTAATCTTATTTTATTACTTGCAAATATTGTTTTAGGAACAAAATTCAAATATATAAATGCACTTAGTAAAATACTTAGTACGACTTTGACGCTGTAAAATAATAACCTATTAACCATGAGCGATAATTGGATGAAATTATTTACATACGTATAGACGTTAGCACAGATAATTAGATCTTATTGTCTGTGTTAATATAAGCGCAATCATTAATAAAACTGAAATTGAAGTTTTGGGTGTAAGATTACAAATATTAAAGTTTTGGGAAAATTTATTAAAACATGTAGTCAAGGGGAACAACCTGCATTTTTGGAGCTCGTAGTACACATAATACATAATTGTATGTATTTATGCACAAGAAATAAAGTAAAATTTGAGGAATACCCGCATTATAATTCACGCAAACCGACATCTTCTAGGAGACCACCTACTGTGTTCCAAGGGGGTTATTTGTACTTATAAATAGTTATGCTATAGAAAGTCATACTATTATACTCTAACAAATCTACATAATACAAAGATTTTAAATACATGCTCCAACGGTTTAGAATTTTATTGACCATTATTTTATAATTCGAGTTTTCATACACATCATGACTTTTTATTAAGGTCTTTGGTTTATTATAGTAATTTCACTCAAATATCTAATGTTTCCGTAACTTCTGTAAGATAAATTAGAAAAAATAATATTAGGTCATAAAAAATCGGCTCTTCGTTGCACTCCCAAAAAATCTTCAAACTGCCAGAATCACCTGGTATTTCATACATTTCCTAAAAATAAAAACAATTTCTATAAATTTCAGCTTGATTTAAGTAAACCTTAGGGAATTAAATTACTTGGCAAGGTTGGTTTTTGCATTTTAAGGGAATTATTCATAGCTTAAATTGCGACGGCATGGCAGAGCAAGAAATCAAGTGGATTTATTTTATTTGTGTAGACTTTGAGAAAATCCGAAAGAGCTTCCTTTTACGGAAAACTAAATTCCCATAAATACATATGTGGTGTGTCTAATCAAGAGATGATCAGCACAAACCATTTGATAAGTAGCCACAAAGGAATTACGGAAAGGGACATTTTCGTAATCTCGAAAGAAGGCATCGAGTAACTTAAATTCCTTTAAGGGCTGAAAGTAGGATATTTGTTTTTAAAAAGCATTTTAATGAAAATGAATGGTGAATTTTTGTTACCTTTTTAAGGAAAGATCTAATAAATGATGCATATCCTCATACTGATTGTTGCATAACTATGAGACTGACAATTTCACACCTGCGTCATTGCTTAGGATAGTAAAATAAGAATTTTGAAACTAATAGTTTAACATTATTGCCAAGATCTTAACCAACCCGATTGACAATTACGCCAACAAAAATCTAAAGTCACAAAAAATATACATATATGTAGAGCATTTAGGTCATTATGTAAGGTGTTATTCTTATTCTAGTAAACAAGATAACGTGAATTCTTGTAAATGTATATACCTACATATTTGTATTATCCATTACTAATAAATTTTTAAAAATATCCAAAATACGATTTATGTTAATTTTAACATTACCTTTCTAAAGAGATGTACACGGAAAAAAATTTGTCGGGAATATGGCGTCGTTTCTGGCAATATCGCTGTATTTTCCGATGGATTTTGGGACAGTGCATTATTTTGGTAATATTTGTGAAAAAAACAGGGATATTAACTAAAATTTGAGGACCAGCGTAAAATGTTGATATTATTTCCTGTAACTTTTAAGGAGATCTGTTGCTTTTTCAATATATGTTGTGGATTTTATGGCGAAAACGTTCGTAAATTGGTTGGGGATTCTTGCTATTCAAATTTTTTTTCCGTGTAATATGATAGAAATAAGAGATTAGTTAGATGAGTTAGTTACCAAGTTAAGGCCAATTAGGATTTGGCACACATTTAGACAATAAAATACTTTCTGATACCCCGACATTCATGACCTTATCTTATTAGTTAAAATGTACTTACATATGTTAGAATTTACGTCCATAGCGTAGTTCAGTTTTATATTTTTTTTAAATAAACAGGATGCATGTTATTAGAGCAAATAAATCTGTGCTCTATCTCAGAGGACAATTGAAAGTCAATTCCGGATACACTTCTTTACACGATGTCAATATTATCATGTCCCATTGTATTGTCCTGTGTGAGCCCGGCATTACGCGATTTTCGCTTAAGACATGAAATACAAAACCTATAAGAGTTTGACGTGAAGTGTTCTAAGATTCAATTTATATGTATTATTCATGTCGAATAAATGAATCAGAATCAGACGTGAAGTGTTTTCGTTTTTATGCGATTTATTTATAATATATTTATTTATGTATTTTTATGAAGCAGAAATATTTTTCATTTAATTGTTGATGTTTGTTAAAAAAGAAAAATAAAAATAACCGACAAATGTTGGACAGTTCAGTTGGACAGTTATAAACATAACTACATCAAAATCCGAGACGTGACCTCAAACTTAATTTTCAACATTTCTAAAAATGGAGACCATTTAATTTTGGGATTCTGGAGTGAGTTTTTAATATGTATTAATAATAATCTGTAATTAATTTTTAATTTTACTTGAATGGTTAATTTAAATATGTACTCGAAAACTCTTTTTGGAAAAATGAAATAAAAACAATAAAATTGGTTCGTAATTTAACAGTAGGATGAGGTTGTCCTTTTAAACTTGATATTGGAATAATCTTGCAGAAATCGTTCCCCACTCACTTCGACGTAATTTCTTGTAATAACCCCCAAGTAGATCTTTTCGAGCTCCTAGTTTGGGTTATTAATAAGTCAGAAAGTCAAAATCCATTAGATAAAGTGAAAGCTTTTACACAATTAATTAATTGTTTCATATAATTTCTCACGAATGAATGATGATTGCCAAGGTCGGGAGATGTTGAAGAAGTCGTTGGAATGCCACCGAATACTTCTGGTTTTCCGTTGGGTATTGTATTTTGAGTGAAGTAATTAATTTAAAGTGAAATGTACGCATAAAGCGGGAATGGGACAGGCACTCAATTGTCAAGCGAAAAGTGCGTATTACATATTTCCATACATATATCAAAAAAGATGGGAAGAACGTCTTCGTGTTTCATTATAATGCTAATAATTACAATGGTCTCCTTCTGCGTCGTTTAAGAATCTTATAATGTAACCTTGAAGTTACATACATATTTTAACCATATGTGTATGTTGTTAGCAGACTCAGGTCAATTTTGATTGAAGAAATCACAAAATACAAGGGCTATTGTGCCAACCAAATCAAATACACAAGGAAAATCAGCTCTCTTTCCAAATAAACTCATACGCAAAACTATATTAGCATGAAATGTGAAAGTTATCGTGGCCACAAAAACAGCATTTATGGGGAAGGGAAAATTATATTTATAAATAACCCCTCACGATTCCTTAAAAATGTCTTGATCAATATTTTTTTCTACACCTTAATCTTCCCCTCAAATGCTTGAAAATCCTTGCAAGAACCTTGCAACACCAATGCAAAGTGTTTCTGTGTAAAACGACTACCCAGCATATCTTAAGCAGATCACAAGTTCAAGTGTTCGGGTCTCAAAGTTGAACTTTCTTACAATTTTTCATAAATTTATTGATGATTGAAATCATGTTTAACTAGTAGATATTAATATTACCTCTTTTTAATATTGTTGTTGTTTTTATGTGCATAGTAAATATCTACAACAGGACTCCCCGGTATAAGTGTTTACATATCATTCCCATTTATCTCAAAATATTTGCCGGAATATTCATCTGGATATGATAAAATATTTTAAAAGCTTAATACATTAACATAGCTATTACTGTTACTAGTAATGGTAATCAAATATCAAAAGAATTGAATTATCACTGCAGTTACTGGTACTTCACCACTACTGAAATCGCAGAAGCATTAATAGCATTAATTGACATTACGCAAAATTATTTCGCATTGTCCCAAAATAATAAAGAGGATTTCTTTTCTTCAATTTATTTCAACTCCAAAAAAGTATGCACTCCACTTTTGAAAAATGTCTACTGTTGAAAGCAAAAAATTTAATCTAAAAATGCTGATGCTATTACTATTTTAGAAATAAGTATGTAAATACATATACGTTATCATTCCCAAGATTCCGTTCAAATTCGTTTTACACTTTTCTAAAACAATTTATGGAGGCGATAGTGATAACGAGAAAATTCAATGGATTAAGTATGTCTTCTGGCAGGTAGTTTCCTTCAAATTGTTTAATTTATAAGTAAACAATAATATAAAAAATTTATAATATGAGAATATATATGAAATAAGCAAATTGATTGTTATACAAATTTATATTTACGTTTTTGGAACTAATCGTTTTGTAATATTTCCGACGGCGTTTTGGTGAAATTCAGAAAAATTCTTTTAACCCCTAGGAATTTATTAAATTAGTTAAATTTCATAAAAGAAAATTTTAAGGGTTTTTACGCTTTATTGTGTTCGGTTTTGTATTGATGTAAAAAGATGTAAACAACTCGATTACTATAGATATTTCTATGAAAATATTATGTTATTTTAGGAATTGAATTAGAAAGCGAAACAAGCTATGCACATTTTTGTTCAAAATTACATAATTTTAAAGCTACCATATATGGGTTCTGTGCCCACAATTTATTAAATATTCATATAATATATATACATATGTATAATAATACATACATAGTGAACCCAAATAAGCCATAAATAAAATTAGTTTAATACACAGTGCTTTAATTGTAAGACTCATTGAAACAGTTAAATTACAATGAAATTAGATTAGAAATGAAGAACGGATTACACAGGATTATAAACCACTTGGCTTAATCCCTTTTCAGTGGTTTAAGTTTGAATCGAAACAAGAAATCAGGGTCTGCCCACGCCATACTTACCACAGCAGGCAAGTAATAAGATAGCCATACCGCAAATCTTTGCCCTTTTCGAAGTACTCATCTGAATAAAAGTTGTTTACTCTGCCGTTGGTCTCGGTGGCGTTTACTATCATCTCTAACTCCATTTGCGAACACTTTTAATTGGCGAACTTATTGAACATCACTATTGAGTATTTTTAATATTCGTTTAAAATCACTTAAAACTGATTTTCCCTCGCTATGCGCGAACACACAAATTCACATCACGAAACGTAATCAAAACAGTTAAACGTAAATATTAAATAATAAATTGAACAACCTTCAGAGCCGTTGGTAGTTCTCTCGTGCGTGGCGTGCTAAAGAATATCCAAAAGTCCTTTTCGAGAAGATCCACTGCTCTGCAGAATTCTGCACGAAGTTTCTGTACATGAGCAGGGGCTTGGAGAAAGTGCGTAAAATCCTGCGTGTGCCGCCCACTCGAAGGGAAAATAGAAGTAACTGAGTATGTCAAATACCAATTCATTCTAATCAGAAATAAAGTAATGGCGAGCACTTTTGATATTTTTTCCAGGTACTCTATGTAAGCTACTTCATAAACAGAATTTTTTACATTTAAAAAAAAAATTCAACAAAGTGGAAGAATCGTGAAGATCTGGATTGCCTGAATTTGAGAAGGTGTATGTAGACGAAATATTTAAATAATATTGACAACGAAACGTTTCCATCCTGCCAGCAAATTACTTCCGGATTTCAGTGAGAAAAGGGTATTTTCTTTTGATTTTCTGTTATTAGATTTAGCGGTTAGAATTTTTATTCCCGAACACCTAAAGAATTGCGTCAGGTAATTTCAGGGATGGTCGACTTTTTAACATACCTTCTAGGGAAGTACTTTCAAGGCCATTTTCGTGGGAAATTGTTCATATGACTCTTTCTGTATTATAAGTATAAAATCCCTTGCACGCTAAACCTAAATCTTTAATATTCATAATGAAGAGGTCTCCGATAATCCACTGGAGGCGACTAAAGACGCCGTAATTTCGTTAGATTAACGCTTCAAAGTGGAACTCCAAGAAGAAGTGAGACATTACTGCAATTCCATGAAACGAATGATAAGAAATCTGAATTGCTAACGAGCTCATTGGAACTGATATTGATTCTTGCTTAGGATGTGCCTACTGGCGACTAACGATGATACCGGCGCATGCAAAAACGGCACGAATTGAGTTTAAAAAATATGTACTTAGCCGTTAAATGGGAATTAACAACATAACTCCGTTCGTAATCGTAAGTTAACTTAAGTTAAGTTGACACATCAGAGACCTTTAATTTTAATCTGCAATTTAATTATTTCGCGCTATACAACTTTCCTAAAGGTATATTTTATTTAATTATATAATGAAGAGGCAGATTTGAAGTGAAGAAAGCAGAGACCGAAAATAACCATTTTTTTACATTTTTCAAATAAAAAAATTACAGAAAAATAATGTTCTGATTTTGTACTAATTAAGAATACAGTTCAAGTCAATCCAACAAAATGTTTGTTCAATTTGAGTAAAGCTAACTTGAAGTCGATCTATTTTTGCTCATGAAAACCAATTTGACGTCGGGGTAAAAAAACATTGTACGTATGAAGGAACACATTTATTGGACTTGTATACTTAAATAGACTACAGTTTTATATAAACAAACATTAAAATGAAATCAATGTAATGCAACATTTATCAACAATGTCCAGATGCCAAATACTGGTCTACATTGTTATTTTGTTCAAAATTAAACAAAAATAAAACTAAACTTAAAATGATAAAAACACATCTACGCTAAGATTTATAATAATGGCATAAAGCGTAAAACTAATTAAGTAACGCATAATGTCCTTTGATTCATCGGGTATAGGCAACTAAGAGCTGCATTGTCGATATCTATCCGCATTAGCCTGGATTGTAGTTAAATAGCTTTCCATTTCATTATTTAAAGAGAATATCAACTGCTGCAGATCTTCTAATTTCTTTTCTTTCATATTATAAACATTGACCATTCCTGAAAATTATAATTATAATTATTTAAATTGTTATTTATATAATTATTTATATTTGACTAAGTAAATAGAGTAAACAAATTATGGTGATTCTAAATCAGCGACTAATTCTTCTTAAATCGGAAAATGGACTTTCCAAGAAACGATTATAATTAAAACTTTCTTATAGATCTTCTTACCTTTAAGTTCTTTCAACTTTCCATTCATGTCAATAGTAAGTTTTGAAGCGCGCTGTCGAAGTTGCTGAGCCCTTTCTCGAGCTGTTTCGGATGTTTTGGCCTTGTCGGTAAGGGAAACATTTGCCACTTGGAATTTGTTTCTTAACTAAGAACAGAAAATAATTATTCAATTGTATTTATTCAAAACCAACTCAATAAAAATACCTGAGAGGCAAGTTCATGAACGTCACTAGCAGAATCTTTAACGTGATGAGCTTGTTTTGTAATATCTTTTGCATCTAATTCATTTTGAGCAACACTCTTTTGCAATTGAGTGAGTTTCTTTACAAGTTGATCAACTTTTTCAGCTATTTTATTTGCTGGAATTTCAGCGTCTTTTGTCTCAGTATCAATCTATAAGAAGTAAACGATATAAAAAATGATAAAGTATAACAATTATTTTTCGGCAACCTTTTCTAAATCTTCCTTGGCCAGGGAAATATCAACATTTGCTTGACTTATTGCTGACGATGCTTTCTCTTGGGCAACATCTGCCGCATCTAGAGCTTGGATTACCGCATTTGCAATATCAAGAATTTCATCAGCCTTTTTCCTAAATAAAAATATTTAAAATGACAAAAAATTGTAATGTGAACAAAAAGAAGAATCTCACTTTGTTTCATTGGCTTTTAAACGAAGCTGTTCAACACGATCGAGATCATATTGTGTATTATAAATGATGGCTTCAACATTTTCCAGAGAAGCAACAGCATCGTTAATTTGATGGGCCAGATCATTAATTTCTTGTGGACGTAAATGCAAGTCCAGATTTAAAGTCTTTTCAGCTAGTTCCCTGATCTCTCCAGGAGATGCTGTATTGTTATTTATAATATCAGCGAGATCTTTAATTAAATCATCTCCTTGTGAAATTAGCTCCTTTGTTCGATTTAAGTACCTCTCCGCATCCTCGAAGGCTTCCTTTGCCTTTTGATAAGCATTCGATGATTTTCCTAGAGGCAGCGACCGAATCATGCTATTAGCAGTTTCTTTCTTTTCTTGTATCGCTAGCTCTGTATTTTTAGCAATAGCCAATGCTTTGTCGGCTTTGGTTAAGGCTCCTTCTTCACAAGACACACCTCCGCAAGATCCACAGCCTGCTCCACCACAAATATTGTCGCAAGGGTTGGCTTTTTTGCCACATATTTCGTTGTTAAGATTGGGAATACTTGCAGTTAAATTGTCCAATTGATTTTTGTACTCATCTATAGCATCATCATTAGATTTTATCAACTCATCAAAACTATCCTTATTCCTTTCGACTAAAGTTTCAGTTCTCTTGCACTGTCGTTCAGCATTAGCGCTATGTTCGGCTGCATCATTTCGAATTTTGGAAAGTAAATGAACTCGATTTAGAGCATCTCTTGTTAAATTAAGTGCTCCTTCAATATTTGCTTCTTGAAGTTGCGTAGCATTTTCTTTAAGTTGATTTGAAAGATCTTTAATTACATCACTTTGGTTTCTTAAAGATTCTAACTGTACAGAAGCTAGACTGATATTTGTATAAATTTCTTGAAGTTTACCTTCAGAATTTTCAAGTTTTTCTTGGGACATGAGATAGTATTTTCTTAAATCACCCACCCTTGCTTCTAAATCGACAATATCGTGTTTACTAACAGTGGTATTATCAAGCAATTGTTGTATTTTGTTCAATTTATTTTCCATAGCTGTGAAATCTGCCGAATAGGCACCTGTGGCACCAACAGTTTTAATGCGTTTTGCCTTTTCGATAGTAGCTTTGGTTTCTTCCTCAAGATTTTTGAGAATAAGATCCCAATTATCAAAACATTCTCCACAAGGTGAACAATATGGGGATTCCCCTAGATATCCTCTGGCACACATATCACATTTATATCCTCCTATTCCAGGCTTGCAAACGCACTGTCCTGTTTCTCTGTCGCATTGTGTCTGAGCTGAACCATGAGGATCACACTGGCATCCTATTTAGAATATATAATTATTAATTGTACTCTCTCTAAACAACAAATATTCACTAAGTATGAAATCAATAAAAATATATATTTGATAAATATAGTTTTCATATTTTGATTCAAACCGAAAGGAAATTAGTTAGACGCATTGGCAAATGTGTTTACAACAAACAACATATTCGCAAATTAATTTGACGGTAGGTACACTATAAATTTAGGAAAGAAAATTACCGCGGCATTCTACATTTGGATTTCCCCAAAAGTTCGCTTGGCATTGGTTGCATTGACGTCCTCCAAATCCTGGTTTACAGTGGCATTGACCATCATACTGGAACAGAATTTGTTAATTAAGTACAAAAAAAAAGCATTACAGATAATATTATAAAGACTTAACTACACCAGAAGCTGTTATTTTAACAATTCTGGTCTAAAGTTTTCTTGCATTTTAGTAGCATCTACTTTATAATTTTTGATTTTAAGTAAGTCATTACTTACAGGATTACATTGTTCAGATTCTGATCCAATTTTATCACAGTCACAAGGTTCACATCCTTCACCACTTGCAATTTTCCAATGATTTGGAATACATTCCTCACATCGAAGACCTTGTACATTTTTTAGGCAAGGACATTGACCAGTAAAGCGATCGCAGTACTGAATTGTACCATTTGTTCCCAAGACATCACACATGCATCCTATTTAAAATATATTAGCAAATTCTTTAGCATAACTTCATTTAACTTACTTCGGCAATTTTGTCGCAGAGCATCGCCATAAAATCCATCTCGACAAAATTCACAATGGTCTCCTGTTGTATCATAAAGGCATTTTAGGCATTTGCCAGTTTTACTATCACAATTGCCAACATCTCTCATTTCAACATTGTTGCTGCAATTGCAACGCTGGCAGACTCCTCCTGGCACTTCAGGATTTCCAAAGTAATTGTCTGCGCATACATCGCAACGTGGGCCAGCATAGCCCTCCTTGCAGAAACAAACCATATCATTAGTTCTGCGGTCCAACTGGCAAATATCGGCATGAGTGTGACCAGAAACAATTGTATCTGGACATCGACATGGTCGGCAACCGATTTCACTTCCCAGCAGAGGATCACCATAGTATCCTTCTACGCATCTTTCACAATTATCGCCAGCTGTATAATCCAAACAATTCTGACACTGTCCAGTTGTTGGATTGCACGATATTGCATGTCCATTACATTGACACATTTGGCAATTCGGGAAATTCCAAAAACCTGGCTGACATTGATCACATTCCCTGCCGTAGGTGTTGGGACGGCAATTACATTGACCAGTAATAAGATCACAATTGTTATCCTTCGATCCAATACTATTGCAATCACAAGCTAAAATTGAATTAAGTTACTTAAACAGTTTCCATAGATTTGTTATTTATTTATATACATTACCTTTACATCCTTCAGGACCAAAGCCAAAAGTCCCAATGTCACATCGATCACATTGCCGACCAATCACATTGGGCTTACATTGGCAATTACCTCCGAATGAGTCACACAAATTACTTAAAGAGCCAGTCGGGTTGCAGTTGCAGGCTGAATATAATAATTAACAATAATTAAACGGTAACTTATTTTTAAAATTATGCCATACATGTAGCTCCATCATGAACGAGAATACTAACAGTGTTGTAGAGATCTTTACATTGAGGATGGGCGTTTAAATCGTAGTGTAAATTATAGTAAGTATCGTTACATCCGAGCCTGTTATAGTCCTTTCTTCTGTTCTCAGCAGGTGGCGTTCCCGAAAATATTGAGGTCACTTCTATTTGGGGTATCAATGATAGCTAGAAGAATATAAATTTTTCGAATTTACATATAAATTCATACAAGTAGTAAAAAACTAAAATATGTTTATTTGCCATTGTTTAAATTTAATAGTTACACTAATCCAAAATGGATTAAACAAAATTCTTCTGGTAAGAATAACCCAAAAAAGATGTAACCTTGGGGTTTCTATTATCTATTATTCTTTTGAACTCGTAATATTTTTTATTTATTTTAAACGTTTTTGTAGCTGACAAATAGTGGTTCCAGACTGGATGTAAAAAGTATAAACGAGCTACTACTACTACTCTACTCTAAAACATAGTAGTCAATTAAAACTAAACCCCCTACATTTATTTTTGGCCTCGAAGTAAAAAGAAAGATGTTAAAAATTTGTAGCCTTATCTTTCTATCCATTAAAACTATCCTTATTTTTTTTAAACTCGGCCACTATTAAAATTAGTAATTTCAAATTTAAGTTTAAATAAGTACTTATGCATTTGTCCCGTGCGGCTATTATGGTCAAACAAGGGAAGAAAATAATAATAAAATGTATGAAATATAAAAGTTAAATTATATTTAAAAAAAAAAACAAACCTTTAAAAAGCAAAAAAAAACTCTTAGAGATTTTATTTGTCCGCGCATGCGGCGTTTAAATTGTCCTGATCGGATTTTGAACAGTGCTGAATTGAGATCTAAAATTGACTCAAAATATGAGCTTACATTCGCCCACAGATTTATATGCAAAATAGATCAATTTAAAGTAAATGTAATATATAATTTTTCCCTTATTCCAAATCTCACGCGAATAAAGCCGCGGGCATTGATTAGTATAAAATATATTTATTGCTATTCTTGATTTATTTGGTTTTGAAAGCAATAGCAGAAAGCATACAAAAACGTCGAATTAGAGCTGTTTTTCATTCATGAAATCAATAATAATTTTATTTTTAAAGTCTTACCGAATCTATTAATATTTGGGCAGCCGGATTGTTTTCGTTGTGTCGATGGCGTTCGAAGTGCACGGTAAATTTGTAAACTTTATTTTGCTGTAAGCATATATCTGGCAAAGCAACAACACTTGTTTGATATTCCGGCAGAATAAAGGGCACTTTTCTTTCTCTAGAAGGATGTGAATTGGCACATGGACCATCCGGATCATAGTCATCATCAGGTCGAACCACGGTTATATATGCGTCTTCCCAGTTACCAGCGGTTTGGGTGTGATATCGCAATAAAACATCATATGGCATGGTTTTAGCTACAGAGTCCACTGTGAACTGCAATTGAGTGTTTTCTTGAACACGCCTAAATCCAGGTCCGGTCCAGTCTGGTAGTCTTCCTGCTGGATATTGATAAGGAACTATTGTGCAGTTCTAAAAACAAATAAATTCAAGATTAAAAAAAGCTTAGTCTGATACTAATAATAACAACAAAGTTCAGACTTGTTATCTCAGCTATATGATTTCAAATTTCAAAATAAAAATAAAACCTCATTTTGGAAAATTTTGCTGCGTAAATACTATTAAATATTAAAATGCAACTAAAGTATAAGGAATAGAAATGCAAAATACAAAGTATAGAACTTTTTTTTTTTTGTTATTTTTACATTGTATGACTACGAAAATTGTGAAAGAAAGAAATTTTAGACGATAAATTATTTAGGTATGTTGGCAAATTAACTAGCCACCAGTCCTAATATAATACATGGAAAACAAAATTAAATTTGTTACATAAATACTTACAGCATATTGTGTGATTGAAAAACATTCAGTAACTTCAGGGACTTCAGCTTCAACGATAGTATGCAATGGAGGAATATAGTAATTTTGGCGTGGTGTTTCACAAGTTCTTCCAGTCATATGTGTTCGGCATCTACACTGTCCAGTGATGACATCGCAGTAATTATCTAAAGATCCACCAGGATGGCAATTGCATGGTCGGCATCCGTCTTTATCGTCCGACAAGCCATATGTAGACGGTAAGCACTGATTGCAATCCTTTCCAGTAACCAGACGTTTACAAGTACATTCTCCAGTGTACATATTACAGCCAGAATTATCAATTGTTCCCAATATATTACATGTACAATTCTGGCATCCATCTGGATTCCTTATATCCAAATTCCAAAATCCGTCCTTACACATATCGCAACGTCGTCCTTTAACATTGCTTTTGCAGTGACATGCACCAGCTTCAATTCCATTATCAGCATCACTTACTGAATCACAGATTCCTTCGTCCAGAGAACCATTTGGATCGCAGTCACAGGCTAAAATTAATTTTGTAGCATTAATTTACGAAAAATTATTGAATAGAGTAATGATTACCTTTACAGACATAGGGACTTTGAATATCTTCATTTGGATCACGATAGAAAAATGGAATGCACTCCTCGCAATGTTGTCCTTGAGTGTTATGCTGACAATTATCGCATACACCTCCGCTTATCCTTCCTGAATGTTCATACACTGCTTGATCGAAATGGCAACTTACAGCATGATTGTTACAATTACATTCTAAAAGACAATTGTTAAAATCAATTCTATATTTTATTTAAATTAACAAACTTTTGCAGGCATTGGTCTGCTTCCCTAAAGCTGGTTTCCATGGTAAATCGTTGAAAAAGTCCTCGCATTCCTCGCAATTTAAGCCTTTTGTATTATGAGTACATTCGCATTTACCATGAACCATATCCGGTACATTACTATGCATTCCGTCGAGTGGTAAACATCGTGAAGCATGTCCATAGCATGAACAAGAACCCCGAACGATCATGTTAGTAATCCCATAGTAATACTTTTCCTGAATTTCCATACGATCATCCAATAAAGTATCCCCCAGGTTATGCAGTTTTGTAAAATTGATCCTAAGATTTGTCATTTTTAGCATATTTTGAACATGCGGCGCGTAGGGATTTTCCACTTTTATATTCGGTGGAAGAATTCGAAAGATCACTTCGCCATTCTTTGAAGGTTCTACCCCTGAATAGCGACTATCACAAACCACGTCGGTTATATTTCGTAAAATCATTGGAACCCCAGGGAATGATTCGTGACAATTATGAGCAAAATATCGGTAGACATGCCACGTTTTCCCAAAATCATAAGATCTTTCGACAAGCATAGCAGCTGGCCTAAATGTTGCAAATGTTATAATCAAGTGAGTAAAATGAAATTCAGCTTCTAAGTCTAGTTGTATCGTTACATTTTCCTTGCCATTCTCTGATTGCCACCAAGTTTGATGAATCCTCCTAAATTTTTTTAATTTTTTTTTAATAATAGTATTTAAAAATCTACTTTCATTTATGACATACCCAGGCATTCGAGGATATATTATGTGACCAACTCGGTGATTTTTTAAAGGGTCATGTTCTGTCTCAGGTCGCGTATCACATAGAAAACACTTCTTCTCTTCTAAATGTGAAACTATACAAAACCGCTCGGGTTCTCTAAGACCACAAGTTGAAGACGCGTATAGTCGATTTTCTCTTCCTATTAGAAGATTCCCTGTAGCTGGATAACATGAGCCTTGGGAACAAGGATGAACATTGGAATTGTACTCTGCAAATTTTTTTTAATATATGCCCATAATAAATATACACATTAAAGCACATTTAAATAAATTACTTCGAAGGGCTGTTCCTCGATCTCGCGTTCGATCACGCCTATGTTGCGCACTTACAAATAAAAAGTCTGTAAGAAAACAATGTAAACTAAAATTTCGAAAAATGCTTAAGATATATTTACCTTGACCTAAGAATAAAGTTAAATACAATAACGAACTAATGACTGCTTTCCTAAAATTAACCATTTTCCTGGGTCTGTAATGGACGTTTTAAAAACGTCCAAGTACCTGAAAAAAAATTATAATTTATGTTATATACATTCTTTATATGCATACACAAATTATGTGTTATTAGAGAAAGGCTTTTTTCATACAAATTTCGTTTCTTACATCCAGCCGTAAGCAAAAAAAAGATTTCAATGCCAAATTTATGATAAGCAGAATTTCTGAATTTAGGATTTATTTAAATTTTAGAGTATTTTTATCAAAAATTGGAGTTTGGGTTTTTAATTTTGACAATGATTTCTAAATTGTTTCGTAGTATTGAGGAAGAAAAACATAATGAAGAAATATGTAAGCAAATGAACATATGTATGTGTCACGTCCTATCCGAAATAGTCATTAAGATAATTAAATTTTAATGATCTAATCTAATCCATCCCTTTTTAAATTTGGGTAACCCCACAACAAGGATTTTTTATACTTTTGACCCACATTTTCAGTTCATTCAAATTATTCTCCAAAACTTTTAACATAGTTAAATTAAAATACAAAAATCCCGAAAACCGTACAATCTTGAAATTTCAAAGCTAAAAACAGGAAAACTAATAAAAAAACACTAGTTACATATGTCAATCCGTTTTCATTTTTATTAATTAGTAATTCCACCAAAATTGGCCATTGCTAAATAACAATTTTATTAAGAAATATATAATTAGAGTAGGTACCTACACATGATTTTTTTTTCTACTCCTCATTTGACTTTAGTTACAGTGAGTAATTTTTTTTTGTTACATTATTAGACATAAAATAAGAATTTGTTTTACAAAAAACTAAAAGTGAACATTTCCTTGCTCTGGTCGTAATTTAAAAAAGAACAGATACTCCTAGCTCGTGAAACAAAATCAAAATAAACTGACAAAACAAGAAAAATCTGTCGGATGGGTTTGAAAATTAAGTCAACCTGATCTTTAAAATCTAATTTTGAAAAAAAATCGTGTGGATTAAAAATTTTGAAAACAAAATCAGTTTTGATATTATGAATTACAAATATAAAATAAAATTTTAAAATCTTTAAATTTTAGGTAATTAAACGTATGAAAGAATTAAAACCAACGAACAATTTCTCACAAACAGAAATTTTTTTTATCAAATATTTCAAAAGCGGACGGAATCGAGAAATTTATAAACAAACACAGTATAGAATATTCTATTACGAAGGGATTTGAATACATATGTATATTTTATAGTTAGATGACACATTTTATGCAGAAAAAAGATCTTGGTCAAATGAAATGTTTTAAGCGAACAAGTTCTTGAATTAATTATGTCGTATCAAGGAAAATCTCTAATCAATCATTTTGTAGGAAAATATTCAGTCAATGAAACGTATACAACAAAAATACATCAGTCACTGCAATCCGACAACAAATGAGTTATACTTTTAAGTTTTAAATATCTAATTAATTATTTAATTAAATGTAAATTTCACTTTTTACGAAAGTCAAATCAGATATCCTAGTTCGAAATTTGCCACCATTTGGTATATACCAATTTTGTATACATATTTAAATTTTTACTTACAATGTTCTTGCATATAATGACAATTTTTAATTAAGAGTGCATATTTTTCGCAATACAAACCAGTTTCAGAAATATCTTTACTGATTTGAGTGGTGCTAGATAGAACCGAATAGAAGAACTATGCCCTCCTCTTTCGTATAATAGTTTGAGCGCCAGGTGACCAAAATAAAAGTGCATATTTTATTTTAAAATGCAAGTTGTTGTAAGTTGTGTAAATTGAAACAACACGTTCCCTCGCTATGTATATTTTGAAATATTTGTATCCTCTATTTCTTTCGTTATTATCATATTAGAGGTGTTAAATATTGTTAGTTATAATATACATCTAAAAGAAGTAAATAAAGTAGATTGCTAAATTAATTTTTTATTTCTAAGAAAATAGGAAGCGGCCAAAAAGAAACCAAATTTAGTGACATATTTAACATAGTTATCTACATAGACTACAAACTTTTCAAAAACATTGGTCCTAGCGGAGATAAAAGTGATGTGAAGGTAAATGATATAATATCTTTACGTTACACAGAAAACGGGGAAGATATTTATGTTTTTAACTGAGATTTCCTCATGAGTGGAAAATAAAAGCCTAAGGAAAGTCATCATCAATAATTCTTTTGCCACCTACTGATCTTCGAAGTTTTAACAACAACAAACAAAAAATCACTGAAAAACAGTTCGGGAATTTGCAAAATTTAAAAAATATACCTGAAAACTACCGTCAGTTTTATAACAATTTAATCTACCTCATGAACATGATTAAAATATAAATGAGACTAAATGCAATCTTTTTTGTTAAGATGTTTTCTTCCCCTGTAAAATAACTATTTATTGAGTTAGCAGCTTTACAGTCTACAACTTCTAGGCTTTAATCTCACATTTCGTGCTCGATATCAAATAGAGCGGAATTACATAGTGGTGTAATATGCACAAGCGACAATTTTTCCATTGAATGAGGAATTACAACTTAGGGAATATAATTGTATTTTTAGATTTGAAGCAATAGTTCTGATCATTACTGAGTGAACATAAGTTAAATTTCCGACAAAATCAATCACAAAACAAAAGTCCAAAGCCGAAAGGAAATGCTCCATTTAATTCTTCATGATATCTTTCTATCTAGGAAAACCATTAATGCTCACCCGTTTTTGTATAGTTAATCCTCTAAACGATCAAACAACAATCAATCGTTGTCCTTATTAGTTTTTGCAGTGTAAATAAATCAAACAATTTCAAACATTGCATAGCACATCACAAGATTCAGCCAGTAAAAACCATTTTTTTTATATATATACTTATATATATATTTATGAACCAACAAGACACTATACAGAAGAACGACAATTTAGCAGTTTTTAAAATGCAAAAAACACACTAAAGATAAGACCGGGGCGTTTCATTAGAAAACAAAACTAAAGCACTTCTTTGAGGCGCACTGCAGCTTCACAATACACCGCAGCTGCTTTTTTCTAACTTCAACAACTTGAGAATTAGATATTCCATAAACACTTAGATATTTCTCACACTGGAACAACAAAGATGCGAAAATTGTTGATTGATTTCACTTTATTTAACCCGGCAGGCCACTAGCCAAATTTTGTGAAAATAAAGTATTCTCCATAGAAAAAAAATAAATATAATAAACCCTTGGAAAAAGAACTACCTCCGGAACCGCAAAAAGTATGCTGGTCTACTCGCCCAAATCCAGCACTCGACTGATCAGCGATCTTTAAATCATAAGTAAAAGCCCTATTCAAACATGTTAAACACAAGTATCTTCCTTAACGATCACACCCACCTTCATGAATGTCTTAAGACTCTTTTCCTTCTTCAACTTGCTGGAAATGGCCAGTTACATTTCATTTTTCTTAAGAAAACCACATCCACATCTAAGTGGTGATCGATACATATGTGTATATGCAGTTGAAATTGGAGAGCATAAAATTGTGCTCATGAAGTTTTTCATATCAAAAGTAAACCAGACGTTTCTAAGGTCTTATGAAAAGCTCTACAAAATTAGACTTGAGACCATTTCATGGAGTCCTCTTGACAACTTTAGTCAAACCGGCTGCATGCGATCGTTTTTATTCTCAGTAAACATATGGAGAGTTTTATGCTAAATGAGTATGTCGCACGCATATGTGTAAGTCATTGTCTTTAACGAATGATCATTGAGGGTAGGAGTTGCCATGAGATGAGACAGAGAAATGCGCCAATTTAATTTTGTCTTTATATGTGATTTATTCCTTTTGGAATTCGAACTAACCACGCTGTGTGATGTTATAGGGCAGAGTCAAGGGTCACCCTTTCTAGAGCTCGTGGTAGTTCCTTATCTCTAGTTGGTTAGCACAAGTTCCATATTTAAAAGACTTTAATTTCCGGTCTGCTTATATACTTTTCTTACAGCTATTCATTCATTAATTTTTAATTAATCCCAATAAAATTCAATTTGTTTATTTTCATCCTTTAAGAACACTGCAGCAGTTCTTGTTGGACAAAATATATTTGTTATCTCTTATAATTTCCTTGCATTTTGTTTTATTTCGTAAATCTTCACTGAAATTTAGCATAAACAGACCAAAGTCTTTGCTAATTCTATGGCTCACAACCAAAATCTTTCCAAATGAGACATTTAAAATACGAAATTAATTCTAATAACAGTCAATTAGTTCTATCAATCGTACTAAATAAAACGCTAGATCTATTGATAACACCAAATACCACACCAAGCTCATTAAGTCGTTACTCACCTTAATTCCAAAAAAGTTACACATTAAATTTATACTGTTAAAAATATTTAATACAATTAATGCTTAAGATAATAAAAACTAGGTCTCAGGTTCTTAAAAAAAATATTAACTTTCCAAAAACTGCCTAAATATGTTTTTAAATATGAGATAACGTAAAGAAAATAGGATAAACGATAAAACAAAATCCATATGAATTTGTTATACATACTTCATATGTAAATGAAATATATTTTCTAAAATTTTTACCGGTGATGAAAGTTCCACTATCATTCGGCTCGGTCAATAACTTCAGTAGACAACGATTTTCTCATAACCCCACTGATAAGAGCTACTCCGGAAATTAGCGTCAGAGATATTAGTAAATCTGAGCGCTCCGAGACGAGCCAATTAACTACAAAATTTTCAATTTCTTTACGCAAAGAACAATTTTCTTCAATCATTTGCCAATAAACTACTGATTCTGGAGCTCTGCAGGCAAATCCGAGATAAATTGAAATTTTGATTTCCGCAAAGTTGCCATACGAAATAATAGTCACACTCTTATCAGTATTTCCTGTGAGAGATTTCTTTTGACCGGCTTCGCACATCAACATGACTTGTTTTTATCTTGGAAATTTTAGAGTTTCGCGCTACAGGAAACATTTGAATGGAGCGAGCTAATTTGACCAGTAATAATAAAACAAAACAATAATTATTTCTCACATAGTATGAACAAACTGGGAGAGTAGGTGAGGAATTTTAAACATAACCGTGTTCTATTTGTCTATTGATTAGATAAGGATCAAATTAAGCGGTTGCAAAAACGTTTTTTGAATTTGGTTAATTAGTGTTATCACCTGACTTTATTTTCTAAAGAAAAAAAATATACAAGGCATTACTGCAGAGACATAAAAGAGCGACTAATTTTAAACACCGAATGAAAATTTAATGCAGTATCGGAAGTAAGTGATAAATGTCGGGTCATATGAGGCTATCACGGTGCCAGGAGATAAAAAAAATTTTTCTTTCCAACCGACATTCGTTACATTCATGATAAGGGACTTTATAGAACAAAAAGGCGTCCGTTGTTGTCATCAAGAGCACTACTTTGTCTATTCTGTTTGAATAATTGCCCTGTTTACACAATAATATCTGGGCAGCGGCCTGGTTTTGGATTTTTCCTATTCTCGATTTCATCCAACAATTAAAAATATTGGTCAGTAGTCGAAAGTAGAGGAAAACTGTAGTAAAATGAGGTGAAAAGAGTTAATGAAAAAAATGTTTAGACTTTAAATAAAATGTATTTTCATCAATGAATTGGAATATTTTAATTGGTTTTGATTAAAACTTTACATGTATGCGCAAAGCTGAAAATAAATATATTACCGCGACTTCAAGACGAACAAAAGGATGATAGAAACAAGATGTAGATAAAATGAGATTACATAGAGATTTTCAATACGAAAATTACAAGATCGCGAAATCAGAAAGCAGAAATTTCTTTGTATTCGTGAAATTTGATAGGCGCAAAGAATGTTTCCTCTGATGAATTACTGATCTCTATTTTATGATGACCCAATTGCAACTTTATATCTCAGCTATTTTATGCTTTTGAACCTTTGTCTGGTCCAACGTAAGAACATTACGGTTAGCGAGTCGAACAAATTTCAGTCGATTAAAAACCTTCACCTTCCGTAATACAACTACAAAATTCGCCAGTGAGTTCGACTCGCGGCAAATGTTCGATTCGCTAACCATAATAAGGCCCTCAATATCGTAAATTTTAACTGAAGTGAACTATATTTTTTGGTTTAATTGGTCTACTCCTTTACACAAATTGTTTTAGAAGAACAGTTTAACGAATTAAAATTTAAAGTAATTGAAAAAAATTTTCTGGAAACTTCATTTTCATTATTGAAAGGTTGGAGTTTAAAAGTTTCCTTCTTAATAATAATGATGGATTTTTGTGTTGCATGGCACGTGGGCGTTGCATACATAGAGCTCACAAACGTTTAGTTTATTAGACTCAACAAGAAAGAAAGCAGAGCCAGCTGAGCATACTTTACGTTTTCTCTCTTGGTCAACAAATGAATTTTTCTCTTGGACAGCAACTGAATCAAAGGCTCTAATACAATAGGGAACAGGGAAGAACATAGAAACTCAAAATAAAAACTACGACCAATTTATTAGTAGTAAGGTAAATTTTAAAAAAATTACAATAATAGGTAAAAGTGGACGGAATGCAAATTGATTCGGTTTTAATCTTAATCTTACAAATGCTAAAAAGATTTCATTGAAATTTTGAAACTAGAGCAGATTCGTTTAAATGTCGGTGTGAACACCACGGAATTTTCTGCTGCTCTCTTCAGCACTGTAGGTGCTGGCCTCGCGGGTGCTGATCTCATTAAGACGCTTATAGCGCTCCCTTCTCGCTTCGACCATGTACAAAACACCGCTGGGAAAAAGCAGGAAAACTCCGACGCACGCGAGGGCAAACGACCACCCCATGTCGTTGTGCTCCCAGTCAGGCATCCAATCTCTGCCGTCTCCCCGGGCGCCGAAGATTATAACAGCAATTAGACCGCAAATTGCTGAAGTAGATTTCGAAGTATTTTTAATACAAAATTAATACAAAACAGAAAGATTGTGGTTTCTTACCCGCCAAGAGATGTGTGGTTCCGTTGGTCAGAAGCAAAAACACGTAGCGGTCATCGTCTCTTGACCGTCCAAGGAAGACTAAAGTTAAAAGCATTCCAACTAAAAGCAATGTGAAGCAGAGAGTGAAAAAGAACTGTGTTGCAACGTAGAATCCCGGGAGGAGATAGTCATGAATTATATAGTACTCCTCTTCGAATACCCACATGCATCCTCGGAAGATATAGTCGTAGAAACGATGATAGTCCTGATATTCTTTAAAACATATTTCCCAGAGTCCTGAAATGAATCTTTTTAAAGAAAGGCATTTTACAGAAGTAAACAAGAGTGGCGTACCCAAGTTGAGGAATTTGGGATGAGTCAACTTTCCATCTGTTTGCAACCAGTTAGGAGATGAAAATGCTATTAAAATAAATAAAAACGCTACACTCGTTAAAGCTACTGCAATCTTTCCAGTTTTTGTGCTTGCTCCCATGATAAAAAACCAAAATTTCGAACTTTTGCTTAATTGTATATTTACGTCCACACCCTGACAGCAAACTGTCAAATTTGACGTAGAGTGAGTTCTTAAAAGATTCATGAAAAAAATTTCCCTACTAAATTGAAATTCCCCTTAATTAAGCGCTTTAATTTAAAACAAAATTTCATAAATTTCCCATTCTACAAATGCATCAGACTGCAATTGATGACTAAAAAATAAGACCACATAAACTGGGACTGGAATCTCCGCCTTGCGTAGTTAGCACACGAGATAAAAACTAATTTTGTTTTGTTTTGATTGAGGTTTAAAAATAATTTGATTAGTCTTGAGGGAATAAAAGCGCTTACAAATCTGATTTTTTTTAGTGGAAACTCGACGCCCTCTATATGTCAAGATAATGCTTCTCTGACAATTTCACAACATTTGTCATTGTCAAAGGTAACAACTTTTGCTATATAAATTTCGCATCGGCTGCAAATTCTACAGTTCTATTGATTACCCTTAAAAATGGCATCGCGCGTGCAATTTGAGAACAATGACGATGTTGGAGTATTCAGCAAATTAACAAATTCATATTGTTTAGTGGCAATAGGCGGTGCAGAAACATTTTACAGGTAAGAGAGGTTATGTCTAACTTCACATGTGTCCTTAATGAGCGCCTACTTTCCAGTGTTTTCGAGGCTGAATTGGCCGAAACAATTCCTGTGGTCCACGCCAGTGTCGGCGGATGTCGCATAATAGGTCGCCTCACAGTTGGAAATAAAAATGGTTTACTAGTGCCCAGTTCGACCAGCGACGTCGAATTGCAGCATTTGCGAAACAGTCTACCGGACCAAGTTAAGGTGCAGCGAGTTGAAGAGCGACTATCGGCTTTAGGAAACGTGATTGCTTGCAATGACTACGTTGCCCTGGTGCATCCAGACTTGGATAAAGTAAGTGCTACATTTAAAATTCAAACCATTTTTATTTATAAACCCGTAAATTGAAGGAGACAGAAGAAATAATCGGTGACACACTGAATGTTGAAGTGTTTCGGCAAACTATCGCGGGAAATACGTTGGTTGGATCGTACACAGTCTTAAGTAACCAAGGCGGCCTTGTTCACCCCAAAACATCCACACAGGATCAGGACGAATTATCATCTTTGCTGCAAGTACCCCTGGTTGCAGGTACAGTGAACCGAGGCAGCGAGGTACTTGCAGCCGGAATGGTTGTCAATGATTGGTGTGCTTTTTGCGGAATGAACACAACAGCAACTGAGATTTCAGTAATTGAAAGTGTCTTCAAACTCAATCAGGCGCAGCCAGCCAGTGTCACAACAAAGCTTCGAGCTTCTTTGATAGAAGCGTAAGTAACTTTGCAATTACTTCATTTCGTAAACACTCTTAAAAATGTTTTTTTTTCCAGAATGTCGTAAGGATTTCGTCTGTTATATTTCCGTTGACTTTTATACACCTTTGGTTTAAGATTTAAATAAATGCCGCTGGTCTAAGTTATATTTTGTTTTCAATACAGTCTTTGGTGCACCTAATTCCAGGGCAGAATATGCATTGGATGAAGTTGTTTTATAACAAAATGTATACCAAAAATACGCTTATAATATATAGCAGAGGAAATTGTCTTTTTTAATAGACAAAAACGTAGTCATTTTGTGGTTTAATCCTTAAAAAAAGTAATGAAAATTATATAATTATTACGTAAAAATGTAGATCTATTTGAATTAATGGCTTGCGAGTTTTAATTGATTTGATTTAAATGTTTTTCTTCCGTAAACATCTTTATGTAGGAACTCTGATTTAGCCCACTTAGATCAGGATTATTGATAAAACTAGAAGTTTCGGCTTTTGCGGAAATTAAAATTTTAATTACTACAAGTTTGAACGGGGCTGTGTCAATCGACCTCTTAAAATCACCATCACTAATTTGGAGGAGGTGAACCTAGAAAATGCTTAGAGGTTCATTGTAATAAAATGAACGTAGTGTACATCATAGTTTTATTTTTAAAGGCTCGCAGATGGGCCTCTGTAAAAAAAAATGAAAGATCATGCCGGTCGCGTGATCTCAGGTATGTTTTATTTTCTTATGTTAATGGTTACCGGTAAACCAAAATCGAACAATTAATTGTGAATTTATATTTTGACATTAGACAAACATAAAAAAGATTTCAGGGAGTTGCAGAAGTGTCTAATGGTAATTTCGTTCCATATGATCCGACCCACGATCGTTTCGTCTGTTGTACGGGCGATTCCTGAAATGTCTTCCGGAATGCCCTCTTTGGTTATAAAATCTCCGTCCCCGGTAATGATCTCGGTATCCGCCGCGTCCACCCCAGCCTCCCCGTCCGCCACGATCACCATCTTGGTAATCATTTCTTGATATCCACGGATCAACTATGGGCGGCGGTGGGACTTCCTTTCGGCAGTGTCGCATGAATTCCTCATCGTCCACAGTGAACCGATCCTTAAATTCTTCCTCGCACTCGTCCAAGAACTCGATGTCTTTCTCCGTCAGCCTGTTAATTTTCCTATTCGGGTCAACCATTTTCGTCGCTATCGAGGCTACTCCAGGGAGATTGTGGACGCTTTCCGCGTTATAAACGCTAGGCCTTTGATGGAGAATACCAAGGGAGGTGGGACTTAAACTCTGAAAAGACCACAGCTTTTTACCAGGTAAAATTTATATTGTTGTATTTTACTCACCGGCTTCAGCAATTACGCTGTCAACGATGAGTAAATAGAAGCCCTTCTCGGACGGAAAAATTTGATTCTTCGTGGCAGTTTCAACAGGTTCAAACATCCAACCGAGGTGCGAAGCGCATTTAGGACACAGGCACAGCTTCCATGCGTATCCCGAAAACCACGAAAATGAGGTTTTCCAGGTGGATATTCGCGCGCACGATGCTCTTTTTAATGAGACAACCTCGAAGCGATTCCCAAGAGGATTTTCGAGAATTTGGACAAGAACGTCGCGTTTTCCGAATACTGTTTCGTTGTTAGCCACTAAATTTTTCTCACTCAATTTACCAAAGATAAAATTGCTGATAGCCGCGTCGGCTCCACAGGAACGACAAATCAAAAAATCTGAAAGAGAATGCATCGTATGAGCAATATACCGTAAATAAACCACGTCAGAAAGTCATGAGGTGGTGCTCTTCAATTCGTTTTTTCGCATTTTCTTGTAACGTAAAGTTTTATTTCATGTGTACGTTACCTTCAAGAAGAGTTTGATCGTCCTCCTCAGCTTTGGTGCACAAAATTGAATCACAACAGCAAATTAGAAGACAAAAAATTACAAAAGCTCGCGTATTGCTGATTGTCATAATCACTAACACCATTTTCTGTCAAAATAAATAAAAAAAAACGAATTCCCCACAAGGCATTACTGTCAAGATCAGCTGACAGTGGTGAGTTTTCTGAGGAATCACCTTGGAGATCATTAGCGGCGTCTTTTTTTTATGATTTATTAATTTAAATTTAGTTTTTCAAAAGTAACGACATTATAGTTTTAGCGTTTCTCACAAAACTACGACAATTAACGAATTTTAAGCAACCTGATGTGGATTTGAATTTTGCAAAATGCATTTTTATATATTTTGCAATTTTTGTGGCATAAACCCCACACAAGGAGGCATAACACAAAATTTTAAAGCTGGCAGCACCACCATCTCAAGTGACATTTGCCGGATTTTGAGGGTTAGAATTTTGAAATGGCAGAGATTTTGGCATCATTTTCAAAAGGTTCGAAGAAATTAAAAGAGCTGCAAATCCCTATTATTGGGGAAAACATAAGTGATTTAATAAATGCTCTAAAGGAGGCTAAAGACGCTACAAACGACTACCTAACAGTGCTGGTAAATGAGCAGAGGAACACTTCCAAAAGTTACATCCGCAAAGCTGAGGAACTAGGTACCACTGAGCCCCAATAGCATTTAAAGCCTCCTTAGACTAATGTCCATTTATACAGAATACTCTGATGAGGACCTAGACGAATCCACCAAAAAACAAAAGCGGTGATTTGACAATATGGACCTAACAGCTTAACCGTTTATTAATTTTGTTTCTAAACAACTTTGTAGTATCTTCGAAATATACTTACTTATCCTAAATCGATTAGTAATTATCTTGTACCCGTGATGCATCAATGAATTGTGGAATTGTATGTAAGTTGATACAACTGTCTAACATTTTCGAGGTAGTCTAATTAACGTTAATTTTGCTTAACTTTAGTAATAATCCTGTTTAGGTAAAAACGGGTTGATTTTTTATAAATGTAAAGAATATCCATTCCGACCAAACATTTTGAGACCTTTTTAGTAATTTCTCCACATGCCCATTACTTTGGTTTCTAGATTTAGATCTAAGAATTCTGAAGCCTTTGCACACTTTGTAACGCCGCTTTTTAAATAGTGATTGAGTAGTTGCAGTAGATACAGGAATAATATTTCTTTATAAGGTAAGTATGTACACACGAAATTTCACTATCATAAATTCCTATTTTATAATTTCATTTAATTTGCTTAAACTGAAATCATTATTGATTGTGAAACCACATTTATAATCATCGGGACATACGTAAGCTTTTAAAAACTCGTTTAATTGCAGTAATATTTAATGCCTTAGAATATATTATTTACAAGTACATCTATAAAGTATTGTACAAAAAAAGATAAATAATAGATATAATTTGCTTATTTAGAATGCTCATCTAACTCACTAAAGTTGGCATTGAGCTTGGATTCGGTTTTCAGCTCTTCAATTGGAGGATGTTGTCTATTATTTAGAGTGACTGATTCATTTTTGTAAGTATATGGGGCTTCTTGAGAGTTACGCGGATATTCGTTCCTATAATTATCATACGCCAGTCCGTTGGAGTAATCATTGTTGTAACCGTAATGAACAACTACGGTATTGTTAATGTATTCCTTGCGGTATGTAAGTGCTTCTGATGAAAGCTGTTCCTGTTTTAGGTGATTACTGCTAGACTGACTGTCTGTTATAGAAAGTTTATTGTATTGATGATTGTTGTACTCTTGTAGGTCTTTTATATTCTCGTTATACTGTTGAATATTTTTAACGTTCTCATTATAAGTATGAATACTGATTGGATAAGCTCCCTTTTCGTCTTCTTGTTGGTGCTGCGAGAAAAGAATTATTGAAATTCATAATGCCAGACATATTTGGGAAATATAAAATGTTTTAATGTATAAAGAAAATATAAATGAAATGTTGCCTAGTAAATAGTGAAAAAAAGATTACGATGGAATATGGAACTTGCTTCCTATCTCTGCCAAAAATAATGTCTCAATTGAAAGTAATGTGGGCCAGTTTTTACTATAGAGTAAAATCATCGGTACCAATGGAGAAAACAATATTGATATAATCTTTTAATTTTATTTATCATTGCCATCAATATCGTTTTGGCTCTACAGTAAAATATGGTACGTTTGATTAAGAACATTCGCAAAATCACATATAACGTCTAGTAACAGCAATTTATATTTTTAATCAATAAAAAATTAAATTTTGGCTCTGGAAAATATTTTCGGAAATCAGTGTATCATCTTTGAAGGACAATGGGAACCAAAATATTCATTCCGCTTTGCAGAAGTTAAATATAAGATTGTATAATAATAATATATCGCGCCCTAAAGCCATATCAATGAATGTGAAAATTAGAAATTTTAGGAAGTGCAAACAATTCTAGTTTTGATAAATTAAAAATTCTACATTCAACCCATTGGCGTAGTATGAAAGTGCTGTTTCCATACTACTTGGACATTCAAGGTTCTAAGACCCATCACGTTAATTAATCAGATAATTTTCACACTCAGTTTTATGCAATAAGGCGACGATATAATCTTGCTTGACATAAGTTTAAACTACTCTAAGCTGCTTACCTCTCGTTTTGTGGTGTGTAAATAATTATTCGGTGTTGCGGCAACATTTGTGGAGTTTTGTTGCTGAATAAGATTTTTTGTATTTTGATCAGATTGACTGCTATTTGTCGTCGTTGTTGATGTAGAAGGATGAGGCTGCTGGCACATGTACTTCCCAGAGTTATTTACATTAGTTATAACTGTAGTAGGACTCGGACTAGGTATAGCATAGGGTATATAATTCTGCTGTTTTGATGTCAAGTAACCTGAAAAAATTTTATTAACAAGCGTTTTGAGCGGACGAGCAAATGAATCTATTTGAAAAAAAGAAACAAACAAGGTTCGGTGCATTAACAATGATTAAATAAAAGCATGAATGATTTAATGCTTTTTCACATACCCACTATTACTGAATCGGTTTTATGATGGTCTGACTCATTTTCGAAGGCCCTGTACTTAGATAGTTGCGCATAAACTTGTTTCATACGCTCCATATTTGTCCGGCTTGCAACAGCGTGATTTACCATAGGCAGGGAATATTCCTTACCGATGATACATTTTGCAGCACGTTGAACACTCTCTGGAGCATTCCATGGTTCGTGAATATATTGATTTGGGAAGTTCTGCAATTTTATTATTATTTTTAGTGAACATTCGACGTTTTACGCATCAAGTATTACATCTATAGAATATTCATAGAGTCAAAAAATACATTTTATTCTAAAACAGAAGCTTAAATTTTGAATCCCTTTTTTATTATTAATTAAATTAAATTATTAATTAAAGACTTGTACTATGGGTATATAAATCTCAGTTTTGCTTTTAATATATTTTACTCTAATCTGTGATAAAACCCAACTAATTTCCCAAAGTGTTAAGCCACAATATCAGTTTATGTGTGATTTACTTCAAAATTAATTTACTTTTGTGGGAAAGGAAACTGAATGTTTTGAAATTCTTTATCTTCCTGCAGAACTAAAATTTGCTGTTATTTTTATTGAGTGGATTGTTTTTATTCTTTTGTGTGTTCGTGCTTTAAGGTGTTGTATTTTTCTTTTTAAGCTTCTAAGTTATAAAAATGTGTTACCCTTGATGCTGAAAGTTAGATTGTATTCTGTATTGGTTAAAATAAATACCTTAAGTACTGGCAGATAAGTCCTTATATAGTCGCCATTTGGATCTGCTTTTCGTCCAAATCTAACCGGACAATAACAATGGAAAAACTGTTGAAAGAAAGAGGAACACGACAGCCACATCCACATTCCGGCATTTACGGACCAATCTGCGTCTAAGAGCAACTCTTCGAATACTTTCATCCCTTCTTCCCAGCATATCCATAAATCACCTCTGGTTAAGAAACAGGCAACGGCATGCCTTGCCAAGTGATGTATCCAACCTTCTTCGCGAAGCTGTGTCATAATAGCATCAATCCATGGAAATCCTGTTTGACCCTGCAAAATTAAATCTTTTCCTGATGAGTGGAAAGGAATAAAATTAACTAACGTTTGCCCATTTTGCTAAAGCTTCCGCATTTTTGTCCCAAGGAATTTGTACACATATCGGATTCCCTTCCATTTTGTCGAAATTTGGATTCTTAGTTGCAGCACAGTAGAAAAATTCACGCCAAAGAAGTTGCCCATGTAAAGATAGTGGAGGTACCGCCTTTTTTATGCTTTTATATAAATCTGAAAAAAGGAGAAAACTCAATTAAGTATATTTAGTTGTATGCATTAAAATTTTTACCTGTTAATTGATGATAGAAAAGTCTTGTACTTAAACATCCAAACCGAAGGTATGGTGATAAACCTGTAGGTTGTGCCATAAGAGATTGAGGTGACATTTTTGGACGTCCAAAAGAGGCGACCCACGCTTTTCGTTCTAAGTGTCTTTCAAGGCGTTGTAAGGCTTCTGTTTCTCCACCTATCCATACGGGAGGTTTAAGGCCTTCTGTATCAAAACCCAACTCTTCTAAAGTTGGGACATTATATTTTTCGTCGTGATCATCTGCAATAGGGGTGTAGGTGTCCTCCAGAGATTCAAGGGTGATTGTAGGCACTGCATTCGGTGGAGGGTCCATTGAAGCTATAATCGCTTGAAATTGGTGATAGGTTAAGGGGGCGCGACCTCCATTTTTCTCAATAATCCTACACAAGAAAACATTTTAGAATTATTTTGAAACTCATAGTTCCACTATGTGATAATACTGACGTGTCTAATTTATATAGAGTGTGAGAAATTGCAAGATTCACTTCAATTCCAAGTTCTTTGCACATTTCTGTGATATTTTGATCTCGTACTTTTCCAAAGGGTTCTGGATCCTCTTCGAATGTGAGACATGTTGTGCCCCATTCTTTAAATAATTTTGGGAGCGCATCCGCTGGCTGCCCACGTATCACAAAAAGGCGAGAATTTAGTTTCCTTAAGTTCTTATCGAGGTCCTCCAAGCACTGGAGAAGAAATCTTTAAATGTAAAAGAGAACGTTTTGGTACAGGCAGACTACGTTGTATTTTTTTTTAATTATTGTAGTTTCGATCTAAACAACAATTACATTTACCATATAATTAAATTTATTAAATTAATAAAACTTTGTATTTTGAACAGTTTAATATACGAGTAGCAATTTGCATTCATTATAATAGGACTTCTTGTAATTTCGGGATTGCAATTAGTAATTGAATAACATTGAAATGATTGATGCATGGACTTTATTAACATTTCTATTTAATAATAATGTTTCAATGATTTTAATGTAGTCAAAATTAGAAGGCATAAAACCATTCGATGTGCAAACTTTTTGTGCAACACTCCAAAAAGTTTTAAACATAAGAAAATATCGATCGAATTCATATCGCCTGAATTTCTTGCTACCAGACGTGTTTAGAAAATAAATCAGCATATCGAACTCTAACAGTATTAGTAGTATTCAAGCAGGTTAAAATTCCCCTCGCACGCCAATGCCTTTTAGAGGGTTTTAAAGTTCAGACGTTTACCAGAAATATTTATGCCTGAACATCGAGCTTGAGTGCGATGCAAAACACCTCACATTACTTTACACGTGAGCTCCACAGAGAGAGTACTTTATCAGATAGTTTTGAGTTTTCAAGAGGAGTTTACTTAACATTAAGAGTGCTTCAAAGTAATTCTCCCTGCGCTACCAATAGTAGGAGAGTTTTATCTATGGATGTAAAAAAATTCATAGTATCGCCTCCACTTCTTTTGCTATAAAATGAACTGGTTTGCTCTCGGAAGAAAAGCTGCAAATCTAATCCAAATTTGATTCAATGATTGGGTTTTGTCTTTTTTCACTTTCAGCATGTGAGGAAAACGACTGAACGGGAAGTATCAAACATGTGAATTTCTTTGGGTCATTTCATAAATTGCATGGTCTTTAAATTTTCACATAAATCTACACAACACTAATGTATTTCTATATTTGCCTACAAAATGATAATTTTAGACGCGTATACAGTATTTGCAATAGAAAAAAGAAAAATAATGTAGAAAAGTTCTAAGCTTTCCAAATTAGATGTGTTTTTTTTTTTAATGAGGGGATAGTCTAAAAATGCTTGATATTTATTTATTTTATGCTAAATAGTTTAATTTAAATATTATATCGGAATATTGAGAGAATAGCTTATGTAATAGTTTTAAAATATCATATACATATGCGGTACTGAGTTTTTAGGTCTTAAAAGTCAAACGCCTAAGGAAACTTAGGAAAATTTCTCACACTGTTTCAGAAAAAAGTAAAAATCAAGTGGGATTTTTGCATCGATCGAAAAAAGATAAAACACAGATTAAATGATATTTAGTATTTAATTAAGAAACAGAATACATGATATAAACTTCAATTCATGATTTAAATTTTATAAACTACTTCTCATTCTTCTGCTAAAAGATGTAGAATTATTATGTATTTTGTTAGATTATATTTTTAAACAAAAATTGAAAAGTAATAATTTTTATTTTCGATCTCTGCCTTTATTTTGCAGAATTTAACTGAGAGTTTTAAGGATGTGATAGAAAACTACATACACTTTTAGTGATATTTAGAATATAATAGAGAAATAAAAGAGTGTTTGAAGATAATTCGTACACTAATTTAAGTAAAATTATATTTGAAGCTCTTTAAAAATAATTGGTAGTTCCGTCACTTTTTAGTCAAGTCGAAATTTTTCCATTTCATTTCGGGCAGTATTAATTCCATACAATGGAGACTACATGTAAAAAATTGCCCATTGTTAATTTTGCGGAAATGTTTTATAAATGTTTATGTTTTATAAACTTATAATAATTCCTCATGCGTAAAATTTCTATAGTTGGTATATATTCCACGCTTAAAGTACATATGTATATATTTGCATATTAATGATTATTCCAATTAGTGTTGATGATATTCCTGCATCCTATTTTCTATGATAATTTTAGCCAGTGATTTAGCCCGATTTTGGAGCAATACGGGTGATGTGCCGACAAAAGGAGCGGCGGTGTCTGTAAAGACGTGCTGTGCTGACATGTTTATGGAAAGGAGTGGTGACGTGGATTTTCGAGGGTTCTTATGCTGGGAAACGTAAAATAGATTTTCATAAAAGGCATTAGACAGACGTACCTCCACTTGTTAATCCCGACGTTCGAGCTCCCCGCGAACCATGGATCGATCACGAACACGCAGCGCATGGTGACTGCTCCTTGGATTCCCTTCCGCAGTGCCGGATTGTCGTGCAGCCTGAGTCCGCGTCGAAACCAGTGCACTGTGTGCTTCTCACGCTTAACGCAATTTTTTGGATCATCCTCGGATAGTCCACGAATAATTGTAATAAGTTCTTCAGACATTGCTCACTTTTTGTATGAATTACAGGTTTTACTGATATTTATTCACTAGTTGTAATCTTTTAAATGCGTTTTTATTTTAAGTTGGGTCGACAATGCTCATTTTGATTAATAAAGTTTATTGAATTTTTATTTTAGGTATAAAATGTTACGAACACAAACACTTTTTCTTCTATTTGTAGCTAATTGGGATGAAGTCTTGGACTGTAGCTTCTGTCGGTGAATAAAATACATAATTAATTCTGTAACAATCTAACTTATATTATAAATGAGAAAGTTTGTTTGTTCCAGTTTTACGTCTCAACTGTTCAACCGATTTTCATGAAATTTGAATACGTATAGCCTATGCTACGGAGATGAATAAAAAATACTTTTTATCTTCTGTTATAAATAATAAGTAATTATTATTAATCCGCATCTACTTCTTAAAAAATATTTATTTAGTACTATTTTGAATACAAGATAATATTGGTACATCTAAGACAAAGTATACTTTATACGTAATTATGAACATATCACCTTACTCAATTTTATTCTGACTCTAAGAAGAAAAAAAGCAAAACTTAGCAGAGCATCACTAGTAAAAAATCAAATTAAATTAAGAAAATTATTTACCGGCTTACTTTAGTCAGTTTGTTACTAACAAATTAGGCATAAATTTGTCTAATTGTAAGAGGAGAACAATTTATTCTAATTTCGGGACATCCTGAAGTATTAAAAATTCACCTATAAAATTTGTGGTTTTCAGATTCGTATCGCCATAGCAAGATAAAAAATTAAAATAACTTTTTCTGCATTTTATTTGATAGAGCTATCAATTTACAACTAACAGCTTGCAAAGCATAAAATTGCTTTTGACACTTTTCGTTTATTGTAAGTTACACAATAATTTATGATCTCATTCTAAACAATTATTTCTGACATAAAGGCGTTAAGTGCAGCATTCCTACATATATAACCTGTTACTGTTAGTCATCTTATTAGAAATAATTGCGTAACATAGTGATTCCCCATTTTTGTTTGAAAACATACATATACTTTAAAAAAAATATAATATGATTCGGCTTTTGTTTATAGATGCTTTGAAAAAGCGTTTAAATGCGCATGTGTTGTCTACTTTACAATTGCAAAGTGCATGTGAATCATTTTGTTATAATTTCAGAATATTTGCAATACATCACGGAAGTAATTTAAATAGTAGCAACCGCGCAATGCGTTTATGTGAATAAAAAACATATATGACACAGGGCTGACCGGCAAGATTGGATACGTGTTAAAAGTTTCGAATTGCAGCGCGTCGTTAGTTCGCGTGCATAGAGACGCGACTGGTGCGAAAAGCCTTCAGTTATGTAATATTATTAATGCTAGGTAAAACTTTACACACGTACATTTATAGAGTCTTCATACACGATTTATATTTCTTACTTAGCTCGCAATAATATTTCCTATTTCCCTAATGTGCTAAAATAATGCTATGTACATAGTTGATAAGATTCGATATTACTGTATGCCCATAGTTGAATTACGTGAATTTTGTTAATTGTATAATAATTTAGCTTAGACATGCTAGATTTCTTAACGTTTTGAAAAATAACGATTTTATTAAGTCACCTTATTACATTCTTAGTTTAGTTTTTTCTTAATTCTTTCACTAAAGGTTTCACAGATTTAAAAACAAAGTACGACTTTGTATATTAGAGTGTGCTATAAATATTATATCGTTGCTACTGTTTACATTCACATTAATTAATCCTTTATTAGATGTTCACACATGCCATAACAATTATTAGAATTTAATCCACTCTATTCAAGCTCTCTTCAGAAAGCTCACTGCGATTGAGGTACTCCGCGTCCGACTGCTTCGAATGCCAATTTCGAATACAAATGGAATAATCAGAGAGGTCCGTGGAGTATTGCATGGCAAAATGTATTAATTTTCTTGCTCTCGTTGTCATAGTCAGTGCCATATAATATTACCTAGCTACTGTTTCTTAGTTAAAGTTATAGGTTTCGATTTCTATTTTATTAAATGTTCCAATGTCATCCTTTCTTTATGGAGTATATACGTTCAACAGTGTAATGAAAAACGAGACCCTTAGAGATCGTATTATCAAATTTTATCGCACTTTCATAAGAATTGATACTTCGGGGTTTTCGTAGACGGTGATTCTAAAAATGATATCAAAATTTATATTATAGATTAAAGAAGGCAGAATGTAATACAACACATATATAGAACAATTTGTTTATTCTAATACTTACTTTATTGCAAGTCACGTCTCATTCTGATTTCATTCTTAAAAAATCCGTTTTATATTTAAAAATTAATTAAAAAATTAATTATTTTCTACTATATATGTATGTAGATGGGAAACGCCATAATAATAAAAATAAATCTAGCGTACACTTAAAACGGCCTCAACTGTAGGTATTAGTCAGGCGCATCAGCTCTCCAGAAACTTCCAGCCGCGTTTAAATGAAAACACAACACCTTACACGTGACAATAATTCTATATGGTGATTGGGTGAATTAAATCGTTACATGTTTCGGTCACGTTGCATGCGGTGTGTCTGCTTATTCAAGGCGAAGTGCAATACTGAAAACTGCGAAAAGCTGCGATAGAAATGCCAGCCAAACCAGAATGCATTTCCCGAGTAAGCTTGAAGGTAATCAGATTTAGGCGCGACACAGATTTCGATTTAGTAATAAAATATGTATGCCCACATTTTGATTGCTTAATTATACTAAAGGGATTTGATAACTAATTTAAATAATTATAAAAAGATACAGAACAATTATAATATATGTACATATGTATATAGTACGAGTAGTATTAATACCCGAACTTAAAAAAAGTTATATGAAGAGCTAAAATATAATTCTGAAAGGGTTGGTAATAATATATTAATTAGTTTTTACGTTATTATTATTATTGTTACATACGTGTTAATATGTACTATCCGGATGCCCAGAATAACCTACAGTGAGAGAACTTAATTTTGCTTTTCAATTTCATTGAATGCCATGGGGTCGTCGGTGACCGTTGCGTTTCCTTTCTCCGGAACTAAATTTAGTTTCCTTCCCGTGATAGATCTGAGTTCAACTTTAAGCTTATATTTAAACTTAAGCTAAAAGCCGCAACTACATAGTCATACTCTTACTAACTAACCTACTAACTTTTTAAAAGGTTCGCAATAAGTAGCCAAAATTAATTTAAAATTTAACGACTAAGTAACTTTGGTTGTACTAAGCCGATTTTTAAAATTTTATTAATAAAAAAACAATGTCTTAAAAAAGTGTTAAATCACTTCTATAAAAAAATATATGTTATAAAACAATATTTATAACATTTCGGAAGAGGATTGTTTTTTTACCATCACATCGAAGGTCATAACGTAAATTTTAATTTTAATTATAGGTACTCAATAAAATAGACTTTTTCCAAAGCCAATGTTTTGATCTGTCGCAGTGATCATCTTTAAATTTTGAATCAGTTAGTTAGTTTATTTTTATACATCCTCGTTTCTAAATGAAGTATATGTACTTTGCTATACATATAACTTATCCGATTTTTAAAAATAATTACACATGTATGTAATTCTTAATTGGTAGTAGTTACAAAGATCTGGAAATCGTTCCTTCTAGGAAAAATTAAAGCATAAAATTACAGAGTCCCCCATTTTTAAGTACTAAAAGTCTCAAGATTCTCTCTTAAAGTATTAGCAGATCGCTTTCAGTCGCCACACCGTTCTCCCAGCAGCTTAGAAACTTTATGTTTAATCAAGCGTATTCAGATTCGAGTCGGCGGGGCAGCGGCTAGGCTAGCATTCTCCAGACTGGCGATGAAATCCGCACGGATCGTGGGACGGTCTATCTGCATATGTTGCATAGTAGCCGATAAGCGAGCTGGCGCGCTTTGGCTGGTTTCCCAATAGTTAGTGCGCTGATTGCTGATTGCTAGACAGCAGATATCAAGTGATCGATTTTGTCAGTAGGCGATCTCGCCCCACAATCGAACCGCCTCCTGTTCGGCCGAATGAAGGTCACCATTATTTACGGCTATCTGATGAATTTTGACACTCCGATAGAATAACGGCTTTCGTTCATTGCAAAGGAAGCAATGTCTAGAGAGAGGTCCGTTCACAATTTTCAATACAGCGTGCTGTCAACAGTCCTCCAAATGGGGACGATGTTTTGTGTTTAAAAACTGTTTAGAATTAAAAGCAATGTGGAGAAAGATTTACACCTAGCGCTATTTATGTATATGCGACTTTATTATATGCGGGTTTCTTTTTACATGATTTTTCTTATGATACTTTTGAATATACATACAAGTATACTAAAAATTATGATCATTATTATTTTTTTGTATTCAAAAGAGATCTATGTCGATATAATACATTAGAAACGTCAATATTTTGTCAAAGTCCACTGTCCACGATAATAACTTTTCTTATATATATCTGAATAATGCGATCTTTACTTCGTCGATGTCATGGTCATAATAATTCGATAATGATTAAGAATTATGTAGTCCGTGGTTATTTATAGAACAGATTATTTCATCTGGTCCTAATGTGATCTCCAGATTCGAGCGCTTTTAAGGTTAAGTTTTAGAATTTTAATTTTTAACAGTCAGATGTGAAATATTTTAATTTTTGCCAGCGAAAAAAACATGTAGGATAAGTACCTATGCAGTTTTTCATTAATAAAGTATGAATATATCTGATTTTTAAAAAAGAGCCATGATTTTAATTTTTATGTTGCTTTCAGCTGTAACATACATACAATGTTATCGAGAAGTCGTTTAATTTTCCTCTATTTTTTAAGCATTGACCGGGACCCGATTTTCAAGATACCGCTTTTTTTGGGTTAGCAGTTTTGGAAAAAAATAAAACAACAATATGCCGATTGAGATGAGTTCTGGAAAATACATAAAGAATTTCATGTACAACTGGGGATGTTCTGATCCTACGAAGTACCAATGTTCATATAAGCAACATGACAGTATCGATACTTACTCGTATCAATACTTTTTTACAAGGTAAGTTTCATTTAAAGAGGGCCCATACAACGTGAAAACTTAAACAGTTAAAAAAAATAATTCCTTTTGAACCAGGTCTCTGCGTCATTTGATGCATAAATGTATAAGCAGAAAATAAAAGTATTCAGTGTTTGACGTGGAGATTATTTAAATTTCTTCCGGTACTTTTTGGCCTTTAGGAGTGCACATAGAAAAAAAAAAATAGAACGAATATCAAAAAATTCCCGAGTTAAGTCACTGGATAGCATTACTTCCTGTTCGTAACCGAAATTCCAAACGGCTTGATTTAATGGTTTCCGAAGAATTTTGGTTTATCACACCAAACAATGGTTTTTATATGTATATCTGATGACAAATCATTATGACGACACTCAGAGACTATTTATCTATGCAAAAGGAAAGTGTAGATATTGGCATTTAAATATAAAACCGTGATTTACAGAGCCTTCATTGAAAACTGAGCAACAGAGTATAATTATTTACAGCGTAACGAACGATCACCTACGATCGCTTTGAGTGTTTTCATTCGATTCCAATTATTTCGCTTCAATACCAAGTAAATACCTATCGATAAAACATATCGATCATAAAAGATATCGGATATTTAGGTATTCGTATTTACTTGTATCCAAACGTCCCTAAATTCAAAATTGTCTGATATATTTCTTTTGTAATAACTTTAACCCTTTAACTGTTTGATTTTATTTTGAAAGACTCTTTCTGCCTGCTTAATTTTTTGCAGCGAAGACGAGTATACTCGACGAAAAATGAGTAAAATTTTTTGTGCTGTTAAATTAACTAATTATGACAAATTTTTTTTAGAAAATGCAACTTTTATTCATTTTTAACAAATAAACTTTATTTATAATACAATATATATATATGAAAAATATAAATTTATGGCTTATAGATATGAAAACAATGTAAGAAAAAATGAATTTTAAGACACTTAAATTACAAAACTAACAATTCCAATTAAGGACAATAACCATTTTTAAAGCAAGGTGCAACACATAATGCATGTTATGCGATAGTTTTTTTTGCACGTGTATTCTCACCTCCTGTTAATTAATAAACAAAGTTGCTAGACTAATAGAATATTTTTAAACGTAAGCTCTTTATTATCCCTTCTCCAAAAAAAAAAAAATTAGAGTTGATTCGTTGGTTTATAATACGAATGTAATTTTTTTTATTCTCATGACGAGTATACTCGACATTACGCTAAAAAATGTCGTTTCGTGATGACGAGTATACTCGACATAAACAGTTAAAGGGTTAATTGATCTTTCAACCATAGAAAAGATAATTTCCGTGACTTTTGACTTGGGTAATCAAAGGCATATTTTCATCTAAAATAACTGATGGTAAATGCACATTTGAAAACAATTCTGAAAAGCTTTGTTAAGTCTTCCAAAAGCTACTTTGGTTTTAGAAAAAATTTCCTAAAAATTTACAAAATAAATAAACGATAGGTATGGTTGGTTGGAGTCTAAAAATACGAATCGACAAAAGTAGATACTTTTGCGAGGTATATTTTAATATATTGTTTTTGGCGTGCTGAGCAATATTATAGAGAAAATGATTGGAATAATCCTTCAGAAATGGGAAAAATAAATAATTGGGGGCATACAAAGTATTTAGCCAAATTAAAGGCTCACCATTTTAGTGGAGCGATGTAAATAGCTGTGGCTTGCGGCTCTAAAGACCTTATGTAATTCACACTCCCCATTATGTCCGGGGGAACAATAAACAAATCGCCCTGCCAAATTCAAAGATGCTCCATTTGTTGCTGTGTTTCCACAGGAGAAATCGCTCAACACAGATTGCCCTGGAACCCGAGCGTGGCCAACACTTTGCTATTCTTCCTTGGTTAGAAACGCGTTCGGCGGGTAGTAGCAAAATTGGTGCGTGCGACTCGCTGGAATAGTTCAGGAGGCATCTGGATTTCTTCTGGCCTCAAGTAAACATACTGCGATTTGACTTATTTGTTTACTCTGTGAAGCACGACTATAATGGCCAGGCCGAGCTAACTAAATCCGTCTGTGTTCGCTCAGTTAATAAACCCAAAGTGGCGGATAGCTTCTGCTTTGTTTATTTTGTGCTAGGCTGCCCGTCAACTAGTATAGACTGTGCCAAAAACCATCGGCGTTAAGCCAAATAATGAGGAATATTATGAAAAACATTCCACCAAATAGTTGTTGCAAATTTTTTTTTGAGGGTTGCACTGGTCGATTAACTGGTCAATAAATAACGCGGGAGGGATTATCAACGCCAACACTATTTCTGCAATTTATATGCCTCATGAAGCTGCTCCAGCAAAGATAATTATGAAAATCCGCAAATTTCAAATTCTTTCCGCCCAGGGGGCAACATTTAATATTACTTCCTATGCGGGCTGTCTGCCGAACTCGAACAGATGAGAAATGGACTTTGCGAAGTAAATGGATTTGCTGGCTTTATATGATAGCTTCATGACACATCTTGAGTTTGGAAAAATCATTTTGCCCTGAATGTTTACTCGGACTGGTAGAGTGTTCAATCCTTCGACTTGTTTATTTGAGATATGGAATTCGAAAAATTCGCAGCACTTTTTATTTCTCAACAAGGACACAATTTGGCATTGAGACAACACAAATAATGTTCGGCATAATTAGAGGCGTTGCGAAGTTTACATTTATTGAAACAACACAGACAACATTTTCTACTGACAAGTAAAGCTTATGTTATTATACATATGTACATGTATGGAGAATTATTTTTCATTCGTAATATTATTAATTAACGCGTTTACGGCTACACAATTTTTACGATATTTTGTTGATATTGAATATATGTAATTTCTTTTCAATAAATTTCTAAACTAATTCACTTGCCTCAGGATACAGTACGTTCAAAATTTGAGAGATCCACTGTGTTTAAATAATCCAGAAAATATTTATATTTATTTTCATTTCGACCTTGATTTGTGTGATTTTTAAAACTGATTAAATTTGTGCAATTTTATTTGTTATTGGTTTAAGTTTAATTTTCGTTGTTCCAGCCATAAACAATATAATGCTTGAAATGAATACTTGAAAGACATGATGATGAGAAAAACATGTTTAAGTTTTAGCAGCTGCGACGCAGTTAAAACAAAGTTATATGTATTTTAAGTTTTGTCAAATTTTTCAAAAATTCTTACAAGAATTATTTTAGGAAGACTATAATGTAGCAATTTTCTTTTTTCTGAAATACAAAAAAGTGTTCTGCCTAGCATAAACTCGCAAACAAGTTTTCTACCTCCTCTATAGTGATTTTCGGATCAAATTCCATACATTCTTGCTCACTAGGTGCTAAGCTTATAAAATCTATCCTTTATTGGCGATTTTAGAGATAATCAATCTTTACTTTGATTTAATGTTAGTTACAAACCAAATATTGTGAACGGTGAGATTCATCTGATTTAATTAGATGTTATAATAAAAATGGTTGTCTGAAAGGCGGAAAATCTAAAAACATAAACAGGAAAATTTTCCCTAATCGTCTCAAGAGAATTTCTAAATGCTCAAATCCCATTAATGACTTCACCCAAGAGTTGAATCGCTGAGTTTTTCGCTGAAGTCAAAATAATTGCCGCCACTTATAAACGCCCAAGGTATGGTCGGCCTCCTTTGAAAATCGCGACACTAGTTTTTCTCACATATATGTATATTTATATACACTAGCCAAACAGGTGAAAAAGGCTAGAAAATAAACTACTAGCTCACATGAAGAGGTGTACTTTCGCCAAGAGTGCGATAATTTATATCTATTATATACACTCCTCCGTCCCCGGACTCATAATGTGCAAAAAAAAAAGGCTATGGCTACACTCCATTTAGTTCATGGTTGAGCGGCCATAAATATTTATGCGATTTATTAGCACTTAACAATCGCAAAAAACCTCACATTATATTCTTTTTGGGTTTTCTCATTCCGGACAGGTTTATTTATTGGAAAACAAGAGAATAACCGGGAGGTTGAAATTAAAAATCACCGTCCAATGAAAAGAAGTACTAAAAGAAATTCTTTACCTGCCATCACATAATCAATCACAAACGAGAAGTGCTCGATAGGCCTAATTCGTTTGCACGTAGAAAACTGACGATAAATAATTGTCGCAAACTAACAGTTCTTTCGCGCCTCTGAGACGCATCATTGTAAGCACGATCGGTTGGAAATAGTAATTAGTAAAGATCGTGGTCAATCAGTGGATGACTGATGAGTGGAAATTGAACAAGTCGTCCCACATACCAAACCGGCGTGCGCATCGTATAGACGACACGATCGGTAACTGTTTTGTCGCGGTTCTAAGAAGTCCTCATTTATGAGCTATAAGGAAAGTGATATGAATGTTTTCTAGACGTGCTTTTGGTGTTACGCCTCTTAACCCTTAACGGCCGTCCGCAAGACCTCAACAAAAATCGTTCTGTAAAACTCAGTTCTACATATTTTAAAAATCCGACTTAATTACACATTATAGCGCCACCAAAGAATAGCTTTAAGTTTTCGCTACGAGCATTATTTCAAATAATATTCAGTATAGTTGGAGAATTTGAAGCAAAAGAGAGGCTATTAATTCATTTTGCATTAATTAATTAATTTCTCCAAATATGCGTTTCTTAGATAAAACTTTGACCAGAAATGCAGGAATTACGCCGACAGCATTTATTATTATTAGCAGTAGCTACTTGTATTGTAATTATAGAGATGAGCAAACATAAAAAATTTTTAATTCAAATTGCACAATGCACAGTGCTTATTTTCACATTAAAAAATAAGTCGGCGAAGGCTACATCGTTTACACTACATACTATGTAATATCATGTAGATCGGCTTTTAATATTAAGCTCGCGAGGTTATCACATTACATGGGCGTATTTGTTATCAGCTCAAATTTATTTATTAATGAAATTGTAATTATTGGAAAATTTCTATATTCTTATAAATAGGTGACGAAAATACTAACAAAAATTAAAAATATTATATATCCTTTTCGAGGATACTAAAATTGATTTCAATTTTTATTATATGAAAGGTAATATGTATTATAATTCTGATACTCTTTTTTATTCAAAAATATGGCAACATAAACCACCTTTCTAAAATTTTGTATGAAATTTTACTTTATTTCATGGCAGTATTAAACACCAAATTTGTAAATGAAGTACAAGTTACTTAATATGTATGTTGAACATACTCCTATAATTAGGACAGTTTTCCTATTAAATATTGCATATAACATTTGTAAGATAGAATTTTGAAAGTTTTTATATTTATCTTATTTTAGTAAGAATGCGTAATTTAGCTAAATCAGCACTTAAATCAACTGAATTTATTCTATCATATTATATTTAAAATAAACTAAGTATAGCAAATAACAATTACACAAATAATTTATTGAGTTTTTTTTTTAAAGCTCGTATGAGGTGAAAGAAGAACACATTATTCAAATCGATATTATCTTTTATTTAGAAGTTATTTGCGTTTGACTAGGCCCGCGTTTGGACCAAAGTAGTTGAAGAAACTCAGTAACGTTTTTGATTAGCGCTATGTTAGGACAAAAATAGTTATATTTTGACACTTCGAATACAGATACGAAAATCAGTATGTACAAATAAAATCTGTTGAAGGGACCTTAATTTAGGCCTACAACAGTTCTTATGTGCGGTTTTACCTTCGTTCTTGAAGTGCACGATAAGTTTACACCCAAGTGACTACGAAAGAACAAAGTTCCATTTTAAGATTGCAACAGCACTTCTCATAATTTAAAGATCGCAGATATATTACATAGCTCCAGGCGAAGTAATAGAACAAAATTTTTCCTTCATCTCTGCGCTTACGCTTATTTAGCATGCTCCACCATCTTCTCAGTCCATCGAATTTAATTGGAATTTTGAAATCAGCAATTACGAATCTTCTTATCATGCTAATAATAGTTAGCACAATTCCGGAGCTTACTTGATACCACAAAATGATTAACGACTTTGGCTTGATAGTTTAACGCTAGCTGTCGAGATAATTAAATAGCCCGGTCTATTTCTTGTGGGCGCTACACAGATTGGCGGACGCTAAAGAATAACGTTTTCTGTAATTAAATAAACAAAAACGTAAATTATGAGCGAGTCCGCTATGGAAGCATTGTTTTAATTATAAATTTTTTCTAACAATTAATGTGAATGTTTTTCATCCACGGGCGTGAGAAACGAAACATTGGTCGGACGTGATTTGTCAGGCGGAAGAGGTGTCTTGTATTTTGCCTAATTTATTATCTTTAGTGTTTTCAAGGTTAAGAGGTCATTTTTTACACATCAGTTATTTGATAATTTTATGAAGGAGAATATAAGAAGCAAAGCTTTCGACAATAATTTTAATATTGATTTAAATTGACTGTAGCTAAATTGAAGCTAGACATAAGCATTTTAGAAATGAAGGGATTTTAAATATTGTAAGGTAAGCTTCTGCTGATTTGCTATTATTAATCTGATGCATATAGTAGTAGTATAATGTAGCAAAGTCGAATAATAGACCTATAAGCACAGAAGGTCTTGGCTTTACTTACTTATTTATATTACTTTTTTTCTTGGCTTTCAAACGAGTATACAATTTCATATTAACATGCTAAAATTTTACATAAATTCGAAAATATTGATTTTTCTACTAATTCTACTTGTAGCTGGAGACCAAAAAATTCTACGAAATTTAAAGGAAAGAGCTCTAACTATACAACTATTTTTAATCCACGACATTTGTAATTAAATCAGGTCGGTCTCTATAATATTTTATGCTCGAAGAACTGACTGAAAATGGTTCGTGTGTTCTGAAGTCTAAGCATGTTGAAAATTATGTCCGTCTCAAGGTTAAAAACCGTCCGAAACGGCCGAAATTTAAATTGTAATAATGGATAACTCCTCACTATAGAACTTACTTTAAATTGCTCAATGACTGGTAATAATGACATTAATGAAATTTCAAATGCAATTACACTCGTAAATTACACGTTTTCAAATGTTTCAAAACTATAAAACTACTGCCTCTGGAATTTATCAGAAGTAAAACCAGTGCATTGACCCTGAAATAATCATTGGCGCAACTGGAGGTTTTTAGATCAGCAAAAATTATTGTGTTTAAATTAATTTTGCACAGAAACTGCAAAAAAATCGCACCGAAATAATTTTGCTATCCCAAATGCTCACAAGCGATGATAGCAAACAGAATGCTTGCTGAGTGAGCTGCAGACGCTAATGGATATCGTAGCGATTATTAATAACGATCAAAATCTAAACAAATAAACAGCGATCGCATTTGAGCAAGGTGGAACTTGCCAGACATTACGCGTCTTGGTTATCGTACCGAACTTAAATCCATGGCGTTTTGCGTTTGTATTCAGGACAGCCTTTGCTTGGTAATGACTTCTTTAGCGCATCATCCGAACTAATTACTTTAATTAAAAGTACGAGATCTTATATTTTCAGTCGATGTAAAATTAAAAGTTGACAAAGAATTGGAATGAGCCCATTTGTACTGCTGGTCGGCTACAAGTGACTTGTTGAGCCATTTTTCATCGGGGATTACTGGCGTCATACATGAATCGCATAAATGCTTTATACATTTTGCCTTTTTCGAAATGAATATGGCCGAACCCCGAGAGCACGGGTCAAGAATGCGAGTCAGTTAATTTGTGCAACCACTTAAGAAACTCGCGGCGTTGATCAATAAATCAATTATTTATTACCAGCTCGGCTGATGCGAATGGCCGGCCGGGCCATTGACTGGGCTCGACATGTGCGACTGTTATAATTGTAGACAAGTCTAGAAATGCTATCAACGCGCCAATAAAACGCGTTATATGCATGCATATAGAACTGCCTAAATGGTGGCTAAAATGAATCATCATTGAAATTATTCGCTTTTGGTTGTCGAAACTCGCATGTGCTGCAAGCATGCTAACATACTATACATACGTCTCACTGAATGTGGCGTACTGATGGCGACTGTTGATTTTACCCGAATATTTTTTTAGTACTTTATTTCAATTAAGTACATAGATATCTGCCTCATAAAATTCCGGCGGTAAAAAAAAAACTTTCTACTTAAATAGTTATTTGTGTGCTATAAAATAACTCTTTTTAAATAGTTTTATTTAAAAAAGCATCAACTTTTTGCTTGCTTGTAAATTTGGAATCATGCTACTGATTTTTCCCCCTCTTCCATCAAACTATTTCGCCTCAAATTTTGCATAAGTACGTTTTAAAATTTGAGATTGACCTTGAAAGAATAATTTACGGCATTAATTTCTAAAAATCACTTAGAACAGCAATTACATTTTCGAGTAGTGTAGAGGTATGTTACGAAATACATGAGCTACGTTGACTTCAAAGTCGTAAATTTTTGTTGGTTCATAAAACCTTATATAGGAAATGGTCGAAAGGCTGTAGCTCACACAACTTTAGAGATCAATTTACAGGGCAATTTCTTGAAACCACAATATCGCCAAATCGTTATATTACTCGATAGGAATAGGTTTATGGCATATAGCGCCATCTATCCCATTAAAACCGCATTTCTCCAGGACCAATGCCATTCATATTTTGATATAAATATTCATTGCTTCTGCTTCAGATAATTAATTAATTATTAAACCTGAGACTAAAAATAGCAACAAACAACAAAATTCCCAAATAACTATATCACTATCAATATTATGTATAAATAACGTAAAAGTATAAATACAATAATTTCTGCCGAGCCCCCAAATGGAGCCCTATTTTAAAATTTTTTACTGTAATAGAAAGGAAACCCTTCAGGGATTTAAGGAAGGATATAAAGAACAAATCCCTTGAGCAAAAATTTTGAGTAGCGGTATCGTAAACCGGCCAGCAGTATAAAAATCAACCAAAATTACCCTAGAAATACTATAGGGTTACACAATAATTTCTGGTGAGCCCCCAAATGGAGCCCTATTTTAAAAATTTTTGCTGTAATAGAAAGGAAACCCTTCAGGGATTTAAGGAAGGATATAAAGAACAAATCCCTTGAGCAAAAATTTTGAGTAGCGGTATCGTAAACCGGCCAGCAGTATAAAAATCAACCAAAATTACCCTAGAAATACTATAGGGTTATACAATAATTTCTGGTGAGCCCCCAAATGAAGCCCTATTTTAAAAATTTTTGCTGTAATAGAAAGGAAGCCCTTCAGGGATTTAAGGAAGGATATAAAGAACAAATCCCTTGAGCAAAAATTTTGAGTAGCGGTATCGTAAACCGGCCAGCAGTATAAAAATCAACCAAAATTACCCTAGAAATACTATAGGGTTATACAATAATTTCTGGTGAGCCCCCAAATGAAGCCCTATTTTAAAAATTTTTGCTGTAATAGAAAGGAAGCCCTTCAGGGATTTAAGGAAGGATATAAAGAACAAATCCCTTGAGTAAAAATTTTGAGTAGCGGTATCGTAAACCGGCCAGCAGTATAAAAATCAACCAAAATTACCCTAGAAATACTATAGGGTTATACAATAATTTCTGCTGAGCCCCCAAATGGAGCCCTATTTTAAAAATGTTTGCTGTAATAGAAAGGAAACCCTTCAGGGATTTAAGAAAGGATATAAAGAACAAATCCCTTGAGCAAAAATTTTGAGTAGCGGTATCGTAAACCGGCCAGCAGTATAAAAATCAACCAAAATTACCCTTGAAATACTATAGGGTTATACAATAATTTCTGCTGAGCCCCCAAATGAAGCCCTATTTTAAAATTTTTTGCTGTAGTAGAAAGGAAACCCTTCAGGGATTTAAGGAAGGATATAAAGAACAAATCCCTTGAGCAAAAATTTTGAGTAGCGGTATCGTAAACCGGCCAGCAGTATAAAAATCAACCAAAATTACCCTAGAAATACTATAGGGTTATACAATAATTTCTGCTGAGCCCCCAAATGGAGCCCTATTTTAAAATTTTTTGCTGTAGTAGAAAGGAAACCCTTCAGGGATTTAAGGAAGGATATAAAGAACAAATCCCTTGAGCAAAAATTTTGAGTAGCGGTATCGTAAACCGGCCAGCAGTATAAAAATCAACCAAAATTACCCTAGAAATACTATAGGGTTATACAATAATTTCTGCTGAGCCCCCAAATGGAGCCCTATTTTAAAATTTTTTGCTGTAGTAGAAAGGAAACCCTTCAGGGATTTAAGGAAGGATATAAAGAACAAATCCCTTGAGCAAAAATTTTGAGTAGCGGTATCGTAAACCGGCCAGCAGTATAAGAATCAACCAAAATTACCCTAGAAATACTATAGGGTTATACAATAATTTCTGCTGAGACCCCAAATGGAGCCCTATTTTAAAACTTTTTGCTGTAATAGAAAGGAAACCCTTCAGGGATTTAAGGAAGGATATAAAGAACAAATCCCTTGAGCAAAAATTTTGAGTAGCGGTATCGTAAACCGGCCAGCAGTATAAAAATCAACCAAAATTACCCTAGAAATACTATAGGGTTATACAATAATTTCTGCTGAGCCCCCAAATGAAGCCCTTTTTTAAAAATTTTTGTTGTAATTGAAAGGAACCCCTTCAGGGATTTAAGAAAGTATAAAAAGAACAAATCCCTTGAGCAAAAATTTTGAGTAGCGGTATCGTAAACCGGCCAGCAGTATAAAAATCAACCAAAATTACCCTAGAAATACTATAGGGTTATACAATAATTTCTGCTGAGCCCCCAAATGAAGCCCTATTTTAAAAATTTTTGCTGTAATAGAAAGGAAACCCTTCAGGGATTTAAGAAAGCATAAAAAGAACAAATCCCTTGAGCAAAAATTTTGAGTAGCGGTATCGTAAACCGGCCAGCAGTATAAAAATCAACCAAAATTACCCTAGAAATACTATAGGGTTATACAATAATTTCTGCTGAGCCCCCAAATGAAGCCCTTTTTTAAAAATTTTTGTTGTAATAGAAAGGAAACCCTTCAGGGATTTAAGAAAGTATAAAAAGAACAAATCCCTTGAGCAAAAATTTTGAGTAGCGGTATCGTAAACCGGCCAGCAGTATAAAAATCAACCAAAATTACCCTAGAAATACTATAGGGTTATACATTAATTTCTGCTGAGCCCCCAAATGAAGCCCTATTTTAAAAATTTTTGCTGTAATAGAAAGGAAACCCTTCAGGGATTTAAGAAAGCATAAAAAGAACAAATCCCTTGAGCAAAAATTTTGAGTAGCGGTATCGTAAACCGGCCAGCAGTATAAAAATCAACCAAAATTACCCTAGAAATACTATAGGGTTATACAATAATTTCTGCTGAGCCCCCAAATGAAGCCCTATTTTAAAAATTTTTGCTGTAATAGAAAGGAAACCCTTCAGGGATTTAAGAAAGCATAAAAAGAACAAATCCCTTGAGCAAAAATTTTGAGTAGCGGTATCGTAAACCGGCCAGCAGTATAAAAATCAACCAAAATTACCCTAGAAATACTATAGGGTTATACAATAATTTCTGCTGAGCCCCCAAATGAAGCCCTTTTTTAAAAATTTTTGTTGTAATAGAAAGGAAACCCTTCAGGGATTTAAGAAAGCATAAAAAGAACAAATCCCTTGAGCAAAAATTTTGAGTAGCGGTATCGTAAACCGGCCAGCAGTATAAAAATCAACCAAAATTACCCTAGAAATACTATAGGGTTATACAATAATTTCTGCTGAGCCCCCAAATGAAGCCCTATTTTAAAAATTTTTGTTGTAATAGAAAGGAAACCCTTCAGGGATTTAAGAAAGCATAAAAAGAACAAATCCCTTGAGCAAAAATTTTGAGTAGCGGTATCGTAAACCGGCCAGCAGTATAAAAATCAACCAAAATTACCCTAGAAATACTATAGGGTTATACAATAATTTCTGCTGAGCCCCCAAATGAAGCCCTTTTTTAAAAATTTTTGCTGTAATAGAAAGGAAATCCTTCAGGGATTTAAGAAAGCATAAAAAGAACAAATCCTTTGAGCAAAAATTTTGAGTAGCGGTATCGTAAACCGGCCAGCAGTATAAAAATCAACCAAAATTACCCTAGAAATACTATAGGGTTATACAATAATTTCTGCTGAGCCCCCAAATGAAGCCCTATTTTAAAAATTTTTGTTGTAATAGAAAGGAAACCCTTCAGGGATTTAAGAAAGCATAAAAAGAACAAATCCCTTGAGCAAAAATTTTGAGTAGCGGTATCGTAAACCGGCCAGCAGTATAAAAATCAACCAAAATTACCCTAGAAATACTATAGGGTTATACAATAATTTTTGCTGAGCCCCCAAATGGAGCCCTATTTTAAAAATTTTTGCTGTAGTAGAAAGGAAACCCTTCAGGGATTTAAGGAAGGATATAAAGAACAAATCCCTTGAGCAAAAATTTTGAGTAGCGGTATCGTAAACCGGCCAACAGTATAAAAATCAACCAAAATTACACTAGAAATACTATAGGGTTATACAATAATTTCTGCTGAGCCCCCAAATGGAGCCCTATTTTAAAAATTTTTGCTGTAATAGAAAGGAAGCCCTTCAGGGATTTAAGGAAGGATATAAAGAACAAATCCCTTGAGCAAAAATTTTGAGTAGCGGTATCGTAAACCGGCCAGCAGTATAAAAATCAACCAAAATTACCCTAGAAATACTATAGGGTTATACAATAATTTCTGCTGAGCCCCCAAATGGAGCCCTATTTTAAAAATTTTTGCTGTAATAGAAAGGAAACCCTTCAGGGATTTAAGGAAGGATATAAAGAACAAATCCCTTGAGCAAAAATTTTGAGTAGCGGTATCGTAAACCGGCCAGCAGTATAAAAATCAACCAAAATTACCCTAGAAATACTATAGGGTTATACAATAATTTCTGCTGAGCCCCCAAATGAAGCCCTATTTTAAAAATTTTTGCTGTAATAGAAAGGAAACCCTTCAGGGATTTAAGGAAGGATATAAAGAACAAATCCCTTGAGCAAAAATTTTGAGTAGCGGTATCGTAAACCGGCCAGCAGTATAAAAATCAACCAAAATTACCCTAGAAATACTATAGGGTTATACAATAATTTCTGCTGAGCCCCCAAATGGAGCCCTATTTTAAAAATTTTTGCTGTAATAGAAAGGAAACCCTTCAGGGATTTAAGGAAGGATATAAAGAACAAATCCCTTGAGCAAAAATTTTGAGTAGCGGTATCGTAAACCGGCCAGCAGTATAAAAATCAACCAAAATTACCCTAGAAATACTATAGGGTTATACAATAATTTCTGGTGAGCCCCCAAATGGAGCCCTATTTTAAAAACTTTTACTGTAATAGAAAGGAAGCCCTTCAGGGATTTAAGGAAGGATATAAAGAACAAATCCCTTGAGCAAAAATTTTGAGTAGCGGTATCGTAAACCGGCCAGCAGTATAAAAATCAACCAAAATTACCCTAGAAATACTATAGGGTTATACAATAATTTCTGCTGAGCCCCCAAATGGAGCCCTATTTTAAAAATTTTTGCTGTAATAGAAAGGAAACCCTTCAGGGATTTAAGGAAGGATATAAAGAACAAATCCCTTGAGCAAAAATTTTGAGTAGCGGTATCGTAAACCGGCCAGCAGTATAAAAATCAACCAAAATTACCCTAGAAATACTATAGGGTTATACAATAATTTCTGCTGAGCCCCCAAATGGAGCCCTATTTTAAAAATTTTTGCTGTAATAGAAAGGAAACCCTTCAGGGATTTAAGGAAGGATATAAAGAACAAATCCCTTGAGCAAAAATTTTGAGTAGCGGTATCGTAAACCGGCCAGCAGTATAAAAATCAACCAAAATTACCCTAGAAATACTATAGGGTTATACAATAATTTCTGCTGAGCCCCCAAATGGAGCCCTATTTTAAAAATTTTTGCTGTAATAGAAAGGAAACCCTTCAGGGATTTAAGGAAGGATATAAAGAACAAATCCCTTGAGCAAAAATTTTGAGTAGCGGTATCGTAAACCGGCCAGCAGTATAAAAATCAACCAAAATTACCCTAGAAATACTATAGGGTTATACAATAATTTCTGGTGAGCCCCCAAATGAAGCCCTATTTTAAAAATTTTTGCTGTAATAGAAAGGAAGCCCTTCAGGGATTTAAGGAAGGATATAAAGAACAAATCCCTTGAGCAAAAATTTTGAGTAGCGGTATCGTAAACCGGCCAGCAGTATAAAAATCAACCAAAATTACCCTAGAAATACTATAGGGTTATACAATAATTCCTGGTGAGCCCCCAAATGGAGCCCTATTTTAAAAATTTTTGCTGTAATAGAAAGGAAGCCCTTCAGGGATTTAAGGAAGGATATAAAGAACAAATCCCTTGAGCAAAAATTTTGAGTAGCGGTATCGTAAACCGGCCAGCAGTATAAAAATCAACCAAAATTACCCTAGAAATACTATAGGGTTATACAATAATTTCTGGTGAGCCCCCAAATGGAGCCCTATTTTAAAAATGTTTGCTGTAATAGAAAGGAAGCCCTTCAGGGATTTAAGGAAGGATATAAAGAACAAATCCCTTGAGCAAAAATTTTGAGTAGCGGTATCGTAAACCGGCCAGCAGTATAAAAATCAACCAAAATTACCCTAGAAATACTATAGGGTTATACAATAATTTCTGGTGAGCCCCCAAATGGAGCCCTATTTTAAAAATTTTTGCTGTAATCGAAAGGAAACCCTTCAGGGATTTAAGGAAGGATATAAAGAACAAATCCCTTGAGCAAAAATTTTGAGTAGCGGTATCGTAAACCGGCCAGCAGTATAAAAATCAACCAAAATTACCCTAGAAATACTATAGGGTTATACAATAATTTCTGGTGAGCCCCCAAATGAAGCCCTATTTTAAAAATTTTTACTGTAATAGAAAGGAAGCCCTTCAGGGATTTAAGGAAGGATATAAAGAACAAATCCCTTGAGCAAAAATTTTGAGTAGCGGTATCGTAAACCGGCCAGCAGTATAAAAATCAACCAAAATTACCCTAGAAATACTATAGGGTTATACAATAATTTCTGGTGAGCCCCCAAATGAAGCCCTATTTTAAAAATTTTTACTGTAATAGAAAGGAAGCCCTTCAGGGATTTAAGGAAGGATATAAAGAACAAATCCCTTGAGCAAAAATTTTGAGTAGCGGTATCGTAAACCGGCCAGCAGTATAAAAATCAACCAAAATTACCCTAGAAATACTATAGGGTTATACAATAATTTCTGGTGAGCCCCCAAATGGAGCCCTATTTTAAAAATTTTTGCTGTAATCGAAAGGAAACCCTTCAGGGATTTAAGGAAGGATATAAAGAACAAATCCCTTGAGCAAAAATTTTGAGTAGCGGTATCGTAAACCGGCCAGCAGTATAAAAATCAACCAAAATTACCCTAGAAATACTATAGGGTTATACAATAATTTCTGGTGAGCCCCCAAATGAAGCCCTATTTTAAAAATTTTTACTGTAATAGAAAGGAAGCCCTTCAGGGATTTAAGGAAGGATATAAAGAACAAATCCCTTGAGCAAAAATTTTGAGTAGCGGTATCGTAAACCGGCCAGCAGTATAAAAATCAACCAAAATTACCCTAGAAATACTATAGGGTTATACAATAATTTCTGGTGAGCCCCCAAATGGAGCCCTATTTTAAAAATTTTTACTGTAATAGAAAGGAAGCCCTTCAGGGATTTAAGGAAGGATATAAAGAACAAATCCCTTGAGCAAAAATTTTGAGTAGCGGTATCGTAAACCGGCCAGCAGTATAAAAATCAACCAAAATTACCCTAGAAATACTATAGGGTTATACAATAATTTCTGGTGAGCCCCCAAATGAAGCCCTATTTTAAAAATTTTTGCTGTAATAGAAAGGAAACCCTTCAGGGATTTAAGGAAGGATATAAAGAACAAATCCCTTGAGCAAAAATTTTGAGTAGCGGTATCGTAAACCGGCCAGCAGTATAAAAATCAACCAAAATTACCCTAGAAATACTATAGGGTTATACAATAATTTCTGGTGAGCCCCCAAATGAAGCCCTATTTTAAAAATTTTTGCTGTAATAGAAAGGAAGCCCTTCAGGGATTTAAGGAAGGATATAAAGAACAAATCCCTTGAGCAAAAATTTTGAGTAGCGGTATCGTAAACCGGCCAGCAGTATAAAAATCAACCAAAATTACCCTAGAAATACTATAGGGTTATACAATAATTTCTGGTGAGCCCCCAAATGGAGCCCTATTTTAAAAATTTTTGCTGTAATAGAAAGGAAGCCCTTCAGGGATTTAAGGAAGGATATAAAGAACAAATCCCTTGAGCAAAAATTTTGAGTAGCGGTATCGTAAACCGGCCAGCAGTATAAAAATCAACCAAAATTACCCTAGAAATACTATAGGGTTATACAATAATTTCTGGTGAGCCCCCAAATGGAGCCCTATTTTAAAAATTTTTGCTGTAATAGAAAGGAAGCCCTTCAGGGATTTAAGGAAGGATATAAAGAACAAATCCCTTGAGCAAAAATTTTGAGTAGCGGTATCGTAAACCGGCCAGCAGTATAAAAATCAACCAAAATTACCCTAGAAATACTATAGGGTTATACAATAATTTCTGGTGAGCCCCCAAATGGAGCCCTATTTTAAAAATTTTTGCTGTAATCGAAAGGAAACCCTTCAGGGATTTAAGGAAGGATATAAAGAACAAATCCCTTGAGCAAAAATTTTGAGTAGCGGTATCGTAAACTGGCCAGCAGTATAAAAATCAACCAAAATTACCCTAGAAATACTATAGGGTTATACAATAATTTCTGCTGAGCCCCCAAATGGAGCCCTATTTTAAAAATTTTTGCTGTAATAGAAAGGAAACCCTTCAGGGATTTAAGGAAGGATATAAAGAACAAATCCCTTGAGCAAAAATTTTGAGTAGCGGTATCGTAAACCGGCCAGCAGTATAAAAATCAACCAAAATTACCCTAGAAATACTATAGGGTTATACAATAATTTCTGGTGAGCCCCCAAATGGAGCCCTATTTTAAAAATTTTTGCTGTAATAGAAAGGAAGCCCTTCAGGGATTTAAGGAAGGGTATAAAGAACAAATCCCTTGAGCAAAAATTTTGAGTAGCGGTATCGTAAACCGGCCAGCAGTATAAAAATCAACCAAAATTACCCTAGAAATACTATAGGGTTATACAATAATTTCTGGTGAGCCCCCAAATGGAGCCCTATTTTAAAAACTTTTGCTGTAATAGAAAGGAAGCCCTTCAGGGATTTAAGGAAGGATATAAAGAACAAATCCCTTGAGCAAAAATTTTGAGTAGCGGTATCGTAAACCGGCCAGCAGTATAAAAATCAACCAAAATTACCCTAGAAATACTATAGGGTTATACAATAATTTCTGGTGAGCCCCCAAATGGAGCCCTATTTTAAAAATTTTTGCTGTAATAGAAAGGAAGCCCTTCAGGGATTTAAGGAAGGATATAAAGAACAAATCCCTTGAGCAAAAATTTTGAGTAGCGGTATCGTAAACCGGCCAGCAGTATAAAAATCAACCAAAATTACCCTAGAAATACTATAGGGTTACACAATAATTTCTGGTGAGCCCCCAAATGGAGCCCTATTTTAAAAATTTTTGCTGTAATAGAAAGGAAACCCTTCAGGGATTTAAGGAAGGATATAAAGAACAAAACCCTTGAGCAAAAATTTTGAGTAGCGGTATGGTAAACTGGCCAGCAGTATAAAAATCAACCAAAATTACCCTAGAAATACTATAGGGTTATACAATAATTTCTGCTGAGCCCCCAAATGGAGCCCTATTTTAAAAATTTTTGCTGTAATAGAAAGGAAACCCTTCAGGGATTTAAGGAAGGATATAAAGAACAAATCCCTTGAGCAAAAATTTTGAGTAGCGGTATCGTAAACTGGCCAGCAGTATAAAAATCAACCAAAATTACCCTAGAAATACTATAGGGTTATACAATAATTTCTGCTGAGCCCCCAAATGGAGCCCTATTTTAAAAATTTTTGCTGTAATAGAAAGGAAACCCTTCAGGGATTTAAGGAAGGATATAAAGAACAAATCCCTTGAGCAAAAATTTTGAGTAGCGGTATCGTAAACTGGCCAGCAGTATAAAAATCAACCAAAATTACCCTAGAAATACTATAGGGTTATACAATAATTTCTGCTGAGCCCCCAAATGGAGCCCTATTTTAAAAATTTTTGCTGTAATAGAAAGGAAACCCTTCAGGGATTTAAGGAAGGATATAAAGAACAAATCCCTTGAGCAAAAATTTTGAGTAGCGGTATCGTAAACTGGCCAGCAGTATAAAAATCAACCAAAATTACCCTAGAAATACTATAGGGTTATACAATAATTTCTGCTGAGCCCCCAAATGGAGCCCTATTTTAAAAATTTTTGCTGTAATAGAAAGGAAACCCTTCAGGGATTTAAGGAAGGATATAAAGAACAAATCCCTTGAGCAAAAATTTTGAGTAGCGGTATCGTAAACTGGCCAGCAGTATAAAAATCAACCAAAATTACCCTAGAAATACTATAGGGTTATACAATAATTTCTGCTGAGCCCCCAAATGGAGCCCTATTTTAAAAATTTTTGCTGTAATAGAAAGGAAACCCTTCAGGGATTTAAGGAAGGATATAAAGAACAAATCCCTTGAGCAAAAATTTTGAGTAGCGGTATCGTAAACCGGCCAGCAGTATAAAAATCAACCAAAATTACCCTAGAAATACTATAGGGTTATACAATAATTTCTGCTGAGCCCCCAAATGGAGCCCTATTTTAAAAATTTTTGCTGTAATAGAAAGGAAACCCTTCAGGGATTTAAGGAAGGATATAAAGAACAAATCCCTTGAGCAAAAATTTTGAGTAGCGGTATCGTAAACCGGCCAGCAGTATAAAAATCAACCAAAATTACCCTAGAAATACTATAGGGTTATACAATAATTTCTGGTGAGCCCCCAAATGGAGCCCTATTTTAAAAATTTTTGCTGTAATAGAAAGGAAGCCCTTCAGGGATTTAAGGAAGGATATAAAGAACAAATCCCTTGAGCAAAAATTTTGAGTAGCGGTATCGTAAACCGGCCAGCAGTATAAAAATCAACCAAAATTACCCTAGAAATACTATAGGGTTATACAATAATTTCTGCTGAGCCCCCAAATGGAGCCCTATTTTAAAAATTTTTGCTGTAATAGAAAGGAAACCCTTCAGGGATTTAAGGAAGGATATAAAGAACAAATCCCTTGAGCAAAAATTTTGAGTAGCGGTATCGTAAACCGGCCAGCAGTATAAAAATCAACCAAAATTACCCTAGAAATACTATAGGGTTATACAATAATTTCTGCTGCGCCCCCAAATGGAGCCCTATTTTAAAAATTTTTGCTGTAATAGAAAGGAAACCCTTCAGGGATTTAAGGAAGGATATAAAGAACAAATCCCTTGAGCAAAAATTTTGAGTAGCGGTATCGTAAACTGGCCAGCAGTATAAAAATCAACCAAAATTACCCTAGAAATACTATAGGGTTATACAATAATTTCTGCTGCGCCCCCAAATGGAGCCCTATTTTAAAAATTTTTGCTGTAATAGAAAGGAAACCCTTCAGGGATTTAAGGAAGGATATAAAGAACAAATCCCTTGAGCAAAAATTTTGAGTAGCGGTATCGTAAACTGGCCAGCAGTATAAAAATCAACCAAAATTACCCTAGAAATACTATAGGGTTATACAATAATTTCTGCTGCGCCCCCAAATGGAGCCCTATTTTAAAAATTTTTGCTGTAATAGAAAGGAAGCCCTTCAGGGATTTAAGGAAGGATATAAAGAACAAATCCCTTGAGCAAAAATTTTGAGTAGCGGTATCGTAAACCGGCCAGCAGTATAAAAATCAACCAAAATTACCCTGAAGATGTTTGTTGCCTTGAAAGTTCGTATTTTGGGATTTTCGGAAATGGTGATTCCGAATACGATATACCTTCATATTGTGTAATTTATTATTATATAATACATTAGATTGTATAATTTATCATTATATATTTTTACATGAGTTAAGCTTATAACTGTCACTTACTTTCTTTTTCACCAAAATTTATTAATTTTAGATTGGTAAACTAGCAATGATATGGAAACGTAGGGATTTTGTTTTGTAAAAGTACAATTTATTAAGATTTTTTATACTATTACACATTTTATTTATTCAAGCTTTTTTAAGGAAACGTGTCGGATTCAACTACATACGTTTGCATTCACACCGTTTACTTGAGAATCATTTCCTTAATCATGAAATCGCATCACGATGCAAGAAATATGTTTGCATATGCTAAAGCGAGGTCAAGTAATGAACCAATTCTGAAGATACGCGCTAATAAGATTGCGTTCAGTCCACTGTAAATCCTCAGACCAGACAGAAAAACATTTAGATTTATTCTGTCTTATTGGCATTGCATCGCAACACATTTCGTGGCAACAAATATTTAAATTAAATTAGGTTTCGATTATGAGCACAGTTTCGAATGGTAGCCAACGGAAGTAAGAAATATATTGTTGTTTATTGTATAGGAAGGAAAAGGAATATCGTAAGAAAAACGCATATAATTTAATTTTCCCAACGATCCATTTAACAACTGGCAAAAAGGCATTTTCAATATATTTTTAGCAGGAATTTGCACAAAGATCAGGAGGTGCCGGACATGGGAAAAGTTTGTTTTCTTAGACTGTGTACACACTGCAGGTTTTTGCATTTTGCACGTTTTGGTAATATAACAAAGGAAAATTATTGCCTTCCAGAAGTTTCATGCTTCCACCATATGTTTGCTATCATGATTCACTTCCGACGCCCCGTCTACAATTCGTGTTGAGAATGGTCACGATTAAGTTTGTTAATTTAAAGCATCCTCTTACAATCAATATCACGTACACATTTAAATAAACCAAATGTTGCTTTCCTATATTTTTTGTAAACAAAAATTAAAAAGGTTTATTGAATTTATATTATGTTATTATAAAATTTCTTCTAACGATTTCATAATCCCTTTAATTTTTTTTGACACAAAATTAAGATTTTTAAAATGGCAGACAAGATAGCGGCTAGAAATTGTAAATTTCAATAGATTTTCATGAATATTGGTGTTTGGAGTTTTTGGAGATGCTGATTCTGCTTTCAATTTAGAAATCATGATAGTAAACTCAATATGACGAACAAATGTTCCACTCTTCAAAATAATATGTATCATGAGAAAATAAATTAGAATGGTTGGTTTAATACCCAATGATTTATTGAACATTTACATGTGTGATGAAACGTTTAAGCAGACGATAATTTCTATATCGAGTAAGCAACCACCATAAGGTTTGCAGCTTTAATTTTTTCAATAACGTAACGATGAAACGGTTTTGTATCACATCTAACGAGTTTTGTAACACTCCTTCACTTCCTTATCTCAGTGAAATACCAAAATTTGAGCATTTTAGGAGTATTTAACTAAGTAGCATATTTTATAATACACTCAGCTAGTAACCTATAAATGGAAAAATGTAAATTTTGGTGTGGTTATTTATATTTTGATATATCGAGCGAAATGCTCTACATATATTTATAGTTAATAAATATATTTATATCGCTCCGAAAATGGACCAAGCAATAATATTTAAATCCGGAGATCAGCGAGATAGATGGGTAGATGGTTTGACACTCCCACTTCTGTCCCACCGGTTTTTGTTTATGGGCTTTATATAGAAGATTCGCTAAACTTAGTCAGTTGTGTCAACAGCGAGCCACACTCAGTTGCCGACGAGAAGGAAGTAAGAAAGTGTTCGAGTGTCCATGAGAAGGTCGCTTAATGTATGTTAATGTCTTCGGGAGATGACTCTAATAAATTTGCATAATTTTCACTTTACCGCTCCACTCCACATGGCTGAGTCGCTCGTTAGTCGCTAGCTTTTTAGCAGAACTAGCCGCTAGTGCGTTTGCCGACCCGGCGCGGCTCCGACGGCGTGTTTGCATTCATGTGGTATTACGGCATACATGGAGCTGGTCGCGACCGGTAGGAGTGGTTTGCAAAATATCTACATAAATTATTTAATAAAAACGAACATAGCACTACCGGCCTCTGATACACGGCCTTTGGCGACGACTGTAAAACAATTATAAGGGATTAGACGTTTTTTTTCGGAAGAGCTCTCAAGCCGACAACATATCATTAATTAAAATGGATTTTATCCAGAAATAGGCATACGTGTGCGTAGCCGTTTTAATTTCTTTTCGAAAGGTTAAAAAAAAAACTAATGAGTTGTCGATTTGAGGGCTAGTCTCTCATTGAATTTTAAATATTTGCATACAAACGCAGGAACTGGGCGAGTAAATATGGGCAACATGATTACCGAAAAGAGAGGTAAACGCTAATTCTTTAAGAAATCACAGGGTGATGTAAAATATCTTGATTCTTATGGACTTTAAGCAATAGGCTTCTTCATTGATTTTAGTGAGATGTCAGTTTAAAGTATCTGTCGCTTGAACATCAAATTGAAACTGAAGTACGTAGGTAAATTGCAAAATTTCATTCGAATTAATTCAACCAATCGATCAAATAAATAATTTTCCCGTACAAACATTTACACCCCCTTATGGATTTCCGAGTAAAAATATCTAATTTTTTAGTAGGTACGCCTACAATGCGACCAAAGCAACACCCAAACATTTTTAATTTTTAAGCCCGCCTATGTTGAACCGCGTCTTAAACAACTCCGAATTTCTTAAAACACGCTCTTAACAAATCCGGAACGCGGAACAATAGCCCCAAAACGCGCCTGAAACAGGTCCGAAACACGACCGCAACAAGCCCGAAATGCACCTGCAACAGGACCGAAACGCGCCCGCATGATCTTATTTCTCTTCTATGCTACGGGCGGTGATTCGGATTTGTCCAAAAAATTTAGAGGTTTATGATTGGCATACATAAATAAAATACGTTTCATGCTTACCTAATTTATACAAATTTGAGCCTATTGGGGGATCTACATATGCATGTCATAAAACGCAACTATTGTCCAATTTTATAACAGGTTTTATTGGGCGTTGATCGTCAGTTACTAATTCTTTTTTTATATATGCAAATACGTATATGTATATGATACTATATATGGAAATCGAATAATTATACTGGCTAAATTTACTGCGCTGTTGATTAATGGCACCCATTAATTAAGTATTAAGCAACAGAAATAATATCGCCATGTGGTACCAATTAAAGTCATCTAAAAAATTTTTCCATGTGCAGAAGATGACTAAAATCGAATGTTTCCCATCATCAGTCAAGCCTCCTTAGAAATACACGGTTTAAATAATTAAATAATCGGTCGTGATGCGCACTGCATATATCCTCCCAGTTACCCACATATCATACGAATCCAACTGAGCTGTCGGGAGTAATTAAATTTTATCATTTCATCAGTGTCGTATGCAAATTATCTTCTTCACTAGCATGGTTATCGTGCAATGTCTTCAGCGTATTTAACAAAAGTGTCGCGATATCAAGCACATCAGAAAATTCAATTCGCGCACTTGAGGATAAACCTGCGAAAGGTAAATATTAGGTAACTTGTATGCGGGAAGCGAGAACGCGAAATGACATAGCGCGCTCAAAATAATTCAGTTTATAAGATATGCGCCTCGAGCCAGAAATAAAAATTTCGGTCAAGATATCTACCGAGAACATTTGCAGTAGTGTCGTCAATTTCATCCAGGGAGATTAGTGGTTTTAGACTCTTAGCTGCTTTTCTAATCGATAATATCGCAAATCCCATAAATTAGAGCGGTAAATTCTAAATTTTTTGCGCACACCTACGATTTTATGTAAATGTTATAGGCATAAGTCTTATTGGTTTTTGGTTTCATGAATTAGAATCAAATCAATCACTTGACATCATTCGTATAACTTCCTCCGCTACTTTCTTATTTTTTGAAGTTCATTGAACCTCTTCTATAGGTATTCGTAACTTTTATGTACATTATATTAGGTTTTTGCTTTATTTCCTTATTAATAAATTAATATTGGTGGAATATGTTCTGAATTATAGTTTCAGTAAACGATTAAAGATGATTCTTCATAATTATTACAATGAGGTCCAAAATAAGAATTTTAATTAGAGTTCAACATTTAATATATATTAAGTAGCATCAATATAATAAAATAATAAGTTCAATATGGGTCTTCAATGGACAGTGAATGCTTATGTTATATGCTAGAATACTAGACTGCAAAAGCAGTCGTAAGACCTTCATACGTTCAAAAAATTGTTAAAATATTCATATTCCTAAAGTTGAGCTATAAGTTTGCAAATGTAATCGAAATGTTTTATTTTTAATCGATAGTTTTTTAAATATAAAAATCTGTTTATCTGGATTAGGATGCTTTTCGCAAGGTTTGTCCAAATGCTTCAACCGATTCGGGCAAATGAGGTCCTTTTAGGTTCGTATTTACACTGAGAATGTTATATCTTATTTTAGCCTTAAGGGCTTAACTACAAAACATATGTTTTATTTTAATTTTACGATACAAAATGGCGGCACAGCCAGGAAAACAAAAAATTTCGGACTTTCGACATGGGCGTACCGCTACAGGTCACAATTTTTAATCTGGAACAAAAAAATAAAAAGTTTCTTAAAATATAGTTCTAAATCTAGTGAATGTCGTAGGATTTTTTTGAAATATTGATTTTTAAGAAAATGGCGTTAATTTAAACTTTATTTTCTTGTTTTCTCGAACAACATTTACCGAAAATCGCTTATAAAATCTATAAAAATCAAGTTATCAAAAAAATCCTATGACATTCACTAGATTTTGGACTATATTTTAAGAAACTTTTTTGTTTTTTGTTCCAGATTAAAAATTGTGACCTGTAGCGGTACGCCCATGTCGAAAATCCGAAATTTTTTGTTTTCCTTGCTGTGCCGCCATTTCGTATCGTAAAATTAAAATAAAACATATGTTTTGTAGTTAAAGACCAGTACTTTCATATGCCCAAAACCTCATATCTCTATCTAGTTCCAATCGTCCATGAGACGTCTCAGAAAATCACGTAAAATTTAGAGAACACAAGGTGATATTACCCCTTAAGAAAATACTTGTCGGATAGTAGGTCTGCAGATCAAAAGCTTTGGACGTTCATTACTGGAATATAAAAAACAAAAAAGCCTTCATCACATACTATACATGAACAAATGTATTTGAAGACAGGATAGCTGGAAGTATTATATTTGCGAATTTTTAATTCACAATTTGCATGGAAAACGCGACGTATATGTACATTTACCTATTCTAAGTTTTATGTTGATCCAAAGAAAATCTGTTTCCAAACGAATGCGCTTATTTCTCGAAAATTGCATAATCTAAAGCATCAGACACTGCTTTTATTGAGATTGTTTAAAACATCGAAAAGAGCATTAATAATAAACGATGCATTTCTGCTCCATTGTCTTATAATCGCAGCCATTTATCACAAATGCAAACGAAAATAAATCAACTGATCTTTTATCCTTCGATTCGATTGCAGTGGGCCTGTCCAGGCCGCCGCTGTGTCGCAAAAATTTTTGGGGGCTTGTCAATGAGTCGTCCAGCGAAGATGATCATGCGGAAAAATCATTAATCATATTCTTATCTCACGGTTATTTTGCGGAAAACAAAGAAACGAGCCATTTCTTAGTTTGAAATGATCACTGGTCCATTCTCGTTCCATCATAACAAACAGAGGGCTGACAATTTGAATTAACACGATCACTGATCGATTCGCATCTGAAAGCGAAAGCGGAAAACCATTCACAATCGAAGGCATTTAAGCGCGTCTAGACGACGAGATATCAATTAACATGGATCGTTCTGTTCTCCCATTGAATTCGCCTGGGATAGGCAGCTAATAATGCCATCAATCTTGCAGAATCTTAGTTTGATTTGCATTGTGCGATCGGCTCCCGGTGAATTATTGCCTCGGGCTGGGGTAACGCACCAGTCGCACTAGTCATGCTTATTCCGTAAATGGGACTAACTCGTGTTTAACTTAAGTGGATGTGACAACTCTGGAAATTTATTTTCTGTCCAGGAACGTTTGTAGCTCTTTGTCTTAGCATCAAACAGAGTTCTTCTAACTGTCCATTGTTCTTGAACTTTTTTAATGGGCCACATATTATCATACATATTAATATTTAATTTATTGGTAGCCTTGTAAATGAAGTGCTAAATGCAATTTCTCTTTGTTCTGCATTTTGAGACTATTCTATACCCACTTTTTTAATAGCTTAGGTGTAATATAATATAACAGGAAAATATCAATTATCTTCAAGTTAAACTTTCTATGTATAATTTAAATGTCATATTACTTATTAATTTATTGAAATTTAAAATATAATTTATTCACAATTCAGAAATTTTTTAACAGCAAAATTTTTAAATACATGTATACCAGCAGAAATTTCAAGTCAAGGATTCAATATATCGCTTACCATCTTTCGTAAAAGTGATCGAATTTTCTGTTCTATTATGAATATTCATTTTTTTTTTTTACCTAACTATTATTGAAATTTGTTAAATTTAGGCAACATTTTAAGACCAACATTTTAAATACATAAAGCGTTTACTTTCGGACTTCTGTGGCCACCCTCAGGCTCAGGCTGTTTTTGGTATATTTTTTCCCTAAATCCCCGAAGCGCCTACTTTCATTTAAGACCAACATTTTAAATATAGTGTTGAGTTTCGGCCGTTTGCGGAAATGGGTATCCGTTTTGCTCTATAGTTCTTTTTCTAAATATTTTGCAAAGAAATACATAAAAATCCAATGCAGATTTTTCCATAACAATATCTTTCAGTGTATTTTTTTCACTCACTGTTTTTTGTAGTATTTCCTCCTCTAGTCCGACCTATTTCTGTTTTCTCAGAAGCGGCTTCTTTCCTTATATATTTTTTTGTTGGTCTAACATTTATGACTTCAGATGTTTTATCTCTAAACGAATTTTCGAAAGACTATAGGTGTTAAAATTTCGGACTATCTACTCTTTCCCAATATTCATCTTAATGTTAAGTTTACTGCATTCGAGGTCTAAATTTAACCTTAAAAAAGATCTGAAACACCTGCTGTTTGTGCAATAAATTTATTTAAAAAAAGTAACGCTTACAACTTAAGCGCGAGTTAGTTTTAGAGTTGCTTTTATGTAATACAACTTTGTGTAAGAAATTTTTGTATTCAATGTCCATTTTCCCCAATGAAAAATTTCACGAAGTTCTAAAAAAATAAATTTGATGAGACGAAAGCAGCAACTATACTGATTAAGCTCTCCAATTTCCTTTTAGCAACTAGGAACTTCTGAGCTGACCCAACTTAAGTGTAATCTATCAAAGAAACCAAGCCGGGCCCATCTTTTGCATTTGTATTCGTAACCGAAAATTAATAGAAATGTTCCCATAATCGCCAAGGCAAATTGGTAGACTATCTTCCTATTTTGAAGTCAACCGATTCGAAGCAGAAAAAGTTCAGAGAACAATAAGAAGACGCGTGACCTTGCCATCAGCTTAAGCAATCGGCGAGTCAGTTGCCTTCTTTAATTAATAAGATCGGCCAAAGTAAATGACCAGACAAGTTGATCGATCTCCTCAAAATGACTGAAATAGTAAGGCACATTTTTCGCGTTTCAAAGAAGCTTCTCTTAATTTTTTTTCCGCGTTGTCTTCTTTTTTTTTTTGGCTGTCTTCATGTCCATTCCTTGGCAGCGTCTTAATCATTATGAATTGGCGCTAAGTCTGCAGGGGCAATCACAGCTAATTGATTTGCTCTTGAGCCAAGTATTTCTCGTTGTAAGGGATGAGTAACGCAATGGCTGAGTGCTTTCCTATCACTTCTTACATTGTCTCGCTATTTAGTTCCTTTTTTATATTTTAAACGATCTTCATTCATCGATCGAATTGCCACATCAATTTCGTTTCAGGAATTTTCAATCTAACTTGCGCAGTAGAAGTTATCAGTAGGCAATACGGACGAAGAATTAACGAAATCATCAATGAATATATGATACAATTATATGATATATGTATGTATGTATCCTTATCCCTATATAAAGTCTTAAAGTTGCTTAGTTTTTAGGGTTACGTAGCAAAACAAGGAAGTTTCGCCATTCCCGTCTGTATGTCACGTATAGATAAGCAAATTTAGCCGCAAATATGAGAAGTGGGAATGAAAAAATAATATTGACTTACCATCGAGTGGGATATCGTTTAAAACGCAATTTAAAATCATTGTGAGGTTTTTTAAACCATTTTTTAAAATAATGCTCCATTTTTGCATTAGTATCAAATTGTGCCATTTTCATTTAGGCTTGTTTCAGCCAAGATATCAGCCTGAACGCAATATTGGAAAAACCTGAAAAAAGTCTAAAATACTTACACAGTCCGAGATACCAATTTATGCTTATATTTGAACTCGAATCGGAAAACAATAAGTTTGCACGCTAAGGCTTTTTGACCTACGAAAATTTTCATAGCTTCTGTTGAGCTCAATTTAATACCCTCTTTGAATCGATTTTATCGTTTGTTATAACAGCTACGGGATCGCTTTTTTATTGCTTCGATATTTTTAAAACTTTACTAAAGATACATACATATGCAATTCATACTCTATAGTCTATATTATCATACAGGTTGCTTTTTATTCGCCTTATATAAGATTTAGGATGCAATATATTGCCATGGATTGTATTTGGGAGTTGTTGGTGATGCTGATTATGAGCTCCAAAGCAAATTTTCTACCTCTGTGATTTGAACTGAGTGATTTTTAAATCCGTTGAATATTGAAAACGCATTTTTGAAATATGTCAATTTAGTTTTATAAAAAAAAGCAATAAAATGTCTTCAGGCAAGGTAATACGTTATTGAAGGTAAGGTAAATATACGTTATTGAAGCACTTTTATATGCTATTTATAAATAAATTTGTCAATGTTGTTCTGTCAACACAATTTGAACTGATTTAAAATCAAAAATCAGTTAGAAACAGAAGTTTGATATGTACCATGATCAAAATATGCACTGCTTAGATTGGATTTTTCTACATGAATTAAAAGATTTCTTTTCTGAGAATTTTTTTTCGACTCGTTTATAGTTCCATTGAAAATCAAGTGTATATTTTTCAAAGAAATTCACTATTTTATCTAAACAATTTTATAACTTTTCGGCGCATCACAAATGGCACATGCATATACAACCCAATTTTGTTCCAATGTAATCAAGACCTAGTCTAGTTGAACCAGGTTTAAGGTATGAAACTCGATTTAAATTTAATCAAAATTGAAAGCATAAATCTTGAATTTGTTAAACTTTCAAAGAGGCAAACAAAGCTGACGAAAGAGATACAATGGGAACGATCAGCATAATATTCAACTGTAACATACAGAATACCCAACATCCAAAAAGTAGTCGATTTCTCGAACAAAAAATTATGTTTCTCCACTGAAATTACTCTTAGTCAATCTCCTCACGGGCGCTTCAAAGAGATCATTTAATTTTAGCCCCAAACTGAAGATCATTGGCCGGACGCGCGTCCAAGAAAGCCAGCCTTTACTTTACGCTGATCGAATGCTCTTTTCGCATCCGTTGGGAGCTAAAACAAAACGCATAACTAAAGCCATGTGCAAACGTGAAGTCAATTCATAGCATAATGCCACTATATAGCCGAGGAGACTCCGCAAAAATCGCCCAGCAACCAGACAAGAGTCAAGACTCAAGACTCCTACCGCAGCGGCAAAACTGACGATCAGACAGATCAGTCGCGAATACCGACTTGATTCAGTTGGTTTTCGGTGCTCGCGCGTTTCGGTGTCTTCTCGCGGTCTTTAGGGAAAAGATTCTAATTTCCGCAAAAAGTAAGAAACTCAATTGGTTTCACCGAGCAAATTAGTACTAAAAACCTCTCTTAACGAACGTAAAAATTCTAGAATTGCTCGCTCGTAACTAAAGTTTTGGTCACTTAAATAGCTGGTTAAAACATATTTATTCGCGATCGTCGTCCGCGTGGATTGTGCACATAGCAACGTGCGGTCCTCCCACAAAAATTCTCATAAAATTTTTTCATTTACACCTTGGGAGGAAATTATAGAACTACATATAGTGATACAGCAGATATCGCGCGGGAATTCTGCGAAAAATTCGAATTTTCATGGATTGATCAATTGGCTAAGATTCGGATCGCGAACGAGTTCAAGTTCAATGTTTCTAACCAAAATCCCCATGTGTTCCCGCAGATTAAAATAGTGCTGTTGTCTACGCCCGGCTGTTCACTTTTTTTGAATTTTCGCAAAGGTAAAAGTGGACAAGAAAAGAGGCGATCTAAAGTGCTCCTCCGTGCGATCGATGGGAATGTTGTGAAGTCAGTTCGGTTTCTTTTTGGGTCTGCTTTTCTTAAATATGTTAAAATATTCGTCTTGGAAAGCTATAAGTGACTGTGCAGTGTGGACATAGATAGGATATCCCGAGAGACACCTAACCTTTCGTAGCGTGACCGAACCGATCGTTGAGCTTTTTAGAAGTAAGTAGCAAGTCTAGCGTACATTCGTCGGTTAAAGATCGCTTTTTTGTTCGTGCGATCAATGCGACGAATGCAACGTTGTGCGCCAAGAATATAAAATTTTTTTTAAAAGAAACAACTGCAAGGACGCCGTCATTTAAATCATATAAAATGTTCCCAGACCGGGTAGTTTTTAAATTTTTCTGTTCTTAATGTCTGTTGTATGTACGTGGGCAGATTGACGTTGAACCTGTTGTCATTCGCATATAGAAATCTTGAAAGAACTAAGTTTTTGCAATATAAATATATCATTTTCAGCCAGCTCGAGATACTTGTTGAGAATTTTTGGCTAAAATCAACGAAAACAACTGCAATTTTGTTACTTAAGAAGATTCGACGCGACAATTGTCGCGTTTTATAGTGTTACTAAATTTGGAATTTCGTGCCAAAATTAAGCAACCGAATCGTTAAATTGGTGATCGATTCGCTTTCAGCGGCGCTAAGGTTTCTGAACGATTTGAATTCGCGACTGCATTGCATTGTTGTCGAATGGCTGAAGAGTCTATTATTATTATTTTTATTATTATCCGCTTCATTGGTTCACTGACTTTTATCCCCCAACTAACCTTGGCCAACGCACAGTTCAAGTAGCGTCGCGGCACACCGAAGTGACTCGACGCAGATGCAACGATCAATCTTGTTCTTGGCTGCCTTTGGATGACGGGTTCTTACCACAAATGCCGCATTTTTATATAGGGTCTTTTGAGAATTGAGGATAGGAGGAAATTTTTGTGTGTAGCTCACGATATTTGATGCAATTCTCATTTTTATGGTAATCCTCTACTTAAGAGATGCATGCTAATTTATTTTCGCAGCATATGTAGGAGTGGTTAGACACAACGAGGGATTTAGTAGACAGTGACAGCATCAATTTCCATTAATAACTGGCATAAATTGGTAGTTATATTCCATTCTAAAATCCGGCCTAGTCTCGTCGGAGCAATGGCATTTAATAGGCCTATGTATGCTGCAGCGAAACACCTTTTATTTACGCTTTCTGAGTCATAGGCAATTGGGTTAACGAGATACTGCTGCACTTATCGCGGTGGACGAAAGAAATGAAGATGTTAGGAAAGTGTTTCTACCTTACCCACAGAGCAGGTTTATTTATTTTTTCTTATAGTGGCAGGTTGTCTGACCACTTGGAAAAATGGGAGTTGAATGGAATTTTATAATGACAGAAGCGGAGGCCGATCATCACAGGAAGGCTTTAATTTAGCACATGTCTTCAAATTATTACCTTTCAATAAACGTGATAAACACTCACCGCAAAAACGGTGTGCATTTTGTAGCATTTAGAAGTACGAACTTAACTTGTTTTTAATAAATCATATCCCCTTGAAATTGTTATTAAATTTCACTAATTAAAAGAGAGTTTACCGGAAAATTCCAAAGCTATGCATATTGATTATTATTATTATAATATTATATTTGTGCATATTTATTATTATATTATCGCAAATTGTTTAGTGACCCCTAGTGTAAATAAAATTCACTATCACTAAATTGGCAAGCAATAGTACAATTTCTCTAAACCTAAGTTGGTCAGAAGCAGTATACTTCAGATTTGCTACTACATACTTAATTGTTTATGCTATTCCACTGGAATTCCCTTTCTAAAATGGTTATAAGTTTGTATAATTTATTTTAAATGGTTATATAATCTTCATGGGTAGTGAAAAAGTATTGAACGTCTTCTATTTGTTACAATAAAATAAAGATTGAAAATTTAATTTAAACTACAATTTTTTTTATGATTAACATAACTCAGCCAAATGTTATTACATATTTCAATATCTCAGTCAATTTTCCTGACTTTTGCATTGCCCAAAAAAAATGAGTTTATTATATAACATAATATTTTATTTTTGCTAAATTAAATATGTATTGTTACCTATAATAAACATCATCGGTCTATGATTTTTAGGGCCCTAAGTATGATTTTTTGAACTTTACTTACTTACTACTTTTCAGACTCACAAAGTAGAAATGAGGAATCATCGAAATAATTCACTTCTGCTTTATAAAACGCTATAACTCTGCTAAAAATAAACTAATTTAATCAAAATAAGACTCATTGAAAAAGATTTCTTTGTCTATATAAAAGAACTAGAATAAAACAAAAAATAATTGATTTGTTTTACTTCAGAGTAAACGATTTACAAATACATAATGTAACCGCACAGATATTTGAGATTTAACCGGCTTCTTGAATATGAGATATTACAAATCAAGATTACGTTCAAAATGGGAACAATTTTAGTAAGTGGTAGTTATTGTCTACGCTTAAATGCACAAAGTTCTCCAAAGAGTTAAGGTAATACACAATTTCCATTTAGCAAAGCATTTAAAAAGAAACGTTTTTTATATTGAGCTCTAAATCTAATCGAAGCGTTTAAATACGTATGACGTTTATTAATTTAATTTTTACTGGATCTATCTCTCAATGTACAGACAATTGAAAATAAAATAAAATAACCGATCGTTAAAGAAAATGAAATAAGATGCGCTAAGTAGTATCATCCCAATAAATCTCGCAATTATAGCTCTTTGTTGTTAATGAAAGAGGCACGATGATATTCAAACGCATAAAATAATATTAAACCTTTTATTTTTGCTGCTGCGGATAATCACCCGAGAACTTAATTCCCGATTTAATACTTTACATCGGTCATCGGCATATTTGGAGCTTGCAAATATTTAATCGATCGAACAAAGCCTCGTCCTGCTATCTGTCGCGGATTTCTGAAACAAGGAAAGTATTGGCACAGGTCAAAATGAGCATGCAAATCGCAATTAATGCGAAGGCTAAGTGTATTTTTATCAGCCGCTTTGTACTTCGGCGAAGCTGAATAATTGGCTCGTAAAGTTCTTTATGACGGCACATGTGCCTTTTACCTCCCAGCTCGAATAAGAAAGAATAGTTTTTGTTTCGACAACAGCGATATCTTGGTCGTCTTATTAACGAGGCTTTATTATTTATTAATTGGAATTTGTTTCGCTTGGCATGAGCAACTATCTCAGCCGAACGATGACATTAATTCATTTATGCATTGCAATAAAAAAAACTAAAACTTCTTAATGAATAACAACAATGCAATAATTATTTAATCTCTATAGTAAGATGTAGTAGATATGTTGAGTTTTTCTCTATAAAATATTAATTTATTTATATTAATAAAATATGTCGTTGCTTATAATACAGTATCAATGCAAATCTATTTTCTCAATATGTTTGTAGATTAGATTTCCTACTATCTCGCCTGGACTTTTGTTATTTTATTGTTTAGGGTGATTTGGCTCTTTAACAATCTTTAAAATGTGTAAATATGTAAATATGTAAAATCATCCCAAAATTAGTAACACTAATGTGGGATTAGAAAGCAGAAAAAGCAACCGAACAAACGTTGATCAGGATACCATGCAGAATCAATTTGTATATTGCCGCCAGGACCTTAGTAGGACACCCTGTATATTGTAAAAAATAACACGAATTGACATGCATACATTATTAGTGAAATCAGAAGTTATAGTAAAATAAAAATTGCATCGCACTTGCTGGACCCTTTTGAATGTTAATTTGTACGAATAGAATGTCGCTGTTTTAATTACAATTATATGCACAGCACTGTAAGTTTAATATGGTCTCAGATGCACTACAAGAAAAGGGATATAATGTTACATATACCAAATTTAAACTATATTGCTAAGAGTTTTTAGGTTTGCAATGCCTTACATTTTTATTGCAAATTTTTAGGTTCATTCCATTGCACCACCTCTAATCTTCGGGATGTCTCTTGAATTCCTAATATCGAATCTATATAGAAAACAAATAGAGCAGTGTTACCCACGACAGTTACTTTTCTTATTTTTAGTCTAAATTAATGACCTACTATTATTTCCTCTGATATTCTAGAAACTTTTGCTGACGATGCTATTTTTAGTTAAAATAAGATATTTAGAGCCTGCATCGAGCTAAGATGAGTTCAAACGTGCTGTTGAAGTTGCAAAGTTAATCGTCTGAGTTCATATATAAAAATCCTTGTATATCAAAGTTCACACATGTTCAAAAAGTTTACGGCAGCTTTTGACCACTAAGTCTCGGCGAATAATTACCATTTTATTTTTTTAAATTAAAGCTGAAAACGTGATGGGATATTTTCCTTCATGAATTCGTAGTCTGTAAAAAAAAGTCTTATAGAAATGATATATCAGGGGCGCATTCACTCTTCATTGTATTTGGTCTTGTATTTAATTTAATTTAATTTAATATTAAAATTTACTCATACGTATTTATCGTTCAAACTAATTGCTTTGTCATTTAACCAGTTGATCAAAATTTTACAAGGGTATAGTAATTTTTGCTACAGGGTGCTCACTCTTCATTGTAAGCAAATACCACAAATTTGCTATTTGAATAAAAATACATCGAAAAGTGAATAGTATTGACGGTGGCAAGATTTTCAAAGATCACAAAATTTCTAACTAACTTCTGAATCTTTCTGGTATTTACATACATATGCTGATCATAAGAAATATTATTGTTGACCATTTCCTTTTTTTTGCGCAATTAGTGACTTGGTTTGGCTATATATAAAGTGTTATTTTATGTTGTTTTATGTGTAAATGTTGTTCAGTTGTGTCATGAATTAATAGCATGGTAAATGAGCACAATCAATATGTCTAATGACTCGCAATTACCTAATGTATTCGTACACTTCAACCAACGCAGTAAAATTTCAAAATTGCATCTGACACTGATTTGGCTGAAGCTAGAGCACGAGTCAAAATGTAAGTTTGTCATTTTCAAGTTTTCTGCAGAGTTGATTTCTTGGGGCACGATACACTCCCATGTGCAGAACCTCAATTATCATTCAATTTTAAATTAATCTAGCGGCACTGCGGCAATCCAATTTGCATTGATTAAACAGATGACCGCCTTGACTCATGCCATCCTACGACAACAAACCATTCGCATATTGAGCTTATTGCCGATCAACGCGAGATTCAATCTTCAGATTCTGATCAATAATTCTTGTTTTTTTTTTTTTTGTTTAATTTCAGTTACACTCGTGGACGATAAATTGAGGACAGCCAATTTTGACGAAAAATGACGACGCGGTGGAAACAAAAATTCTGTGTGACACTTGCGATCGTAGCCGTTGCCAGTCTGCTGCTGATGCTCATACTTTTGTGGTCAGCAGTTAGCAATGGCATGCTTTCGACAAGCAGCCGGAGCAGCATAAACGTCGGCGAGACGAATCTGCCTTCGAGAGGTGCAGAGGCCCCCAGGAGGGAATCAGGCAAGTACCTACAATGGGGATTTACTCGGAACACATTCCAAAAGACTGCAAATCTTTTTGGATTCAAACGAAAAATTCAACAATTTTCGGTGTCACGTTTGTGTTTTGTTTCGTGACTCGTTCGGCGGCGGCAACCTGACACCAACCGGTCAGCTAAACCGGTGGGTTTTCATCACAATTTCGCTACTAAATTTTTCCTGGCTGGGCAGCACAGCACGCCCCGCCGTCTAGTTTTGTTCTCTTCAATTTCAGCAACCTTTGCAATTTTTACCAAATTTGAGCTTTCCTAAAACATCACGCCATTCATAAGTTGGTCGCTTTTTTTTCCCGCTCTTTTTTATTTTCAACGGGCACATTCACGCGACCGTCCAATTTTATTTTGCTTTTACTGCAACAAATTGGTTGAATTCATGAATGCGCGAAATTTGATGGCATCATCGATACACTTCCTATCTATTGATTTGTATCAGCGGTAGCCTTTCTTTGCATCTCTTTAGTCAATTAATTCGTTTTTGGTAGCAAGTTATCAATGTATGCTCTTTTTTTAATCCGAGAGCGGAACGAATAGAGGTAATCAAATTGGGTTCAACAACCAATCTTTGTATATTCAATTGACCTTAGAAATTGTTTCCTCAAAAATTGATGAAATTTTTAGGCATTTGTAGCTTAATTGAGCATTTAATTTGAGAGACATTCGTAAAAATTACCTTTCTCATTTAATATTATTATTAACTAAAGCCTATCTTATAGGTACTATCTGAAAATTGTATATTGCTATAATATTTATTTTTTGAGTCGTATAGACATGGACAATATATTTTATAGATTCCATTGTATTATTAATAATTCACAAATTGTATTTATCTATGTATATTTTTATAATATTATAATTAAAAATAAATATTTACCTTTTTTTCCACATATTCCATACCAATTTTTAAAAAATATTTCTATAACAAACTTTTATTACCTTTTTATTAATTTCATAAATGCATAAATGCACAGAGGCTTTCAGATTCCTCTGATTTCTCAAATTAATTTTGAAACAATTCTTATTTTCAAAAGTTCCTTTGAGAAACATCATAGGCATTAGCCGCTAAACAATTTAAAAGCCTTACATTCTAAAGTAAGAATTAATATTATTAGAAAAATGTTTCATTTATTGATTATTGAATGGACTTCTTCCATCTTCTGAAAAAAAAAAAAAATCTTGCAGTAAAATTTCATAGTAAATATTAAATTACTCATATTTTTTCTAAAAGTGGACTTTTTATCAGTTCTATATAAAATCATTCGATTAATTTCCTCATATTTTTTAATTAAGAACGATAATTAGGTTTCATAATCACATAGGTTTCAATTTTCTTTTTAATTTTTGATTTTTTATTTGTCAAGCTATTTAAATATTTATGAAATTCACTTGCATGTTAATGAGTCAAGAGTTAATGTTTGAAATATGTTAATGAATAAAAACAAATTTTTCTTTCTGTAACCATGTAATGTCCCCACGTTATGGAAAATTAAGTTAGAAAATATCAATAGACTTTAATTTCTGAGAAATATTTCTAAGATAAAATTAGTATACAGGAAAGAGTTTGTGTTGTAGTATTTGAGTCACGATATTGTTAAAAATTAATATTAATTTATTTCAAGTTTTTTGTTCCTTCAAAAAGAAGAAACTAACTTTTAAAATTCAAGAAATAAGTATTCGTATAAATACATTGCAATGTACATAGGTATAAGCATTACCAGTCGATATATATATACATATCTAATAGTTTGCTTACTACATATAGTAAAATCCGTAAACAAATGTTGAATAAGGCACGTGACAATCTCGACAGAAAGAACTGTTTCTGTCACGTCCCCTTTATGTAATGCGATTCTGTTCAGAGATTATTCGTCGCCCGAAGAGACATAACACATCTACACCCACATCACGTCTAATAAGCCTCTTACGTGAACTCGGTGCGATCGTGCCCGCGAACATGGAGCCGGGATCGAACTAATTCCGCGTATAATTTTATCGCGGTATCAGTCATGCCAAAGCCAAACTATCTTATGCAAATTGCGGCCCACCGCTCGGAGGCTGTGGCGGAAAAGAGTCCGATCGCATCACGAAGCGCCACATGCGATCGCGTCGCGTCCGCACAGTGCGGCAAAATGTGCGCAATGTGCGGAGCGGTCCGATGATAACACCGCGCCATGCTGCTCCAAGGCCCGATAACATGATCGCGATCGGCTAGAGGTTAGCTTTTATATTTTTATAATTATCCTACGTTGAGGTTGTGCCATAGACCGGTCTCATCTGGGATAATTAAGACGACCGCGCGGTAATCGTTGAGCTTATCTCTGAGATTCGGAAAATTTGTGTTATTTCTGATACGGACGCGTAGACAGGAGCCGAGGTGTCGGCACTCTGCTTTCGTAAAATGTTAAACAACACAGATAAAATCGGTGAAATCTGCGAGCGCCGACTGAAGGGTCATTAACTGACTTCTGCCAAGTTTATAAATATACTCTCGCTAGAATTGTTATCAGAAACACCTGCTTAAACAGAAGCTATGGTGCGATTTTTGCGACTAGATGATGCGACTTTGTTAGCTAAGCAATTATGCTGGATATACAAAACACCTATCTCACCCGGATAAATGTTGAACGGTTACAACTATAAGATCTTGACTTTTTAAAGATTAATGATAGACAACAAAAATTCCTAATACGAATATTATTTCTAGGAATGCTAAGCTTATTCTGGATGGTTGTATACCAAAGCGTTCAAGAAGGTGAAAATCGGAGTCGGAAATTAAAGAAAACTCTTCAAATATGTATCTTTAAAAATCTTTAATACAATGCTTTCATTCATGTTTTATAAATCTAATCAGGTCGCAGGTTCTTATAACATTTAAGATACTAAAATAAATGAGGGGAATGTTGACAATTTTACGTAGTATTTAGCTTGATTTTTATTTCGAGAATTACTAATTAAATTAATATTAAACTTCATTGTAAAAGAATGATTAATATATTAAATCCCAAGTTTTTATATCTTACTTATAATAATAACTATAATAGAACTTTTCCACATTTAAGTAACCAAATATTGTATTAAAACAATAACTAGATCTTAAGAAACATTTGTATATTCAGTATTATAAAAGAAAAATCAATTTTTCCACACGCGTGAGGGAAAAGTGCCACTAAAACGCACGCCTTTCCGGTTGTAAAGTGGCTTATTATCCACTAGTGCTTTATTGTGCAACTCGGGCGGTGCGTAGCCGATTGCTTACGCTGGAAGCTAAACAAACTCGCTTCGCTCGTGCGTTTATTGCTGCCAGCGTACGCAATCGGCTACGCACCGCCCTTGTTGTACAATATAAAGCACGAGTGGATAATAAGCCACTGTCCAACCGGAAAGGCGTGCGTTGTAGTGGCACATTTCCCTCACTAGTGGGGAAAAATAAAATGTGCAATTCGGGCGGGGCGTAGCCGATTGCTTACGCTGCCAGCTAAACACACTCGCTTCGCTCGTGCGTGTACTGCTGCCAGCGTGCGCAAACGGCTACTTTACGCCCTTGTTGCACAATATACTATTAGATTATTTTTCGTTTACATTAATACTTTCTTCATTTGAGAAATATCCGAAATCATGCGCCATTTGTGTTGTTTCGACGAGCGTTAATGTTTTGCAAACAAAATGTCAAAACAAGATGTAATTTAAGAGCTTATAACTTTATTATTCCTCATGGCCACAACTATGCGTAAATTACACTGCAAATCCGAAACAAAATTCTGAGATCATAAAGTAGAGCATTTCATTAAATCTCGTTAAAACGAAATTAACTTCACAACCTAACCAAGTTGAGAAAATGGTTATATTTTTCACTTCGCTCATATCACTTTTACATTTCTACGTCCACACTTCCTCTACTAACATAACGAATTCAACTATTTACATCAGGGATTCTGGTACGCTAAATCTGGTTTCCAGCCGTTTACAATAATTTTTAAAATAATTTTGTAAGATACCTCCTTATGCACATGTATGGTATTATTCAACGATAAGGGTCTAATTATCATGAAATACTAATGTTTACTTACTGCGCGCAATACTACCCGCACTTAACCGGCTTTTAAATTTATACTTGTAGATTAATATTTTTTTGTTTTTTTCAAAAATTCTTTCTTAGTGCTTAGCTACGTTATGATAGGGAACTCCCGTGCCAAATTTCATGCTTTTAGACCCACCGTTTTAGACTGTACGTTGTCAATTAATGTTAGAGTTTTATTAAGTAGATAGTTTGAAAACCATCCTACAATTGCTATATAGTCTTCCCAATGTCTTAATATTTTATGTTAATTAGATTTTATTGTGAAAAGCAGTAATGATTTGTTGGCAATAAAGTGCAGAGTTCACGAAGACAAAAATCCTCTAGAGAGGCAATGCGACTATCAATTAAGAAACAATAAATTTATAACGACTGATGAGCCAACGCATTTCCCTATAGTGAGTGGTCGGAGCAAAAATAGAAATTGACCGTCTATTGCTGGACTGTATGCAAAGCAATCTGCCAGACATTCATCATTATTTCTGCTGCACATCTATTTTTGTTTTTCTTTCCAGTTTGTATAATAGAACAGAAGAAATCTTACACGAGTACTTAGAAAATACATTAAGACGTGAGGAAATTTTTAAGTGGAGAATAAATTTCCGAGCGTTGCCTTCCACAAGGATTTGTGTGTCTGGTTCTTTTCCCAGCTGACTTCTAGCCATAATTCAAGCGCCAGTTCGCTTGCGTAATCCACTTCAGTGCGAAAAACTAATAATAGTAAGATGCGGACGGCGAACCGAAAATATCTCGGCAACTGGCACGTGCCCTGTACGTATTCGAACGTGCATCGGCGGAATGATTTTAAAAGTTAAAAAAAAGGATTGATTTTAACTCAGATGCAGGCCTATCGTTGGCCACATTGCCTACAAATTAAAAGTGTTGGTGGACGGGCGAGGACTGAGGCTAAATGTGCAACTTTTTCGTCGAACGCGCGAGATATTTTTATCCCGCGGTTGTTGAGGCAGCATGAATGTATTTATCCACCGCCGACTGGGAGTTTTCTTCCCGCGGAATACGATTTATTGCTACTAGTTAATTATCGACGTTGCCAAGGAAAATGAACACTAAGGTTTTGGACACTCGCCAACCGCGTTATATTCGTATGTATGTGTGTGCTCTCCGTCATCTGCAATCTATTTCTGCATGTCTGCATTTAAAAATATATGTACAATATAAAACCCGCCCTTTTCTGCTCGTCGGGAAGAAAACTTTGTTTTCATATGGAAAATTTACTGATAAAGGTGGTAGCATCACATACTAAGTAAAGTTTAGTTTTAGAGTCTAAAATATAGACTATATATACACAAGAGTTTTAGTCGTTACAAATTCTAGGACCCACTTTCTTATCTATTTTTACTTAGAAAGGGTGTTTAATTAAGCTTATCAGTGACTTAAACTCATCTTAAAGAAGAAGATATTTACTTTCATAATGTTTTGATATGTCTGAAACGTTCCTGCCAGAAAGTTGAGCACTAAAAACTAGAAAACTTATCTCAAACATTATAATCACTAGTTTTTGGTTACATAAAGCTTTAAGTCTTATCATACACACTAAAATTGGTCTGTCGCGCCATAAGTTGTCGGAAATTCGTGATAGAGTGTATCTTTTACAAAAAGAAAGCCACGTTTCTAAACATTCATTTGTAGTCAGAAGTAACAAGTATATCTTATTTTTTGAACAATTTTACTTTTCGAGTTATTTAATAACAAAGCTTGAGCAAAACCATAATGTAAAGATGTTCCAACTTTCTATAGCATACATACATACATATATAAGAGTTTTCAAAATATTTCTTGATATGAACGAAATTAAAAGCAATTTGTATGTTATTCAATTTATCAACGAAAACCACAGTAATGAAGATTACAAAAATGTTTTATTTTTCTTATAATATTATTGTTATTTTAGAGGTATACAATTCCAGTTTTGATCGTCTGAAACAAATAAATCAAACAGTTTTTTATTAGAAATTGTGTCCTCTAGTAGCAAATGTAGCATAAAGTCTAAATTCCAAAATTTGTAAATTGCCCTCAAATGGTAGTAATTAAAGGGTAAGTGGGACAAGAGTAAAAAATTGTCGTTTAAATCCATCAAAACAGAATGGACGAAAGTACCAATGGACTCTACTAATAGTCGAGTGTCTAAATATATGACAATTAGATGTGCAAAAAGTATAATTAGATTTGCAAAAGTATAAATAAATAACTTCTCCATAAATAAAAGAGTAAATTTTTTTCCGCTGTACTGATATGTGAGTTGAAGTCGCACTTGACCGACGTTCTTTAATTAAAATTCTTAACTCAACATGTTCATGTTACCCATTTGGTTCAATGACATTTTACAATATGTTCAATACAATAAATACATCCGCTTTTAAAAATATCATAGAACGTGTCTATTTAAGAAAGTAGGAAGAATTCATTCATCTACATATTCAGAAAAATAAGTAGGAAGAAATATATTGCCAATCGATTTCTAAAATCGACTTAGAAATGCTTGAACACATTAATGCTCGTAAGTCCTTGCAAAGTCCTGACAAGTTTAAAGCTGTGAAAAGAGGTTTTATTTCTTACTCAAAATGTCAATAATACATTCAAAAATGTTCGAAACATTAGTCTCATATCGCCATAATGGCGTGTGAAGCGTAAGATATGCTATTTATAAAATTTAATTTCTTACTCATCCAATTCGGACAGGCAATGCAAAAAGAAAATTTGGCGGCCTTGTCATAAAAAATTGCGGAAGCAAAATATTTCTCGGTGGGCGAAAGAAAACTTGACAACGAAATTTATTGTAGCATTTAAGATCTCACGCGAATTTATACAATTTATTACCATTGTTTTGTCGACAGAAACAAAGCCCTATTTAATTTAAGAAAGTTCTTTTACAATGAAAGGTTTAGCATGGTTATAATTCTTAATATAAATGTCGTGTAGATCGTTAGTTTCTTAAAAATTATGCGGCCAGACCAGTTTTATTGTATTTCAAAGATATAAGTATAATTTCTCGATTAATTTAAATATGATGTAAAGAGGTAAAAATATTGTATTTTTTGGTTTTTCAGATTTAATTTAACTATTGTTTCCTTTCTTTTTTTCTTAAATTAAAAAAATAATTACATATTATAAATAACTATAATACTATATATATTAAAAAAATTACTATTATAAATACCTATAATGTGATACCTTTTCGCTCAAAATATTAGATCATGCCCTTAAACCACCAAAATAAGCAACCGAGCAATAGTCAAATAGTGGCCTCAGGGCAACGAACTTCGGTACCAAGAAATGTTTGAAGTTTTCGCAAATTATGACCAGCGAGCTGGCTGGATTTAGCTTATCCATGCCAGGAGATAATAAAAACAATTTACGACTAACCATTGCACTAGAATGTTATTAACGATCACCATCATGGCCCCCATTCTCTAAAGCGTAGGTGAACTTCTGCGAAACAAAATCAGTCGTTACAACAAAATTCACTTATAATAAAGATATCAAAGATCTAGGAAACATACTCGTAATCATCGAATTACAAACATTTATTAAATTTTTTATTGGCCAAACATTTCGTTGGGAGTTTGGTGGCTAACATGACCGCATCGGGCCCTTCCTGTTTCCGAACCCACAGGCCCATGAGGCCCATGACCGCCCGCAAAAATACGCCATATAAACTAAGTACGTCTAAAGAGCTTTTGAAATTTTGATTTCGTTATTTTTGGCCACGACGCGGCGGCTCCGTTTGGACGCGTAGTAAAATGTTGAATTAATTACCCAACCATTAAACTAAAGGCATTTAGGTCTTATTTTAAAACATGTTTATCGTTTGCTATTTTCAGATTGGAATGATATGAGCACAACAGAAAACACAAACAAAAAGACTGAATTTGGCGAGTACGCCTATGAGGAGTTCGTGAAGCCTTCAAAAGTACATCATTTACCCCTTCACACCGATGATTTGCTATACGAATCGAAAAGAAATAACTCGATAACAGGTACCCGCATTCAATTTTCTTAAGATTTCAATTTAACAATGAGCTCTTTCTTCCACAGAAGATTTTATCTACTCACATAGGAAAACTGGAAATTACAAGAGTAAATCTAGTCGAATCTGGGACCCGCATCCTGAGTACACGATTAACGCTTTCGGACACCACATGCATCTTATACTGTACCAAGACGCATCTTTTATACCAAGTACTTTCAAGGTAAGCAGTTTTAAAATCTTTAAGCTCAAATGAAAATATTAACTCAAGTGGAGACTGATTGAAGGCGGCATGTGGTTCTATTATTGTTACCTTAATTTGCATAAAAAAGCAATTTGACTATGGCACCAAAATTTTAGGTTTAAGAATTTAACATCAATCATCAAATGAGTCGTATATTCTATGCACCTAATTATGAAATGCACAAGTGTTATTTTGTCAACTGGTTAATATTTTATTTTAAGAAAACAAAGATGCACTTAAAACCTATTAACCAATTACGTATGTCTGTTTACTTCTGTTTTTTTTTATTTGGTACTTTTGAAATGACTATGATTGATGGAAATTGATGTAGCAATTTCTACAATTTTAAGCTCTAAAAACAGTTTGCGAAAGTACAACAGCCATTAAGTATTGCAATTATAAACTTAGAATTTTATCTCAATAATGAAATGTTCGGTTTTATCGGTAAAATTAGCAAATCTAAGAATCTGATGATGATTAGGGTAGCACCATCTAGATCTTAGAAAATATGATAAGACATATGTAGTTACAAATCGCTTTAATGTATGTCGCTCGCAGCGACATTTTTTGAGACAGACAACCCTAGTGCTAATGTAATAAACTTTCCCCTTTATAACACTTATCGCACAAAATATGTTAACTATTTAAATTCAGTCTAGAACTAATGATAACTAAACCTAAACGCATTAATTGTAATATAATTATTGTCAACTGACAATATGTCAGAATTTTTGTGGTAATAAAGGGAATCGGATTACTCAAGAGTCAAGACTAAATAAAACGAAACGGAGTTCACATATTTGGCAGTACAGTTACAAATTATGTTTTTAAATCAAAGAAATCATTAAAACTGATCAAATTTTAAACTTGGATAATTTATTTATCAAAAGATTTACGATATTTTTCGAATGAAATAAAAAAAGCCTTACGATAATCAATTTCAAATAGAATAAAATGCTATCCATGTTACCATCGTACACGTTTTTTGGTTTTGTTGTTTAAATATAATATATAAGTTCTTTTACATATTTTTATCTTTTTCCAGTTAGAATAATTTCAATTCCTAAAAAACTATACACATACATATGTATGTATATGACATTATCCCTGAACACGTTAATTTAGCACGTGTCGTAAACTGTTTCAAATTCTAGCCAGATTGGCATCAGTATACCGATCGTAATAGACGTACTTTAAAGATTTGGAGTTTCTAAGAAAATTGTAAGCATCAATAAACTACGTTGAAATGTCCGACTGCTTTAAAGAAGGCACAGTTTTTATTATTTCAAAGAATTTTAAAGAAGCGAATAAACCGAAATCAAAGAGTCTTAGTTCCCAGCTAAAAGCGCTCTCAAGCATAATATTACTCCAAGGTCGCAGATATCAAAAAATCATTGCCAAAGCGTTAAAAACCGTTTATGATATATGTTTTACATACACACAAGTGAAATTAGACAAATGGCATCTTGGCACAGTGATCGATCGAGGATCAGTACTCACTTTCCCTTGAGATAGTTTTTTGATGGAGTAATATTTCGCTCAATCTCTTGGAACTTTTTTTTATCGTTGATCTATACTTAGGAAAGAAAATTCAAATTTCAAGTTGAGTGCCAAGCGTCCGACAAGGTCGTCGATCTTGCCCAAATCGCTTAGGATGTGATCAGCGTGTGCGCCGGGTGAATGAATTGAGTTTTGCACACGATCAATTTTCGATCGCACTCGGCCGTAATAGAAACCAACTTTTATGGGGCACTGTAACGGCCAGCTCGATTGATTTCGCGCAGTCTGGCGCACTTGTTCAACATTTTTCACCTGGTCGAATATCGAATCCCCGACCTGGTGGTGATGATTATGCAAACATCAGACAACGGTGCCGCGTCGTCCGCCGTCTTCGCGGCCATAGCCGGCGTTGGCGGTGTTGGCGGCGTCGTCGTCGTTGTCTACGCGCCCATCCGCTGGAAAGAGGCCTGCGTTTGGCGAGCTAAGCACTAAGCAAAACACCCGGCCTCAGTTCCGAGCAAGTGTAGTTGCTTGTACGCAATTAGTTGACATGTTTCCAAACATCACAACAAACATTTTTGCATTGCGTGGCCTAAATGCTCAGAACTTGTCGCTTGCAATCACGACGGCGCGACTCCACAAATAGGCTGCCCATTTCCGGCACTAATGCTGAGCTTTGTTCATTTTTTATGTTTGCTCTTTTTTTTGCAGGTAACTAATGATTATGGCAATCACACTGAAATTCACGAAGACACCGACAGTCCGGGATGCCACTACAAGGGGCATGTTCTGGATGATGGAGCCTCCATTGTTGCTGTATCACTCTGCAATGGAATGGTGAGTTAACTAAATTGCAATTAATTAGTAATTAGAAATAATTAAAAAGCGTTAATCTAACCAACATCATCGGAGCTCCGTCTAAACCCAATCAATATCGACTCAAATAAAGAACCTTGGGCGCAACACCATGGGATTGTTTTGTCAGAAAACTTAAGTGCTTCTCTAAAATTTTTTTCATTTGTTTTTAATCCGATGTCAATTTTTAATGGGGGCCTGTCGTAAATATTTGAAATGAACTAAGTTTCAAGGCTGCGAATGCTATCAATAGCCTCTTGGACGGCGATGGAAGATCGTCTACTTGAATATCACACAGCAATAAAGACAAACGCGAGGAAATTATTAGCAGTGGAAAAAATAGGCAATTACTCAATAAATTAGAAATGCTTGCCATAAACTTCCAAATTCATGAACGCTTCGATGAAGATCGCGATCAGGAAGAATCTTAATCACAGAAGCAATACAACAATGGAAAGCGTGTCATCAAAGCAGCTATGGAAGGCCAATGGAATTATTGTCTTGGCTTGGCTTATTGCACTCTTTGAATTATGTATGAAGTAATCCTGTATAATTTCTTGGGTAAGGGGCCATTCTGGTTGGGAATTTATAAAAAAAAATTGATTTACATACACTTTCAAGAAGGTACTGTAAATGTTTTACAACGAAACGCCTGACAGTTTTTAATTTTTAACCTTTACTGATAAGCGCAGAGCACCTTGATACACAGACTGTAAAACCTCAAAGCATTTTTCTAGGAATAACATTTTCAGTTAAGAGAAATTACTTTTGAGACAAAACACGTCTCGTGAGCACCCCCAAAAACCTCTATGTCGGCGATTTTTATGAAACATAGATCAAATGAATGCCTATACCAATACTAAACATAGCCCCAAAGAATTTTGCAAAATTCCTATTTTTACTGTTTTTACGGATGTTTAAACATTTTGATTACTTTTTATGAAAACATTAATTTCTCGGACACCTTTCAACGAAATGTTATGAAAATTTTAAGAGAGGTTCTTAGGAGTTTATATTTTCAAATGGTATAAACAATTTTCGTAAAATTGCTTTTTTACCTATTTATTTATAATAATTAAATAAACAATTGAATTTTTAATCATGTTCTCATGTTTCGATTTTTTGGAAAATAGCGCAAAATGTTCCTCGGACCTTGAACTATAAGATTCCGCGAAAAAATTTGACTCCCCGACTTACATATTCTGTAACTCGGCATCAATTTTCTTCGATGAAAGTTTACTCTACGCTAGAGCGCCTGAGCTCACGTTCTACGTACACCGAGAAATTAACTCACGTCTTTTTGGTTATTCGGGTGATTGTAACTTTTTCAACTTCGGAATATATTTTACTAGCTATATTATTGAATCTACGGGATTAAAATTGTGGAACTGTCGCGTATTCTTGACAGTTTTAGCATCTGCAAAAAGTTGTACCAATCGGCTTTCATTTGAATCATGATCCGACTGTTAAAAGAAGCTGAAACTTATTTTCTTGAAAAAATTGCTCTCCCATTCGTATAATGTTCTCTGTTAAATTTAAGAGCTAAACACATTTATCTTATTTTTATTTTTTTTTTACTTTGATTTCCATTTAAAATAAACCAGAGAAAATTTCAGATTTTTATTGCATATCAATTTTTAGTGTTTCTCTTTAAATTTTGTACAAAAAATAAGATAATAGCAGTTTTCCAATTTAGCCGTAAAAATATTTTTGCTTGCATTTGAAAACATAGTCTATTATATAATAAAATTATGTTGATTATTATTAATTGGAAAAATTAGGTTTTATTTTACCGAACTGGCCCCTCTCTGGCCAGGACTTAGTCCGAACTCCCCGGATAGAGGAAAATTGAATTAAAACTTGATTGGAGACAAAATCGAAGGAACTTCTAACGTCGATGCTGTCTTTCTGGGGCATTTTCTCCAGTGCTACAATGGGACGTCTATTTCTGCTGACAACGAATATTTTGAAAATCAAGCGATCACGTCTGTCTGATGCCAGTTTTAAGATGCTTCTATTTTTGATCTAAGTTCATATTGAATGTTGAGTAAAACACTACCTATTTAATTTTATACCATGAAATTAACGGCCTAGCATACATAATGAAAAATATATTTTAATTATCTGAATTTTATCCTCGTTTTGTTTCAGACAGGACTTATAAAGACCAGCTATGGATCGTTCTTTATTCAACCTGATAAACGTGCAAATCTCCAAGGAGATGCAGATATTTTACATCGGATATGGCGTGAGCCCAAAAATCCAAAGCACATAGATATGGAACGCCCAATAGGGCGTGGTTGTCAGCTGCATGATCATACTCAAGGTAAACGAAATATTTATCATAAAACATTTCATCTCAGGAGTTTCTCATATTGTTTCTCTATGCCGCCAAACTATTCTGTACAATAAAATAAATTTAGCTACAACGAACTTCTATTAATGGAAAGAAATTATTATAAATTAATGAATTGGAAAACAATAAATATCACACGTGTTTCCGGTATAATATTGCCGACAAATTAGCTAATTCGTTTGAAACATTTTTGTGTCTAATAAATAGACTTGTTTAACTGGTCGCCTAAACACCTCACGTGAACTGTCCAAATTCGATAGTGATGTCAGTTCGTATAGCTTCTAAAAATGTGGCAAGTCAGCTTGATCCTCTGTCGTCACATGTCATACGAACAAAGAGAGACGCCGCAAAATTTGCATAATTTAATTATTTTCAATCTTTTCATCTTAAAGAAATGTGCCTCCCTGAGCCGACGACGACGTTTTTGCATTTCATTTTCCATAGCATTTCGAGCGTTGATCCCTAGGCACCGCCAGCATCAGAATCAGCGGTCACAGTTGCCTGACACTGGGGCTTCGTGGCTTCGTCGCTTTGGCCCCGCACTGCGGACCTTGTTTTGTTGGATGCGTCATGTGGCCGGGGGCACGGGACTCCGCCATCCGCGATTCGCGATCCGCGATCCGCCGTAAAATTCTGGTCGTGATTCAGATATTCATGCGGCTTGGATTGTTGCGCCGCAAAAGGATATCGCGGATGGCCGGGCGGAAGGCGGCGAAACCTGCAGACAGATCAACTGCTGCCCAGACTTTATTAAGGAGGTCGACTTGCCCGCCAGTGAAAACAGCGCGATGTCATTGACTTTGCAAAACGTCTGCGCTGCGCGAGGAAGGCCTAAAATATGCGGTTCATACTAACTTCCGCTAGCATACCCTTTGCTGGCTAATTTAACTTTCCTTTTAGTGTAACGAGGTGATCCTTCTTCTTAGTGAACCATTGTGTACATAACATACATATATACAAAGGAAAGTAAATTGCATGAAACAAATTACTCCGATCTACAAAATAAATTTTTTCTTGAATCTCGATTTATTTCATGATTTTTTTATTTGTGAAAAAAATACCCACAACCTCCTTAAAGTTTGCTTTTGTAGTGCTGTTTGTAATATTGTAATACAGATATTGAAGATCATATTTTGAGCAATTTTTGAATGGTCAATGAAAAAATTAAGGATCATCATAGAACTTTGTAACTTGGCTTAGATGAAAGCCTAAAATCCTTATCTAAGAAAATCGAATGCCATTTTAGCCGCTCAGTGCACAATTTGATTAACTCCACCAGTCACATAAAAATTGTAACATTACTGACGATCATTTTTTGGCTATTCTTTCTTATTAATTTTATATATGTTAGATGAAAACTACATCTGTATTTATAAGTTCTACAATATCTATTTCAATTTATATTAAAACGGTAATTTTAATAAAAAAAAGTATATTTTTTCATCACATTTCTAATTTTGGTTTTATGGAGTTAATCGATTTGTGCAATGAACGGCTCATTTATCTCAGTAACCCTTTTTAAACATCTTATCGAACAAGTTTTTTATTATTATGCTTGCTAAATTCTTTGTTAGCAATGAAGTAATTGGTTTATGGAAAAAGGCAAATTCATGGATCATTACGAAATGTTTTAAGGTCTTTGGTATTTTCATACAATGTTTAAGAGATCATCAGTTATCATTTGAACAACATTATAAGGTGCTAGTTTAATTCGTTATTTTGTATAATGATTTTTCACAAATGGTCAAAATAGGGTCTAAAAATTGAAAATGGAATCTGATTGGGCATTTTCATTTACGAATTCGTAATCTCCCCCACCACTATATGTTGAACTGAAAACTATAGCTGTAACATTTTTTGTATGTCAAATTAATTTGAAAAACTGAACCTGAACGTGAAAAAACTCGGGAAATTGTATAAATGGAACACGTATTGAATGGCTCAAATACCGTACAAATAGGCTGACACTATATTTTTTTTATTCAACAATATTTATATTTGCTCATTTCGTGCATATGTCATATAATATTCTAGTTAGCAAATTAATTTAATACCGCAGTCCAGAAATACTTACTAGCATATAAAATATTGCAATTTTCATTTTCATTTAGATACTTGAGCCCGGCTACGAATAGATATGAAACCAGCGGCAATAAGTAAATTGTGCAGATTAGTTTTTGGGCGTCTGAAAATAGTTCGAACAACCGCTGCTTGATGCCAGAGTTTATAAATAAAACGCACAATTTCCATAACGATTACCAATTCCAATTAGTTTATATTCATCAGATGAAAATAGACGCAAACTACATAGGATTCGAAGTGTAGCAAACTTATGCCAGTGCAGCGGTCTTAATCATCAAAAATTACAGTGACCTCCAGTATTTTTTTATGCTCTAAATAATTTGTTCGGTTTGCAGGCTCAGATAATTGTTCTATGAGAGGCGTGAGTTTTTGCATTTGTTTTATTTCAGCTTGTCGGCTTCGATAGAGAAATCAGAATCTGATTGTGGTGCATGATGGCTGGCATTTATTTTATTTTTACGCTCGTTGCCAGTATAATGTGTTAATATTAAGCGAACATCAAAAACAGAAAAAAAATCGTACCCAATCCGCATTAGATCACTCAGTCAGTTTTCAAACATGAAAGTCGTCCAGAAAAAATTGTCTAGTTTCTGAGTTCCCCTTAGATGCAATTAGTGGCAAAATTAAGCATGATATTTAACTGGCGGGCAATAAAATAAGAAAATATAACGATTGAAAATGGCGAAACCCGGATAGTATATTTCCATCCAAACTACGAGCTGCATAGAAGTGCCCCTTTAGATCCGCTCGAGACTGCTCGTAAAAGTCTAAGAATGTGTACATTTCGAAACTAGAACACCTCAGATGCTGAAAAATAAGACGAGTTGGGTGAATGCCGACAGCATGAAGCTCATAGTTTTAGCTTTTAACCATGCACCGGATGGAATTGTGCCTTATTCAGATACAACTTTTGCGCTTGATTAATTCTTAAAGATTTGGCAAAAGATTTGGGAAATTATAGTCTTTGGCATATACGATAAACTAGAAACAGTAGTACGTCAATCGATTCCTTAAAATTATATCAATCAAGACTGTTTAATTCTATGGTCGGTAGACTAAAAAACATAAAATGTATGATCCTTATAACATATGTAACTTAGTTAAGTATTTTTAGAACTAGTTACTTTAATATGATATGATGATTAGTTATCATTACATTAATTTTTTTTAAACGTCCACTCGTAGAAAAGTGGGCAGAGCAATGGGATATGAAACCCCCATGTTATGCCTGGATTTAATTTTTCAGTTATCAATTCATTATAAGATATAACATTTTCAGATTGAATTAAATTTTCAATTTTCAAATAAAATTAACAACCAATTATGTGAATTATTATAGTAATTTTGATTTCATTGTCCAATTTTTTTAAAAGATAATTGCAGAATTCGATTTAATATTATAAAATAGACAATTGCTTTTGATATACGAATCCGAATGTATGGAAGTCTAAGCACTAAATATTAGTTATAAAGAATAATTTACCCTAGACACCGATAGTTTTGGGAAGCCAGCTGTTATGAAAGGAACGTATATCAGCTATAATCGTTATTATATGTATTTATGATATAAAATAATTTTTTAATATGAGAATGCTAATTTCGGGAATGTTTTGAAAATCATATATACTACAACTTCTTAAAAAAAATCAGTTGTTTTATGGACCGTGTTTCATGGGATAACCTCTTAAAGTTCCAATATCTGTATTATATGAGCTGCCAAGTTACTTTCTATTTTCTAAATTAAAGATATATTGTTTTACAATCGTTAAATTTAATAAGTTACTTACGTATAGTTGTTTATTTTTGCCTTTTATACCATTTCACTTGCTCCAATTATCTCTGAAAATTTATCAATATAACCATCAAAAATGCATGAGGGCACTTTTCTTTTTTCATCTGCAGTGATACATGACAAAATGATCTGTCTGAATTACATGATCACTTCGGCCATCTGTAATTATGCTTCCACTGATAAATGACTGCAAATTGCTTTTATCGCGTATGCCGCGAGTTTTTTGTCCAAAGCTTCAATTGCGGCTTGAGTGGTCGACTCAAACAAAACCCACTTGTTTGACAAACGATTTTGCAATACAAGCAAAAAAAAGACACCCTGGTCGAAGAGGCAGTCGACTGAGTGGTTTATGAACGCGTCGTATCGACAGATTTATTTATGTACATTTCGGAGAATTGCGAGATATAAGACAGTCCTCCAAGTCCTACATCTCTGAAATGCTGCAATTTTCATTAGGATCCGCTGCTACGTAATACATCCCATGTATTCAGATTTATCTGTGACAGCTTGCAAAAATATTTCTGACCCAAAATTTATTCTGGAAGCCGATCGGATCTTACATAATTTCCCAATCGCAATTAACGCCGAAGTCATCCGCAATTGCACTGCTATACAGACTGAAAAAATTCAGCAAGGTTCAACATGGTTTCTAACCGGTTTCCAGCTTTTCAGCATACGTGCCCACCGCAACAATTTACTTACCGATCGCGACGAGCTGTCTGCCGCTTGCAGGCCTAGATAAATACAAAAACCTCACTTTTAAGTGTAGCCGGTTGACTTTGCAAAGATATACTTACATATATAAATAAAATATGTTGTATGTTCCTATTCCTGCCTCGACGTCTTCTACCGACTTAAAGTTGTTTTGTTTAGCTTTCTAGCGTCTTCCTTTCCTAAGGCGAGATGCGAACACCTTTGCATGCGAAGTTACACCTTTCTTAGGAAATGACTCATTAGCTGTTCGTGATTTAATAGTTGAATTGAAATCCAGGTAGCGATCAGGAAATTCGTTTTTATCAAGTTACACTTTTCAGACCTGAAAAGAATAGTAAGTAAGTACAGGTGTGTACAAACAAAGGTCTTATGGCACGAGGCGATCTTATCGGGCCATGAAATACTTTCAAAAAAATTTTCCAAATTTTTTTCAAAGAATCATAATCATCTTTTAAAACCTTCAGAACGACCTATTTCGGAGAGTTTGATATTCTATTGCAAAGTAAAAATTAAATTCAGAATACATATAATATTAGATTTAAAATAGAAACAGCATCATAATAAAGAAGCATTTTGTTCTGGAATTCTATTTTGGGTGAGCTCATATCCAAATCGGCTCAATTGGAAATTTGGGTCCTAATTAATAAATCAGATCTATTAATTGCTTTGCTATCCGAAAAAAAGACACTCAACTTCATAACTTCATCCCCTAAATACAAAGCTTTAGTTTTTTAGAGATAGACATGAAAATTATGGGAAGTAAAAGCGTTGGAACTACCTTAATCTGGCAAAAGAAAAACAGAAAGCTTACGTCTATCTATTAAATTTAAAGTACTAGTAAGTGATTCTTAATACTTCCAATTGCTCTTAATAAAATGTTCAATCGTTATTTCAGTTAGCATAGTCAGTTTAAGCTGATTGTGTACTTTTTTAACATTGTAAAGTATAATTAAAAAGATTTTCACATACATTATTAATGGACCATATTGCAGCTCTCTCTCGAGAAATGAATCACTACAACAAATTTATTGGCTTTTTAAGACTGAGAAATAAAAAATATATAAATAAGTAAATAAAAAGTGTGAAACAAAAATAACATATATTATCTACATTCACTTTAAAATTTCTTTTAACGAAACTGAAATATTGATTTTTATTTTAGACTCCAACGGAATTGATTCCGATTCCCATTTTATGCAAAACACTTCCCGTAAAAGACGAAAACGTGACACCTACGGTGCCCACGGATACACCTTGGAGGTTTTGATAGCGGTCGATAACAAGATGCTTGCCTTTCACAAAGAACAAATAAATTCTTATGTACTCACACTAATGTCAATTGTATGAAATTTTCATTATATGAATTCACCTCCAAAATAATGATCATTTATCTGAAGGTTTCCAACATTTTCTCTGATGCAAGTATTGGAAATTCAATTAACGTTGCCGTGGTGGACATATGGAAAATTAGACAAGGCCTTCATCTAAAGTACATTGATCAAGGTAAGCTTAGAAATAAAATTTTAAGTGATGAAAATGCAATTAGTCTGGGGTCATTGACGGATCTCGGTTAATTTACTTGAAATTGATCATAACGATTTCATTTGCCCACAGGTGTCTATGCAACAGATCTACTAAAAGAATTTTGTAACTACATCAATGATACATCACATCATCCACGTTATCGTTTCGACACTGCAATCCTCCTAACAAGGTAATTAGTATAGGAAAAAAAATATCAATTATATAATATTTTGTAAAATTATGGTGTATTTTATTTTCTATAGAGAGCAAATTTGCCGCAATGCAACTGAAACAAGATGTGACACCCTTGGCCTGGCCGAACTGGGAACTGTTTGCAAGGGTCATTCTTGTTCACTTGTCCAAGACAATGGACTCTCGGCCGCATTTACTATTGCCCACGAATTGGGCCACATGTAAGTAAAATTGAGAAATCTTTTTAGCGTTGCTTTTGCTGCCTTTAATAACGCCGGGCAGCGTAATCGACCGAATCAATTGATTTAATCGGTAGTCCAGCTTATATCTATGCAGTCGGCGAAACAATAAACATTTTTTAATATCATAGAAATGTGCTCGACGACGCTGGCTATGAGTTATCCCCAGCGCCATTGTGTTTCTTGCGCAACGTCCATAAATCAATTTAATTGCAGACTTAACATGCCTCACGACGATGACAAAAAGTGCTATCATTTTAAGAAAGATGGGAAACCAATGCTCAATATCATGTCAAGCACCATGGGGAACGAGATTCATCCATGGTCATGGTCCGACTGCTCCAGGCATTACGTAACGGAATTTCTAGAGTAAGTTTTAAAGAGCTTTTCATGCTTAACAAATTTTTTAAGATTTTTGGGCACTTTAATGTAATACATCTTGAGTTATCCTGAAATAACTCAATTCATGATAAAATAAAACCTTAAAAGAGTTTACTACCGTGTTTGGAATCTATTTCAAGATCACATTCCTCAAAAAGTGATCATGAAAAGCATTAATGTTTTGGTTGAATTCATTCGAGTTCTCGATCACAACGAATTATTATGTCATGCGAATGTGTTAAAATTAATGGAAGAAAAGTCATTGCACTTTATTTTTCAGGAACTGTCGAACTGATTCCGACTATTTTTTTTATTAAATATTATTATACGAGAATATTTTGATTTTTGAGTTGAATGACCAAATTCATTTAATTGTAAGACAATGATTAGCATAAAAACAATATAAAAATACTTAATTCTAAGTTCAGTTGGTTAGCAATATGTACATAGTACAATAAAATAATTGTTTATAAAGAATTGAAAATAGAAAATCATTATTTTGTATGTGTCGTTTTCTTCGGAAACACAATAAATAATTTATTAGGAATTTTAAATTTTAAATTATGGGCAAACTAAAACTAGATTAACCTTCTGTGCAGCAAAAGATAATAACCTATCTCAATTTTTTCATGAAATCCTTCTCACTTTACACGGTTATAATGAACATAATCGACTCGTATAATCGACTTTTGTTCATTTTTTTCATTTTTTTTAGTTTAGTCAATATATAAATACAAGTCATGAAATATAACTTGTTATGTATGTTGTTATAATTCGAAAATCACTGCGAAATAATGTTTTTACAACTCAGTTCGAAAAGTTATGTTCTAATTATTATAACTATTAGAAGGAATACTTTCCTTATAATACAAAGCTATTAAAATTACAGGAATAAAAAAATAGAAATTATGGTATATGGTAAAATTTACTTCTGAATGTAAAACTTTTTAATATATGGTATCGGTCAACATATGTAGTGAGTATAGTTTCACCATATGAAAAATTTTAGTTTGGCAAAACACATGAGAGGATCATAATTCGCCATAAGATTTGTTGCTGAATTTATCGGGATATTTATTTTATTAATAAGTAAGGGTTTGAGTTAAGTGTCCTTGGAGTTTCTGAACAATTCAATTATAAGTTTAAACGATTTCGCGCGTCAATGTTTTTAACGTAAGAAGGCATAAATGCGTTCATATTGTTTATAATAAAACTACAAGGAAATAACTTTAAATTAAGAAGAAAAAAAATCTTTCCCCGCACATCAAACAGATTTGAAAGCTTGCCATATCTTAAGATTATTTAATTAATTTAGCAATTTTTTCATTATACGCACTTTACTACAGGAGTGAGAATATCTATTGCATGGAAAATAGCCCCGACACTCCTTATGCTATGAATCCAAAAAAATTGCCTGGAGAGGAATATGATCTCGATCAGCAATGTGAACTTATTCATGGTGGGGGCGCCAAGTGCTGCAACCAGAATGTGAAGAACGAGGTAGAATTTCCATTTTATTACGAAATATTGATCTTTTACATCGATTTTATCAATAGGAAGAATGTGGACGTCTATGGTGCCAGGTACATGGCGCAGATGATTGCCGCTCAATAAATTTACCATGGGCGGATGGAACACCATGCAGAGATCCTTACCATTGGTGCCAAAAAGGCGATTGCGTGCACCGAGATCGAAGAAAATTAGAACCAATCCACGGTGGTTGGGGACCTTGGACTTCGTAAGAACCAGAAGACAATTTCCTGAAGGTATTTTGATCAATTTTTTTAAAAAGGTACACACCATGCAGTAGATCATGTGGTAGTGGGGTACAAGAATCACAGAGGGAATGTAATCAACCAGTACCTCAAAATGGTGGGAGATATTGTAGAGGGGATAGAAAAAGATACAGATCTTGTAACATCCATGACTGTCCTGAAAATGCGCTAGACTTCAGAGAGCAACAGTGTGCCGCTTATAATAACCAGAATTTAGATATTCAAGGAATAGAGAAGAGCGTTAAATGGATACCGAAATATGGAGGTATTACAGCAATAATTTATATTGGATCTTACCGCTTATTAAATGTAGTTTCAGTGTCTGCTAAAGACGAGTGTACTTTATACTGTCGAATTGAGAATTCCAGCAGTTATTTCAAATTAGCTGATAAGGTAAATTTTCCAGTAGATTTTTTTTGGGTTTTTACAACATTAAGCCAAGTATTTCTCTCTTAGGTTGTAGATGGGACGACATGCAGCTTCGACAGTCACAATCGATGTGTGAATGGAGTTTGCCGACCATCCGGATGTGATAATCAACTTTATTCTTCAGCTCAACTTGGTAAGCCTTTACTACAATATCTTAAAATGTTCCCGAAAATTTCTTAATTGATAATTGATTGACTCGCATAAATCAACAGACCGATGTGGCGTCTGCATGGGAAATAATGATACGTGCACTGAGATTATCGGTTATGTGCATAAATCAGACGTTCTAGGAAAAAAGGCATCGAAGGGCAATTCGTATTATGATGTCATTCGTATACCGAAAGGTTTGCTCCATATCCTTCAAGAAAAATGTCCAAACTGTTAAAGGATCAATTTCCAGGAGCGTCAAATATTAGGATCACTCAGCCTGGATATACGGAAACAAATTATATAGGTAGAAAATCTCATTGCAATTTTCGAACATGCAAAATTTTGTTGTTGTCGTAATTGTTAATTTTACACACCTCGAAGTGAACTCTTTAGAGAGTTGCAGTGTTTATGATCAGGCTTATCGTAATCCATGAAGCTCTGATCATAAAGGCTGTAATTTTCTATGAAGTCGATCATCCGGACAGCTGGATCTACCTAAAATATATTTTTACTAATTCAGTCTGTAGCCGAGGTTCCCGGTTGATGGTTCTAAAAGATTTGTACTTTCCTAGTGCTTCAGGATAATGAGGGCAGATATTTGCTCAATGGTCCATTCAACGGTACGGTTGTTATAAGTATTTATAAAAGGACCTTCGCCTACGCCGATGTTACATTTGAATACAGTGGGATTCAGAGTCCCTTGGAGCAAGTGAACACGACATATTCGAGAAAAATCAGTAAGGATTTGGTAGTACAAGTAAGCTAAAAATATATATTTTTTTGGCAAATGTTTCATTTTGTTTTACACATCCATTTATTTTTGTAGATTCTTTCACTACCCCAAGAAAATCAGACAAACCTTAACGAGGTACTTCTTACATATAGCTACACTGTGAGCCTCGATCCAAGTTCTCGCGGATTTCGGCGACAATTGCCACCGAGGAAAGAGACCTTTAAATGGGAATTAGACGACTGGAGTCCCTGTGATTCAATTTGCCAGGGTCAAAGGTAACTTTAATGTATTTACTTACATATCATTCTAAACCAAATTTAGATTTCGTAACGCAGTTTGCGTTAATTTGGAGACTGGCCAAAAAGTGTCATCAGCTCACTGTGATATCAACTTAAAACCTATACAGGGACAGCTCTACCAAACCTGCAATTTGGAATGTGATTTGCTGTAAGTAAATTTAATTTTCGATCGATTGATCTCGCCCATTAGAACGTAAGTCGTATTACTGAAAAGCAATCGGCAACAAGTTTCCTCAACAAATTACTGGTTTTAGAAGTTTAACATGTAACAGTCGTTTTTAAAAATATTTGCATATATTTTGAGAAAAAGTACCGAAAATAATCAAAAATAGGAGTTATTTTTTCCCGATAATCTGCCTGTTAAACAATAATTTATACAAGTGTCAAAAATACTACTTAAGTATATTTGATTTTTCCTCAGGGTAAATGTAGTAAGTACATCCGAATGTTCAGAAACGTGTGGAAAGCTAGGGAGAAGAGAAAAGCGATACGCGTGCATCCAGAAAGACTTGATTACAAATTACTCCAAATATGTAGACACAGCATACTGTCAGACAAAATTTGAAAATATGCCACAATTTGAAGAATGCAGGGAGCCCTGTTGGAGCTATACTGAATGGACCCAAGTATACAAATCTAATAAACATTTTTTATCATTTCTAAATATTACATATTATTTAAATTACATACAGTGTTCCCGATCATGCGGAACTGGAAATCAAAAGAGATCGGTAATTTGCAAATCCGAGGATAAAATTGTAAGTGCTTCCGAGTGCAATGAGTTGAAAAAAAGTAATTTCCGTGAGGTAATTAGAACATGCAATACAGACCCTTGCCCCGATTGGGCCTACGGAGAAGAAACCCCAGTGAGTATATATTATCCCATATTATACAAAAAATTACTGATTTATTTATACAAAAATACTGAATTCATGTTTCGGCCCTTGCTTCATTAAATGCTTTAACTAAAATTTATTGTAAATTTTCGTGCAAAATAATTTTATTTATTTGGAACATCTAGTGCTCTGTCACGTGCGGGGTGGGTCAACGCACTACCGCTATTTATTGTATGCATAATAACGAAATTGTTGATAAATCCCTCTGTGACGGTACTGAATTGCACCCAATTATTATCAAATGTACAATGCCACCGTGCCCTGAAAAGGTTAGTTACCAGTTTTTGCACTTTTACACATATCTTTAACTGGATGATATTGCTTAGACTTTCGCTGTTGGGTAGTTCATATGCAATAGCTTTATTCAATATGCCCTACTGCATAGCATATTATTCTTGGATATATAGATTTAACGTATTTAAGCGCTTATAATATGGTTTCTATGAATCGAAAAAGCACAATACACCTACACCCTGGCATGCAAGCATGGTAGTCGTGTTCTATGCAGTAAAAGATTGTGCTTACACATTTCAGAATACTCAAAACTGATGTTATTATATGTTTTTTATACGTTTGTTAAACATATTAAGCCTTTAAAAAAAATGCATGCATATCCCCGATTTCGGGTTAAACTTGAAATTCTGCCCTTGGCTCAAAAAACTCAAAAAACTATATAATGTACATTTGTATTTTACTAAATAAAATCATTTTAAATTGGGCTTAAAAGTTACGGATCCATGAATGAAGGAATAATTTGGATGCTAGTAGAAATTTTCTTTGATATTATAAAGTATACATATTCAAAGTTTAAAATTTCATTTGTCTTAAATGAATGTAACATTTGAATTTTGAATAATCTAAATATCGTTCCGAAAAAAACTCTAAAAGTTTTCAATCAAAGATATTTTATAATATTTAGATATATTAATTAGATATTTGTTTTTATTCTCTATTTCATTATTTTATGTATTATAACTTATAAAACTTTAATTATATATAAGAACTAAATTCATTGCAAGAAAAGCTTAATTGATATTTTAAATTTACACTAAATTTATTTAATCCACTTTGCCCTGTCATTCTATGTAATATAAAGATTTAAAAATCCATCCAGGTATTTACTAATTCAAAGCCAAAAATTTCTTTTGAATATTTCTACCTTACGCCTAAATGCAATTGCTAAAAAATGTACAATGTATGTACAATACATTTGTATGCTTATTCCTTACGAATTTATAAAACAAATAATTTAATTTCCTTTTTAACAAACCTTTTTCTACGCAATTTCATCTCTTATAAGTTTAAGCATGGTTACGTTATATGTATGTTATTAAATTTAAAACATCTTACTTTTTACATCAACGAGTTTTATTTAAAAATAATACTCCATTATTGTGAAATCACCAAGATTTCAACTAGGATATTCTGTTCTAATTAATGCAGATTACCGACGAAATTGTCTATTATGATTCCTCTTCTAGATGTTAACAATACATTCATTCTTCATCTAATCCATGAAATCTGTTTACTTAGAAACAACTTATTTCGCATTATATAAAATGTAAAATTAAATTACAGCGTTTAATACCGCCAAGAACACTAAGGCCTGATATGAACAATATCAACAAACATCACCGACACTCACCATATGATAGTAAAACAAGAGATTCAATTTATTTATCAAACCATGTGGTAAGTATTGAAATATCAAAAATCTAAGTAACCATACCGAAAAATTTGGCTCTTAGGAACTTGATGGAGACGCTTGGGCGCATGGCCATTGGAGTGAATGTGACGAAAATTGCGAAAGAACTCGTCAGGTCTACTGCAAGGATTCATCCCATCCAGCAAATTGTCCTGAAAGTACAAAACCCCCATCAACAGTGAAATGCTGCTCTATAAAATATGTCCAAAAATGGTCTCAGGTAAGTACCATGCATGAAAACAACTCGCTTTGTTAATAATATTTTCTCTTTTACGATTACAATTTATTTGATTGAACCAATAAAAGTGTTCGGTTGACTGTGGAATTGGCACAAAAGAAAAACTGTTTATTTGTGCACGCGTTTTTAAACCTGATAAGCCTGGTGGCAGAGCAATTAAAGAGCCAGTTGATCTAAAATTATGCCAAAACCTCATAAAACCACGACCAAAACTGCTCGTAAAAGGTTGTCGAAATGATTGTTCCTGGATAGCGTCACCGTGGACACCGTGTTCATCAAATCGTACAATTCAGTTCTCAACACGAACAATTAAGTGTATGAACAAAAAAAAACGCATTGTACCGAATCAATACTGCGATAAAAATAAAATGTTACAAGCTAAGAGAAAATGTCCATCACGCTATAAAGTCGAATTATCAAACGTAAGTAGTGTTGCTTACCCGAATGTGTAAATTAATAACTAAAAAATATGCAAAAGAAAGCAGCAAATGCTCTAGAATGGACTTATTACATATTTATGTTATTGGATTGTGGTAGAATTTGTTTTTTGTGAAATATATACGATAGCATGACATCCCTCTTATAATCATAAACTACCTAAGATATGTGTGATTCGATAATTGATGGATTTGCATTTTGTTATAACAATAAATCAATTAAATACGTTGAACATGTTAAAAGGCTTAAAACACCTATCAAGCAGTTAAAAGCAAGCATGATTATTGGAAAAATTAAAAATATTCCTATAGATTTCATAAATTGTATGTCTGTTTAAACTTCGTTAGAAAATTCATAAACTATAATACCTATTTCCATTATTAAATTAAGCCCTTACTTTCCCTGAAAATTCGAACATTCTTTTAATTTCTCCTCCATATTTTAAACATACATATAAGTATGTACAAATAAAATACATCGTTCTTGTATGAAGCAATATTTCTCCTTCCCTTGTTTTTAATCTTCAAAAATTCTAATTATAGTTTAAGAAAAAATATGTTTATGTAAACTTTTTTTAAATTGCATTTTCATAATATACACTATTCGACGACGGCTCTACTTATAATACATCTATCAAATGAAAGGAAATAATAAAATAGTTTTCACATAAAAAAAAATAAGATTTAATTATTAACAATTTACTCAGTTGTTTTGAAAAGTTTTAAAGGACAGTGAAGTAAAAATAGAAGTCATCTAAAAATTTTTTATTAACAGGTTCTTTCGCAGAATTTTCAAGAAAGCTTTCGTGAGAGACTTATACGTAAAAATGCATTTGCTCAGAGAGAGCTTTCATTTGTGTACCGTTTTCGGAACACGTAGCAAGGAACGTGTTAATTAATTATATAATATTAAAATAGTATTATTGCTTTCATTTTATATTTGTGCGATAGCAGAATGAAAAATATGATAGACATTCAGGCTTTACTGCTATTAATGGATGAAAATGTGTAATGTTAAATAAATGAGCTAATTTGATCCTTGTCCAAACACTGTGCATACTAGTAACTAACCAAATAATTATTTGGTGCCAGTTTGTGCTGTAAATAGCATATTATAAATTTTCTTATTTTTTCAGTGCACATGCGATGGATACAGGAAACGAAAAGTAACGTGCTACGTAGGTGGTAAGCCATGTGATAGGCACAGATCGAAAAAGGAAAAATGTAATCCACCACCAGAATGCACAAGGAAATCATGCAACGATGTAAAAAATCACCTACGCACAATTCAAGATGGAGAATATTTGATCAATGTTAAGCACAAACTTGTTAAAATTTACTGCCATAACATGACTGCCGGACCGTCGGAGTATATAAGTCTTAACACCACCGACAATTATTCTATTTATTACCCTAAAAGTTCCAAAGATCCGTTTGCTTGCCCTGGTCCGCAAAGGGATGAATACCAAGACAACAAAATACAGGCTGGCTCTACACGTTTTATGAAAATTCGATTGGATATTCAACGTTTGCAAGTGATAGAGGATGATTACACCTTTGCTGAAACCAATGGTGTACCCCAAAGGTATGGATCTGGTGGTGACTGTTACAACCGGAACCAAGAATGCCCTCAGGGATTCTTTTCGATAAACCTTACAGGAACGGGGTTCAGAATAACAAGGAATACAAAATGGGCCAGCGTTGGTTCATATTCTAGTATAAAATTTTCGCACGAGGTAAAATTTATATATAATATTATTTATAAAAATTGCATTATTAAAATATTTAATAAATTTCAGCTTAAACATCCGTACACTCTTGTCCAGGCATTCTGTGGTGGCTACTGTAGCAGCTGCTTCATATCCAAAAGCACAAATTTAGTGTTAGACGTCATTTAATGTTTGTAACAAGAAAAGCACAGAAAAAATCATTCATCTACTCTACGTCGTTTATCGAATGTTTCAAAGGGAAACTTTGGGAACTCGAGCATCATTGCCCTCTACGATGGGACTCAAACAAATATATGTATAAAATTTGTATCAGTTTGGGCTGTTCATTGATAGTATTCTCAATAGACATTTAAGGATTATTTATAGACGAACATAATTTTTACATGCTTCAAGCCATTCAATGGACCACCGATGTTGTTTATGATTAAGTTTTATAGGTGTACAATAACCACGCCGTCACAAGATTATTATAACACTATCTGAAATGACTGACCTTCGATATTTGGAAGGTGCGATGACGTTCTTTTCGTTGTTGTTATTACGAAACCTCAGGAACAACTACTGAACTAAATACTGCCATTCAAAGTCTTAAAGAATTAGTGGGACATCATTAAGCTCCCTAGGTCAGGTAGCCGATTGCATTTCATTTATAAGAGATTGTTAAATAAAACGTTCACTCGTCAGTACCCTTAAGTAAATTTACGGAAACTCTATCAGGTAAATAAGTAACAGTCGAAAACTCAAAAAAAAAACTTTTAAATTTACGTTTAAATGAGCAGCCCAAACCGATCAATTCTGTAGAGAAAATAGTGTTCAGTTTAAGGAACTTTTAGACAAAATTCCTGCAGGCAAACGGAGGGGAAAGTTTCTCTAATGTGTAATTTAACTTCAAAAATCTCGGTTTAAAACTAACATAAATGCTACTTTCATTGGTGACTAAATTCCGAAACGACTTAATGGCGTTAGCATAGAATCTCAAGAATAAAACGAGGGCGCGCTTTGAATAATTTAAATTAATTTTGCAGGCTAGTCCAAAACATTCCGGCCACTTCTAATTGATGCACCAATCGATTGATTCAATTAAAAATGTATTGCTAACTTCAAAGAATACTCGATCTAACAAACAAAACATGTAACTATTTAGATCTAAGTTAACTAGTCAAAACTTTAATTCAAACAATACCTATTTTGCTTATTTTGTTTTCGATATATTAAAGTATATTCAAAAAGATGATTAAAAATATATAAACACATTTGAGAAAAATTACCTGCTGCCTACTGCCAAATCTGATATTAGAAATCTTCGAAAATAAGTAAATAACGAAACACTCAGAAGATTCACCCGCATGCCTATATAAAATAAAACGAAAATTTTTAGTCCGAAAGAACGTACTATTTTCCTAACCTTTTAGTGGACCGCAGTGGTCACGCTCTGTATTTATTGTCGTTAAATTAATAACTCCTAATTTCTCTGTACATAGATTAAACACTGCATTTAAAAAAAAAGAAATCTCATTGTATGTTTGTTTATTTTTCATTGAAAAAGAAAGTATTTATTTAAATCCAAGACGACTGTGGCCGCTACAGTCACATATTCTACTTATTACTACCCGTACAGCATAATTCTATAAGCGAAAGTGTGCGGATGGAAGTGTAGGATTGCGATTGTGATTAATTTTTTTTTTATTTTTGCGAAAATTAGCAAGCAAAAGCTGTGAATTTTTACCATTAAGCGTGAATGTACAATTTTATTTAGACGAATTTAATATTAAAGTCATAAGTAGCATAAATTTTATATTTTATCTACTCTTAGCAGCTAAACATACTTGTTCTCAGCCAAATTGTCGAACTTTTTTTTTTTAGTTTTTGTACATGTCATACCCTTTACAGAAATTGTTCGCTTCGCTTCTGTATTTGGTTTCTTATACATTTTTTCCTTTAACTTTAGCTAGCTTTAGAGTTAATTGTAATTTTAGACCTTTTTTCAATTATTGCGTATTGTCACAAAACTCAAATAAAATAAATATTTTTATGAAAATGAATTTTGCACAATATTTTAAATTATATTATACAGTTTTAATGTACAGTATTTTTATATTCTTAAAATTGGATTGAGCATTGAGACGACACCGAGATACGAGGATAAAATTGATAACACGTTCACGCCGGAGAGCACCACCGGTGGCTCACATTTGATTGTGCCATCAGGCGATGCATAAGACCAAAAATTTAGATCGTTAAGTAACTAGAAAAAATGCCATATAGTTGATATAGTTATTTATCTATGGCGAGAGGCAACAAATCGAGCGATAAAAACTTTAAAAAGTTACGAACTACATACTAGAAGCAGGGTGGTCGAAAATTCCGACTACAGTTTATATCTCAATCGATCCTAAATTTTGTATCTGCTTTTCGTGCTCATGATGTTTACAGCCCGGGTAGCTCAGTCGGTAGAGCGTTGGACTTTTAATCCAACGGTCCAGGGTTCAAGTCCCTGCTCGGGCGGCGCCCTTTTTTTTTAATTAATATCCCACATTTTTTAGGACAATTATTAATTTTAATTAATATGTAAAATTATAAAAGCAATCCATCAAGCAGGCGTATCAATTAAAATAATTAGACTTTGAGAACATATGTATAAAAGGTAATAATCTATATAACACGATTTTACTTACGATTTTTAGTCATCATCACCATTTCAATTGACATATAATTTGATTAAAGAAAAAAACGTTTTTATATTACAATTTTCGGGGTAGAAAGGCGTCTCTCTATAGAGATAATAACTCTTAATTCTTTTGATTGCACGATGAACGACGAATTTTGTTAAATAGACGCGATTGATCTTATTATCAGTATATTACTTAATTGAAACGAAAATTCTTTATTCGAGGTGGAAACATTTTTGCATAAGAGATAAAAGTTTATTTGGCAGCGGGAATTCTCTCTCGTGTGAAACGCCCCTTAATCGCTCATCAGAGTCTTAACATATTCGAGAACGATGACTTACCGTGTGAGTCAAATAAAATCTGTACCAAATAGCCAGCGACTCACCTTTTGAGTCATATACAGAGATTAGTAAGATCAATCGGTTATCAGAGGGTAATGAGTAAAGTGGTAAGAGGAGTGGAACTTATGCAAAATTTTGTAAACAATTAATTTCAGTGATTTTTGAATTAAGTTTGAAGTGTGTGATCTACAACAGCTACTTGTTTCAAAACGTTACATATTATATTGTTGTGTTTTATTTTTAGTCTTTTAAAACTTCATATTATGAGAAGCCTTCTATTTATTTCTTCTTTTATAGTAATAATTAGCCAGGCGGGCATGAGGTATGAAATTGTTGCACAATAAGATGAATATCACATACTTATATATTTATTGAACGATTTCAGTTATGTAGTAATTCATCAATATTTTATTATGGTTTTCTCCTAGAAATTACCATTTACTTACCATTATACAAAAAAGGAAAACACATAACAGAGGTATTGTGTAGACTATAGAGGATTGTAGTTGTACAATAAACTTCCGAATGAATTGAAAATTATTTCCAAATTAAGTGAATTAATCATTTCGGTTAGGAATAATTTCATGTAAATAATATTTGGTATATTGTAAATTGTTTTTTTCCGATGGAAGATGGGCTCAAAAGTTGGGTACCACAAAATTATCGCAAGTTATATTTTATTGACAACGAGCTTATAAAATAAGAAGCTATAATTGCTACGAAATAAAGGTGGAGAAAAAGAAAATAATGGAAAAACTTAATTCATATATTCATTAAAAATTTATCATTAAATTCAGATCACTTTTAGCATGTCAAAAACAGTTAAATAAAATGGAATATACTTTGTGCAAGTGTCGTCTCTGAGTTTTATGCGTGTAGTCCAATACGTTCACAATACGCATTCCATAGTCTGTCCCGGTACATTATAGCAGCTTTTTCTATCGACTTCGCCTTCAATATACCACGACCTACCACTGCCACGTCTGCTCCCTTTTCCTTAACAATATACTCGGGCGACTGGTACTGCTGGCCCAAACTGTCGGTGGTGTCGTCAATTTTAACACCAGGAGTGAGCTGAATCAATCCCGGAAATCCGAAACAATCAGAGTTCTGGCAAACAACTCCCGCAACAAAATCGGTATCGGCGCATTCAGTAGCTAATTTAATTGTTGCCTCTTTATATTTCTCGTTTATAAGATTACCTTGCGACGACATCTCGGCAAGAAGAAATACGCCGCGCTTATTTGACTCAGTGAGACCTGCCTTGAGCCCTTGAATAATACCATGACCGGAAATGGAGTGAGCAGTTACTAGATCCGCCCATTTCGATATGTTAAATATCCCATTTGAATACTGAAGATGCACCGTGTTTCCAATATCTGCAAATTTTCTATCCTCCATTATTAGGAATTTGTGCTTTTTGGCCATCGACATGAGACTATTAACGAAGTTTTCGCTAAAATCTTCAATTATGTCAGCATGAATTTTAAATATACAAATATAGGGCCCACATATTTCTGCCAGATTTAATATTTCTTCAGCTTTTGTGACATCGGCTGCCAGACATAAATTTGTCTTCTTAATACACATCAGACTAAAAAGGTCTTTAGTTATTTCGCACTTGGCTAAGCCTGCACGGGCTTCAAAAGGCATTGATGTACGTGCAAGTTCATTTACTGAAATTAAAAAAATTATACGTTTGGTTAGTTACTTGTAATCAGAATAATAATGGTTAGATGACTTCTTTAACCTTAGTTTTAATCATATAATTAATTATTAATTTACATGACCCAGAATTCAACACTTTGTCGATGAGCCACAGACTTCTTCTTTGCGGAGCTCTTTTCTAGAAAACCGAGGTCCATTCGACTTGGGTTATAAGGAGAACTAGCTCTAAAATATATGTGATTCTCATATACTTTATTAGAGTTTCACACTTTTATTTTCACCACTTTTCTATATCAAAATAACTTATTTTTTAAGCGCATCATTTACCTCTTGTCAGTTTTATTTCACCAACATAACTGTTTAATTAAGGCGATAATCGCCTAGAACCAGAACCCCTCAACTTTATGCCTTAGTCAGAATTTGTATAATTTCCTCCTAGCAATATAATTAATTTTGAGATTAGTTCTTAGCGATATTATTAGAGCAATGTCTAAGACTTTAATTATTTACATTAAATATTTCGAGGCATAAAAATATCTTCGATGATTGCTTTTACGTTCCGTATCTCAAGAAAAATCAAACCAGAAATTTTCCAATGAGGTTCAGGGAGCCAGACACATGTTTATAAAAAACGTAATTTTGGCGATAGCAGTTGAACGTCTGACTGATAACTTATCTGTTCCCTTAAAGTTTTTCTACTTACCTACTTTGGGTGTCTTGCTAACGAATGATCCATCGCTCCGAAGCTGACAGCCCTGAATATATTTAGCAACGGATTGAACTGTAGCCTGTTCGATCTTACCGAATTCTTTAAGAACATTCAGGAGGTAGGAGAGAGTAAAGAGGGAATGCATTTTAACGCGATTTTCGGCGAGATTTTGAACGCCGCCTTGCTCCCTATCCACGACGACTATCACGTCCGTGGACTGAACACCTTGCTCACGCAAATCACGGACAGTTTCAAGAATGCTAGAGCCAGTGGTTACAACGTCCTCGATAATGAGGCAATTGTCGCCCGCCTTAAACATGCCCTCAATCATTTTCTTGGTGCCATAACTCTTTGGCTCCTTCCTACGCACCAGCATAGGTTTCGAGTTCTTTATGGAAATTAGCGTTGCGATCGGTAGAGCTGTGTACGGGACGCCGCAAACGTGGTCGAAAACAAGATTTTCCTGCTTGATGAATTCAACAAGCAAATCTGAGAGCATGTCCTGCATCGAAAACATGAATTAGTGTTTCATATTAAATTTGTTCAGCAATTTAATATTTACCATTACTTCCGGGTAGCTGACAATTACACGCAAATCGAAATAAACTGGCGAATTAATGCCAATTTTCATTTTAAAGTCGCCAAACTTGAATGCGTTTATCTCGAAGAGCCGCAGCACTAGTGCTTTCATTGATTTCTCGTGCTTCTCCATTATATTCAAATACGAGACGTAAAAAGTGAAGAGAGATATCCCAAAGAATTTAGCGTAATAAACACTTAATTCAAACTTATTGAAAATCGTGTTTGATTTCACGCAACAAGTGGTCAGCGAAACACTTGACCGCGACGACCACTGACTTGACACTGGCGATGGGATTGGAATCCACTCCTTCCAAGTTCCAGTTCCACAGCACGTGGTTTGATTTTGTAGTAATAGACGACAATATTAGACTAAACGCAAGTATCAAAAAGTAGTTAATGTGGAATCCAATTACTTTTTCATTGATTACAGTTTCAACTATATAATTGATACGCCATTTGACTTAATAGCTACGTGCTACGGGTTTGAATTTGCATTTCTCAGTTTTATTTAATGATTTAAATCCATCAAGTAATTACAACGAAAATAGTAAATTATTTTTTTGTACCTTAATTTTCTTACTGGAATTCACACATATAATTATTAAACTTTGAGATTAATTTGAATTTCGCATAAATTATTGCTAAGTTTTCGGCAGAAACTTTGTTATTAAACTATAAAAATTGATCTCTACATATCGAATACTGCAAATTTTTCTTATTTTATATTTATACCTTATGTACCGACGACAATGATCCAAAAATCCTAAAAAAATAAAAAAAGGGCATGATACAATTGAAAAAATAAATTGAAATAATAACAAAATTACATTTTTAAATTTGCCGCGTTTTGAGGGCGCTTATTACGAAAAAAAACATAAACAGTGCTGTTGTTAAAACTGCCCGAAAAGATAAAATTCTTTCCACATAATTCTTATTGGAACAAAGTTACCACCCACTGCCCGAAAACACCGAAAGTCTGTTTCCTGTCATAGGTACTAAAAAAACAATTCAAAATTTATAAAACATAATAGGTTTTCACCAATGAAAGAATTGAGAAAACGTTAATACGCACAATTTACAATCATGCCAGGAGCCCTCTTCTAAAGTATAACATTACCCAAAAAATTTGAAATTATAAGTAATCTGGCACCACTGGTAAACTATCCCCCTTAAGGTAAAGTTCCAAAACTAAACTTGAAATTGTTAAAATAGTTATTTTTATAACGGCTTTTTATAGAGAAAGACCGTAGTTAAAATATAAAATCTTCACATTTATGGAAAACATAAAAGTACAAAAAGGAAACTGGACAACATTTGACAGTTGACAAGGAGTTGAATGTTCCGCGCCGTTATGAAATCAACCCCAAGGATAAAGACCAACCCCCGGAACATCGATGGCATCATCTGTACGCGACCGAGTCACCCCTCTTCCTATTTGATTTTTTTCGTGCAACCCCGGTCTTAAAACGGGAAGTAAAATAAAGTTAAAAAGAAATCAAGTTATTTTCGTTTAACTTTGAGTTTCCGGTTTATTTTAGGCAAGCGGAAGGCCTGTGTACCTTTCGTTGAAATAATTTTTCTTCCTCTGAATCGCTTTTTAATTATAAAAAACTAGCTCTCGACGTTCAGCCAAGTGGAATTTGTATTTTGGATAAAACAATAAAAATATCGATCGTGTGTGAGACTAGAGTGCCGGGCCGGACGGCGCCTTTAAACTAGCTCATCTAGATGATGAATTTCCCGGCTTTTGGAGGCCCCTTCTCGGGGATCCATCAGTTCGCCGCAAAATTTGGTCACGATGCACAGGCAGCATCGGGTGCCTTCTCAACCCCCGGCGTCAACGGCACCGCTCCTGACAATCATTCCCAGCGCTATCAAGCAAACAGCAATCATTTCAACCAGAATCCCACCTCAGGTGAGTCCCTAAACGCCTCCGGTGAGCCCCATTGTCTCACCGGAGGTGAAATCGAAAAATCATTACTTCGATCGGTGCAGCAGACTTGGCCCGGTAACAGCAGCCGAATCCAAAATTTCGCTAATGGCGTTTTTATTGATTTTTCTATTTCACCGGGCGGCCGGGGTTTGTATTGTGCCATTCACCTTCAGTGGGTGTGCGTGTGTGCGCCCCCGTGCGCCGCTGTGTGCGTGCCTCAGTCGTTCGCCGACACTGTGTGTGACGTTGCTGGAGGAAATTGCCCGATTAGTGCCGGGACCGGCATCGGGCTGAGTGTGGTTTTTCGTATTCGAATCCGCTTCGAGCAGGAAGTGCAAGTCGTTTTCTAATTAATTTTCCGTTTGGGGCTTTCCAGTCGCTAACAGCATGCAGTACGGCCAGAACATCTCGATTCCTTACTCCCAGCCACAAACCGACCTCAATTTCCTCAACTCCAACGAGCACAAGCCAAAGATTCATCCGAAAATCGAACGAGACCGGGAAGAAGGTAATTTTCCAAGGCTACTCGTTTTATTTCGAATATTTTTCATATCTACTGATTTCGTGTCCTCTCTGCTGAATAAAATGTTTTATGTTTTCATTTTTGTATTTTTTTAAATCCAAACCATAGCTCCCATCCTTTTAAATTTCTGTTAGTAATTTTTAGTTTTCAGAAAAATAAAATTATAATATTTGTTGATTCCTAAAAATTGTTGGGATATTGGTTAGTCGTTTAGTGAAAATAAAATAAATAAGTAAAACAAATAGCAAAACTTTTGCAAGATCGACCCATCGTTTAGTGAAAGTGAAAGTTATTTGCGGGGGCGTGCTTTCACTCTCGATTCCGGTCGACCCACGTACATATACATACCTTCATTCTCCTCAAGGACGTTTCCTTCTTGTCCTCGGAATTCTCTAGAATTAAATTGTGAAACTAAAAGCATCGGATTAGCTGGTGTTAATTTTTCATTGAGAAGTGGCAAATAATAGCAAAATTACCGAACAGCCGATTTTTCTTGTAAAACATTCAAATTATTGGAAATTCCGATTGCGGGGAATGGGGGGCGCAGCCGAGAGGCACATTTTTCAAGGACTCGTAAAACCTGCCCTACCCTCTAAGTTTGTACTTTTGTAGGTCAGCTTAAAGTGAAAGCGAAAATGGAGACGACTAATGGGATGTTAGCAGGGCTATGTAGTCGTTATCGGGGAAAAAGAAAATTCCTTAAAAAGAAACAACTGTAGAATTCGATTTGCAATTTAAAGATGAATTTGCTTGTAGAAAAATAAGAAGCTCAGCTTCGGGAGATCTATACCCATAAGAAATCGCTGTGGGTTGGCCAACTCAATTTCATAGTGATTCGATAAGAAATTCGGTATACTTATGTATGTGAAACAAAAAGTCAATTTCGTTCTACAGTGAAAATGAAAGGAAGATTAAAAGTTAGCCAAATCAGAAAAGCACAACCTTCTTATTAGGAAAGGTTTCTATTTGGGCTTTTCATGGGAACGTACAGGGCTTCCTGTATTTCTACATCCGCTTGTAGCTAAAAAGCGAGCGTGTATAAAAACTGAATCAACAAAATTCAGGGGCAAATCCTGAATTTACAAGTGAGCGATCCTGACAAATACAAGATTTTTTTTGTTCGGCTATTTGTACGTAAATCAAAAAGGTTTTTTCAGAAAAATTTTTTTTTTATTTTATAACAGGGCAATAAAGTCGAGCAGGCGTTAACGGTCAGTTTTTAAATATTTCTTTATACGATGGTAAAAGTAGGAAAGGGGTATATAAATAATTATTAAAAATACATTCGACACTATTTTTCATGACATAAATGCATTCCTGGTGCTTCATTTTGTAAACTAGGGGATAAACATGTAAAAGTAAGTAAGACTTTGAGAATGCATAAACTGAAAAAGACTCTCATATTTTCTGATTGAGTGACTAAATTGTTATAAGATAGGGAAATAAATGTTACTTCAAGTTAAGTACTATGTTTTTCTTAAAACTTCATCCGAATTCTGCTAATAGTTTTTACGTTATGCGTAAGAAACCAAACAAACATCACTTATCATTCTTCCCACAAATTATTATTTTCTTATCTTATTTTTAAATTTTATTATATACAGACAAGAGATTATGCGTTTATAGATTTTTGAGATATGAGGTAAATCCTTAGATGGGACACTCTATATACATGCATTAAAAATGAATACGAAAATTTTGCAGACGGAATAATTCCGGTATTTAGGGCATTTAATGTATGGGAAATGGATTATTTCTTTTTCAGTAATAAACCAGCAAATTCTTCAAAATGTGAATCAATCATGGCAAACATTGGCTAACACAGCCAATACTGTTGACTACTCATCGCACCTACTGTCAGCAACACTGCCAATTTCGATACAGCACTTCCTCAAATACTCAGAAACGATAAAAAAGGAATCATCAGGGATCGTCGGATCACCGATCAACTCAGGGAACTTAAATTTAGGCAATTTAGATACAACATCTGGTTTCAATATAAAAGGTGAGGTCCTTAAAAATGGAACTAATTTAAGTCTGGCGCTTGGCGGTGTAGCATTGTCCAGCGCTAACACAGCATCTAACGGCTTAGGAATGGATGGCCATGTTCAAAATATTCCAGAGTCGACTACAACCACAACGGCAGCTGCGACGACAACCTCGAGCGGGAAGAAGTCCAAAAAGAAGAAACCCCCAAAGGAGAAGAAGCCGAGACCGAAGCCGGGCGAAATTCGAGAGACAAAAGCACTGGACGGGTCCACACTCTACTGCTGTCCGGAGTGTCAGATGGCGTACCCGGATCGCAGTTTGATCGAGCAACACGTCATTTCCCATGCTGTGGAGCGTAGGTTTGTCTGCGACATTTGCAATGCGGCGCTGAAACGCAAGGACCACTTGACTCGTCACAAGCTATCACACATACCTGATAGACCTCATGTTTGCAATGTAAGTACTTAAGTCGGCCCCACACAAAGTGTGCATTCGTACAAATATCTGCGTTTACTTATTTGCCAAATATTTCCCTCGCCTTGTGTGAACTTCCACACTTTCGTCTTCTTCGACAAAGTGCATACACCGGACATTTTATGCGTTCACTATTTGCTCCCACGACCCACACTACTCGTTTATTCGTCAAACTTATGCTTGGAATTACTCGTCGAATGTTTAGCACAGAGTTGATAAATGCTCATTAAAAATTTCGCCTATAACCGCAACACCTACGCTAAACCTGATTTTAAACTATCTACCTTTTTAAGAAAAATACATAAATGAATCTTTCTTTCTTTTTTTTACCACAGAATTCTTTGCCCATCGATTTTGAAATTCTTTGCCACGCATCCGTCATTCTATTTCTATTTTTGTGTTGTGAATTTTTTGGATCCCATGTAATGGGCTTCAGCTCGTAAAAGCCGATAAACTTATTGGACCACTTCATATCGCCCGATACCGATATTTGAGCTCACAAATGTTCGCCGCTTTCCAATTTTATCGGTGGGAAGCTACACGCATAACGAATATTTTTCCGTCATTTGTCACATACCTCGTCAAATCGCTGGACACAGAAAATATTTGTGAAACAAACGCATACGCGAATGACGAGGCAAATGGACACATTACGAAGTTTGGCTTAAACGGACGAATAGCAAATGTTCCTTGCTCCTTCCTTCCTAGCTCCTACAAACCTCGTCAAATTAGACGCATCGTAAAATGTTTGGCGAATGCACGCATTGTGTGGGACTGGCTTTATAAAAACAATTTTTAGTTCCCGGTATTCATTTACTGCTTTCTTCCAGATTTGCATGAAATCCTTTAAGCGAAAAGAACAGCTTACCTTGCACATTGTCATTCATTCCGGTGAGAAAAAGCACATTTGCCAGGAATGTGGAAAAGGTTTGTCAATGCTAAAATTCTGTATTTCAGATTTTCTCATGTTTATTGAATTGTAGGATTTTATCGTAAGGATCACTTAAGAAAGCACACGCGATCGCACATTGCACGTCGTGTTAAATCTGAGGTTTCAGCACAAACTGGAAGCAATTCCCAGGCGGTTTCACTGCATGCCTCCTGAGGTTCGTACAAGGACTTCTGGTAGATTTTGTTGAATATCTTGCATCCAGCATGTTGAACCGGCGACGAGGTACTATCATCAATACCACTTTTAATTGTCGTTAGTAATTTTAATTCAACAAAATCTACCGGGGGTTCTGCTCCTGAAAGCGGAGGAGTCCTCCATCGGCAATGAACGAACGAATAGAGGAGAGGAGAAGATTTCTTTAAGTCAAAGTGTAAGGAATTTTATAATATATTTTTTTAGCATTTTTTTCTAATGCGGTGTGGATGGGTCTTGGCACCTTGTTAGTTGTAGTGTTACTTTTAGGAGTTTTCTTTTGTTATTTGTTTCGTTTATTTAAACATTTTATATGTTTATTTTGTTGTGAACTGTAGCAATATTTTCAAGCGAAATCGATCGATTTATTTTTTACATTGCTTTGCTAAATTCATCTGGATTAATCAGCGATTAATAGCGAAAGCAGTTTGAATTGAGTAATCCAATAACTTTAGCAAAATAATGCTTCCTTTATACGGTCAACTGTGATCATCAAATTATTTATTTTTAAATTGAAAGTTAAGTATAATTTTTATTTATTTCTGTGTGTACTAGGAATTTCAGAGAAAAAAGAAATTATACTCATTAATGTAAACATAAGCAAAATACAAAAAATATTTGCAATTTTTTTCATTTTGAATCGAATTTAAAATATTAGTACCAGTAGAGATGTTTTAGATAAAAAATATAAAATTTGTGAAAGTGACGGAGAAATCGAAATGAGAACGAACATTCAAAGAATCCAAAATACGATAAATATCACTATGAGAAAGCAAAGGCGTTTTACTGATTTGCAAAAAAAAAAATAGAGTTCAACTTGTTGTTACTACTACAAATAAGAAAACAGAATACACTACAGTATAAATGACAAAATACAAATGGTAGAAATTAAACAAAAACACCCTGATTTTGCGGAAACAACAAAAAAACCATGTGAGGAAAAAGCATATTTTTTATAAGAAACTAACCAAAACAAATAAATCTTCCCCTACGAATAAAACAAGTTTAGAGCATACGTGGCAAAAAAAATGTAATGCGTGAACGCGTTTTTTAAATACTGTATCAATGTGACAGACAGAATATAACAAATTTTTATGACGTATACAAAACCCAACAAAACATTCTATACTCGTTCAAGTTAAACACAAACAAAATACAAACATTATAATAAATTAAGGAGGATATACTCTTCGCGTTTTCTCTCATATAGGTAAAAGTATAAAACAAAGTTATATGAATGATTGACAAATTAACGTTTAATAATAATTAAAATAAAAGAGTAAAATACTTGCAAAAGTACAAATCTTTACAGACAAATGATGTTATTTCGTAATTATACACATTATGGAGGATAATTATAAATTTTACATCTAATTAAAAATACTATTTTTAAATGTTCACATATTTCTGGAGAGAGGAACGAATTGGGTGTATATAGTAAAACGAACGGAAATAAAAAAAAAAAAAAACAAATGCTCGAAGACTTGCAGATGGGCTGTTATATGACCTGTTGAAATTTAAAAGACAAAGAAAATAGAATAAGAAATTAGCAGTCGGAGCGTTTTATAAATTCAGATAATCTTTTTTAAAAATGAACATTTTGTTTCTTTTTATTATTGTAAATTAAAACTCACAGAGCACTTTTAAAAGTTAACCAAAAGCTATTTGAAGGAATATAAGTAACTTCAACCAAAATGATTGCACATATAAGAAGTTATGTGCGAAATAAGTAGAGTACAATGAGTTCTTTAAAAAACGATAACTGTGAAAACATTTAGTACGGATGCACTTTTTGAATGATCTTCTGCAATTTATGAGTTTGAGTTTAATACCGCTTATTTTATTTACTGTACAAAATGGCTTTGTGTTTAAGGCGCAAAGCAAGTCACGCATTAAAAGTATTTTTATTTATATTTAATTGCCATTAACAAAACTATCATAGTGGACGACGATTGATGAGGAAGCTCAAAGGCAAGTTATATTTTATTTCCTTGCTTATGATGAATTTTATTGATCATTAATTTATTAGTATTTGTAATTTTTTCCAACGAGAGTGTTATTTATATAATTATAAAATTAACATGCCAAAATATAAATATATTGGCGGATATATTTTCTTATTCTATTATTTTCCGACTGCACATGTATTGTAAGTCCAATCTCTCTCAATCCTATACCTTTGTAAGATTTCACAGTTTCTGAAAATACCTTAAGCAATTCGGTTGTAGGTCTTGTTCTAGCTCATAGGTGCTTCCAAAAGGCCGCAAATTTACAAATTGTATTTATTATTAATTGTAGTCTCCACGCTTAAATTAACGTCCACTAAAACGTAGTATGAAATCTTACTCAATTTCTTTATAAAATGTTTCTGGAATGAAATTGTTTTTACATCGCTAAACAATAACTCTTTTATCTAAGTATAATCCTCATTTACATAGAGCAAAAAAACATAATTGCAAATAAATCATTAATAGTTTTCGCAATCAAAACTTATTTATAAGTATTTGGGAAAATATTGCAATATTTATTTTAGGACGTTTTTGTGTTAGATTTTGAAGTCTTGAAGAAAGAAATCGTGCGAAAGATTCAGTCGTGCTGATTCATAATTATAAACTTTGCTAAATTTAACCGCAAAAACCTATTATTGTTTTTATTATTTTGCTTTACCTACTACCTACGAGGCATGCATTTAATATGTAAGCTAAAAGCAAAACGTTTCTTTTTTATGTACAATTTTTCATTAGATATCAAGTAAATTGCAATTAATAAATCATCTACATACATCACTGCCAAAATATGTGAGATTACAAAGCAGAACATTTGTATAATTTCGGACTGCCCGAGTGATAGTTTTCTAGAATTTCTTATTTTTAATTAAAGTTAAAATAATCTTTAAAGAAAGTGTTTTAACAAATATTTTACTGATAAGTTTGAATTGTGTTAACAAATACATATGTATGTAAAGTGCTCTATTGATTGGTTAAAACTGAATTTATAAAATGCGGTCTCGGAATCCATAGCATTCGCCATTCAGCAGGCATAACAAATACATATTAACAATGAATAAAGTAAAATTAATAAGTAATGTACACAAGTTTCGAAAGCTACCTCAAAATATACAAAACGTACAATAATTTTTCACACAAATATTGAAAATAGCTCATTTCAACAGACTGGGAGCAGCCCGCTGATTTCGATCACTCAGTCAGTGCAGAAAATAAAATAAAATAATAATGAAATAAAGTCGAGTAAACGGTGGGGTGTATTAGATTAACCACTTTAATAAAAAATAGTTCATTTTTTTATAATTTATATTTGTAAATTTTTGTGTAATTCTATTAATAATTAAAAGTAAACGTGCAAATTAAAATAAAGACACAAATAGATTTAAAATAAAGACTTTTCCGAACTTTTCGTTTACTTAATCGCTTTTGTAAATTGCTCATTTAACCAATGAACAATTCAAAAATATGCGATATATGATCGAAATGTAACGTTCGTTTTTAATCTTAGTAATATCTCTGTCTGCAATACCTTTACATAAATCTATTTATAAAGCAAATACAAATATTTAAAAGTTTAAGGGTATATAAAGTAATTAAGAAGACGTTTTGAAGTATTTCAACAATGATGCAACAACAAAAGGAAAATGCACTAAAGTACCAAAAGTATATATTTGTAAACAAAAGAAGATGAGAGTTATATATACAATTGAAATTATATTTGTAGTTATGAGCAACAAAAAATTTAAAGAAGCAAACAAAACCTTCGGGATAAGGCCGCAATGTGAAATGGTTAAAGTGGATGATTGCAGTAGAATTTAATCACTTCCATTAAAAGGATTTTTATTTCTGAAACTGAAGATGTGCACTTTACTGTGAATACATTTTACTGCGAATATTCATAACCAGAAATTGGCAACCGGAAGTAGTTGGTATCAGAATTTTTCACTGTTTTTAGTCGAAAGTGAAAGAATTGGCTTAGGAGCTTTTTTCAAATTTATTTTCTATTTAAATGAAACGATGATGATATTTCGGGGCAACCCAGTTTGGTGGTAATAAAGAACGCAATAAGATTCGGCTAGGTAGGATGTAAGGAGAATAAGAAAACGTATATTTTTTCACATTTCTTACAAAAGTAATTTAATTTGTGAATGTGATTCTTTTGATATTTTTAATACTTAAATTGTATTGGACTGTATTTTTACAATTGCTCGCTGCAGATAGAAAGTAATGACCTAATCGGGTTGAGTGCAGATTGGCTAGTTTGTTTGTGGCGGGAGTGGAGAATGAGAAAAGTAGAACGAGTGTACTGTGAGGTAACATTAAGGTAAAATAAGGCAACATTACTGTACGAGTATCTAATAGGTTTTTTTATACTGAAATAAAACAAATTATTAAAGAAATGTAGCGCTTATGGTGATTATATACGAAATTACGATGTTTGGGCAATGAGAGAATTATTTTGATACCGAAGGGAATGTGGCATTGTGAGTTAGTTGGTGATTACACGAAAGAGAAGTAAACAATTAAAATAATTACATTTGTACTTGAAGAAAATTCTTTAATGAAAAAAGACGAAATAAATAAAATAAACCAAAAATTGTTTATTCTTTAATTCGACCACTTGAGTTTTCATTTACCACATAACGTTTTTTTAACCCTTCCTCTTTCCTTTCAAACAGATTTGTTTAATAATAATTACTGAATTGAATATTCAACCTACGTTAATTCGATAGCCAGCAAATGGTCGCTAGGACTTCGGCCTAGTCGCGTTGGGTTGACTAAGCACACAATTAACATGAATTTCTCATTTTTATTGTGAAATTCAATGCGAGGTTAGCGTAGAATAATTAGAGATATTTTTACTACACCTGTCTCCTTGGTGTTGAACCATTCTAGCACGAATAATTTCAGAGCGTGTCGTCGGATTCGAGTACGATTTGTTTTCTTAGAAAAGCAATAAGACACTGTTTTTTCCCAGAAAAAATTTCGATTTTCCTCTATAAGAAATCGGTAGGACCCTTGTGTATAGAGTATATGGTGGTCGCAAGTTCAACTTGTTAACTGCTCGCTAGGTGGCTCTAGCTGTATCGTTTTGGAAATAACGAAAATAATTTTTGCTTTTAAAGAAAATCTAAGCGAGAAAAAATGATAAATGCGAAGGATTAGTTACTTAAATAATTATGGCATGTAAGTAATTGCTGGATTTTCTTTGAAAACAAAAATTAGTTTCATTATTTTCAAAATAATACAGCTAGAGCCACCTAGCGAGCAGTTAACAAGTTGAACTTTGTGCATTGAAATAGCCATTTTCGAAGTTAGACGCGGTCTTTCTCACTTGTTTGTTATATAATTGATTCGTCCTACGATGTCTCTCAAAGAACTTACCTATAAAGCATTTTTTGGGCTCACCTCCTTCAAATTTTCAATTGCGATTTTCTATAGGATCGATTTTGGGGCGGGAGCGGTGGAGGGTCTCTAAACAAACGCTGCATAAGAGACCGTGAAGAATAAATCTCTTTTCAGATCTTAACGCAACACCCTGTATAGAACATTCAAAAAAGCGGAATTAATCAATTTATTAAATCCTTTTTGAATTTATACTTTCAAAGCACAACTGAAGATAATACAGTAGTGCACAACTACAGTAGTGGAAATTCCCATAAAACCACTGACATTTACGCTATTTTCTCAAATAAATGTCGTTACAGCCCCAAATTTTATATTGCATTAGAACAGTAATTGGCTGTTATATACATGTGCATAAAAAAAATTTGATTCGGACTTGACTACAAAAAAAAAATTGGGAAACAAGCAAAATTATTAAAATTCAGGTGGAAATTCCCATAAAACCACCTAATGTTTTTAACAAACTATTAGCACTAAAAACTTACATTCATACTTATAATAAGAAGTGAGTCCTCCTTTGTCTTTTACAATTCAAACATTTATCCTGGCATTGATTTAACTAGATTTTGGAGCTTTTTTACGGAAATTTTAGACCACGCTTTTGTAAAGCGATTTTAAGCCTCTGAACGCTATTGTACGGTCGTCTTTTAGGGTACACATGTCTTGAAAGTATTGCCAGAGATTATCCACATCGTTTGAGGCCCGACTTTTTGCAAAATAAGCTTATTGTGTCGATATGTTTGTCCTCCAATCATTTAAAAATTCTCTTAGAAACTTGTATGCAGCGTTGTCTTGTTGGAAAAGCAAGTCCAAAACACACAAATCTTCTGCTCGCTGAAACATAACTTCTTCTAAGAGTTGAATACTCATTTCGGAACTCATTTGTTGTGGAACAAATGCAATTTCCATCTTCCAAATGAAAACAAAGTCGATACACATCACTACACTTTTTCCACCGAAGGAAGAGTTCATTCTTACTTCTTCATTTTGCCTTTTATCATGCCAAAACATGTTGGCCGAAAGGATAAATGAATTGGGCAATATGTATTGGCACGATAAAAGGCTAAATGAAGAGTTAAGACTGAGCCATATCTTCCGTGAAGGAAGTGTGATGGTGTGAGTTGGCTTTGCTCCTCATTAAAAGACGAAAATTGCATTTGTTTCACAACAAATGAGTTCCGAAATGAGTATTCAACTCTTAGAAGAAGTTATGGTTCAGCGGGCAGAAGATTTGTGTGGTTTGGACTTGCTTTTCCAAAAAAACAACGTTGCATAGAAGTTTCTAAGAGAATTTTTAAATGATTGGAGGACAAAAATATCGACACAATAAGCTTATTTTGCAAAAAGTCGGGCCTCAAACGATGTGCATAATCTTTGGCAATACTTTCAAGACATGTGTACCCGGTTGTGGTCCGCCAAGAATCAACATCCCACCCGGAACGCGCTTCAAGCCCGCCTCACCATGAGCCCGATCTCGGACCTCCTTCTGCTCCGGCCCCATCGATTAAAATGTTCGGCACAACGTGGACCAAAGAGGACTGGTATCACCGGATCACCAAACTTCGAAATAACAACATCCACGCTCAAGATGACCCATCGCCATTCATCCTAACTGGGGCCCCCCGCTTCTCTGATGTTTCCTGGGTGCGGAGCGTCTTCAAGAAGCACTTCTCTTTTCACCCTATCAGCTGCACCAAAACATCGTCAGCCGGACAACCAAACAGTTTTCGTGTCCACGTCCCCTCAAAATACGCCTGGCTTCTCACCGATCCATCTAGTCGCAGTATTTCTATTGGTAACGTCCGTATTTCCAAGTATAAGTCTTCTAAGTCAGTTAAGTTTAGCTCTAATTTACCTAAGCTCAATACAATTAATTCTAACAGTAGTCTAAGATCTTACACTAAACTTAGTTCGAGTAACTCCAGTCCTGAGCCCTCCTCCTCTAGCATCAACTCCATTTCCTCCAAGCCTGAATTTGTTAAAGCCCCTAAACCTCGTAGCACTCGCCAGCGTAAATCTTCTCCCACCCCAGCCAACAATTTTAGCAACTGGCAACTTAAAGCTAGTTTATTCCCTAATTTCAAACAAGCTACTCCTGTAAAGTACCCCAATTTCGTTTACTCGCACACTTTGAACCCCTCTACTCCGACCCCTCCCGCTACTACTACTGCCCCCTCTGTCTCCGCCCCCTCCACTTCCAATAAGCCTGCTCCGACGTTAGCGTCCACCGTCCCCCCTCTCTCTGATAGTATTCCCTCCCCCGTTACCACCCCGACCTCTCCCCCTTCCACCTCTGATAAACCTTCTTTCATTGACCCTCTTCTCCCCCCGGTCGTGAAGCTTACTCGGCTCTCGGCTGAATCTCCTGACAGTCGCTACTTGCTTTCTCGCCTTCGAGAGCGCAGGATTTATGACAACGTACGTCTTTACCTAGCTTACCTTCACGATAAAGCGGATCACATCTGCATCGAAGGTAAAACTCGTACTAATGTCATCGTCTCCTTATACCAAGAGGGACTCCCGACCGACCCCACTGTCCTGAAACAGCTTTTCCTCAAGTTCCACGCTGCATTTAACGTCCCTCCCCAACAAATTTCTGACGACCTGTCCGCCTATGCCTCGTACCTCAACTCTAAACGCATTTCCCATTTACAGAAAAGTCGAATTGACTCGAAAAATTACTTTTGCTCCTAACCCCTCCTCCTACTCCTCCCCCACACCCTGCCCCCCTCCGTCTATCCCTGCTCAATCTTCCAAAAGCATCTCAATTTATTACCAGAATGTCAGGGGGCTTCGCTCTAAGACCCAAGACGTTTTTCTGAACTCCTAATCCCTCCCCTACGACATCTTCGCGCTATCGGAAACAAACTTAACCCCCGGAATCAACAGCAATGAATTATTCCCCTCGGACTTCTGTGTTTTTCGCACTGATGTTCGCTCGACTGATTCCGGGCCCTCTGGTCGAGGCGTCCTTATCGCTGTTCACAATCGCCTCAGCTCCACCTTGATCAGCTCCTCCAATTCGTCTTCCTTTGAATGGACTTGTGTTCAAATCACCCTCAATCGCCGTTCACTGTTCATCATGTGCTGCTACATTCGCCCTGCTCAGCCCCTCGAATCCTACACACAAGCGACTGAAGCACTTGATGCCGTGTCCGCTCTCGCCATTCCTCTCGACGACATCATTGTTTTGGGTGACTTCAACCTCCCCCACCTCCTCTGGTCCCTTTCTGACGATCACTCCTCCTACTTCGCTACTAACGTGTCTTCTTCAACTAAGTCCCGAATTATTGATCACTTTTCCGATTCTGGTCTCTATCAATTAAGTGGCATCAAAAACCACCTCGGCAGACAGCTCGACCTTATTTTTTCCACCAATCCACTTGACTCTATTGTTACCGAAAGTCGCCACCTCCTTTCTATTCTTGATTCTCACCACCCTCCCCTCTTCCTATCTCATACCTCTGAATCGCCTACTCCTCTCTCCAACAGTGAACCCAATTTCCGTAAAGCCGACTTTGCAAAGCTTAATCTCCTTTTAAGTCATTCCAACACCCTAACTTCCCTAAAAGATTCACAACTACCCATAAATAACTGCGTCTCCCTATTCTACACTGAACTTTTCAGCTGAATATCAAAATGTGTTCCCTTTGAGCCTGTAATAAGTCGCTCCACATCACCACCCTGGTACGATAGAGAGCTCCGCTCCCTGCGTAATAAAAGGAATAAACTCTGGCATTCCTTCCTCCAGTCCAGATCTGACGCCGACTTCTCTTCCTACTCTGCCGTTTCTTTGCTCTTTTCCGAATGCTGCGAATCCCTTTATAAAGACTACCTCGCCTCCATGCAATCCAAAATTATTTCCGAGCCCAAGCAGTTCTATAAGTTTATTAATGTTAAGCGCAAGTCCAACGGCTACCACTCCGTCCTTAAGCTTGGCAACATATCTTCATCAGACCCTACTGAAATTGCTAACCTTTTTGCTGAATTCTTCAGTCAATCTTTCTGCGATCTCGACTCTGACCCTGACCCCATTTATTTCTCCACCCTGGAAGGCTGCGCCCAAACCTCCCTGGTCTCCATCGACATCGACCCTTCTTTAGTTGCCTCTAAAATCAGTGCCCTCGTTGACGATACTGACCCCGGTCCCGATGGCATTCCAGCTATTCTCCTTAAGAAATGTTTAGCCCATTTAATCCAACCCCTCACTCACCTCTTCCAACTCTCCCTTTCTGAGGGTATTTTCCCTGATCTCTGGAAGAACTCTTATATCACTCCTATCCATAAAAAGGGAAGTAAAAGCGATATCTCAAATTACCGTCCTATCGCCAAACTATCTTGTATCCCTAAACTTTTCGAAAGCCTCATCTACGACTCCTTGTCTTTCCACTGCAAATCCATCATATCTCCAGCCCAACACGGCTTCCTCAAAGGTAGATCTACTACGACCAATTTATCTACCTTCGTGTCCCGTACCCTTCTTTCTATGGAGAACGGCAACGAAGTTGATGTCGTAGCCACCGATTTTAGCAAAGCCTTTGATAAAATTTCCCACAAAATTATTACCCTAAAATTGAATTACATCGGCCTTCCCCCCCTACTCTTATCATGGATCAATTCCTATCTGGATAATCGCCAATACAGCGTCCGTTTTGACTCCTCGATTTCTAATCCCATCGTATCCCATTCCGGTGTCCCTCAGGGCAGCCACCTCGGCCCTTTAATTTTCATATTGTCCATTAATGATGTCGTGAATGTTATCAAACATTCTGACATCCTAATCTATATGAAAATTTTCAAACAAGTTTCTAGTACATCCGATTCTTTACTGCTCCAAAGCGACCTCGACAACTTTCATACCTGGTGTTCAAAAAACTTCCTTGATCTCAACATATCTAAATGCCAAGCCATTACCTTTTCCCGGAAGCGCACCTCCACATCTCCCAGATCCTACACCCTCTCTGGTGTACCCATCCCTTTAGTTACCTCCCTCAGTGATCTTGGTGTCATATGTGATAGTGAACTCAACTTCCGTTCCCATATTGACCAATCAGTCAGCAAGGCCAACTCTGCTCTCGGCTTCGTAAAACGGTGGTCTAAGGAGTTCTCCAATCCCTTTGTTACCAAATCACTTTACATATTCTTTGTCCGACCCCTCCTTGAGTATGCCAGTCAAGTTTGGTCCCCCTATCAATCCTCCCTCGTTAACCGGATTGAATCGGTCCAGCGCAGATTCATCCGTTTTGCCCTCCGTGACCTTCCATGGGCTGATCACCTCAATCTCCCGCCCTATGAAAACCGCCTGAAACTAGTCGACCTTGAACCTTTAGCCCTTCGTCGTGATTTCGCCGATATTGTCTTTGTCCACCAGATCCTTGAGGGTTCCGTCGACTGCCCTGACCTCCTTCAACGCATCTCCCTCAACACTAACCCCCGCAACGTCAGATCCTTTCCCACCTTCCACATCGACTGTCATCGAACCAACTATGGCCACTTCGAACCCTTGTCCAGAATGCTACGGAAGGTTAACAACTCTCCCGTCTTTGATTTTCACCTCGATAAATCCACCCTTAAGCGTAGCCTACACCTGCTAAATCCCTCCCCTCCCTAATCTAGTCACAATTTTAGTTTAGTTTATTTAGTTTTAGTCTTAATTTAAGAGATAGACTTAAGGTAGCTTGTAGTAAGCGAAATAAATAAATAAATAAATAAAAGACGACCGTACATTAGCGTTCTGAGGCTTAAAATCGCTTTACAAAAGCGTGGTCTAAAATTTCCGTAAAAAAGCTCCAAAATCTAGTTAAATCAATGCCAGGATAAATGTTTGAATTGTAAAAGACAAAGGAGGACTCACTTCTTATTATAAGTATGAATGTAAGTTTTTAGTGCTAATAGTTTGTTAAAAACATTAGGTGGTTTTATGGGAATTTCCACCTGAATTTTAATAATTTTGCTTGTTTCCCAATTTTTTTTTTGTAGTCAAGTCCGAATCAAATTTTTTTTATGCACATGTATATAACAGCCAATTACTGTTCTAATGCAATATAACATTTGTGGCTGTAACGACATTTATTTGAGAAAATAGCGTAAATGTCAGTGGTTTTATGGGAATTTCCACTACTGTATTCGTCAATTGTAGTCTTACACTCAGATTTTCAGACTTTCATCAAGTTGGTATAAATATGTACGGAAGGTAGGTACCCAGTTTTATTTAAATAAAAGAATAAGTTTTTATAGTTTCCAGTTGTAATAATTTACCTTTATTATTTAGTAATAATACAATGAATACGAATTTAAAGAGTTCTTTTGCTTTGAAAAGAACAGCAATTTTGTCGACGAAATAATTTATTTTGTCTAAAAGAATTAAGCCAACATATTTCAACAGGAGAACTGTGGCAAAAATTTAAATATAAATAATATATCTTCGACATTAAATTATTAAGTTTATATAATACAAACTAATGTAACATTGTGCTTATTGAAAACGTGTTTCTGTTCATTCTGCTTAGATAGAAAATATTGGTATTTAACCCTATTGGTGCTATGGTTGAGTAAACACTTCAAGTATTAACGGCGTCTGCGTAACACGTCATAAAATACCTTATACCGTGAATGCTGGACAAAGCATTTAGCACCAAAAGGGTTAAAAACCATCCACGACAATAAACAAAAACGGTTAAGAGCTGGAATTTCAAATTAATTTGAAGATAAAAAGAATGGAAATATAAGTTTAGTATAAATACGGTTTTTTTTTAATATATTTTATAGAATAGTGTTGTACGCCTATGACTTAATAGTTGCGATTACACCAGCAAAGTACGCGTATAGTAGTAGTTAGAGAATGTTACATTTTTTGAAAATAATTCTTTTACGAAACCAGTAAAAATCACTAGTTCCTCATGTTCTCCATCTTTAAACTCTCTACTTCAGACGCTTCACTTCCTTACATAAATCTAACGATGCCTTAAGTAATACTCCACCTAAAAATAACATACACATTTTTTTGTCTGTAAACTATGACTTTTTACAAAGATCTTTTATTTCAATAGTACAAAATTTAAACATTTGTTACTCTGGTAATTTCACCTTTTTTTTCGCCAACTACACTCTTAGCATTTTCCTTTTTATTACAAAATATTCATGAACACTGCAATTGAGGAGCTAATACGAACCGAAGATGAAATGAAAGTTTTTTTGGTAAAAAGCATTTAACGACAAATATTAACCTAAATCTTCGTACTTTCGCGCTAAATGTTCTTAAAGCATCGGTGTAGAACTACCTTTACATCTTACTACACTTTTTCCATTTTATTAACTATTCTTTGGTTTCTTGGCTTTAATTATTTCTACTTTAGCAAGTACGAATTTTCTTCCTACAATTTCGCAGGATTTTATTGTTCTAATTACTTTTAATATGTAAATACTGTATTGTTCTTTAATTGATTAAAAAATATCAATTAGGATATTACGTGGAAAAATTAAATAAGTTGAAATATGTTTGTTCCTTGTCGCAGTAAAAGACTGGAAGTTTTAAATGCAAAAGCTAAACTGGCATAATTAACATAACTTACATAAATTTTTTGTGGAGTTAGGGCCCATTAAACACAACTTAATTTAGTTCGAAAAATGTCTCGAAAAAGGCAAAAATAAAATAACATCATAAAAAAACAATGCAAATAAAATTTATTAAAAGCTCTATAGTCGGCTGTCGCCTCCAGGAAAGGCAAGCTAAAATATATAACGAATTTGGTAAAAGGGTTGTAACAGCATATAAATATCCCCCTTAAAGCTAAGAGTTCTTAACGACTTCTTTGACTAGATAAAAAGCTTAAGCTTTAAAGCAATCTGAGTTTTCTACAATTGAGATATGGAAATGTATAAAACGCAAATTCACAAAATATCAACAAAATTCTACAAAATATCTGAAATAAATATAATTAACTTAAGACTACGTATCACAACGGAATAACCAATGAAGTATACATAGCTTATATTATAAGAGACTTATTTTTATATGATCCTATTGTTTTGATTACTTCTTACTTGATATTTATAAGAACGTTAATATTTTGCTCAATCAATCGAACTTAGCACGACAGTAGTTATTTCTGCTCCGATTGCCTCTTTGCTTATTGAGGATATCCAAGTGCTGCAGACAAAAGTGGTTCCCATGACCTGTTGATGTCCATGTAGAGTTTTGTGCATTGTTCCGATACGACATCATCCTCATCCAATATGGTAACAGGGAACAGATCATTCTGAAGCATTAGAAATCATTTATATAAAAATATATTAAGTTTATAAAGTAAATTTTACATTTTTCGATTGCCACAATTGTTCAAGCATTCTTAAAAATCTTTGCATCTCCGAGCTACTAGCAAAGAATATAACAAGATCATCAGAATTCTCCCTGACTTCCTGGCAGGAGAATTCTAGTATGCACCACCAACTCTCGTTATGTGAAGGAATTCGAATTGCAATCATTTCTTTAATGGCAGCGCATGTGAGCACCTCAACACCTGAATTTTTACCATAAAAGCTGCTCATGCTGGTGGAGCTCTTTTCAATGTCTGAATGCAATGCACAGTTTGCAAAATTAGTCCCTGTTGCTTTAGACATTTGAGACAATTTGGTGGGTGTTGAATTCACAGATGAATTTGAGCGGTATGTATTTTTTGTTGGTGTGCTAACTGCGGAACTTAACTGAAGGACGTGCATAATTAGCTTATTATAAAATAAGATTTCATGTTTTAATACTCACTGTGCTGTTTGAATCTAGTATATTTGGATCATAGTTTTCCTTGCAAGGTGATGTGGGCCTCCGATTAGAAACAGTATCCCCTGGAATTTTATTCACTCGTCTTAGTGGGGCAGTGAAATCTTCTCTCAGAGTGATCAGATGATTCTCCGTCATCACCAATGTGCATCCAAGAGTTTTGTGCTTAATTTGCATCTCAAAAAGCTAATAATTTAAAGAGTTAAGATGTACATCTTATTAAAAGCACATATTACCCTTACTCCACTTGCGGATTGAACTAAAGCTTGGAGCCATTCCGAAGCTACATACTCGTCTGGTGCAGCGAGTTGCAGCATTTCATGTTTAAGAAGAATTTCAAAGCAATGTGGGCGTCCTGTTTTAACAGTTCGACGGGCGCCCTGACACTCAGCTAAAGCCATGGCCCATGTTGGCAGTTTTTGACTGGAGTCGTTAAACATGTAAAGAACTCCAGCCCTGAAAATATTTCTTTTTATTCACTGCTCGATTAATAGATGGAAACAATTAAGTACTTGAGAAGGAAATAGCCCGCGTGCCAAATCTCTTTTCCATCACTATGTTCCTGCACTCGTCGGTGCATCAAGAATCCTTTTATATGCGGCCCCAAAGGTTCGTGTTCACTTCCAAGAGCACCAGCGGGGGCACTAACAACAGCGTAATAGACCCAAGAATCCTGTTTAGACACAGATGAATTTTCGCGTACAAACGCCTGCAGTGGAGCCAAATGCTCAAGAGTCAGCTGCCCGACCGCTGGAAGAACAGAACCTGAGCGTCGTGCACAAAGTTCTAAATTAGCAACAAGACCATCAGCTGGGTATGGACCACCTGCTAAAAGTACTTGTTGCATGTCACGTGCACTGTTACTGAGTAGAACTGTATTTCCGTAAGGTCCCATCTGTTTAAAAAGTCATATATTTCCTTTTTAATTTTTAGGACTAAATAAAGAGTAAAGTAATTACAATAATTGACTACATAAAGCTAATGGTAATAATAAAAAAATTGATGGGAGCAGGATAGTATTATTACTCACCAGTATTACATCTAACTCCGAATAAGGCAAAACAAATTTATTGCATAGACGATTCCGGACCAAATCGCTGACGTAGAGTGTCCTATCTGTGAGAAAAACCAATACCGGCGTCATGTAACCTTCACGACTGTAGCCCGTATACAATTTGAATACCTTTATAGGCAAAAAGATATTTGTTGCAATTTAATTTATCTAAAAACTTATTTAAACAAATTACTTTGAGTAAGGTCTCGTTCTCATCCTTCAATATATGCAAACAGTTGCCATTAAAAATCTCCACAGATATTTCACCGATACCCAACTCAAATCGCGATATATCCTCAGTCATACTCGATTGAACACCAAGAAGTTCTCGTCGCGGAGAATTAGCTCCAGACATTTCGATTTCCATAGCAATTTCTGCGTTTAAGTCTTCAATCAATTCGGGATTTTTAGGCTTTACCCCTTTAAGATACAAGTTTCCAGCAAAAAGCTTTTTCTCATTTTTCATTTTTTCAGCAAAAAAGTTATTTTTACGTATAGAAGATTCTAAAATCTTTTTCTGAGTCACATTTCGTAAAAACCGATTAATTAGGCTAGACTTTGGCGGTTTTAATAAATTATTTGTGCCGTCCGACTTTTCTGGAGTATTATCTGGATAATCAACGATTACAATATCGCTTTCATTTTTATCAGTATCCGTAGTTATGGTTAGAATATCGTCGAATTCTTCACTTAAAAGTGTACTCTTCGATTCCCTGCCACTGCCACCGCAGAGATTAAAGAGGTCTGGACTCATGCGATTGCGTTCATAGCGAGTTGTTATGCTGCCGCGTTTCTTCATCGGCGAGGGCAGGTGGCGATTTTGATGAAGATTCTTGAGTATCTTCGATGGCGAACTACAACTAGTGGTGGCATAAACCTTTTGCCACGAAGTATCAGACAGATTATCACAATTATTTGTCGTCGTAGTTGTTGAAGAGGTCATGTCAGAGCAAATCGATTGTTTATCATTGCTAGAAACTGACTTCAGGGTTTTAGCAAATGATTTATTGTAAGTTTCTTCCCTAACTTTATTTTCCTTTTCTGATTTTTTAGCTACAATTCCTTTTTCAAAGAATTGTGGTTCCTCTTTCTTAGATGTTGGCGATGTTGCGCTTTCCTTCAATGTTTTGAGTATATTAGCAAATGTCTGTTTAATAGGAGCTGAGATAAAAGCGCTCTTCAATGTGGTATCAGCGACTGGTGTCGCCTTTTCTGCCATATTTACGGGTTCAGCTTCATCAATTTCTGTGCCGTAGGTGTACGATACTCCTATATGTTCAAAAACAGTACTCTCACAATTTATTATGAATTTGTTCCTGAACTGACTCATATCAGCGACAATCTCTGGCATTTTTTGCTTATCGGGTTCTTTCTCGATCGGTTTTTCATCGTCACTATTTTGCCTTGTTGGAGCATACAAGTCTTCTTCGTTTTTCCGGCGCAATTGTTCGTCAACATTATGAATAAATTTTTTCTTTCCATTTGTTTGTTCCCCGCTTCGAAGTCCTCCATCAAGGCTCTTGCTAAGGAACGCTCGGGGTTTAACGGGTGACGGTGATTTGTCGTTTTCACATTCAGGAATACACTCATAGACAGATTGACAATCCTCAGAGCCCTCGGGAACTCCCCGTTCTGGTAACGGAATAGTAAAAATACTCTTTAAAGAACCAAAAATCATTTTGCTGTTATCGATTAAATTGTTCATGTCATGTACATTGAATTTTTTAACTTTCATGCTTAGGTCATGCTCTTGGATAATATCAGTATGCCGCTTAGATTTCTTCAAACAGCTTGACTTGGGTTTCTTCTCCTTGCTCCAAACAGATTTCCGCACAGTTGTATCATGCAAATTATCAATATTTGGCTCAGAAAAATAGCAATTTTCACCAATAAAATTATTATTGTTGTTGTTGTTCATCCCAATACAGTCGCAAGAGCTGGATTTTGCTTGTCCATAGTTTCGATTAGAGTTTTTGTCGGCGTCATCTCCTGAGTCCAGACTGGAGTTTGAGCTCGAGCATGAGCATTTGTAGAGCACCTGCTGCTTTTTATTAGCTTCCTCTTTCGGTTTGTCCTGAGGGTGGTATTCAAAAACACCGGAGTTGTCGTATTTTAAGTAGCTTCCGTCCACTCCTTCATAAATATCTGCGTTTCCATAATCGAGTACGTCGGAGCAGGCATTTCGGTATACAACTTGTCGGTTTTGGTTTTCGTTTTGATTGTTAAATTCCTCCCCGTCGCCTTCGGAGCACCACGAATATCTTCCTGCGATTACGCCGCTCTTTCTGCCATTCTTGTAGGTAATAAATCCATGTTCAATGTGTATGTTGTCGGTGCGAGTGTTTTTCAAGATATCCTCGTGGAATGACACTCTTTTTTTGGGAGCCTGTTTTGAATTGCTGTGTTGCTTCTTTACTCTTCTTCTGTACACAATATTTTCAGTATCGAAAGTTGAGCAATTGCTGGTAGTCATGATGTCTTCAGTATTTGTCATTAAATCAGGCGGCTTTTTTTCTATAACATTGGAATTTTCAAAGTCACTTTTTGTCATTTTTAGTGGTTTTGGAGATAGTTCTCCAGCAGGTAGGACTAAATCGGGCAATTGGCTTGAAGGAGCGGCCACCATTGGTGGATTAGGTTTGTCATCGAAATCAAATCCAGTTTGAGAAGTTATAGATTCTATCATGAGTTCACTTGATTCTGAATCCAGAAGTTGGACGCCAGAATCACTGGGAGTATTATCATCTAGTATACTACCTGCACTTGTTGTCATTACATTATTTTTGAAATCACCAACGTGGTTACTCATATGCTGCATGGTGTTCAATATAGAGTCGTCAAAATTGTTGCAACCTTTACTGTCCAAAAGAGGCTCCATTGTGACGTCGTAAGATGTTGGTTTTTCAACTAATGTTTCTGAAAATTATAGTTTGAAAAAATCAAGAGTTAAAAAATCCACTTTCAGTAAAAGAAAAAGGTTTACCAATTCTTTATTTAAAATGTAGTTAGTAATAAGCATATCATAGAATTAGTCTTATCTGAATCATGTCGTATCGTCTGATTCTCAAATTTTAAGTCATTTAAAGTACGCCACGACTTTATATTGGAATCAGTTTCTAGCTCTGCTTAAAATACTTATTATACAAATTTAAGAGGCCTAAAAAGAACGTTTGATAGTGACTATGATCTTTATAATTTTTAATTTCAATCCTGTACGTCCAAGTAATATCCCTGTTTGATTTTAATTTATAACCACGAGTCAAATTCGTTATTGCAGGCGAAAAGGTTAAATGTAATCTCTGAGACATAAGAAATGATAAACCTATTTTATTCTTTTAAGACACTTTAAGTTAAAAAGTGGCTATATTTTCAATTTATCTAAGTGTGTTAAATTAAGGAAAAACTAGTCAGAGTGAATGATTAGAAGATAGAAGAAATTTTTTCTTTTAAACTTATACACAACTTCGAACGATGACAGCTTTCCATATTCCATATGCTGAACCGAGTCTCTATGCAGGGCAAGGGGAAGGAGATCGATCTCTGTATATAAACAGATTATTATAGCCGCACGAAAAACAAAAATATTGCTACCTGGCAGAAGGATAACAGATCGATATCCTTTTTCCCAAATCTTCATAAAATTCTTTAGATATAACTACTAAATGGTCTAGTGAAAAGTTGGTACACTTCTAAAGATGTTAAAAGTGATAACCAATAGCCCACATCATGGAAAAATCAATGAACATTTGCCAACAAAAAAATAAACTAAGCTGTAAATAAATTTTTCATGTTTGTCTGCATAATATATTGTAATTAGCAAAAAGCAGTTAATTACAAGCAAATTATTATAAATAATGAATAAGAACCTTCAATCTGTTGCGGAAAATCCATTTTAATTGCGTTGCTGATGTATTGTTGTTGTTGCTGTGTGATGGTTGCAAACTTTTGCTATTTTCTTATATTTATAGCAAGCAATTCACCATTTGAGCAGACATTCTGCACACTTTCAATTGAGTATTATAATTTGCACTGCACAAGACGTAACAACTACTTTTCGATACCCGAGAAAGTGGAAGAAACTGTCTGCACCCCCAACAGGAAAATGAGAGCTGCAATTCCCTTCTACCACAAAGAATCGATCTGACATCATTTGACAAGTAAAATTTATTGCTTCCGAAATTGACAACCAGAGGGACTTCAAAATTACGAAAACGCTAGTAACTTCAGGGTAGTTGTTGACATTCACAAATTGTGTGGACTTGTTTTGATGTCCGGAAGATTTTTTAAGTGAAAAATATGCCACCTACAATACAAAATGGGGCTAGTAATACCGACAAAAGGCCTCCCAGGCCTGCTGAAAAGAGGTAAAATATACTTGACTTGATAAATTTCATAATTTTAACTTGCTGGCTGCTTTTCAGATCGGAGCTCATCACTCGCGTTAAATACTGCAACACTTTGCCCGATATTCCATTCGACTTGAAATTTTTGATGTACCCATTTGAAAGCGATCGTTTCATACAATACAACCCGACTTCCCTTGAGCGGAACTACAAATATGAAGTCCTCACTGAGCATGATTTGGGTGTGACAATTGACCTGATAAACCGCGACTTGTATCAGGCGGATCCTTATGCCCAACTGGATCCCGCCGATGAAAAATTGCTTGAAGAAGATGTGCACACACCGCAAGATTCCCTTAGATCACGGCAGCATTCGCGTAGCGTATCATGGTTGCGCAAATCGGAGTACATCTCCACGGAACAAACAAGGTTTCAGCCGCAAAATATGGAAAAAGTTGAAGCGAAGGTTGGCTACAACGTTAAGAAGAGCTTGCGTGAAGAAACTCTATATCTTGATCGCGACGCTCAAATCAAGGCAATTGAAAAAACATATGAAGACTCGAAGAAAGAAATTACGAAGCATTACAGTAAGCCGAATGTCGTCCCCGAGGAGGTGTATCCCGTCTTTCCGGATTTCAAGAACTGGAAATATCCATGTGCTCAGGTAAGTTAATTATATTACTCCCTACTAGTAAATAGTATTCGAGTCGTATTGAAATAATTTGGAGAGTAAACGCCACTGTTGACGATTATAAATTTCACAATAAAAATTTATTTTTATATGAATTTAAATGAAATGTTTAATGTACATATGTGTGTATTTTTTTCCTAGGTTATCTTTGATAGTGATCCTGCTCCAGTTGGAAAGAACGTACCAGCTCAGTTGGAGGAGATGTCTCAAGCTATGATTCGGGGTGTGATGGACGAGAGTGGTGAGCAGTTCGTAGCCTACTTCTTGCCAACGGAGGACACACTTGAGAAACGACGCAGGGACTTCGCCAATAATACCCTTTATGAGGATGAGGAAGAATATGAGTACAAGATTGCTCGGGAGTATAACTGGAACGTAAAAAGCAAGGCCTCGAAGGGCTACGAAGAGAATTATTTCTTTGTGGTTCGCCCAGATGGAGTGTTTTACGATGAATTAGAAACCAGGGTACGGCTTAGTAAACGTAGACAAAAGATTGGGCAACAGCCAAACAACACCAAGTTGGTTGTTAAGCACCGTCCATTGGATGCAAACGAGCATCGAATGCAACGCTACCGAGAAAAGCAGCTTGAGGCGCCTGGTGATGAGGATGACGAAGATGATATGGAAGTTGATCAGGAAGAAGATGATACTGAGGAAAACAAGGATGACGGCAACGAAGAGAATAAAGGCATTGAAGAGTTACAGAAAGAGAAAGATCGACAGTCACGCTCTCGATCACGATCTAAGGCTAAATCGCGATCTAGATCAAAATCAGGTTCACGATCTGTGTCCCGTTCACGATCTCGCTCCAAATCTGCTCCGCGCCGTGGATCGCATTCAAAATCACGATCAATTACACCTTCTCATTCTCGCTCGAAATCTCGGTCAGCATCACGGACACCATCTAAATCCCCATCAAGAAGCCGATCTGTATCTAGATCTCCAACTCGATCGAGAAGCCGATCTCATTCTGCTTCTAAGAGTCGAACCCCTTCGAGATCTAAATCAAGATCAAAATCACCGAGCCGATCTCCATCTCGTTCAGCTTCAAGGACACCTTCCCGGTCGCGCTCTCGATCCCATTCTCGTTCTAAATCTCGGTCTAGAACGCCCTCAGGATCCCGATCCCGTTCAGTCTCTAAATCTCCATCTCGTTCGAGATCACGGAGCGCTACTCCAAGTGGAAGTGGCTCAGCTAGCGGATCTGATTAAATAGTTGAAGATGTTTCGATCTTTAAAGGAAAATAAAATGTAAAAGTATTTCTATGCTTATGTTATATTGTACCCCTAAAAATTCCTAAGAACCAATTCCCGTGACAATAACTCTAGTTTAACATTCTCAGTATTTTTTTTTAGAATCATGTGTAATTTATCAATGTGGATTTTTTAAGAATTGTGAAAGTTTAGACAAAAATGCAGATCACCAAGAATTTTTCCGCAAATAAGACCTATACTGGGTTAATGCTCTTTAAACTAAAAGTAAAGAATTTTCGTTCTGTATTCATTGAGTAAAGTAATTAGTATCTTCAGACTTTCTAAATATGTTCATATTTATGAAGATCTTATAAGGTGAAAAGCACTAAATTAAGTTAATTTAGTATAGGAATTAAAAACCGAAAACTTAAGAACGAAGATCTTTAAAAGTGACAAAACTTTATTATATAAAAGGTAATACAAGAGAAATATAAAATAAAATGAAGCTTAAATGAGCGGTAGAGATCACCATTTGAAGAAATCGTCCTTCTCGAAGTCGTCAGCCGGCAAGTTTGGAACTGAAGAAAATTTAAGAACTTATTAGAAATAGAGCTAGGGCATATTTTATGAATTTAGAGTACTTACTGCTTGGGGGAGAAAGTATGGATTGGTCTACGGCACACAATTCAGTCAGGATATCATTAAGATGATCAGCAGACTTTAATTTGTCCAAAATCTCTTTATCAGGCCCTGCAATAAAATTTATTCTAGCTTTGCAGATTTTTTTTAACGATCATACTTTTCTTATGTATTATCGAAAGTTCATCCCCCAACTTCTTCCATTCGTCTTTTTTTTGTTTCTTTTTCTTTTCGACGCCTCGCCGCACCTTGTCCTTAAAATCGATCACACTCAATGAAGAATTCTCAAGCCAAGCGCAATCCAGATCTAAAGCAATTATTTTTCAATTTAGTTTCCCCATGGAAAATAATTACTCACCTTCGGGCTTCTCATTCTTTGACGTTACCCTTTTTTTGACCGGTGCTAAAGTTTTGGACGATTTCTTGCTTACAAATGGCGATGGAGTGTAGGCCTGTGGCTTGAGGGAGCCTTTCAAAGGAGTATTGTGCATGACATTTTGAAGATCACCGAAAGCTTGTTTCGGTCTTAAATAATTCCTCCCAAATTCCGCATTGCTTTTGCTCCTCGAAAGCGCTGAAAAATATAATTTAGGCATTTTTTAGGACACTTATAAAGGTTTACCTTGCTGTAAATTTTCTCGATCGTTCTTTGGAGTCTGTCCAACATTAAATACATATTTTCCTGACGAAGACATCTTGGAATTGATCTAAGTTTCTAACAAAAGGTATTTCCTCACTGCAAAATGCACTGTAAAATCTTCTTTAACTGAAATCCACCTTCGCGGTTCTTCGTCTTCTCTCGAAACCTCGAATGAAATGAAATTAAAATCAAAACAACGGTTCTCAGCAGGCAGAATTCTTCTTCTTCCTTATGGCTGCGTTTATATGGAGTATTAAAACTGAAAAATTTAAATGGTACCACTGACATATAATAATGGATTACTCAATACAGAGAGATGAGAGCCAAATTTAAAATTTCTATATATGTATTTATTTATAATTGTATTTTACGTGCTTAAAACAAATTCTCCTAAAGTTAGCATCAAATCTGAAAAAATTTCTGTAATGGTAATATTTTCATTTTGAAATTCCCAACGGTTTATACACTGCCATACGAAATGGATCCTGACTCTGACGTATAATGTGAAAATAATTATATGACTTAATTTGGTCGAATGGGTCGAATAAATAATCTGAATCTGACCTATAATACATGTAATGGACCTTTTACCCCTTTTTTTGTTTCTTCGGTTTCCCTCTCAAATGCGATATGCGTTTCAAAATTGTGATGAATTCTACACTTTTGGCTTTACCAACCACTTAGTAGTAGCTGAGTTCTTTTCGTATCTTCAGAACAATAGGAAAATTTATATTGAACTGAAGTTTATTAATAGTTCCTCAGAATAAGGATTCTATTTGTATCAACAATGCATTAAATTGCCATGATTTTTATTCATGCGAAGCTTCACACCTTGAAATGGACCATTTTCAGATTAATTTTAATTTTGTAGACCTGATTGTGGCAGTCGAAATTGGATGAAAAAAATATAAAATTCTATTCAGAAAGGATGTTGCTATGGTATTATAATTTGGAAAAGCGATTTCTGAGGCAACAATTTAAATATTTCGGTACGCTGGTTTGGCCAGCGAAAGCTTGTTTATAAACTTACATAACTTTTCTAATTTTAAAGATTTTTGGAAATATCTTTTGGGAAATTATTCAGAAATGTTCATAAAACAAAAAAACGATTTTTTTAAAAATCCAAATGAGACTACCTCTTTAAATCAACTCCCTTAAACATATGTACATAGTATCAAATCTTACAACTGATAATTATAGACCTTTTATGTTTGAATAATCGGCACTTTAGGCTTAATATAATTATATAACGCCTTTTAAAGGTACATATCTTTTTTTTTTCGTCAGGGGTCTTTAAATTCTTAATTATCGATGAATTTTGATATTGTTTATTGTTAGTAAGAATTTTTTCAAGAATCAGAACATCTAGATTTATTTCATTTTTAACACATTGAGGCCCGGGAACGAGATTTCTCGTTTTCATTTGACATTACATAGCTACGGTGACCGGAAACGAGAAATCTTGAAGCTTAATTAATTGATGGTTTCCGAAATAACGATATTTTCTATTTCTATTGAACGTTATTCATTGTGTTTTTAAGTAAGTTTTGATTTGGAACGGATCGGTAAATATATGTATTGTATTTAAGGTGTTTACGAAAAAGTTCTACGAACATTACCGGGCAGAATGTATTAACATTTAAAGAGATTTTATTTAACTTCACCCGTTTGTTCAGCTTGTCGAATGATTGAGCTGGGAGATGATCAATGTAGTTTTTCAAGGTACGTAAATAAAAGCTTGGTTTTTAAAAAGATATTTTTAAAAGCAGATAATCCGAACTTAAAAATAATGACCAAACAAATGAATATAATAAGTTTTGGTAATATGTGAATGTAAATTGACTTTAAAGAAGTAGCATCTAAAAATATCAAGAGCACAGTTTCATTTCAAGATCAAGTCTTAATTAATTCTCATGCATAACAAGCGATGCGGGCATAATCGCTTTTAAAAATTTCAAAAAGTGTTTACGCCCTGCTGATTGCTCTTGTTTAGCGGAAACAAGTGTAGTACGGTAATTTTTCACGTTATACCGCCGTAAGCGGGGGAGTTATGGGTAATTTTCCGATAGACAGACGCTTCCATTAGCTCAACGAACCTTAGTTACGAAACATATGCAAAAACATAAAAATATTAATAATATAAAAAGAGTGACAAAAATTTGGAGCACCTGTTCAATCGTTACACGCTCATTTCAATTTACTTTCAATTACATGAAGCGCTGACGTAGTTAATCCATGTAGAGATAATTCGAAGTGCAGTCCATTAAAAGTGATTACATTAGGGCTGATAACGCAGTCTGGGTGGCGCGAAAGTTTTCTATATAAGCAGATCTCGAGGCACGTCTCTGTGATTCGATCTACAAACGAAACGATCCTTTCGAAATTTTAAATTAAGAAACGAAATTTTAAAGAATGACGTGCTATATAGTTTTGGTATTTGGCTTAATCCTTACTCTATCCCTTCCGTCCACGCTTGGGGAGGAGGAGGCCATCAGATCAACTCCTGCTGCAGAGGCGTCTACGCCTGCAAACAATCTTGGGGGCGGCACTTTTTTTCCTAAGCCCAACGAAGCATTACCAAAAATCTGTAAATGAAACTAAAGTGAGTGAAATAATTGTTGTAATTAAAACGGAAATTACTTTGCAGTACGTTACTTCAACAAAGCCTTGCTAGTCTACCGGAGACGGCCGTGTATTAATTTGGGAGACGAGGGATGCGTCAACGGCTACATTCCCGGCGCAGGATCCGATGGAGGCTATTTGAATGGTGGTCAAAATCCGGGAAAATGAACATCTACTTAGTTCGAATGTAAACGACGAAAGTTTAAATAAATTATTGCAATTTTAAACGAATGTATTAATCTAAAAAAGTCTTCATTAAAGTAGCATGCAATAATGTACGTAAAATTCGAAAACAAATATATCAAAGTATGGTGTAGAAGATGAGAAATAAAAATTTAAATTTCCTTTCTGATATAACCCCAAGTTTTGGGGACTTAAAAGTTGTGAAGTACAAGTGTTAATCACTATTCAACTGTGAAAAGTAACTTTTAAATTAATTTAATTCTTCGATGATTTAAATGTTATGTTTATTACTACGGCATCTCTTCTGTTTATTTTTGATTAAAATCTGTACTATTGTTGGAGGGAGAGATATAATTTAATTAAAATTTAATCAACTCTACTACGTAAAAAATATGCATAAATTGTGTTAAATATTTAAGATTCTTATTATTGAGGGGCCGTATATAGGGTACATTGAAAACCGAGAGCTCTATAAAAATTGGGTGCCTACGAGTATTTGCATTAACATTTTAAAAGTTGAGAAGTAATAGCTAATTTGTCTCCATTGAACTTCGAATAAGGATAGTGATTTATAATAATTTGTGCATAAGTGATTCGTAGCCAAACTTTTTAGTTTTAAGAAAAAAGCATCAATTTGCATTGCCTTATCCCCCTTTGTTGCATCAAAACTGAATCCAATGAATGCTTTTTTTCAGGAAGTGTTTGGTTTGAAAACTTGCAGTTGGGTTTGGTTTTATTATATGGTATAACTTTTTATTGGTATGCAATTATGATATTTGGTCTTATTTTTGCCAAAATTGTTGTTGATGGCTATTATATTAAACTGTCTCCAAAATCCTCAAGTGTACTAGGTATATTTAAAAAAATTGAACAAACATCAATTACTTGAATACTATTATTAGTAATAAACATTAGAAATTGTTTTTCCTACTAAGTAAAATATTAGGGGGACCGAAAAGTAATCAAAATTAGATGATGATATCCTGAAGGCGATGGTGGATTCAGATCCTCGTCAAACAGTTTAGGAACTATCACTGAAGATTGGCTGTTCTGGTCTACAGTTCAGGATCATCTTCGTCGTATAGGAAAATTGTACTATTTTGGTCAATAACAAAAAAAAAAAAGAATCCTTCGACACGATAACGCGAGGCCTCACGCCGCAAAAATAACACAGGAAAAAATAAGGTAGCTTAGATTGGATCTTTTACCTCATGCACCCTATTCACCAGATCTCGAGCCGTCGGACTACCACCTTTTCAAATCGTTAGAGCATATATTAAAAGGTAAAATTTAACAATGTTTTCACCAGCAAGAAAAAGTTTTGATTACTTTTCGGTACCTCTAATAGTTAAGAAAATTGTCATTGTCACCATTGTCCTCCACAAACAAATATCGTTTTAATGGCCTAGGAACTGAGCTATGTATTTCCCGAAAATCTAGGCCATCTTTTAATTGTAGATTCAGGTGAACTAGAACGACACGATGAAAATGAATGATATACGAATACAACTAAATTTGTGTCAAGCCTAAAATTTATGCCCATTTTCTTTAGAGTTTCCACGCTGCGAACGCCTGTTTACCTTACAGGTGAGTGTTTTCCAATTATTAACAGCTCCACAGTGGAAAATGTACAGGTTGACCAGACTGCCCGGACGTGTCATGGGCTAGTCGGCACGGTTCATGCGAAGACATGCAAATTCCAGTCTTGTATGGATTTTTTATTTTTATTTATTTTTTTTAAATAATTAGCAAGCCCATAGTACTTTTCAAGCAAGAGGTTTAAGAACTTTTGTAATTATTGGGTTACTATAATCTATGCAAAAGGGTTTTGTAATTATTTTTAATTTGCTTATTTTCAAATAATAATATTTCCTCAAATTAATAAACAGGTTTTTATTTTTAACGTTTCAAAATGAAAGACCCGTACATGAATCATTAAATGTGCAAATCTACATACATATATGTATACATAGTATAGTACAGTCACAGTAAGTGAAGTACTTATAAGTATGTAAATAATGTATCAAAATCTCTTGCCAAGATGCGTGCAGACTCCTGTGAAATACAAATATGTTTAAACATTTTTTGTAATAATTAAAACGGACAACCCTTCGTCATTTCTTGTTCGATTTCTTTAAAATCAAAAATAAAGATTGTAAATTTGAATTTATTGTCGAAATGTTATTTACTTCAGTTTTGTCATATATGGTTAATTTTTTAGTCAACATTTTGGTGAAAAATTTGTGCAACAGAATAATTTTGTAATTGTACATACCGTTCATGCATTAAATGATATGGAAAAATGTTTTATGGAAGTAAAAGAGCTGGTTTTGCCTTTTTACGATAAATACATATCGTTTTTTTATAGCTACAAACATTCATACATATATGTATGTACATTCTACATTGAAAATAATCGCAGCTTTATACTTTTAAGATTTCCAAGAAAAATATATTTTTTTTCGACAAAAATCAATTTAAACATAAACATGTTTTACGTTTTCACTTTGCCATGAAAACGCTATACAAATAATGTTGCATACAAATATTTCTAAATGGGTTAGCAGGGGTGGCTTTACCCCTCCTTTACAGACTGGGTGCAATTGCAGCTAGTGACCAGTGGTCACTCGACAGTGCATGAGCTACGTTCGAAGAGTCTTTGAAGGAATTTAATGTGGAATTTATAAGTTTTATGCAATTTGACTCAATCACGCGACCCTTCTGATAAAGTCACTCGATTTAAGTGCTTTCAACGAACATGCGCTTCGGTCCGCACTCAGTTGGTCCATTTTTCGCAGCATTCGCTTCTCTGTGTCCTTCGGAAGCTCCTCTGAAAAATTGTTCAGGATTGTGAATGTCGGACATTCGCTAGATTTTATTTTTATACTAATATTCTTGGATCATGTAACTTTATTGGAAGTTTTGACATCAAGAGAAAAGTGAAGAACAATACTATACCTTTTGGATTTGGTTAAATATACGGGAGTGAATCGAAAATAAACCAGAGACATGCGGGGCGAAGAAACCTACAGGCGAGTTACACGCGAAAAATTAGTTATTCGTGGAAATACGGCTATTCGCACTGTGGATTCGACCACATCGTTTTTGCCAATTGTTGAAAGGTTCGTGTTGTTTTGGTATTTTTTTATTTGCGTCTCAAATATATATGCGACAAGTAACTAACATTGTGGATGATATATATGTACATATGTATTTACCTAGTTGGAAGCGTGACAGCTTCATACTTATTTTAGGGGCTATAATATACAAATCATGGTCACTATACTTTTGTCGACAGGAGTAGATGGAGGTACTCGAAATTAATCTCTTTACTTTTCTTTATTCTATCATATAATGTGTATAGAGACACTTAAGGCACGTTCAGGTTGAAATTTCCACTATGACATGGAATTTATTTTCTGTAGTCTACTGACCCTATTAATGTATGCTGCGTTTTATTTTCGTGGATAATTATTTTATTCAGGCCGCTATTAAGGCTAACATTCAAGGAATTAAGGTCCTTTAAAAGTGTCTCTACTTATGGGGCTTCATTATTACACTATTCATTATATTTATTTACCTATTTTATAATGATATATGGATATGTATATATATGTACATATTTATATAAATAAAACTAGAAATCTAAATCTTCAATAAAAAATTGAGATTCCCACAAGGGATGGAGAGCAACATATTTTTTTAATCTTTAAAATAAAATAAACACTCCATAAGGAAAATCGAGACATGATGGGCACTTTAAGGATTATCATTAATAAAACCTAATACAATATCATGAAACAAGTTTAAATACTTACATATATTCATATTTTAGGCAGCAAAATGTATATAACCTTTCGAGAAAAGATAGATTCCGGAACAACATTTGGTAATAATGGTTTTGCGCCAACAATATAAAAGTGAACATACGCGAGAAAAATTATCATTATCATACCAATTTTTAAAATTACGACCATCAGGAACGAAAAATTACACGTTTATCTTAATTCGATGTTTACTTACTTAGATAATGTTTTTATTAAGTAATCTTTCAATAGTTCTAATAATCAACGTCTAAATATTAATTTAAATTACTTGAAAATATAGCAAAAACATATTTCTATTATACAAGCGCCAAGCCTGGGAGCGTTGGCCAGGTTCAATAATTATTTTCTTTTATTTCCATTTTATTTTCAACAAAAAGGTGCTACCAATTACTTTCTGAACTGTTTATTGAATTACTTCATCAGACTCTCAATTTTAATTAAAATATCTTGTTTTCAATCATCCATGTGCTCTGGTGAGGATCGTTCCTGTTCGACTGCCTTGATTCTCTTATTCGCAAACATAAATATGCATGCAATAAGATTCTATTCTTTTGATATATGCTAGAAAGATAGACAGTCCAATCTTGATGTAAAAGCTTTCGGCTTTGGTAAAAACGACCACATTACAGAGTCGGGAAGTCGGATGAAGGGGTATCCCTATCCCTATATTCTGTAAAGATTCTAATATACTTTTGGATGCCGCTCTGTGCTGCCTCAGGTTTTGTTTTCGTCGAGTCCGAGTGCAACTGAAGAGCTTCTAGATTGATTATGAACCGAGCACAATGTCAGATAATACTGATATCACAGGATAGGGTAATTTTAACGAGTTGTAGATATGCTCGAGAACGCTTGTCTACATACATATCAGACATGAAAAATGATGTATTGCTGAAGACAAACAAATTTCAAACAATTGAATCGAAATAGTATTTTTAGAGTTCTCGTTTTATATTGCCATTTTTGGATTTTATATTTACCCTTTTCCTTTAACGATATCAAGGAATCATTACATTACATTAGCATTTTTTCAGGTAAGGTTAAGGTCCTGATCTGATTTTTCGCAGTAGTAATTGGGCTCCATGGAGAAAGAATTATTAAACCCTGGTGCGGCATATATGTACATACATACCTACATATGTATAATAACTCTCAAATGATCCGAATCAGTTAGGCAATCAAACCATAATAGTTCTGCAGACTATCGAACTGAGGCCAATGATAAAAAAAAATGCATAATGAGTTTATGTATATATTTATGTATGTATAAGTTCAAAAGGTCGATTAGATTAGGAAAAAATTGTAGCATAGTTTGAGTCGCAAAAATCGGCTCAAAATATTGCAGCTGTGCAACCATGTCGGTTTGTAAGTTTCGGCCCAAACCATATTCAATATATCCCAAGGATATACATAATCAGTCCGTTTATTAAAGGATTTAACTTAGGGCTAGGAATAGGAATATAACTGGAAATCACATTTTTTTAAAATTGAGGTTCTTAAATTAGAAATATTGAAAAAATCAGAAGATGATCTTAAACTTTTGCGTACAAATAGTTAAAAATATGTTTAAAGAGTGTGGAATATGTCTATCATAACGCGAGGTGCGACAAAATGCAAAATTGTCTACATAGTATAGTACATTTTATAATGTGATGATTTTCATGACTTTTTTTTATGTATTAGTAAGGTTAACTACAGGTTATTTCAATTATAGATACATATAACAAGAGTTGCTTGGAATAAATTTTTGGCATTTTTGAGGGACCAAGACCGATTTTGCTATTACTCATATTTTCACGGTTTGTAAATTATAAAAGTCAGATGTATGTATGTGCATATACAGATTAAAGTTACAAATGATTTTTCGTTTCCTTGATGAAATTGTGACCGCTTATAATGAAAGGACAAAAAAAATGCACGAAAGTAACCTCATTCAACCCCGATTTACCTAAAATGCCTACAACGAACTGTCGTGCCAAATAATGCTAATGTTCGTTATGACCCCCCACTATGCATACTCCCTCAGGATTTTTCTTCACCTTTACCCTTTACCTCCTTTGAACCAAAACGAAGCCGAATGTCCCCGTGGGGATACGAAACTTACGCTAATTTCGGGTTCTAAATCGAAACGCTTCGCTCACGTACATTGACCACTAAAAAACTGCCCATCGAAACACGGCGAACGTGAACTCCCCGTCGCAGCCTGTTATGAATAATTTTCTCCTGGCTCACAAATAGTTCCCACTTCCTCTACGTGCCAGCCACGGTGGCCCCAAGTCGGCAAAGGGCATCACTTTTTCCAGCCGCTGACCACTGGTCAGTTGGTAATCGACTACCACCTAGAATGGACGCGAAATTACTCAAACCGCGATAGTGCTGGTGCTAATTTTGCTCAAAATAACGCGTTTCATTTTCTTTAAACATTTTTGTGTTGTAATTGTGTTAAGTGCTTTAATGCAAGACTAAGGGAGTCCGACAAGGGAAAAAGTTTGTTTCAATTTTGTTTTAAATGTGAAGATGTTTACTTCAAATCAGCAGCACTGGTACGGTGGTGGCATGAATAACCACACCAACAATAATAATGGCCATGGTTTGTTCCGAAACTCCAGAGGAGTTTCAAACTCTAATCCATCATTGGATCGACAGTCTGACGTGCATGTGGAGTATGAGGTTGCCGTTCCAATTGTCCCATCGTTCAGACATACGCCATACCACTCTCTATGGGATCTACATCAATGGTAAATCCCAACTGAATAATCCTGAATTTTGTTTTGGATTTTTTCTTTTCTTTTTCTATTTAATTTCAATAGAAGTGGGGTTAGCCATAATGTGCAGTTTGAAGGACAAACCAGTAATTACAGTCGGTGTTGATTTGACTAAATGGAAAGAGCGTTATAATGCTTTAGGTATGCAAGACAGGATAAAGATAGTAAAAGCAGCAATGATTTAAGCAATTGGTAAAAGATAGTATTTGTGTAGTTGTATAGAGCCACAAAGCTTTTTTCCAACGGCATCTATATAACGATATCAAGCCAGTAATCTGCATATCAATAAAGCAGCAAAGAAAGTAGTCCGACATCGAAAATAAAATGCTCTTGCTCGTTTGTATATTATTATTAATATTATTATTATAAATTATGTATTATAATAAATGCAAGAGATGAGCTTGTCTGCTTATTTGTTTGTTCCACCTTCACACCTTAACCGTTCAACCGATCGAAATGAAATTTGGCAAGTACATAGCCTATACCAGGAGATGAACTATACTTATACATAATATTGGTAGGAAAACTTACAACTATAATATTTAATTAAAATAATACTTAGGTCTGCAATGGAATTACTATAGAATACACAGATTCCAAATTATTCTTCCCATAAAAAAAATGTTCGAAAAAGTTATCTTTCTGGTTCATTTAAGCTCCTTTTTTTATAAACTTTTTAATACAAAACCAATACTAAAGAAAAAAGCAAAATGAATTCATTTGCCCATAAAGAAACAAGTATTGTTAATCTCTAAGTACAATATTTTTATTGCTATTCTTTCTCATCACTTATATTATTTGCTTTCCAATAAGTAAAAAACAATTTATTTTTAGAGTTATCTGAAATATTAAACTCAACGTAAAGAATAGTTTTTATTCAATAATTGTGACATTGATGAAATAAGTTTAGAAACTCTGTAGCTCTGCTCTTTTCATGGTACACAAAGTTTAGGCAGATATCCGCCTTAACTTGAACAATTTATAATTAATCTTTATGTTGGCTATGGCAATTCTAAATATCGCATAATGTTTCCAATTTTGCGTAGTGAGACGATTGTCGAAATCTCCCACGTATTAAAGAAAACGCCAGAGCCAATAGAAAGAAAAAACAAGGTACAAAAATAAAGTAGATGCCAAAATATAAGGACCAATCCTATATTATTGTCACAATAAGAACCATTAGTAAACTTCGATATTTCCTTTACGACCATAGTTTAGAAACAAGATAACCGGCAGGAGCTTTGACAACTGGATAATACCATTAAAACTAATATCAGGAATGTTGTTCTTCGATTCGGTAGAGATTTCAGATTAGCAATTGCTTTGGCTCTGGATGTAAAACAGACATCTTGTGAGAAATGTAAAAAGTTTTAGACTTAATGTTGTAAAGGATTAAATGCTGCAAAATAAATGTTCGGATATATCTTATTGTGCTGTATATAAGATTTTATCCCTCAAAAATGGTTAAGAACTTTCTCGAATATAAACACTTTCGAGAAAAGCTTTCATCGAATTTAGAAATATCCAATTTTATTATTATAATGATTTTTAGAGCAGTTCCGCTTTAAGAACGTAGATTTTAAAATTTTTATTAGAGTCGGAGATATTAGCGTTGTTGTGAAACGTGTGTACTTTAGTCCTGCTTTTTTGCAACTGCAAGACCATATATATTTTATTTTAGACAAAAATATCCACTGGTTTATAGAGTAATTCAGACCGTGTTGAATATTTTTTTCAATTTACTTAGATGTTTATAATTGTAATTTATGGTACTAATAAACTAGCAGGACCTTCAAGGCAAATTTTATCATAACATGGTCACAAAATGAGTTACGAGGAGTTACAAACATTAAAAGTCGCATTTTTGCCACAGCCATGCTTAAAAAATACATTGGTCGTATAAATTCAACAACTCGTTTATAGCGAGTATAACTTTAAAGTGGTAAAAAGCGCCATTTTGCCAATGAGATTAATGTTTTTTTTATATTAAACCAGAAAAAGCGTCTGTTAAATTTATAGGTAAGCAAGATGAAAAGCGGACTCAAGCGATTTAACAATTTTAGAAAAAAAACTATAAAAAAATGTTTGTAAACATGAGCTTCCGGCCAAACGAACATCTGAAATGACCCAGAGTAAAACTGCTTATCCGAAACATATGAAAAAAATACTATAATTGTTTCAAGGTATTAGCAACTAGCTGAATATTCAGCCTAGTTCAGGCTTGCAATTGCAACAGAATTAAACAAATGCCCTACTACTACTTTAGTAGTTACTGGTAATATTACATAGATTTATTTGCGTTTTCTAAAAACTGCGTGTTTATTAGTCAATCCCATAAAATGGACTTACAATTAGCACCAAGAAGGTTTGTATATATTATTATGAAATTCATTAAAATCCGCCCGGCTCCGAGTTGAATAGCAATAATACTCTCTTCGTGCATTAGGCACATGCTTCTAAAAGGAGTTAATAATTCCAGAATTGGCTCTCTACCGTGCCTCTTGGTCTATTGAAGCACGTTACTTCGCAATTAGTGGCACAAGCCACCCTCTCCGAAATGCCCCAAATTTATCACTGACCCAAATCTTATCAATTGTGCCCAGCTCCCTCCACAGCGCGTATGTTCACATTTTTTACTCTTACTTTCAATTTCCAAGTTTTTCGGGTTTGGAAAACGTTTCGCGTTCATGGGAAAGTCCACTCCATCGAGGTCATTGGCCCATCGACACTTAAAGGAGTCAACAACCCGACGGAGGTGTTCACTTCCCGGAAAAATACGATTGGAAAATTACAAAAGTTCTTTCACCTGGTGAATCAAAATGTAAAGCATTTATGATTTGCGTACAGAGATAAAAAAGTAAAAGTGAGTTGGTAATCGTGACAAAAAGTTCCACCATCAAACGTTGGTCAATGCCTCACTATTCCAGGTGTTCCCCATTTTATTGATTAAAAATAGTTCGGGGCTGGAGGACAATGCCCTTAACTTTGAAAACACAAAGTGCCCATACGCTTCTGATGGCTAAGTTCTATTAGATAACATCGTCTATGCGCTGCATGTTCACAAATCGGTTAATTGCAAAAATTGCAGACAATGTTTGAATTCCATATGTCCTCTGGGAGCATGCAAACTGCCGAAACTTCCAAGGTTTAACTAATATTCCTGTGCATTCAACGAACTTGTTCGCATGCAATGGCACTTCAAAACTCGTATTTTTCGGTTTTACGATAATATTTGTTAATGGGTTGCTTTTAATACTTTTACGTTCTAAAAGACACTTGATGTATTTTATGAATATAAACTTTCGTTTTCACATTTAAAGAAAATACATTGATTTCGTGAGTTAGGGTGAGTTCAGGAGATATGGTACAAAGTTTTTGAAATTGACGCTTTAAGTCCTAGTTGTAATTTAATATTAAACCATAGTACAAACATGTACCTATTTATTTTCTCTTTCAAGTCCCGAGATCTAAGTTTAAGCTGCAATTTATTTTTTTTTATGAGCTAGCTGCCAATATTTAAAATACTCAATCAAGAAAATGGTTTATTACTAATATTTTACTAACAGACGTAACTCTCTTTTCTATCAACTTATCCCACTTGATTCTATCTTAATTGCCACTGCTTTAATAAAACTCAATCTACAATCTACAAAAGGACATCCTATTAAAAATAGGTGTGTAGAAATAAGCCAAATTTCTAGTACTGTTACTAAATTGTGCGTTGAAGTATTATAAAATTCATTCATTAATTTTATTACAATTAGTTTTTGCTAGTTGTTGTTTTCTAAAGCTACATTGTAATACATTGTGAATTAATAAAAATATTATATACTTTTTAAAAAATCAATCGAAAGTTTAAAAATTGAATAACTTTGAAGAAAATATTTTGCTAACTATAAATTAAATGCAAATTTGTTGTTTTATTATTGGATTGGTGGGATAATATACCTAATTATTATACTGTACATGCATGTTTCAAAGTTGAAGATTTAAAGAAACTTTGAACCCAAGGGTTAAGTAGGATTGCTGTTTAGACATTTTATGACTGAACTTGGGTAAAAAATTGAGCATTGTTAATACTTAAAAGATTTTTTTCAAAAGTCAGGCAAATAAATATATTTAGTACCTACATACATATGTACGTACAGATTTAGAGTGTTCCAAAAACTAATGATAATCTTGTGATAGTCAAGAAAAACTAAAGATCACCACTTAAGTTTTTGAGCTTGAATGCTATGCTTATATGTACCAGATAATTTTAGGAGTTGCAGGAAGAATATAATTTGGATTTTCCTTAGATACACCCCACTATGAATTGACAATTTTCCGCAAATTTTGGTAATCTCATTAAATTATAGTATTATAATATTAGTTGCCAATAAAATAAAGGATCTAACTTTATGATATGAATAATTGCAGCTCATCATCCCCCAGTGGTTTGTCACATATGGCACGTATGATGGATTCCCTGATCCTAGATCAATATCCGCCGTTCACGTTCACTAAAATAACAACAACTCATCGTCCAACGCGCTCGAATGGAACTGTTAAGAGAACCACATCTACTTCATTAGGAGGCTCTAATAATGCTGGCACGACAGGCTCAACAGGCAGTCTTCGCCTAAAAACTCGGATTCCAACCCAAGGTGAGCGAAAGCTGTCTTTTAGTTAATTTAAACATTATTTTCTATTTCAATCTAGAAGTGCCCCCTCAGCCAAGACCGAATTTCCAAAATGGACCTCAACCGACTCAAAACAACAACCCAAATCCGACTGATAACCGCTGGATATCCTCGCTAAGGAAGAGGGACCCCGAGCTTCAACCAACATTGCCTTCGATAAATAACAATTTGGGACATCACGGCAGCACTACGACCGTTGGACTCGCAACCAATGGGGAAAAAAGAGGACGCAGTACAAAAGTGTCCCTAATGGCTAGAAAAAGTCGCTCTGTGGAGCGTATCCGGGCTAGAAAATTAACTAACCAACTAAAACTCAAGGAGAAAACTAAAAAGAGCTCGTCTGAAGAAGCGGCTAACTCTGATGATCAGGAAGCCACATCCATTGAGGAAAACTCCACTTCACATAGCTCGCCGAAAAGTTCTCCAAATAATAAACCAAATATATTTGCGCCCTCAGGATATGAGCCACATTTGGTTGAAACCCTGGAGAAGGACATTTTGCAGCGACATCCTGGAATCCAGTGGTCAGATGTCGCCGGACTGAATGAAGCCAAAGCAATTCTCCAAGAGGCTGTCGTCCTCCCGGTTATAATGCCCGATTTCTTCAAGGGCATCCGCCGTCCTTGGCGTGGGGTTCTAATGGTAGGTCCTCCGGGAACTGGTAAAACAATGATGGCAAAGGCTGTAGCTACAGAGTGCGGTACAACTTTCTTCAACGTTTCTTCAAGCACTTTGACTTCGAAATATCGTGGTGAGAGTGAAAAACTCGTTCGTTTACTTTTCGAAATGGCTCGATTTTATGCTCCCAGCACAATTTTTATAGATGAAATTGATGCTTTGTGCGCTTGTCGTGGAAGCGATTCTGAACATGAAGCCAGTCGAAGATTTAAAGCCGAACTGCTAATTCAAATGGATGGCTTGAATGCAGCTGTTCAGGACGAGAAAATTATAATGGTACTAGCAGCAACTAACCATCCATGGGATATCGACGAGGCATTTAGGAGGCGATTTGAGAAAAGGATTTACATAGGACTTCCCAATGGTAAGAATTTACAAGGACCTCAGTTAACCTTTAAACCACACACTGGGTGTGAGACACACCTCATCAACTTTAACAGCCTCAACAATTTTCGAGTTGGTCTTACTTTAGGAATTTCCAGTATATTAACACGTTCGCGGACAGTAAACAACTCATTTCATTTGGCATCACCGTGAAAATAAATGCTATTGCATTCACGTCCGCGAACATGTTAAAAATAAAAATAAATATATTTTCCTTAAGGTACAATTATCAATTATGATCTCACAGCAGTCATGAAAAAAAATTGGCCCGTGTGTAGTTTATGTAACTATTTTGAAGTGTACAGTTTAAAGGCTGATCACCCTTTTAAGTAAACTTTGTATCGAATTGCTATCATAAACCCTTCAATATTTAAAAAGAAGGTTATAAGCTTGAAGTCTTTATCTGTCTGCTTGTCTGTGGCAGCTCAAGAAGGGATGAATCGATCTCAAATGACAAAAATACCAATACATAAATATGTAAATCATAATAAAAGTAAGTACATACATATTTTGTCGCCAGCAATCTTAATTCTTTTTAACATATCTCAGCGGACCTCGACATATTTTTTAAATAAATATTTCAAATGAAGGTTACAGTAAAACAAAACAGTTGTTATGTTGGTTCAAAAATTATATTACGGTAATGTATCGTTTTAAACGTTAAACTTTGAGCGCGTTTTCGCGAAATCACTTTTTTTTTTAAATGGGTGGTAATTAAATATACTTTTCTTTATTAGCCAAAATGAGAAGGCAGGTAAGAATTTATTCTATACCTTATCTTAAAAAAACACCTTCATTATTCCCGTTTTCCGTTTAAGCCTGCGAAAATCACTGAAAAATTTTCCTTAAAAACTTTCTTTCATTAAGAAGTTTGATAAACTATTGAGGAAATGGCTCATAAAATGGAAATTAGTCTTTTTTCAAAGTAAAATGAACCAACTTCAAAAATACTAATAAGTAAAAAATAAAAACTAATTTATAATTGAACGTAGATAAACTTTTTGTTGGTTGGGGAAATTTAATGATCAAAAGACAAGAGATTAGAAATTATTACTAATGATCATTCAAATCTTCAAATAATCTGATTTTTCCAAAAATTCATCTTGCTGCAGTCAGTTGTTCAAATATTCTGACTACAGTCAAATGCGCCGCAACTTTTCTTTAGAATTTTCAGCCAATAGCCAAATTTTTATGCAAGCGATGCAGCCAATTTTGGCTGTGCTTGATTTTAAGCGTAAACTTGCAAACAAATCTTTCGAAAATGCAGACAACAATTTTAAAAGTCGATTGCTACGAGCAAAGTTATTAATACCTTTCGGCAGCAGTTAAAACTATGGCATTTTAATTTTTTACTGAGACGAACCAAAGTTTGGACTAAAATATTTAAAAATCTTTGAAAGTTTTCATGTTTTGTACATTAATTGGTTCTTATAATTTATTATTGTAAAATTAATTTGTTTTACCTTTAATATCCATAGACTGCGTCAGTGAATACGCTGGCGAAAATTTCATGTTAAATTTTGCAGGCATGCGAATTTCTCTTCTATGGGTGTTTTGATGAAAACTTATCACAAATTCTGAAACTATTCTTTTCCAGAGGAAACTCGATCAGCTCTATTAAAGCTCTGCTTGAAGGATGTCAATCTGTCCCCATCATTGGACACGAATCTAATCGGCGACCAGCTCAAGGGATACACGGGTTCGGACATCAGCAACGTTTGCAGGGATGCTGCGATGATGGCAATGCGTAGAAAGATATGTGGCCGTTCTCCGTCGGAAATTAAACAAATCCGGCGAGAGGATGTGGATCTTCCCATTACATTGCAAGACTTCCACGACGCTATGACGCGCACTCGAAAATCAGTGGCTGCTCCTGATATAGCTAAATTTGAGAAGTGGATGGATGAATACGGATCCTGCTAGGTGCACATCTCGGAGGAGGACTTTTAGTTATGCCGACTTTTTGAATTTTTAATAGATCTAGTCCTTGCTCTAGTCGTAAAAATTTTCGTACTTGGCACATGTTTAGTATAAACTAAATAACGATTGCAGTAAATTTATATAAAAATATTTGTGGTTTTTATTCATTAATTTTCTCCCATCCAATGAGCAGCTATTTTTGAACGTGATTCATTCCCTCATAAAATAAAAAATAAGTTCCCACTCACAATAATTTTGCTTTTATTGCTGTATTTTCCAATAACATCGAATAAAAAACGAAAAATCCAAAATTAAAGAGAAGAACAACAGTAAATGACATCAATGCAAGTTTAGGCACATTTATCTCAAAGATTAGAAGAGTAAAGGCGGCGTCACGTACAAAAAAATAAAACAACAATGGTGTGGGTTTGTTACATAATTATAAGTAACAAACAGTTACAGTAGCAAAAATATAGCGCTCATATTCGAATAGAAATTGAAGGTCTCGAGTGGCGCAGAGATACCCAGCTAGAGGATCTGAATGTAATGAATATTTAGGCAGTAAGTTCTTATATAAAGAAGATGTTCAGCACTTTTATCATAGTTTGGCTTGTTCTTAATAGGTCCTAGATGGCTACAGTACATAAAAATACATTAAAATACATGTATATATCTCTTTGTTGTAACTCTCTCAGATGGGTTAGTATCGTTCGGTGAAGATCGTCGAAGTATACAATATTCGTATGTACGTTAATGTCTTTGCGGCTTTATTCTATATTTAAAAATCTATTGGTACTTCCTGGCTGCGCCACGAGCCTTCCATGCATTTACCAAGTTCCAGGCAAAGTACAGAGTGAAGCCATGGATCTGAAAACCGACTAGAACGAAAGCATACCAGAGTAGTCCGTAGGGCATGCCCTGAAACAAAATACCTCATAAGTGAATTACATTATTCCTCACTATTGAAAACAGACTCACCCGCCAAATGAATATATCAGTCTCTTCAATATCGGTGTCTTCTGCGAGTGTCATGTATTCCCAAACGTCCCCAAAATAGTACAGGAGACAGTAGATCAATGGAAGTAGGGCCAGGAAGCCGATACTTATCATGTACTTTTGCATATCACGAACTTTGTTGCTTTTAGCCGCGGTGAGACCTATGAACGAAGTAAAAATCGACAAGCACCAAATGTATTCCCACCATAGTGGTTGTGGTATTTCAAGTTCTTCAATTTCCAAAATGAATACATCGAGACGGTCGAGAATATCAGCAGAAAGTTTTGCCATCATCACGAAAAAAAGTAATGCATGGAAGAAAATGCAGTATTTCAGTCGTGATTTGTTAAGTACACTGTAATAGGGAAAGAAATAATTATAACTATTGACTAAGACGGCAATAATGATAATTATATTTATTAAGTACAGACTCTTTAGGATTGACAAAAAATACTTGTTCTTGTTGGTTCTACCTAGTTCCCAACAGCCACACCAACTATAGAGAAGCTAGAGTTGTCTAAGTCTTTGCTAACAAGAAAAACTGTTTCCTTAAAATGAAGATTGTACCTTCTCAATTATGGATATCTATTATTTGATTTAGATATGATAGTTCTCAAGTATCTCAACTAGTATTATAAATTGGAGGGCTATTTTTAGCTAGTTGCTTTTACAACCGCAGGATACAGTATTTCCCCAAAAATTCATGTTTCTATTCAAAAAACTATTTGAACATTTGAGGAGGTACCTAGGTGTAAGAAGGACCCATGGACCCATGAGTCTTGCTTGGGAAGAATAAAAATTCGTGTCCACCATATGCATATGACATGGTACATATTTATTTGAAATTAATCGATTAATTAATCATTTAATTAAAAATCCAGAATAATGTTTCCAATGAAAAATGCATAGACTATAAAATTTTTTTAATGTTTAAACTCCCAAGAAATTACACCGCGTAAATCGATTTTTCTTAGTTTTTACATCATGGGATAAAGAACGAAAAGGTGCATCCAGTGAGAAACTAGATAGTAGTATTTAAATCAGCAATCTGTCTGATAATCTTTTTTTGTCTTCTGAAAAGTCGTTAAATATGATTTACGCCCTGTTGTTTCTAAAGCAATGATAAAAGTTTTAGTTTGGAAGTAACCGCGAATTTTTGTTCATGTTTACTACGGATGGCATAAGACCCAGTGCTATTTATTCGGAGATTCAGTCAGATAACTTTACCTATTGATTTATGCATCAAAATATACATATAGGTTTTGTATCTCATGCTCAATGGGACAAAGTATTGAATTTAAGCGTTATGTTAGATGCTCCGCCACCAAAGGAAAAGATTACCCATAGTTTGCGTTTTAATTATTGTTATGAAGAATTGGTTCGACATGCTTGAGCGCATGTGAATTTTCATATATAAGTTTTCAATTAATCAGTCAAGCCGATTGGTCAAAAGAATGATTTCCTTACAGTTTAGCAGATGAAAACCGAGTCTCGGAATCAGTCGCTCTTCGGGAAGCAATAGCATTGCCACAAAACACACAATATCTAGCAGAATAATTGAAATTAGAAAGTTGACAAAATGTAAACAGAATTTGGCATTGTGCCCACAGACTCCCCAACAATTGATAATATTTCGGGGAGCCCTCAACATATTTGTACATTTCATTGATGTGTGGTTAACGTGGAACCAAGCTGTCCCCAGTCAGGCTGCTAGGACCATTCGCCAGCTCGGGAGAATGAACTCAAACGTGTGCATTAAAATGTAAAAATAACAGAAAAATGAATAGGGGCAGAATCTTCAAAATAAAAATTTTTGTTTGACGTTAACCTGATTTGGTGTGGAGCCGCCACTCTCTGCCTGTACTGATAATCAAGTCCATCCGTGCCCGTCACCATTGGTCCACCGCGAGATGCCATTGTCGTTTTTATCTACTTATTTTTATTTCTACCGATAGCTCATTTCACTCTGCAGAAAGTAAAAATTCCTGATCAGCGACGAGAACTCCGAATCAACGTCGCGCTCTACCTCCACACTGTTAAAAAGGAGAATTCGAATGCACTGCGCCCAGCAACTGTCAGAAAAATGCCAGCTGACTGATTTCTGGCTGGGATTTTGAATTGCTGTGTGTGGCTACACTGCTTTCTACGCATGGACTTCTGAGGAAATAATTTGCAAGACCGAAAATGGCAACATGAAAATTTGGAACGAAAGGATAACACTAAAAGAAGGACGCAGGGACCGTGTGGCCTAATGGATAAGGCGTCGGACTTCGAATCCGAAGATTGCAGGTTCGAGTCCTGTCACGGTCGTGGGGGCTAGGAGGAACTCTGATTTTTTGCTCCTAAAAGTATGCATGTACTGCCTGCTCTGCCGCAGTTCTATGTAAACGTTTCATAAATTGTAACTGAGCAGAAGGTGGCAGAAGTGAAAATCATTTAAAGAATAATTGTATGAATAATAACAGCACCAATCATATGTACAGTAGGACTTAAAAACATGATAAGAAAATATTCCTTAAAACAGCACATCTGATAGGACTTCAAAAATTTATGTTGATATACAATATTAAAAATAAAATCACACATTCATATGTAATTTACTCAAAAGTGCCTTTTCAACGAAATTTCCACTTATTACAGATAAAACCTGGGCTTAAAGATTTGCGTGGAGGAAAAACGTATGGTATATAGTATGCATAGTTCATTACAAAAACACAGCTTCTATTTCAAATCAACGCAAACAAAAACACGTCTATAACCAAAAATAACTGAAGTTTACTTGGTGCAAGAATTTTATCTTACTTTTTACTTCTCTTTTAGTCTGTATATCCTTTAAAAGTTTTTAAATTCCGCTTTATTGTTTTCTTCGAAAAACTTCTACTTTTAATGGATTGCAAATCTCGTCCGGGATATCCTCCCCAATCGGAATCGAAACATCGCCATGCGGGCAGGCGCTGAGAGCGACCAACAAATTCATGTCAGCAACAAACTCGATAAAATCACCCTTCTGCGCTGGACTAGGCTTGCAGAAATATTGTTGGGTGTCCTGAAATTAAATTTGATTACAATTAGATTAATAAGATGATTGAGAAATGAAAGGTCTTATTTTAGAAACCTAATTGATATGTCTAGCGTTTTTCTTCTTTTCAGAGATTTTGTTCAAGTTTATGTTTATTACTTTTTAGAAGTAAAAGAATATTTTGTCAATAAGATAATATGAAACTTGTATGGAAAAGTATTAATAGTTGTAGAAAAATTATCTTTTCAAGAGTCTGAAAAAAAGGCAACTTGCGGTGATCATGTATCTCTAAATGGTATTATTTAAAAAACAATCGAAAAATAGGGTATACAATTTGTTTATAAAATATGATCGAAAAACGAAAACCTTCGATAAGAGACGAGATAATTATGTTCAAAAAAAGCGGTTTACATTTCAAATGATCGTTTTGGTTCTATAAAAACTCGTTAACCCATCCGGTTTCTGACCAAACAACTGGATAAATAGTTCTAAAATATTCTAAGAGAGGCGGTGGTATAGAACTTTGTTTCGAAAAATTTGTCGCCCTAGCATTTTTATTCTTAATTTTAAATTATTAAAAAAGCCAGGGGAAAAATAGTTACCCCATTTATCACATCCATCGTCTCCAATTTATTAATCAATTTTAATTCAAAAAATTACTTTTCACCCTTCGTTCGCAAACATAATGTTTACATTCACATCAGACAGCCAGGTACCAACCAGGTAACTTTCAAATCACAATAAATTTCAAACCCAGGTAGAGCAACAACAGGTGAAAAGGACGCAGCTTTCTGTTTAATTTACTTATGAAGTTAATTATCCGCCAAAATTGTTTTAGAATTTTTGTTTCTTTGTCGTAGAAATTTTATAATAAAAATATATGTATGTACTTAAGCTCTACCTTGGTAAATCCAGTCAGCATAAAAATATTCCAAACGTCGTGCACGTCTTCCTCCTTCAATCCGCACTTTTTAACCGCCTCAGTTAAATAACTGTGGCAACTTTGGAATCGGTCCTTGCCCGTAATCAGCTTGTACGTGACGTCGTCGCATCTCGTCCCGATGACGTCGTGCAAGGATCCTCCGTCCTCGTCGATGCCGTAGGAGCTCAGCGAGTCGAAAACGAAGGTCGCCATCGGGCTCAGGTAGGGCAGACAACTCCAGAGCCGGTCGTAGACTTTCAGGTGAGTGCTGTGCAGCTGCCTGGTTTTGCCCGAGTAGAACCGCTCGGCGGTGTTTTCCAGGTTCCAAAAGTTTAGGTCACCCACTTGGGGTCCCTCGCAAACAGTGATGCGGCAAAGGTCGTCTTTTTGCATTGTCCATGTCTTGGCAGATTTCTTCGGGACTATCAGCGTCTCAACGACATCGCCCATGAGAGCGTCAAATCTTTTTTGATCGTATTCAGAGCGGGACACCGTGGCTGCGGGTGGCTTGTTGTAACAGATAGTGGAAGCTACTTTTGCAAAAGTCCGACGATTGGCTTTCATTCCACACCAAGATTGAGCCATAGTTTATTAAAAAAAAAGAAAAAAGAAAAACTTCGTGGCAGCTGAAAGAAATCGGCAGTTTTTAATGGATACAATTTAATTGTAAGCGGCACATAAATATAGCACATACTTAGCTATGGGCTATTGTACTATATGGTATTCATAAATAATCATACAATGAGGTAGATATATCTACGTTTCTTGAAAGTATCGCGTTTTGAGAAATCTCCTTAGAAGAGATTACTTATTTAATTCAAAAACTGGGGGGAAAAACTGTCTTTTATGAAGTCACATTTTGATATTTTTAGTTATTATATTACTCTTTGATTTGAGGTTGAGAACATTTGGCCAGCCATATATTTCAAAATTTGAGATTGTTGATTCATCGACAAGTTTGACTATATTTCCGATAGTTTTAGGTTTTAAAACCTTTAAAATAGATATTGTTTGCTCTTGCTTTCTACCTTCTTGGTAAGCAGATAAGCAATTTCGAAAGACCTACTCTATTCTCCATTTATTGGAAATACATAGGTTTACTTTTGCTGTATTAAATGATGTAAAAACATGATTAGTGAAAGTGTTCGATTAGGCTATGAAATTTTATGTATGCATTTTATGCAAAAACAAAATCGCTGACGATTTCATTGTACCAAAATTTTAGATTTATTGAATGATGACAAGTAGTAAATATTGACCGTTCTAACAAGTCTAGAAATAAATAACCATAGTGATCGTTTATTTTAGCATGTTCATACATAAGTAGATTTTATGCCATGGAATTTTGATGTGTTATTTGTAAAAGTTTTGTTTAAAATTGTTGCCCAAAGTGTTGCCCTGGGATATTTCTTGAGAATATAATCCAAGCTTCTAAATCGGACAAGAAACAAATGACCTACGTCCTGCGAACTTTTTAAGCGTATTTTACATGTGCTTTTTATGGGGCAGGAAATATTTTGAGAACAGCATAAACGGTTTGATTAACAAAACCTACATAAATTCATACATGGTGTTGCCCAAAAGGCCTGCTAATCGAATCTATATGGTTTCCTGATCAACGTTTGTTTTATATGAATGATACTAGAATAACGCGCATTCTCTCATGTGTATTATTTGTGTAACTTAATTTTATTGTTAACAATAAATAGATAAATTAAAATAGAAAAAATATATACTTGCGCGCCCCCGGGTGGGCTCGAACCACCAACCTTTCGGTTAACAGCCGAACGCGCTAGCCAATTGCGCCACGGAGGCCACGCAACCCCGCACTATGAAATGACTTGATACTAACTAGACTGATTAAAAATCGCTGCATATAACAATCTAATAAGTTAATTAAATCATTTCAGATTTACCTTCACGGTCATAAAATTATAATTGAACCCTTTCGCTACCAGGGCCTCAGGACAATAACCGCCACCACAGCCCAGACGTTTCATTTAGATATGATACCAATTATTATTAAGTTGTGTGGGATTTATTTATAACGTTCCAAATAAGCGAAATGAGCAATTTTATTTCCGACATGAATAAGTGACGCTGGGCCCAGCAAAGAAAATCGGGTCCGGTCGTCACATACATATATGTGACGCTGGTATTGAAAGGGTTAACCAAATAATTGAGTGTTTTGAAAGTACTCACCTGTTTAAAAAATTGATTTAAGAAATCTGGATTAATTGTACTTTAATCTTATTATTTCGAACAACTCAAAATACTCACAATCAGGTATAAAGCGAACGGCGATAATTCCACTCACGATAATGGAATGTTGGCTGACAAGAATGAAGCATTAAACCTTAGACACACTACAGTTCACTTCGTAATAAGTTCCCTGCTCATTTTAATATTTGAAAGTTGCTTAAGAATAAAAAACCGAATGAAAATGGACTACTACCTCTTATAGTCTAATATAACTCGACAAATTTTGCGAACCTTGAGATATTATACCATAAAAAAATACGAAAGGCTTTAAAAGTTTTCGAAAAAATTGCCCGAAAATAATTGTTTGGTACGGCAAGGACTCAAACAACAAACACTATTTATAATAATTGTTTGTTTTAATGCTTATTTCAGAAGATAATCGGCCGGATATAGGAGGATTCGGTGTCTCTAGCAACGAAAGCTCTCACGCATTCGAAGTTGCGCTTGTTGCTCCCTTGTTAAAGTTTGAATTTTTTAGATTTGGATGTTGAATAACATGGCGAAGTGCCAAATATTCTTGTCCGATTTAGAGCCCTAAGTTATCATATTAAAATAAATGTAGCTATTAGACATTTAATAGGGTAGTTTTAACATTTCTTCTAAAATAAAATCGCCAAAAACTCAGCACAATTTCGGAACGCTTACCTGTTTGAGTCGGAGAGAGGTAACAAGAATCGCACTGTTTGTTAATGTAATATCTTTGTCAAAAATGATTTCTAATCCCCAAAACACACCGAGCATTAAGATCAAAATTTTTCCAAAAGAAAAGTTAAACAAATACTGAATTTCGACTATGCTTATTGCAATTTCGTGTAGATATACAGTTTCATACTAATGCACACTCCGATGCCCGCGAATTAGTTCGCGAGATATTATATTATATTATTATATTACTAAACAGCGGATGCCCACGATTTTGTTCGAATGGTATTTATTTTATTAGCTTTTTGCATATTTGTTTTTAGTTTTATGTCTTTTTATTGTCTAGTCTAATTGAGCACTCAGTAGTATACATAGAAGCGCTTGCGAAGCACCATTAGAGAATGGTGGTATCTATAATAGCAGTATGAAGTAATATTGAAAAGCATAATTTTAGTTCGTAACGACCAAACAAACATGGCCCGCTTTATATGAGACCACATAGTACGGCGTTACCTTGGATCTACTTAACGCAACAGATCGAAATGAAACTATGGTGACTATTAGCACCTATTAAATTAAGTATGTACTTATACAAAACTGAAAATCCGAAGTTGGTCCAATTTTGGCTTCTATTCTACGCCAAACATCTCCCTAATACAAATTTTTAAAACATTTTCAAGCCTATATCCGCCAGAAACAATTTCGAGGTCATATTGGGCCCCATCGTTGAATTCGTTCGACTCGAATCAAAACCAGCTTACAAAAGCACTTTTTGGATAACATTTCCTTAATAAAGTAATGTTCCTAAAATGTTGATAAAATCATGTTTAAATGAATGAACGAAGTAACTGAAGTCAAGCGTATCTAACTCAGGTCCCTTGAAATGCTAAAGATACTTCTGATTTACATATATGTTAAAGAATTATAATTTGACCCAAAACCCAGAGAGCAAGAACATTCAAAACCTGTAGTTCTCTTCCACCTCTGATTAGCTGCTACTGACTCAAAGTAATGAATTTGCATATTTGTATATTTGTATTATATTTGGCGAGTGCATTGACAATTAACTTTGTTTTTTAAGAGTAATTTCAAGTTTTAAATCAAAAGGCTTACAATTTTGAGCATTGGATTTAGACTACCAAAAAAGAATTAAACTTAATTGTAGTGCATATTTTATATAGACTACGGTTTTGTTTTTAAAGAGTCTGAAATTAAAGTTTTCTTTCATTTTAACGTCAAGAATAAAATGAAAGTTAACATTTTAATAACACTCTCAAGTTTTTTAATTATGTTAAATGCAAAGAAAGCTTTAAAAGATCATAGATATAAAATTATCGTTGGACTCGTAGTTGATCCGCTTGGGTCTTCCTTCGCTTTAATTTTCTCCTTAGCTTAATAATTTCTGGTGTTAATCTAAGTTCTGGTCGCAGTTTCACTGTAGATTGTGACCTTTTTGAGACGTTTTTATATCTCTCAATCGTGTTTTTGGCATCCTGAATTAAAGCCCTTTGTCTCAATTTTTCCTCCCGCACTTTTTCTCTTCGTTTCTCGAGCTCCTTCTGAACTTCTTTTCTTAATTTTAATAAGGCTTCACGCAACTCTTTCAAACTCATCGAACATGTTTCCCCTATTCCACTAGATTTGTAGTTAGTTTCTTTATTAAAAGTTACCTTCGATGCCTGTTCTAGTTCTTTAATTTGGCGAATTAAAGCTATTTTGTGATTGAGTTCTTCTTGCTTTCTTTGAATAATCAGCAATCTCATCCGTCGAGACTGTTTCTGTACTTCTTTCGCTACTTGCTTTTTTTGATTAAGTAAATTAGTTTGCGCTTGCTTAACTAACTCAAGATTATGGACTTTTTCAATCATTTCTTTCATTCGGGCTTCTTGATCCTTCTTATACTCTGCTAACTTCAGTTCTAGTTCATGTTTTTGTTCTTTAAGATGAGCTGCTCTAATTTGGTTATTTTTTTGAACAGCCAACCGCGACAATCTAGCTTCCTCCTGGCTTATCCGTCCCAACAAATGTTTTCGTTCAATTTCCTGAAGCTGATTTTCAAACTCTTCCATTTTTAATTCTTCCAACATAGCTGAGATTTTATAAGGATCTCTTGAACCTCTAGAAATATCTTTCAGAACTTTTTCTGCGTCTTCGGCCTTCTTTTTTACCCGAGCCTGCTCTCGAAGGACTTGAGTTACAGTTTGCTTAATTATTGGTATTCGTTCCTCATTGCTAAGCTTACTACTAATATTTGATACCTTATTTTCACTTTCCAAACTACACCTTGATTTTACAGAAGGATTATGAGATAAAGGCGCCTTTATACTTCTTTTTGTTTGTTTTCCACTTTTAATTTTTGATGAAGTCTTAGTATCGACAGATGTAAGTGATCCATTTGGAATTGCACAATTTGTGACATCTTTCGCAGGATTTAATTCTAAAAGAGGAAATCTCTTTTAATAACAAAATCTTTTTAATATTAATGATAACGTTTTTGATGTGTAATGCTTGATCCACCTCTCGGTTCAATCTCGATCCGTTCCCTTATTAAATTGTTTAGAAAAGATACTAATAGTGGTAGATGTAATGGATTTGGAGCTTGAAATTTTTGGTATCAAAAATGTTCCTACCTGAAAGTAGTCGATATCCATATTTTGTTATAAACGAATTGCTATTCGACTTTTCTTGACGAATTTTGTTTTCGAGCAATGGACCAAAGGACAGTAGCTGAAAAAAAGTAAATAAAATCTAGAGTTTTTTATGTTTTATTTATTATATCATGAGAATTATGATATATATACATACATATGTATTTACATTTTAACATTGTTTTATTCGTATTTTAAGCATGGCCCGAAATGCTCTTGATTGCTTTTTTGTAAAGTTTTAAACTGCTTGTGCGGGAAATTAATTCACGGATATTTGTGACTAATTCGTGAGTATTTACTTTAAACTCTTCGTCGACGTGCATATCATATTTTACGTTTTAACTTTTATTAATTATAATTTAAATGTAAATTGAATAATTCTTACCAATTTAACTCTTTCATTGAACTCCTTGATAATATTAATTCTGTTATTCGAAGCGTCAAATAACTCATAGACTTTATCTTTTATCAATTGTTTGGCTTCCGTATTGGTAAAGTAATGAATGATGTCGTCTCGTTGTTTTCGCTTAAAATACTTCAAAATTGATTTAAACACTACGTTTGCATTGGCCGTGGTTAAAAAACACAGAAGAAGATATACGTGGACTGTAAAATATAAAAATACAAGTCAATTTCTACGAGAAATTTAAAAGTATATCAAGGAAGTTTTCATATTGTTTAAACATAGGAATTTTAAAACCCTGGCCTGAAAGCTTTAAGCTCTCCAATAAAAAATATCAACATGAATAGTTGCTTATAAAAAAAGAGATCATTAAATCGGCACGTTGTTCGAACGGAAACAATATATTCTTTCTTAATTCATTTTGATGTTTTTACCACAACAAAATTCTTCGGACCACGCAATACATGGGTACCCCTACGTTGGGCATATTTCAGCAAATCAATATCATCACACCCTGTTATATCCAAGAATAAAATTTATGTCTATAAAATTGTTAAACTCACCCAATTCTACAGGGCCACTCAGCGATAATATATCATCACAAATAGCTTTTAAAAAACTTTTTTGCGAACAAATTTCAAAAAACACTCGAAAATATTCTTCCTTCATTTCATTTATAAATAATTTCTTCTCACAAAAGTTACTCTTTGCAAATTCCTTTGGCCCTAAATTTCCCCCAGATTGAAGGTATTTATCATACAATTTGACCATTTCGATTACTCCATCAATAAATGTTTGCTGTATCGAGGCCATAGCTATTGCGGGAAGCCCTTTACTTTTTTGATTTTTGTATTTTCCAATATAAGGCAAGAGAAAATGTGACTGATTGAGGTGGACTTGGTCTACTGAGGTCTACTTGGATATTTCCACCGAAAAATCTTTAAAGTTGCATGACGCACCAACTTTCAAATTTATTTATTTGGAAACTATCCAATTTTAAAAAGAAATGTTTTTTTAGATATTAGTTTTGTAAGGACTTAGGTACATTTCTTTTTCTTACTTCGCTTGAATTGTTCTCACTGACTAATTACCCCTAGCTCAAAAAGATGCAGCTAAAACTATGAAATTTGGACAGAATTTACTTTTTATTATAAAAATGTTCAGTTTGAGTTTGCATATAAAGTAATAAAAAAAATGAAAATCTATTTTAGAATAAACAAATAAAGTTGATCTCCTCCACTCTCCTTTGCAATGAAAATTTAATTTTTTAACAATTGAATTACCAAGGCCAGTCAAATTGACTGGTACCTACCACAGATAAATAACTACATATATGTATATAGTTATAGTTATAACTTAATTACAACATTTTTTTAAATTCTTTTCAGATTTATACCATAATTTAATAAAGAGAATTACGGAATATTCAAAAACTTTTTCCACTTACAATTTACTCATTAATAGCTGTGTTTCATTGGGCTGTGTAAAGTACTCCCAAATACTTCTGGCTATAGCTTTTTCCTCATTGATGGTTCAAGCTTTAGTTCCTGGAGTTATCACATGCCTTCAAATAATAAAATTTAAATAGGCAGCAAAACATATAGTTATATTAAATATTTCCATTTTACAAGCTTTTATTTACTTTCACCTGTCCCGGTGTCTGTAATGGAATCTTGCAAGTTAAATTTGACCAACTTCCCGGTTTCCGATTGAGCTGAAATTTTGCATGCAAATGTATATCGCGTGACAATGCAATATTATGATGACATGGAGCATTAAAGCTTGTTTTTAAAAAAGTTTTTTTTTGCATATTGCTTTTAATAAATAAGCACAACAGAGCGACAAATATAATACGATGAAATGTCAAAATTTGAATTTATGTTTTACTACCCACGAGCAAAGTTGCGTTCCATCAGGGAAATACTTATGGGAGTACCTTACACAGCCCAGTGGAACACAGCTAATATTTGAATGCGTATTAAATTAAATTACAAGTTTGCGGTAGTTCTAGTGCTAAATATGGTCAGTTCCAAAAATTTGGGCAAGTATTATTTTATTTATTCCAATTTTGAAGTCGATATCATTAGTAGTCGCTAAATTAATTAGTTTTCGTGGCAGACGAACAAACAGAGGTTCCTTTTTACTATATATCCGAAAACTCTAATTACCACAATCTCGTCCGAATTTTATCCATATTTTTGGTTTTGTTTTGTTTGGTTGCTGACGTTCTTTCCTTCTTCCTTGAATTTGCAGATTATATAACTAGTTCATTACGTATATTATATGATAATATATTTAAAAACTGGTTTTTGCCAATTTAAAAACTAACACCTTATAAAGCTGATTTGATCTTGCGTTATAGTTCTGAATTGCCTTCTTACGAAATATGGCTAACTCCTAGACTAAAACTAGCTAGTGTAAGATATGCGCAGTTCAGATAACGAACTAAAAGTGATTGCAAGTAATATCCAAACCCACATTCATTACCAGACACCACATAAAGTCACACCATAGGTCAAGTGCCACAGCTGCTGCCACTTTAGTTCATTCACTTGAATTCTTTGCTGCTTTAGCGAGACCACATTCAGAAAAAAACAGGCTATTGACAAGCCTCCAACCACCAGATGACACATTTTGTCGACGGGTCCGAATAAAGTATAACTGTAAACAGCTTAAATCCCTCCTTCCGGTTCTTGTTCCAAAGTTGTCCACCAAAACGAAAAGTGCTCTAAAAATAGACCTGTCCACCAGTGGTGCGTATTTTTCTCTCTAAATGATCAGATTTGCATAAAAGATAAACAACAATACGCAAATAAGCCCAGATATGCCACAATCAAATGCGAGATAAAAAGAATACCTATTCAATGCAATTCGCATGTGAGCAAACAATTCTTCTCTGATTGAAGCTAATTTATTAATTGCTGTGGCGTGCCGGCACGAATTCAACATAATCATGATCCTTATCACACTGCCCAGAAGGTGCATTGATTTTACACCAGCAAACAGGTGTTTTGCACGTACTATCAAATACTTATGTGTGTCCTGTTTAATACTTGTGGGAAATATTTTACTTTCAGGTAATCTTTGAAGAGATGCTGACGTGACACAGAATACGATTAAGAGCAGAAAAATAAACAAGATTGTGATAAAAGTAAAACAAACCCAACCACAACAACACCCGACCTTGTACGTGACCGATTGTTTAAACTTCCAGGTAAGGAAAAATGTCTTTAAGTATTATTTTTTTAACCGACTTCAAAAAAAATATTATCAATATAACTTGTACGTAGTTTTTTTTATGGTTGTTGGCGTGTATAATTGTGAAACGCATATACCAAATGAGATTATTTATTTTTTATTTAAAAATTTAGATTCTTTGATAGATACAATGCTAGATCGGAAGACCTACATAGATATATAGGTTTCCGAATCTGAGAATTCAAAATATAAAACACAACATTTTGCAAGTTGATTCTTGGGTGCATAAACTATGTAGTTGAATTGAAGATATCGCAGGTATTATTTTGGTTTTGAACGTGCATACAAATTGGATATTGCACGCAAACACTTTTGTTATTCAAAACACATTGAGGAGTGAAAAAGCGAAATGGAGAAAATATAATATATAAACGTAATCCAGTCTGAGAGGGTTTAACGATTAAACGATCAACATTTTGGGTGCATTCTTATCACTTTCCTTTATTTGTTATCTCTACCCGACGTTAGAAGCGTCGAGAGCTAGAACCAAAATCGAGATGAATTTAAAGAATTTAAAATTTCTTTCTTTAAATAAAAAAATGGTTGAGCACAGTTCTAGATTAATTGCATACTTTAAACTCTTGAGACAAGGCATTCTTTAAAATAAATATAATATGGGTAAAACAGAGCGGTGGGAACTCTACCTTAGTAGCCAGAGCCTTCAATGAGGAGCATTGAACCCGTCGCTGACTCGCATCGCAGGCAAAAATTTCCCTATTTTGTCGGAGTAACATTTAATTTTTTTCGAAAAATACCGGCGATCAATTTTAGGATTTGGTCCATTCGAATCACTTTATTACATTTATTGGTTAGCGAATCGAATAAAAATGTCGGCGAATGTGAAATTTTAACATGATACTTGTAATTAGCAAGTTTGCCTGAGATATGTTATTTCTAGCAAATTGAAAGTTCACTTGAATACGATTTGCGATTATTCACTAAAATTCCATTCCCTATTTTAAATTCAGACGAATTAAAATTTTTAGTGACAACGTAGGTGAACAATGTTTTTAGTGGAATATTTTTGGTTTCATTATCAATCCGATATCTACGAAAAAAATAAAGATTAATCAATTGTTTGGCAAAAGAAAGATCAGATTTGTTTGCCGAAAAATTGTTTTCAAGATTCAAAGTCGAAAAAGTATGAATTACACAATGCATACAATTTTTATGTAAGCTTGTAGAAAATTTTAGTCAACTTTGCGTACAACCAGTAGGAAATAAGATGGATATAGAAACTCTTGACGCGGACCTTACAATGTGGAAATAAACTTGTAATTAAAAAATAAATTTCACCAACAATCCGCTTTACACATATTGTTTTCTAAAAGAGCTCATCTCATTATAATTTCTTTTAAAAAAATATACAGTATAATTGTTGGGTCGATTATCGAAATTTGACTGCTTAAATTATACTTACCTATGTATGGTACTTAGTTTCTAAGGTTAAATTCAACCACAATCCCAGGTGATTTGTTTGATTTTGCTACAATACTCTTTAAATTGAATACATACAATGAGTGCTCAAGATAACATTTATTGATATGAATCTCTTCCCATATTATTGGAACTAACTGAGATAAGGTAAAGAATCAGAAATTTAGCTCACCATGATTATTGATTATTTTTCGAAAATTCGTAGTACATAGTCGCAAAGCTGGGCTTGTGGTCTTTATCTAATTCAAATAATCGAACCTATGAGAATTTTTAGGTACGTTAATATACCACGGTAATGCTTATCCTACACGTGTTTGTTAAAAGTAGTATGTCGCGGCTAATGTGAGTTATCTTTACGGATTGCATCAATTTAATTTAAGAGTATCTATTTCACTTCAGATTTTGATTGAAACCGCATGTTTAATTTATACGGATGTTTGGTACTGCAGCTATTAATTAAATGTATTGTAGTTTTTTTTAAAATTCGTCCCGTGTCGGCAAAATGCAGCCGTAAATTATTTATCCCTTATCAGAGATATGTGATATGAGGCTAAGAATTGAGTTTTGATGCGATTTTTTTTTTAGATTTGATAAACTTTGACGGACGAGGTATTAAGTGATTTTTCGCAAACTAGGGTTCACATTATAAATTCCATTTACTTAAGAAAAATCCCAACTTTAGCACTCCGGTCTAGAATTGTATTTAAAAAAAGAAAAATTACAAACAATTCCGACCACGGTATAAGTATTTCACGCGCCGATAGTAACCTTCGTTATATCTTAACTGGGCGTTTCTTAAACAAGACAATTTTCGTTAGGGCCCCGGCGAAACTTTTTATAATGGGACATACAAATATTTTTTCAAATTTATGTTTATGTCATCGTACCGAATATGGTAAGTAATAGGGTTCTGTTATGGAGAAATCGCTCAAGCATTAATTATCTTAACATTTCAACTTTAAAAATTTGTTTTCCCTAGTCGAGTTATGCAAATTCAGCTTCTCTAGTGTTATGTACCAAAATCTCATCCGCTTATAATTAGAATATAATCCGCCCTAGGAAAGATTCTATTATTATCGTTTCATGAATGCTACTACCATCTAATAAATATATTTATGAAGAAAATAATAACTTTTATGATCAATAATATACAAAAAGCTTCAATCTAGAATAGAAAGTCTAAACGGGTATTGTGATACCCGACTGTCCGTTTACGTAACTTTTTTTAAACTGGTATTTTTACCTGACCGGTTAAGTGTTAATATTGAATGGTTTCAATAATATATAAGAAAAAACCGGGTTTGGTAACTTAATTAAGGTAAACAAGCGAGAAATATATAGAGCGACTGATTTTCGTGGATGATCTGGAAATGTATGCAACATCAAGTAGACAATTCAATCAGGTGCCAAATAATTTTATCTAAATACATAGAGTAGTTTCGGGTATTATGGCCTAGTCGGCCAATATGGCCTACTGCTATTTCTCCTAAACAAACCAACATTAGCGTTAAATAGGTATACATGCTAAATTGGAGCTACCCTACCTGTCACTTCCTAAGCCGAGTAAACGCATTTCCTGTGTGCGCAGCGAAGCAGAATTACGTATTTCGATGTTATATTTCGGTTATTTTCAATCATTACACTATTACAGTTATTCAAATTGTGAATATTTTTATGTTGTTATTATGCAGTTTTGTAGGCAAACCCCTAATCTGTAGTATGATGAAAATTTTGTATGCATATTGTACGCTGCTTTTTAAATTTAATTTAATTTGTCAAAAACATTCCTGCGGCCAATATGGCAAGGTGGTATGGTATGGTATGGTAAGGTGAGTAAAAAATCGATATTATGACGAAGAAAAATTTAATGAAATAGAAGATTCTTGTTTCAAAAAATTCAATAGTGGCTTATGGTTTTGCCATCTTATTTTTTATAATTGAGAATGTTAAAATTGGGTTTTGTAAGCATTTTATGACAAGACATTTGTATTTAAAACATTATCAGAAAATGAGTTAAACTGTCCCGACCGTCGCAATGGGTTGACCCATATGTATAAGTCTATAATATTAATACATACTACATTCATAAGAGTATTTATTTCTTAAAATTAATATAAATTATGTGTATATGTACTTAAATACATATAAGCTTTGTTGAAAAGTCAATAAAAAGTAAAATTTTTACATTGATAAAAATGCCCAAATAATTTGTGATAACTCAGGCAAATTTTTGTCGTAATGTATTCTGTTTGATTCGGAGATATTACGAAACAACATTCTTTTTTTTTCTTGAATTCAGAAAACCAGAGCATTGCGTAAAGAGATATGAAACATCTCTTTTAATTTAATGAATGCTGGGATTAATATCGCGTGAAGGGCCGAAAAACTCAAAGCGGAAGAGTTAATGGGAGTAGCTATTCAAAGCCAAGTTTCGGCCTTCCAATTCGAACGAATGGTCATGAACATTGTGTGCAGAAGCAGAATTGTATCGTAAAACTGCACGTGTTGGTATAGTTGGCAGGAATTTGGATAGCATATAGAATTGAACACACCCTCCAGTAACCAGTTGAGTAATCCACCATTCACTCAAAGATATGTTGCCGTATATAATTTTTCTAAAAATAGTTTGTTGTACTTGACTTGACGTGCAGAGATATTGTGTAGAATTTTGATTTTTGAAAGAAAAATAGGCGATACATACAATATGAGGGTGGTATTTGAATTATATTTAAAACTTTCATTCATATTTAGTCTGAAAAGTAGGGCAATATGCTGGGGAGGAAATATCCACCTACTTTTGGAATCGAATGTCGTTAGATCCGAGAGAGTTCGAAAACATTACGAGCGCGAATGACACTTGCCCCGACTAAGTAATGCGCCGTTTTTAGAAACATAATCGCGTTATCACGGCGGTGTTCCCTCCGCTTGGCTGCATGCGCTACTCTAAAGTCTAGCGAAGTCAAGCTTCTTGAGCAGTTATCTTGGGCATGCCCCCGAGTTTCGTTTAGTATTCAACGGAAGCTACAACGTTGTCGTTCTCATCGTCCATCGTCTTGTCGCTTTTCGTTTCGGCGATTTTCCGCACTTCCTTCTAGCACGCGTGCGTCTCATCGTTAAAAGTATATTTTTGCGAAAAAAGGTACATTTAACATACGAAAAATCTGGCTGAAGAAGAAATTTCGGCGCAATATATACTATTGCCTCAAACTGCTAATAGTCTTTCTTCAATCGTCCAATCGCTAAAGTGCGGGCGTCTTGATTTTTAAAAATATACATAAAGAAAAAAAAGAGAGAAACATACTTGACGGTTCGCGAGTTTACATCATTGTGTACTGTTTTGTGGGTTTTTTAAATTTAAGAAAATATTTCTAGAATTACTCGGCAGACATAGCGAAGCTTAAAGAATTTTCCGAATTCGTCAACATTCGTCGTCTTTATAGTGTTTGCTGTATTTTGCCTCAACTTTGTCAACCGTACAACACTCGGCAAGATATTTTTAGATTTTTGTTAGAACAGAAGCAGTTTCTCCGTGTGTTTTTTGTGTTGTCTGTCCTCAGTGCCTGACAAAATATTTCAACGAAATTTTAAACGGTAAGAGTCGTATTTTTAATATTACATAAATCTTTACGAAATTAAACTATTTTCCTTCTGTTTGAACTTTGATAATTAAGTGTTTGTACTGATTGAAAATGAGAATTTTAGTTTCTCCAGAATAGAAAAAAAATGGAAAATTTGCAACTTGACTAATTTACCAATATTTGATCAGTAGAGACAACACGTGAGAGGCGTCTGAATTTAGATTAGTTTGGTTTCGGTAATGTTTGGGTGGCTCGACCGTGTTCATTGAACTTTGTTTGGTTTTATTTTTATGTTTTCATATGACCTAATTTATAATGAGTCGGTTTCATTTATATGATTCGGTTCTTAAACAGATGACCTACTATTCTCAGGGATGTCTTCTACAAAAAAATTTGTGCAAACATTTTTGAATCGAGTTTGGAATTTTTTTCTTATTTCAAAATCACAGAATTTAGAAATGCAACCCAAATTCGAGAACGCCCTATTTTTGAAACGTTTAAAAAATTCTTCTTTTGTTGTTCTAAAGAATAATATTCACTTTCTAATATAATTTTGAGTCAAATTTATCTTTTTTACTGCCAACAACAATTTTGTTTATTTATAATGAAAATTTCGAGAAATACACATATAATTAATTAGTTTTAGTTTAGAATGATACAAGTATAAGTAGCTCTGTTTTGTATGCATAATATCTTTTAGCCCACAAATTGAAGTTGCGAGTAATGAAAATGTATTCTGCATTTGAAACATTTTTTTTTATTGATTAAATTGCCAGCGTTGACGATGAGATAAAGCTTGAATAGTTTTAGCATTTATTAAGAATTGCGTGACTTAACTCAATTGACACACGACATATGAGTTTTATGAGTATTCCGGGCAGCATATGTGTGGCAGTTCGTACCTTACATTTCATACATACCTTTTTTCTTATCATACATATATAAATTTCTTAAATTTGTTTTGTTGTTGTGAAGTTGTGAAACATTTAGAACATGTTTTGTTGAATATGTTTTTTGTTATTATGCAAACATATATAAAAAAAAATATTCATTCACTAATAATGTGATAGTAATTAGTACTTAATTTTTCTTATTTATCGAGTTTATTGATTTTCTACTCAATATTACCATTCATGTACTAGAATGTATGAAGCCTGTACCAGAAATGAAAACTTAATTTTAAATCTTTTTCTTTCTCTTTTTCTTTTTCTAACCAGGTATTTCTTTAGAGTTTTGAACGAGAGTTATGTTTGAAGGAGGCCCAAAAAAACTGTTTTGAAATCTAGAAAATTTACATATTTTACTGAAGCGTTTTGCGTTTTCATTATGTATCAACAAATTATCTATTTGTCTTGAACAACAAAAATTATAAGTAAAATACAATTACTATACAAAAATCCGCTTTGCTCTAGGGCTAAGCCTAAAACGGGTCCCCTTATTTGGGTAAAAGGGCATGCTTCAGGTAAAGTGGAAAAACTTTGTGTCTTCAAGATTAAATTAGATTAGATTCAAGAGAAAAACTAATGTAAAGAGGAGAAGAAACAGTTTATGAAAATACGTAGGTTATTGTAGACGGATATTATTATTAACATAAAGCTTTAAAAATTATTCTTAGCGTTAGCAAATAATCGTTTTTATAAAAAGCTAGTTGCTATAAGAGAACAGTACAAAAAAAAGTAAAGTAATAATATAAGATTTTATCAATGTTAAAATGTTAAGAAACTTGTTCTTAAATAAAATTTTAATTTAGCCCTGGTACAGTAGTGGACATTTTCCACTTTGCCTTTTGAGACATTTTTATGAAAACTCCTTAACCAACTAGGAACTCCCACAGTTCTGTCCGTCTCTCTGTCTACATATCAAAGCATTCCCATTCTGCCATTTTTTTCCATAATGCTCCAAACTCCTGAATGTAAGGAACTAATCTTCTTAAAAATTGAACCGATTAAGCAATATACGCGAAAGCCTGATTGTTGATTAATTATTAAACAAACCACTGCGTCTTTAACAAACTTACAGGGTGCTTATTTCCAGACCCAGAAATTCGAAAGGTTTCGAACAATATTATAAACAATAGTAGATTTTATTCCCACAAATCCATCTACGCCTAATTATGTAAACTGTCTGTTAAGACCGATATCCACCTGTTTAAATTTCGTGTTCGTATTAAATTTCGTCAATCGTTAAAATACGTAGATACTTTGTTATTTGTTTAGTAAAATATGTATACAATGTTTCATATGTTAATATATATATATTGTTCCCTATAAAAACTTTTACGTCTCCTTGTATTCTTTTAGGGGGTTTAAGTTTTAAAAATTTTTTTTTAAATTATAAAATCAAAAGTTTTATACATTGTAATTATGTTAAAGAACAATCTATAGAACCCAAGAGCAAAGAGCAACGTACCTACATATGTGCCAAATTTCAAGTTTGTAGATTGTCAGTGGTTTGTTGATTTATACATACCTAGACTAAAGCCTCAGTATTGGGCAGAAGGTAAGCAGACATTTCAAGATTATAGCTTGTACAATTTGGCTCTGGAAGTTTGTGACTGATAGACGGACATACAGATACTAGACTTATACGATACTTTAACAAAAAAAGAAAACACTTTTATTCTATTATTTATTTTTTATTCAAATTTCAGGTGTTGTCCATCTCGTTCAGCGCTCATTGCTTTGTGAAGTTCTATTGGTGAAGCATAAAATTGCGATAGTGTGCTCAAAGTTAAAAAAAAAATTACAAAGAAAGTGATTGTGTCATTCCGGCAGTGAAAAGCAATTCAAATGACGTCAGCACAGGAGCGACGAGCATCGTTTGCTCGAAGGGCTGAAAGTCTCATAGAGAGGGTGAGAATATTGAACACTATTTATGAGGTAACATATGACCATGTGTCTCTCAAAGTCCCAAATTACTTCTATTTAAAGAGCTCGCCTGCCCCGTTGTGAGTGGTGATATGCATTTTTACATTTTATTATGTTTGGGACCTGCTTGTAAATCTAAACATTTAGATAAATTAACAGGAACTCATGTGAAATTATTATATTTGTGTGCTTTAAGTTTTCACATTCAAAAAAAGTCATGTCACTAATTTCAATTCAATTCATTTATTTATCGGGTATGTATGGTAAAACTCACATCTGACATTAGACAGAGATTGAATAGTTGAAAAATTCAGGTATGCAATTCGACAATTCGTGTCTTTTTGCCTTTATACCGCTAATAGTTTAGGAGAAATTCACAGTGTTTCGACCGCACTTGGTTACAACCGTACCTAGTTTTCTAAATTTTCCACCACTCAAATATTAATTATTAATTTGTTGTAGCATAATTGTTGGTATGTACATATGTACATATAATTGAAACAAAATTATGGCGGAGAAATTTAAAAGCCTCGTAATCGTAAAGAATACGTCTCCAAATACACGATTTTCTTAAAAGTACATACATATATTTAATACACATTTATTTTTTAAAAATTTTCCAAATGGTTCATAAATTCAACAGTATATAAAAAATAATAAGCTAAATACAATTCATTCACAAATACAACTAAAAACAAACACTTTAAAAATTGACCTTATCAGTTAATGTGCCAAATATGATTATAAATGTCTGCCTGCTTGATTTATTTTTAAAGTGAATACAAAAGACGTTAATAATTTCAAGAATGGAGGCTCATAAATCCTAAGAGCTGTCTGGTACTTATTGTGGCCATTCTTCTAATTATTACATTTCATCTGTTTATTTCCAAAGCTTGTTGGGCATTTTAAATGTGTGCTCATTCAACATTGAAGAAAACGAGGAATTTCCTAATGTTAAATTTGCTCTAATTTCCTAAGACGTACATATGCATTTTAATCCGGCTCAGGGCCAAGATAATCTGCAGAGAGACTAAATTAATGGGCCGAAATGAGAATGAAACAATTTTTATGAATGCGTGGCAATTTGCTTATTAGATAGATATTTGGGTAACTTCTCATTTATGATTAAAAGTGTGAAGTACGAATTCTCGAACGAAGCAAAACACTTATAGTATTTAACACCATAAAGGCAATGCCTAGGGAGCTTAATGATTTTTCTTAATCAAGAGAAATTAAAATGAATTTCCTTCGTCACTTCCCCAACAACACAAAGGTTATGCTTCGTGGATATCTTATGTTAGCTCAACACACTCGGCTTCGGGCTACAGAGTTAAACAAGCTCTTAATTAATCTGTTAAATACTTCTATAAATCGCCATAATGTAAAGAAATAGAGGAAATATCTTGACTATTTCGTTTCGGCTTCCTCCATTGCTCCAGTGCTTTATGATGCAGTTTAGGCGGCCCTATGCTGTAATTAAAACAAAAAAGTCAAGATGTTAATTTCAGCTAGACGCGAGATATATTTACTTTGGTTCGTCTAAAGTTCTTCAGCTATTTCGAGGATGCAATTGTAAGCACATTTCTTAAGTTGTTTTAAGTCTCACTCATCATAATTCGAGCAGCCTCTTAAGACATGAACGCTGTAAATAAAGAATTACCAAAGGGGCTTACTTAGTTAAACAATTCGAAAAAGTATTCGTATGAATTTTTAGATCGTTGCCGTACTCATTCGCCACTTAATAGAAATCTTTCTTAATTTTCTATTTTATTAAACAATCAAACGTTCAAATACAACAAATACAAAAACATATATTACTTTGTCAAGATAATGATGAAACTGCTATACATTTTTTTCCTATACATATTTCGAGTATCGAACGTTTAAATGATTCCCATTCTTTGATTACTGTTTGCCGAAAAGTGTCATAAGATTCTATTTTGAGAACAAGTTTGGCTATATGTTCGTGTGATATTTTTGAGAGAAATTAAATTTTTTTGCAACTGTCAAGTATTTTATCTTTTTATTTTACTTCATCAGACAACAAATATTTGGCGAAGGTGGCAAATTACAACAATTTGACATAGGCTAAGATATTTTGAAAAATTTTTTAACATGTAAGATAAAAGAAATGCCAATAAAAATATGTGGTGGTCACAATCCGGTACATATATGTATTTTTTTTTTAACATTGTAGACTCCAAACGGTTTAATTTAAAAGATTTTAATAAATGGAGTCTCACGTCTTGATCATGCAAAGATATGAAAAGTAAAATAGAAACAAGTATAAATAATATATTCCTACACTTAACACGAAATCGAAATGGGTATATTAAATAATGATGACTATTTCAAATATACCGGATACCTATACATAACATATGCTAATATTTAAAAGGAAGAAACAAACCTTATAAATTAATCTTTTACCTTGCGTGAGCAACAAGAAGGGGTTAAAAAATATTGTGGGCTTTTTAAAAATCGTAATATCAAACAGTAACATGCAGCCCTAGGCTAACAAATATTCACAGGAAGAGCAGTCTGCTGCCTACCCATCGGAGTTTTCTTCCAGAGTTTTATTTTTTAGCACGATATAAAAAATGTATAGTATTCCCTACATTCTGATATTTCAAAATCTCACCTTACAAACAAAGCCGTTGAAATAAGATCTACGTAACTTAAAAAACGTTTGATGTTTATTTCATTTTATTTTCAAGAAAATTCCGGAAGAAAGCAGCGTGAAAATCAAAAGACGTAATATCACCAACAATAGTAAAATTTGCTAGCTCTCTCTTAACCTTTGATCTTTCAAATATAAATACCTGCTTTACAAGAAAAATTCATCAAAGAGTTGATTGTAAAACGCATGCTTTAGGAAGTAAATAACTTTCTTAAAGCAGTTTAAAGAAGAAAATTATATTTTTGTTATTTATTTTCGAGATACTTTTAAAGAACCAACGTTTTCAACTGTTATAAAGAAGTCCAATTCCAAAATCTCATAAAAGCTGGAGGGGACATCAATTTTTTACAAACTAGGAAATCCATTTCAATTCCAGTCCTCAATGTAGGGAAAAGACATCGAAAGGTTTTCCAAGATGCTCTCGCTAAGGAACAAGCTCCTTTAATATCATTAAACAGGAAGTGACCAGACCTTTTAGAATTTGTTTCCCTGTGGCTAATTTATTTCAGACGAAATCGTGTGATCCTGTGGGATCGAATAGGCTACCAAAAATTCACTTTTAACTTCAACAAAGTCCATTTGAGTGTAATTTATTCATGAGGGCAACTTGAAATGCCCAATGTAAATCTGAATTCATTTGGCAAAGGCCATTTCCAGAGCTGACGAAGGACTTAAAGATTCGGTGGTAAAGGAGCAGCGCGAACTTAAGGAGCCTGACCTGATGAAAGAAACGAAATGCGCAGTAGCGGGAAATTTAATTCGACTCCTTTACGGTGAGACCAGTTTCAGAAGGATTTTAGAGCCTTTTTTAATGAGGTTGTTCAAAGCCGTTTACCTTCTGTTCCGACTAAACAGCGAAAATCACTGAATAAGCGGTGTGAAATGAACGAGACCAGATGGCTCTTGTCGTTGTCGAGCACTTGTTTGTAATATCAACGCGGCATATATCAAATTACGAGCTCTCTCAGTTTCTGGCACATTAAAAAAATGCGATGTACATTTTAAAGGGCAAAATTGGAAAAAGCTCCTCCGTTGTCCCATAACTCTGACGTCATCGAACATTTTCGAAGCCATTACTATCCAATGGGCTTTAGATAAGTCGAGTCGAAATGACGCGAATTCCGGGAGCAAAATAAAATAGCCGATGAGGACGAGGCAAAACGAAAAGCTTAGAAGTTATTCATAATTAATTTGGGAAGCTAAAGTCTGTGTACATTCAGATTGGGAGCTTTAAAGTGTTGCCCGATTTTCGGTTCGCTTTTACTATAAATTTTATTATTATGAGTTTTTACAAAAAAGTGACAAACTCTAATTTGTATCTTGTATTCTCAATTTGCAATTACTAATGGAAAATTGTTAGGAAGACCGATGATAATCAAAAACGATTTTAAAAGTCTATCTATGCATGCATTTGTGTGTGTGTGGTTGTATGTAGTATGTATGTATGTATGTTCATCTGTTCTCTCGTAGCTCCTTCAATACTTGACGATTTTCGGCTAAATATCTTTCAAAATTCAACGTAGGTATAGCTTTGACAAATGTGATTTTAAAAATGCAAATATTCCTACTAGTTACATCTACATATTAGACAAAGAATCCACTCATTTTTCTATGCCTTCTAATTAATGTAACTTACATATTTATTTTTACAGCTCGCTTTAATCAAAAGGCAAACATCACAATTATATCATTTTTCTCTGTCTTTCGTCAATAATTTGTTGCTATTTTTGAAAGACCATTTTGAATAGGAATTTCTTGTCTGACGTCTGATTTGAAAAAAGCCTTCACGTTTCTTTTACTCATCAATAGACAATAATAATAATAATAATAATAGAGAAGGCTGAATAATTCAGAAGACTTTAACTAAATAGTATAAAAGATACACCGACTGAAAATGGGTTACTTACCTATGAGGTCTCAATACATGATTTAGTTACCAAATTTAAAGAAGATTGAGGGAAGCATATAGTTTTTTCATTTGCAAAATCATTGAAACTTAAATGTAAATAATGGTGAACTAAAAGCTAAAAAAAAATATTACAATTTGACAAACGATGCTTATCGAAAGATTGTGTGATGATTTATTATAAATTAAAAGAAGACTGATTAATCAGTTGAAGTTAATTATGTTGTCTTTAATTATACTAAGGAATGCTTGTAAAAAAAACAATTATAGCTGATGCAATTGATAAATAACTTAAATATATTTTTGGTTTAGATAGGTACCACTTTTTTTATTTAGTTGGTTTATGTAGATACCAGCCCGGTAACAGTTAGGCCCATAATAAAGGAAAAATTAGTTTCTTTCTCGTAATAAATAGTGATTTTTATATATCAGTAAAACTCTACATCTTTATTTTCTTGCAGTTTAGTAAAATAATTTCGAGGTCATTTGCTATGTGTTTTCAAAATCGGCCCTTATAGCCCCCGGTCTAACTCTATATGTATGTCAATTATAAAAATGTTTAAAAACTAACTATACCAGCTAGGATATATTTATGTAGGTTTCTCTGAAAGAATATCCTTCATAAATCTGACAACACTATGTTTACCAATTTTTTCACAATTTGTGTCCGTAAGCTTTTTCCCTCCAAAAAACGACAATAATGATTTTCTCAAAGTAAAAGCGTTTCGCTTTCAAGCAGGAGCAAATTCGTGCAGAAAGCATTAACGTCCACCTCTTCCTGAACGAATTCGATTCGAACTGGTGGCAACTGGGGACCCTTCTATACTCAACTTCTAGCCAAGACCGCGCCAGTTTTGGACGAACGACTCACAAGAGAAGAGGTCCAATTTACGATCCACGCAAAGCTCCATCTATAGTGTACCACCAAAGCTTCCTGGTTCCCATAGTGCAAGGAGATTTGTGCGCATCTTTACACTAATCTTGTCCTCTCGCGTAATTTATTGTTTTTTATGTTCGCAAAAGTAAATTTTATGCATTTGTGTATATAGAGTGAAAATTGCGCGGGAATTTTCATCATATGTAAAAACATAAATATAAAAGTAAAGTAAAAAATACCTTAAAACTAAAAATTAAACATTATATTCTCTGACCCAGTTGAAGTGTACTATAAGTGAGTTTATTTAAGTCCAGTTCGCCAAATAAATACCAGAAATGGATAAGCACCAATTGCAACAGCAGCAGGCGGAACACAACACCAAAGTCAGTGTACGTATCTAAAGATATCCTTTTCGATTTTAATTTTCCTAAAGTGCCTAGGCATTCGAGGCCTCTTGAGTACTATATTACGACCTACGGGGGATTTTGCGTCTTTAATAACTAAGCGTTAGTGCTTTTCACTTTTTGGAACGCTACACTTAAGGTCCTATGGTTCTATACCTCGTTAATGACTGTTTGTCGCAAATTTAGAACAGTGTGGAGTATGTCCTTGTTTCAACAGCCAACAGCTCTCCAAATTTTGTTACAGCAAAAGACATGAACTCATTGACCTCGTTTGTGTGTTTTTGTGGATGTAGAATGAGTCGGAAGAATAGGGATTTCCCCTGCGACTTTAAGATATATTGTATACATTTTTAAAAATCAGGATTGACAAATAATTTAAAAGGACATCCAACCACAATGGAAAATCAATAATATAATCGCTAGTTTTCTAGTGCTTTCTTTGAATTATTTATGTCCACTGTATGAGTATCACAAAATTAAAGTAACTCTTGTGAGCTTTTATTACGATTAGATAATATATTAAATGCGTTGTTATTTCATTTTTTAAAAATCCTTTAGAGTTAAAGATGCCGATAAAGTCGCCAAGGATGCATTGTTTACTTTAGCGGGCGACGACATCATCTGGTCCTTGAGTTCTGATGCCAGATTTGGAATTGTGACTATATCTGAAGAAAATCGATTTTTAGCCACTTCCCCCCATTTGGTTATTGTCAGAAGTTGTCTACTTTTTCGTACCAAATCATAAAAAAAAATCGGGTACCATCGAAAGAGAAACTTTCTTGTTTATATTGCTGCGCCATTTCTGTACGTGGAAGGAACCAAATAATGCAAAGAAGAGGGATTCGTAACGTTCTACTTGCCTAAATTTTCGGGGGGTTCGTTCCGAGCTGTGACCCTTTTGGCCTATTAGGTAACTCCCAAAAGGCAAGCGAGGATATCTTCTTTTTTGGTGCGCACGATAATCGCACATGAATATTCGCGGGCGATAAAAGATCATCGATTAAGCACGCTAATTAAATTGCTTCGCAGGTAGTTAACTATCTTATGGCCCAGTTCGTGTTTTATGGTAAGGTATTCTTTGTGATGGAAAAAGCAAAAAACGAGTAATTAGCGACAGGTAAATGGCTGAATATTAGAACTGAAAGGGGAGCATCAGCGGGAGCAGAAGTACACAGATTGTAAAACGTGGTAAAGGGTGCAAAAAGCGCCAAAGTAAAATGACACCAACAAACGGATTGGTTCTTAATCCAATTTTCTCGCGTCCCTAATTAATTTAGTCAAGCATACCTTTATGAGATGGCTCTGAGGCACACCACGGCGAAGGTTTTGTGTTTGAACAAGACTTTAATTAACTAGCAGTTGTTAATAAGAAGCGTTTTTCACAATTTCCTTATCAACATGCTTCTTATTTACCATTATTAATTTACGATTAAATCAACTGATGGTTTTATGTTTTGGGTCTGTCTATGAATTCGTATTTAATATTCGAAACCTATAAGCACTATAAGAGAAAGCAGTTTCTTTCGCACATTTGTTTCAAATGAAGTTAATCGTTTGGAAGCAAGTCGAATTGGTAACAAGAATATGTTTTTTACATTCATATTCATTTACGTCGCCTTCTTTTAGCCGGTCCACTCGACGCAGATTTTTGCAGACTTAGTGCTGCACAGAATTTCATAAACAACTCCGACAAATGCTCCAATGTCAGCGTTTGGAGCGTACACCTTTGAGCTTCCCTTTTAATTAATTAATTTTATACATACATATATCTTTAATTATATTGAAGATATATAGGATTAAAAATTTCGGGGTTTACCCTATTTTATAGTTTTAAATATGTTCTTTCCTTCATTGATTTTAAAATATTTTATTAAGAGCCCAAAAAAATGCTGTCATTTCGATCCGGAACGGCAAGCCAAACTCTTTATTGTGGCTACGGCTTGGTGTTCCTGCCACAGACTCCATGATCGTGGAGCCCGAACACCAGTTCCTATATCCACTCGATTCAAACTCTAAGGACACAGTTCTGAATAACTATTTTTGATCGACAGAACCATTCAAAACAAAACAAAAAAATATTGCGAGTTAAAAAATGCAGTGTTTATAATTTTATGCCTAAAATGTGTATTTTTATAATTATTTTTGAATATAAATATCTAATATTAATTCATACTTATATTTTAAAACATTCACAATCAAAACAAATGTGTTTGTACATACCCACCAGACAATTTACGTCCGTCTTCTTTCCAAAGAATAAATAAAACCGACATTTTCTCCCAATTAAGTTGACTTTAGCTATAATGGGGTCGGTTTCATTTTCACATTTAGTACTTGACCCACTAAAACGGACAATTCTCCCCAGAAGCGGTTACAGTTCATTTCTTTTATTGAATGTGCTGTGCCCATTAGAGTGCCCTTGGAAAATGTAACAATAGCCAGGAATATAAAGTCTTTCAAATAAAGTAAGAACGTTTTCTGCTACTTGATATGACAGTAATTCTAAAGGTGAAACATTTCAATTGATTTTTAATAATGTTGATTCTATAAATTTTAAGTTTAGGTATAATCCTGTGGAGCTATGACTTATTCGTAATTGTTGCAAAATAGATCTTAACATTAAAAATATTTATGTTTTGCTGGTACTGCTCCTCGAGAGACTCCGAGCAGAGGACTGTTTTTCCTGTTTAAAAAATATTCAGTGAGGACAAATTCCCCTTTTTCTTTTAAGTGTTTTTATGATAATATATGTATATGGGTGGATGCTAATTTAAGACCAAAAATCCGAATAGGCCAATGGAAACTGTGATTGCGATAATACGTTGAAAATGTTATGAGAATCGATAGGTACGTACATATTTGGTTGAGTTTTAAATTCCGACAAATTTAAAAATTATAAACAATCAGATATTTTTCTTTTTCCAGCAGGTTGCGCAGAATATGCTGATAAAATAAAAGACATTGTTGTTGATTTGTCACGTTTGTTCTTAACATTCTAAGGAAACTGAAGATATTTATTTTAAATGGAAAAGTTAAATATAACAGTCATAATTTGCATCACGTACATATACTTGCATACCAATTTTAATCGATATTAAAAAGTAAAAGCTAAAGTCATAATAATTGAAGTATTTGCTCGATTGGCTAAACGTATTTGAATCACCATTTCATAGTATTGGTTCTTGCAATAAAACTAAAGAATATAATTTTAAACGTTTAATGGAGAATTTGATATAAAGTATTTTTGGTTCCATACTTTCACACAGATGTTGAAATTTAAGATTAATTTTCAATATTGAGATTGATTTGTGGCGAAATAAAATAGAAACTTCAGAACTATTTAATCAATAATATAAATAAATTATGCCTCCATATCTTTCCATGGTTTCTAATTTAGTTACTTTTGCTTGACCATATTTTACACAACCTGACGAAATGTCACTCTAAGCACAAAATTATTTATTAAAAGCTCTTGTCCCATATGTAGGAATTATAACAAATGACGCGTACCAAAGCCTCTCCGAGCGTATGCAAATTTAATTTATTCTACTACCTCAACGCTACCTTCACCTTTACGACAGAATCTATCTATTTCCTTTTATGGGCTAAAAGATGTTGAATTTAAGAGCTTGGGGTACGCGACAGAAAGATTCCTAAGGGCCTAAGTTGTAGGTACGTTACATACTTTACATTTTTATGGGACTGCTGAACTCCTAAAACGGTTAGAATGTATGAAGGTGATATAAATAGTGGCTTAATGGTGCTCGCGCATAGCCTAGCACATTGCTTGATTAAGTTTTGATTCAATTTAATTTTTAAGCGGAAACCTACGGTGGAAAAAAATCATAAAATTACATTAATCGACGATTTCACTAAAATGCTTTTCTGAGAGAATTCAAAATTGGAAAATTCCAATTTTCGTCGTAGGGAACACAGAAAAAGATTCGACGTCGTTGCAATTTTATAAAAATGTATCAGAGTTTAGTTGTAATTAATATTGGTAAATAAAAGTTCATACGTTGTCAAAGACACTGCGTTTTCTTTTTCTTTTCTTAGACTTTTGAAAAAGTTTTGCGAAAATATTTTAATTGCTTTACGTATTCCATTTAGGTCATAAGATAGCAAATAGGATTAAATGATTTAGATAAGACTTACGCTTAAGTACCTAAGACACAATATCGATCCATTGGATAAAACCGTTTTAGTTTATTAATTAGTAAAATACTTTTTCTTAGGCATTTCCTTAAGACAACGTATTTATTTCTTATCGAATTAATCATTTAAATTACAATAAAAAAATAAACATTAATCAAAGAAATATCTTCCAAAGTAGAAAACTGAGTGAAATAAAAATGAAGTTACTTTAATTTGGTATAGAATAAAAGCGTCTAATATGTATGAAGAAACACATTTCTCTTAAGTCTATATCTTTACTAAATTTAGATTAAAAATCGTAGGAACCAGGAAAAGTCTTACGTAATACGATCCCTGATTGAAACATTGAGCGATATATTTTTCAAAAGGTTATACTTTTGAAACTTATTTAGTCAGCTTATCAATTTTGAAGAAGGGCGCTAAAGAACGTTCAGCAATTAGAGAAAAACCCGCAGAATCGACTACAGAATAAGGTCCACAGCTATATGTATATGTACATATGTACATATGTACATAGTATATTTATATATATAAACATACTCAAACATTTTTAAGTAGGTACATTAGTGTGCGTCAGATTCAAAAATACTCGTATTAATTGACGAATTTTGTGGTAGCAGCTGGAACATCCTGTTATACCCAAACCCAATAATACGCAGGCAGCACAAACCATGGCAACTAATAAAGAGTTGTAATAATTTGACAACTTTTACAAATATGTACCCAATTCTATTTAAACACTTTACTTATTTCAATGGCCCCTTAAACATGCAGGGAGTTTCACAAGAGGAATCTCATCTGATATTAGATATATTGTCGAAATATTGAACTGGAGGTCATAGTCATCTCGATTCCAATTACCATTGATAGCTGTCGTCGCCCAGGTCTGAGATGCAAATAAAAATGAATAGAAAAAATCAGATGCTGAAAGTCGCATATACCCCTTTTTTCCTTTATCGAGTGGGTCATTTCAGATCAGGCCGAACCAAAAGAAAAACATCTTGGGTATGTTAAAATGTTTGGTTTCAATTGAACTCAATTGATTTGCGTGCAATGTTTTCAGTACTTAGATAGATGGATCGCGAACCGTTCATAAATTTTCTTCAATTAGGGCAATTCAATAAAATTGACCGTCAGAACTCAGTCCTTCTGCCCGTTTCGATTTTTCAATTCAAAGCGTTTTGCTTTCCCTGTTTATTTTACTAGTACGTACGTTTTAATTCGTTCATTAGAATTAATGGCATCGAAATTGTAATTATTATGAATGAAGAAATAAATAGGCGCTTTCTTCGCTCATCCAAATAACGACAGAATTCCAAGAAATTCCCGACAGATAAGTAAATTGTGTTTCAAAATTAAGTGTTAATTATATTTACATCTTTTTCGTCTTAACCCGCTATCTCTGTGACTTTATTGCCACTTTAGACTCATTCAAATTTCTGAGACACGCTGATATTATCGTTAACACCTACATTCACTGCTTCTTCAAGAAAATTCACTTTGGGAATCATATGCAACATTTGCTTCAAACGTGTTTCGAAGTGGTACTATGGCACCTAGTATCCTCGCTGAGTAGTAAATTGTATAATATTATTTCAAATTAAGTCATATTAAGCTTTCAAAAGTATTTCAAGAACTGAAACCTTCTCAAAAATAACTATATTTACAAGAAGATTTAAACATAATAAAAAAAAATAAATTAGACCATCAGTTCTTTCAAAAGGAAATCACCCAGACTTTAAACGCATTTTCCTCGAAACCATAAGATTTATTTATTTATTTATTTATTTATTGGCAGAGCTAAATTACAAATTTGGCCCTACCCTTAAGGCGCACTCAGGTGCCAGGCCCATATGACGCGTTCTACCAAAAATCTTACGACTAGTTAACAAGTAGTAGGTACAATAACAATTCAATGACTAAATAGCTATGTTAATCTTAATAATTCAAAGTCTTATCACAGATAGGGTACATAATTCGCGGTACAATTAGTAGGCAAGTTTCGAAACCATAAGTACAAAGCCAATAAAACGCACATAGAAATTGATTTCTGTTTAGTTGGGTTTTTGAATTAATTTCATATAATGTTTTCTAGTAGTAGTTAATAAAGAGATTATGAATGACTCAAATTTTATACTGGTTTCGAGTTATTGCCTTCCAATTTTACCTACAAACCACTTAATGCTCCTCATCAATGTACAGAGCTAATCAAGCAAATTAAATGTTTCGACAAAAAAGAGAATATTATTATTCCACGGAAAATGACACCTGACTATAAAACTTTTAATATTCAATTAGATTTTGGATTTCAGATACATATTTCGAATGCAACTGCAATTAATAATCAAATATTTTTTGAAATGTCAGTACCTATTAATTGCGTAATAAAAAAGTATTTCTTCCTCAATAAAATAAAATCAAAAGCAAATCCAGGGGAAAAATAACAAAGAATTAAAAAAACTGTTCACGCACCTAACTATGTACATATATGTATGTATGTATGTGTTCGTGTGCTCTTTCTGACGTGTATAGCTTCTAAAATATTTTATTGTTTTAAATACAAATTGTAAGCATTTAAATATAATTTAGGTCTTAATTTTATAAATAAAACTGATTCCACTTTTACTATTGTACCAATAATTAACTAACAAACAAAGCAAACAATGAATGTCTTTTTTATCCAATTTCTTACTCATCCCACTTGTCAAATGTTTAAGATATCCACTTTGGTATTTACTAATTTTTTTCTTATTAAAAATTAGAAACATTATTCAAGTAAATGCCCTAGTTAATTTGAATTTAAATGTAATAGAGGAAAATATCGTGTCTCACTGTTCAACGCAGATTTTTAGATTTCGATATTTATAAACATTTTATATCTGAATCTGCTCCAATTGTCACCGTGGAATAACTCGAGTTTTTTACTTTACATTGCCAGTATAGAACATGATCGACTCTAAGGGCAGCCGAAAACGCTTACATGTATAATAACAATAAAATAGAATACATTTCAATTTCCACGAAATTTATATCCCGTGTAGCTATTCGTTCTACATTAAAACTACATTTATTTCAGATAAAACGGAAGACTTTATTGTTAGCACATAAACGCAATAAGTAAAATAATAAAGAACGTTTACTTAGTCGCCGAATAGTTAGTTAAACACTTCAATTAAATTCGAAGTACAATTGTGTTCGATTGCTTGGGCTGGCGTCCAATTCTAAGCCGACTCATGGCGTCGTTTTGAGTAATATAATACGGTCACGAAACTGCTCAGTATAAGGTGGTATAAGCAACACGTTTCAAGCACGCAAACGAATTTATTTACAGAAGAGGATTTAACAGCTTAATTTTACCAATAATAAATATTTCCTCTAGAATTAATGTAATCAAACGAGGCTTAGTTAGCAAACAATTTAGACAATCGATTGATAAAATTTGAAAATGGAATAGTATTGATTGTATTAACCATCTATATGTTACACTGACGATTGTTTCAATTAAAAGTGTGCTTGAATGATTATTTTCATTACTAACCGACATATGAACAAACCATAGCTGGTTTGAATACATATGTATGATCTTGATCATGATTTAATGTGCATTTAAGCGTAACGAAATGAATTCGATTCTAAGTTGTTATTCTAATTTTGTGCTTCACTCTTAATTTGGGCACTTGCTTAAATGCGTTTATTGGGTTGAGTTGGGTTTGTAAAAAAGCCGCGCTACAACTTTAAAATCATGTTTTATTAGTACGTAATTTGTATAAACTTTTTCCTCAGAATTAAGTAAAAGAAAGCGGCATTTTCGCAAGTTATTATTAATATGTTTTTCTTGAAAATCTCTTGGTTTGAAGTTACTTTGAAGATGAAGAGGATATGAGGATTTGAAGAATTATAGGAACTATGCCAATTAAACCGTACGGACTAAGTGCCATAGTTACATCTGAATCAATATTTTCAATTCATCACATTGCGTGATTTACCAGTCTAAGCGCTCTGAAGACTCGACTGGACTTCACAGTTCACTCACGTATATATATCCTATCTACCTATATCTTTTATTCTGCAAGTTTTCTTTTGACGCTACAAGATATTCTTATATGTTCTAATTATAAAATTGTCTCTTTTAATTGGTTCTATTAAGACTATTTTAAATATTTTCTTTTGTTCCATTGTTTTTCCACCTGTTGCCCAGTGTAAAATATTCATAAACATACATTTTAGTATGTTCTACATTTATTACTTTTCTTTGATCAAATTTGTATCTTTTATTCCTTGTATAATCGAACAAAAATCATCTAGATACAACTCTGTGTTTTAAGATCATCACTTTTGAACTTTTCTCCGCCAACCCCGGAGATAACAATACTATGTGAAATTTCGTAGGAAGAACTGAAGGAAGTAAATTTTCATTTTTGAGAATAAAATACACGTTTCATGAGATTTGAGGTGCTAAGTTGGGCCGGAGCTGTTTAAAAACTTTTTTGGCTTAAAGTCCTTATGTTGTGCTTAGATTATAATATGCTTAAGTACTACTTGGCCTGTATGATACAGATTAATGCCGAAAACATTATTACTCATCAAAGATTTGATTGTATGTATATATACATTACTTTTTGAGTAATTTTGAATAATTAAGTATTCTACTTCATCCGGACTCTTTCAGGTATTACGTTTCTTCCGAAAGCAGCCATCTTTTGCTTTTGTAGCAAATATGTTTCTAGAGTTTTAAATGAGTTCCAGTTGGAAACCATTTATCCAAGTTACCCACTCGTAAAGGAATGCTGGGTGATTACCAAAGCGCTGCTTTTGCGTTATAATGTATAAAGGAAAAGAAATGCAAAATATCATTCTCGCGAGCCATTTAAGACTTGGAGGCGGCATTATCATTGGCATATTTTCGCAAATGCTGCCTTCCACGTCCATACAAATGAAGAGTTTCATCCAGCACGACTTAAAATGGCGCGCTAAATAGGATCTTACATATGCCACAATGATAAACTTGCACATAAATTTGAGGGATATGTACACCAAATTCTCATCTTCAGTCAACCTCTCGTTTTACATTTAGAATTCATAGCACACTGGTCGTCTCCCGTCAAAGGGCTGGTTGCATGGAATTAACATTTTAAGGAATATTTCTTTCGTCTTTGAATATTGATTTTCTTGCTTCCAGCTTCCCTTTTTGGTTTTGATGCTTTCACCAGCAACAAAGTCAAAGAACGAGTTTATTAACACCGATTTGGTTTTAGCACCGAGATCAAGTATGAAGGCGTATGTTTCCTTAACAAATATTGATGAGCTATTAAAAAAGAGAAATTCATAACAAATTTGTTAAATTATCTGATCATTACGGAAAGCAAAATGAATGGTCCACTAAGAAATAAAAACGGGGATTATGAAAGCATGAACCACGTTAAGTGATAAATAATAACAATCAAATGAAAGTTCAGTTCACAAATCGTATTTATACGTTAACAGTCATAAGAAATTACCTAGTTAAGAATTTAAACATACCTAAGATTTAAATTTTAACTATTAAGCTACAACTGAAAGTATTAATTAATCATTTAGAATTTAAGAATAAAGTATAATACTTTCTATGGAAAATTTAAAAATACCTAATTGAAAATGTTAATGTTATATATGATATGAGAGTAATTACTTTCAATTCATAACCTTTTTCGAGAAACCCAAGATTTTCCGTTTGTTTAAAATCTTCACTCCATTAAATTTACGAAAAATAAGCAAATCTTCTTGTTTAATAAATACAAGCAACGAAAAGAACATAATGTTAGCTTCAAAATTGGAAATATAATTCCAAAAGAATAAACACCTAATGCCTGAGAAAATGTAAAGCTAACATCTGCTGATCGGCCGGCGAGTTGAAAAAGGCGTGTAAAAATGCCGAAAGATAAGCAGTCCATATCAAATTATGTTTATATCGAGGGCGTCTATAATTAGCTTCAGTAAAAATATTATGAAAAGCACATGTCAACAGGCAAGCAAAAACCGAAAAATGATTTAAGGTCACCGGAGCGAATTAGCTTCATCTGGACAGATGATCGCTACCAATTTAGCGGTGGAATTGCTATCGTCTGATGAGAAATGAGCTCTGAAGGTCGAGACTAGGTTGTTTTTATGTTTAGAAATCTCGTGCCTTCCAAAAAGTCTCTAGACTGCTATCTGCAGATAACCATATGAGATGGTTAAAAGTTTCTTAGAACATGTGCATAAAATGTTTCTGGAAACAGAAGCACGCACATGTTACTTTTTACTTTCTTTCAGTAGTTCTTGTGTTATTTTAATAGCAAAATCAGGCATAAAACTGGAAGAATGTAATCTCGCAATTTCCCATTATTTAATAATAAAATTATTAGGTTTTGAAATGTTCACGCCAAATCAGAGATTATCTTTTTCCTTTTACATTTTTGATTTAGCTGAAATTTTTTTCCATTTAAGTAGTTCAGATTTTTGTCTTGAGCAGCTAACGAGTTATGCATTTTTTTAAACCAATTTTATTCAATATCAAGGTTAAAAAATATTTCTTACTTGTATTTTGTTATTGTAAGCAAGTATTACTTTTCCAGCAGCCTTCATAATTACTATTTATCACAATAAAATTTGAAAATAAGGATTTCAATGCAACAAAATACGTTATTGTTTTTAAAAAAATTTTATAGATATCGTACATTTAATAGTATCGTACATTTCTCAATGACTTTCCCTGAAATTTGGCTTAATTTGAGTTTAGGTGTCACAAATTTTGGTGAAACTTTGTAGAAACATCGATTTAAGGTCAAGAGTGACAAATGTTCAAACAAATAAAAGTTTTCACAAAGTGCTATGAGAATACCACAAACTCAATTTGTTTCGTACGCTTTATTTATTGCTGCTATTATGAAATTATTGTCTGTACGTTCCAAGGCTTCATGGATGCGTCATATGCTATCTCATGTTGTGCTTTATTTCATTACTTCACATCCAACTAATTACTAAATCAATCTGGCACCATTTAATTAATTTATATATTTTCTTTTTCACAGAAATATGTCGTCAACACCGAAAAGAGCGGCGAAATTCATGTCATAGTGCAGGCAAGTTGAAATTAAATTAAATTATTTTCTTTTATTATGTATATTTTATTTCATTCTTGTACAAATTAAGTTTAAGTTCTGTTCACGGATTTTGATGAAGTAGAAGAAATCCCCGGAGGTGGAAAGTTATTAAAATACGATAATATTTTTAGCTGCTAAACTTTCCAGGATATTTACTTTAAAATTTCGAAAACCTTTCGTCTCTGTCACAAGTTTGGTGTATGCCTACAACTACAAACTTCTAGCAAAAAAGTGCTGCTTGAATAAAAACTGTTTCCATTTTTTTTCTGGTAATAATCTTATAAGGCAAAAAAAGAATAATAGTTTCATTTTTCAAAATTTTAAAGTTAAAGATATACAGAAGATAAAAGCAGGCGACCCACAAAAATTTTGCGTTCTTTTTCATCACTTCTGATCCCAAAAAAAAAGTTTCTCCTACACATCTTTAAAATCTGTGAGGAGATTTTCAACTTAATTAATTCATTGTTTATTTCTTATTTTTCAAAAGTATCATCCAATCGTCCTTTACCGCATGTTTATATTTTACATAATCCAATCGAGTAGTTTAATTTTCAGCTTTCTATTATTTGTAAATCTTATTTAATTACAGGGTGACCTCGCGCAACAAGAAAAAAGGGCGGTTTTCCTTACAGTGCATGACCTCGGATGCAATCGTAAGAATTCATTTTCATTCTACATCTTCGAAGTGCATTTATTTTTATTTTTTGTTTTATTCATTAACTTTTTGTTATAGATTCATCATTTCAAGAATTTGTAAACAGTCCGTGTATGACAGAGATCAAAGAGCGATCGTGTTTCATTCACATAGATGTTCCAGGACATCAAGATGGAGCTACCGCTCTGCCAGATAAGTGAGTTTTCTCTCAGTCAAAATTTTGGGAGGAACTTTTCTTAATTAACTACTAATTCTAATAAAACTTACGAAAATGAAATCAAATTTTCCAAAACAAATGTAGATGAGAGCATGTACTAAAAAACACAAATGAATTTATATTAATTAAATATGGAACAATAAAAAGCAGAAAATAAGATCGTTTTGAGGAAAAATTGAACATTAAAGTTATGCGCAAACCTTATAATTTTTATCGGTCTTAAGATAGACCTTAAAATAAGGAGCCCACATCCCGGACCGTCTGGAAACAAAAATTAATTATAATAATCAAAGAAAATGTTTTTACTTCTGAAGATGGCCTCCACAAAATAAATTAATTGTTTCCAAGTTCATGACATCAAAGTGGAAAAGTTCTTCCATATTTTCACCTAATCTTTTTTTAATGTATTTTCTAATTGGATTTTATAAATATCTAGTTTTCAGTTTCCAACACTACAAACTCTGGGAGAAGATCTCATAACAATTTTAGACTTCTTGCACGTTAAATATGTCATTGGATTAGGTGAGGGTGCTGGAGCTAATGTTCTAGCACGTTTCGGTCTAGCCCATCCGGCACGCAGTCTCGGACTCATTCTAATTAACTGCACAGGTAGTGCTGCAACGGTCCTCGAAACCTTCAGAACAAAAGTACGATCTTAGTAATTGTTAAAAAGTTGTACATTTTATAAATAAATCAATCTGATTTTAGTTCATTAGTTGGAAAGGTGACGAAGTGGCTCAGTCAGCAGAAGGGTTCCTAATGTACCACAAATTTGGTCATGTAAGTATTTGCAAATTCCCACAGACTTAGATTTCATTAAGCATCTTATTGGTCAAAACTAAAGTGAATCAAATCATTTCAAATCGTTCAATTTCTTCAAAATTATTTTCTCAAATACAGTTTAATTGCAACTAATTGTACAGAAAATCTTTCTCTTTTCATTTTACATGCTGTCGCGCTACCAAATCAAATGAAAATTATTTACCTGTATACGATTAATCTTTTTGTGTTAAATTTAACAAAATTACATATATCTCGAAAAATTGAATCGCAATAATATAATTAAACTCGACCAATTCTAGTTCATCGAGGTACGGAAATTATTCGCTTTCTCCCATTTAGCTTTAGTGCTTTGCTCCTTGCAAGTGTGCTAAGTTTATTTTATGCAAAGCACTATGATTTTTTCTTCCATTTGCCCAAGGAGTAACTTTTCTTCGGTCCTAAGACACTGTAAAAAGGATTTTTACATTATTCTATTTTATCTATCTATGTCTGCAGAATTTCTCTTCGTGTTTTATTTTCAAATATTTGTAAGCTGCTAAAAATACTTTAAAGGCATTTAGGCTTATCCCACCTCTTTTGTTTTAGTGATTGCCTTCACAATACACCAATACACCAGCCTATCACATTTTAAAACAATTTGTTGCATGCACAAATAAAAAAAAAAACAGCAAATAAAAAACTGCTCCTACTATTTAATAGTGTGCTAAATTTGTTGTAAGCCTTGTAAAAATGTCGAGTAAGTCGATTTTTAGTATGTGAACAATTCCACTTGCTTCAGTTTTTAATCCTGCTGAAAAAAGTTACTCCGCATATACTATTGTAGAATTTACTAATATTTTTCTTTCATTTAATTTCTCATTCTCCTGCCCAATTAACCGGTGAAATGTTGGAATCTACAGCAACTTGTTGGAGACAATCCAGATAAGGAGAAGATCGTCGCTGAGTATCAGAATCGGCTTCGTGGATCATTAAATAAGAAGAATGTCAGTCAATACGTCAAAGCTTTCATGCAGTAAGTACAATGCGTTTAAAATTACATAAATTAAATTCATTACACATGCCCGGGCCTTTTGGTCTGATCAATGATCTTATGAGACCGGCGCGAAATCAAACAGCGATTTGTTGATTAGTGTGGTCAAGGTCTTATAATCCAAAGATATCTATTTACTTAGGATCAGCGCAACGGCGTTTTTAATTAAGTCACGGGTGACAAGGTTAGGTTAGGTTAGGTTGGAGTGGCTGCCAGAAGGCACACCTAGGCCAGAGTAGGCCCATTGTGATACCACATGGGGCAAGACCCCCTAAGAACTAACCCTCGAACCATTTGGAGTCTTTAATGAACTGCTCCAGGTTTTTAATCCTGACGGAGCTCAAATCCGACAGATCATTAAAGAAGGGGGAGCCCAGGTTTTGGTTTCTACGCACCGCTAAAGCTGGGCACTGGCACAGGAAGTGAAGAATATTTTCTTCCTCTTCCTCATTGAGGCAACTTCTGCAGAAGTCATGCGTGGTTACCCTCATCCTACTGGCGTGTCTACCGATAAGACAGTGTCCCGTGATGACCGCCACTACGTTGCCGATAGTAGCTCTTTTGAGCGAAATTAGACTCCTTGACCTGCTACGGTCAAAAGAGGGCCAGATAAGTTTGGTCGTCACACAGGTGGGCTCATCCCTCCATCTGTGATTAGCCGTTTCCAGGAAGGACTCTTGTATCATCCTCTTGCTTGAGGCGATCGGGATACCCGGATTTTGGGTTATGTCCTCAATGGGCAACCCAGTGCCAAGCCTCGCCAGCTCATCCGCTCTGGTATTGCCCGGGATGTCAAAATGGCCGGGCACCCAGACAAGATTGACCCTAGTAGAGGCAGCAATGCTGCAGAGTTCCGTACGGCAGTCCGCAACGACCTTGGATGTCGTGTAGACACCTGCAATCGATTTGAACGCAGGTTGACTGTCGCTATAAATGCATATGTTGGACAAAGGCTTCGCTGTGGCCTTCAGCCGTGCTATAGCCTGTGAAATAGCCATGACCTCCGCTTGAAATACACTACAATGGTCTGGCAACCGGAAGGAGATTTCAATACCCAACTGTTCGGAGTACACACCTCCACCAACTTTACCATCTTTTTTGGAGCCGTCAGTGAAAATCTGATCCGCCCCTGGTTGCAGAACTAGACCCTCCTCCCATTCTTGCCTAGAGGGAAAGGAGGCAACAATGCCCGTACCGAAAAACGGCTTGGGAATAATATAGTCGATCTTTGAACTACGTGGCCCCAGAATCCTAGCATGCCCGTAGTCCGTACGCGTCCAGCGGTGAACCGCATTTAGCCTAGTGGCTGAGGTTGCTGCCGTTTGCTTACCAAACAGTCCAGCGAAATGAAGTAGAGGATGGTGCTTAGCGACTTAGAGGAGGTGGATCTGAGGGCGCCTGTGATAAGCAGAGACGCAGATCTCTGAACCCTCTCTAAGTCTGTCCGGTTGCAAGCCTTGTCAAGAGCAGGCCACCAGACCAGCACTCCATAAACAAGAATCGGCCTTATAACGGCCTCATAAAGCCAGTGGATAATACGGGGTTCTAAGCCCCACTTCCTTCCGACGGCTTTCTTACAAGAGTACAAGGCCACTGTGGCCTTACGTACCCTCTCCTTTATTTTAGCTTTCCAGCTTAGCTTTCTATCAATGATCAAACCAAGATATCTGACCTGGTCCTAAAGTTTGAGGCTGACACCCTTAAGTGTTGGCATAATAAAGGAGGGAGCTCGGTGCTTCCTAGTAAACAACACCAATTCGGTTTTATCCGGATTTACTCCCAACCCACATCTGTCGCACCATCATGCTAACTTGGCTAGAACACGTTGAAGCACCTCCGACAGGGTGTTCAAGTGCTTGCCCGAGACTGCTATCGCAATGTCGTCAGCGTAGGCAACCACTTTGCATCCGGACCCGTCTATCTCCACAAGAAGGTCATTGAGAGCCAGGTTCCAGGTTCCCTGTGGAGTGCCTCTTGCTGCATACTTTCTAATGAAACTGGTCCCAATAGTGGCATTAATGACTCTGCAACCGAGCATCAAGTCAATAAGTCCGATGACCGACTCATCCAGACTCAGGCCTCTTAGTGCGTCCGTGATTGCTTCCGGATTTATATTGTTGAAAGCGCCCTCGATGTCAAGGAAGGCCGCCAGTGTAAAATCCTTGTAGAGAAGTGATTTCTCCACCTGATCAACAAGAGCATGCAGGGCAGTCTCGGTGGATTTGCCCTTGGTATAAGCATGCTGAGATTGAGACAGCCTACTCGGATCAATGTTATCCTTGATGTAGACGTCCAAAAGCCTTTCGAGGGTTTTAAGCAGGAAAGATGAAAGAGTAATCGGCCTAAAGTCCTGTGTGAGGCCTTTCCCCCTTTCGGAATGAAAACGACCTTCACCTCCAGCCAAGACCTAGGGATGTACGAAAACTGTAGACAGGCTTCAAATATGACTAACAGCCAAGGACTGATTAGCACAGAAGCCATCTGGAGGTCCGCCGGGATAATACCATCCAAGCCCGGTGACTTGTACGGCTTAAAGCTATTAATAGCCCAGTCGAGCTTTTCACGGCTGAGGACTCTTAGAACGAGATCCCCAGCATCCTGAATGACCGTTGGTATCACAGTTTGGTTATCTGAGCAACCAGGAAAGTGAGTCTCAGTCAATAGTTCGAGAGCTTCCATACTCGTTGAAGTCCAGTCTCCATTCTGCTTCATCAGAAGACCGGGTGCACATGACGTAGCGGAAAGTATCTTCCTTAAGCGACTGGCTTCGAAAACCTTTTCCACTCCGCTACAGAATCTCTCCCACGAGGACCTCTTGGCCCTTCTGAGGGATTTCTTGAAGTTCCTTAGGCTCTCTTTATAGGCAGACCATTCATTGGTGCTCTTGGCCCTGTTGAACTGTTTGCGGCATTCTTTCCTGAGTGCCGTGATCTCATCCGTCCACCATGGGGGCTTGGGTTTGCCCCTGGGTTTGCACGGAGGGCAGGCCTTTTTGGCCGCTCTATTGCAGGCTCCAGTCAATACGCTTACCACCTCATCAATGTCCTGCCGTCCGCAGATGACCGGTGGTCCTTCAGTCGGTAAAGCTTGCTGGAGAGCCAAATTGTACTTGTCCCAGTTCGTTCTTCTTCTATTAACAAAGGGGTTGCGAGCTGGTTTAAGCAGATCCAGTCCGAACTCAATGTATGAGTGGTCGGACATCGAAGGCTCCTTTGAAACCCTCCAGTCTTTCACAATGTGGGCGGAGTTCTCGGAGCAAAGAGTTACATCGAGAACCTCCCGTCTCACAGAGTTTACAAAAGTGGGCTCATCACCCACGTTGCACACTTGAAGGTTGGAACTAAGGAGATAATGGAGAAGAGACTCACCTCTATCATTTGTGTCCGAGCTGCCCCAGACCGTATGGTGGGCATTCGCATCAGCGCCGATCACCAACGCCTGCTTACGCCTAGCTGCCTCTGCGACGATTTCCCGCAAGGTTTCATTTGGAGGGGGTTCCTCATGGTCATGGGCCATATAAGAGGACGCCAGCCAGATACTGTCCGTACCAAGTTCCACCATAACCGACACCGTATCTCTGTCACTGAAATGGTTCAATATAAAGGCATTATAGGTGGTGCTCACCAGAATGCAAGCTCTGGGTTTACTTACTCCCTACGTATAGAAGTTGCAGTAGCCCTTCAGGTTGAGTCCGCAAACCCGGTCACCAATGACCCATGGTTCTTGGACCAGAACAACATCCTCCCCCTTCTGAGAAAGGCGCAGGAGGAGTGTAGCAGACGCTGCCTTAGAGTGGTGTAGATTGATCTGCACCACTCTCAGCTTGGACACGTCGGGTAGGGGACACCTCAATCACCGTCATTTCGGCGTCGTCGGTGTCGGAAAGTGGGATATCCTCCTCGGGATCATCCTCCAGAAATAGGTCCCCCAACAACCCAGAAGCTGATAGCGTATCGCTACCCTCATCCAGGGATGTTGAAGGGGAAAGTGGGGGGAGTTCCTCAGCACCAGCCGAAGTCTCAGCTTCTGTTGCGGTACTGATCTCCTTATTTTGTGCGTCATCGCCATCAGGTCCTTCGACTCTCTTGCCCTTTGTGTAGACGGACAATATGATGGAGTCGAAGCCATAAAAGATTTTGCCACCTTTAACCGCTAGGGGTGCCAGAGATTCCTCATTCAGGATCACAATGGCCAGCCTAGCCTTGCCCTGGACTTCGCCGACCTGCCTTCCAATCCTGGGTTGGAAGGGTACGGTTGCACATCCGAACGATCTTCAGAATCTTATCAGGGTCGGAGGGCTCCGCCGGGATCCAAGTTCTAGCTCTTGGCCTGTTAGGGATCTCGTCCCTAGACACGACGTCGAGCTTAGCACCTGGCCAGACTTCGCCCAGGCATGAGATCGCCGTTTTGTAGAGATCAGCCGACCGCTGATCCTCACATGCGACTAGTTTCACCCGACCACGGTACCACCCAGCATCTGAGCAACAGGGGGTAGGGCCGGGATTTCTCTCCATAACGACCATAAAGACTCCAAGAAGCGCAATCCTTACCGATCTCCAGTTGTCCGCGGAGATGGCGCCATCCGGATCGCTGCGGTCGATAACGGCCAGGATCAAGCTGTCCTTTGCCACCTCGCTGAATGGCTGGTTCGGCTTGACCGTTCTGGCAGAAGAAGGGCCCGTCTTTGGACGCTTAGTTGAGGCTGGCTCCTGCTCGTCCTGCGAGCGCTGCCTTTTGCCTGTTGCGTCGGGCTTAGGCTCCTTTTTACTGGCCAACACTCTGTTGACCCGTGCGAGAGAGGACTTGTCTCTCTCCGAGAGTTCCTTCTCCGGAATGTCCTTGATCCTTTCCAGGAACCGATGAGCAGACCTTCTCTCCCTGAAGGTTTGAAGAGAGGGCTTCCCGCGCCGCTTCGCTGAAGAAGAAGGTTGCGACGCCCTAGAGGGTGCCGTGACTTTGCTTGGTCCAGGCTTAGCCTGAGCCAAGTTGCCTTGCACCGAAATGGAAGTGGAGGGCTGAGGTGCCCGAAGAGGCGCCTTAGCATTGCTTGGTCCAGGCATAGCCTGAGTCAAGCTGCCCTGCGCAGAGGAGGAAGTGGAGGGCTGAGGTGCCCGAAGAGGCGCGTTGGCATTGCTTGGTCCAGGTTTGCCCACGGACAAGCTGCCTTGCATCTCCGAGCTTACTAGCCGCAGTCGTTTTGCGAGATGCCTCCGAAGTGGGGTTGTGCTTCCGGGCTGACTCCAGGTTGGCCGCGGAAGTTTTGGGGCAGGGGTTAGCGGATGTAACACCCTGGGATGCTCGCTTCCCTTTGCGGGTTGGCGAAGAAGAAGATAGCTTCTGGGCCTCAGAACTATCCGAGGCAGGTTTATTAGAACTCATATATCATCTGGTTCTTACGACCACGTTCGCGACAAGGCACTACTAGTGGTCAGGGGTAGAAAGAGGGGGAAAAGAAGTCCACCATGCAGCGCCCCTTACATGGTAAGTCCATAGTTACGACCTGAGGCGGACAGGTATCAGGAAGGCTCCGTTAGAATACAGCCGGTATTACCCCCTGGCTGCAAACCATCCAATGGGCACGGTTCGCATGACACCCTGGATTAGGGGGATTGGTGGTCCTAGCACGCACTCGTCAGTCGCCCGTCTGACATGGGTGACCCTACCAGGAGAGGCTGGCTTAAGCCAATACGACTCCGGTCAGCATGGCAGAGTTGAGTCAACGCACGACTGGTGTCCACCGTGGCCATTTTATTTAAGAGAGTTGCCATCTCTCCGCCCAACTACCATTAGCCGGCACACCCGGCAGAGACATGACCGTACTGGGTGCCCGTTTCCAGCCGCCCCCACGGGGAGGGTATAGTCGCACTTCCATCAGTGTACGCAGATCCGGCACATGCACACAGTTACGGCACGTACACCTAGGTGTTACATGTTGTTCCCCCTGTGTACATGTGTGATCCCCATGCGCACCTAATGGCTGACGGCCACACGGGTGACAAACCACGAGTAAATTTTAGAAATATAGTTACATATGTTAAGACTCATTTTGAAACATCCAAAATCTTTCCTCACTTTCGTATATATAGAGATACGGAATTGGAGCATTTTGATTTAAAATCACAAAAAATCAGTATATTCGACCAACAGTACGAGAAACATGCTCACACCATTATGACGGAATCTCGATATTTTAAAGTTTTCGAAATAAATTATATTCTGAACTCTGGAGTTCAACTTCGAAAAGTTTTTTCATAAAATTATATTCTGAACTCTGAAGTTCAACTTCGAAAAGTTTTTTCATACAGCAGTGTGAACAGTTGCCCGAACAGCAATTTTGCATTTTGTGCGTATGCTCTTGACTAGGTATAGATAATAGTAATAGTAAGCTTCTAAGATAAACCTAGTAGTAGTAATAGTAAGCTTCTAAGATAAACCTTTATTTCTTAATATTTACAGTATTTTGTTCTTATTAACTGAATTTCTTTCGAAATTTCTATAGAAAAAAGAATAATTTCGCGTTATTGATTATTAATTATTATTAATAAGTAATTATTGGTTAGTAAAGAAATCAGGAAAATGTAGATCATAAGTTTTAAAGTAAGTTTCATAGTGGATAGTGGATACAGCTCTTTAAATTTAAATTGATATGGGATAGTGTAGTTTAAATTATATTACTAATAATTTTGTGATATTGTTTATTTACAGCCGAAAGGATTTGTCGTTGAAATCTTGCAAAATCGATATTTTACTCATCACAGGAATGCTCAGCCCCTATGCTTCTGTCGTTGAGAAGCTTCATCGTGATCTTGACAAGGAGAAAGTCACAATGCTGAAAATCGAACGAGCCGGAGACGTTCTTGCGGATGCGGTAAGACCATCTACTGAACGACACGTTTTTCCAAATATTCCTTATATTATATTATGAATTATCTTTACAGCCTGCAAAGGTAGCACAGTCAATCCTCCTATTCTGCAAAGGACAAGGCTTGCTCACGTCTGTAATCATGCCCGGCGTTGATCGTTCTCGGGCGTTTTCCACAAGCTCTGGGGGCTCAGTGGACGGCTCTGTCGGCGGCAGAAAACTTTCACGCGGCATGTCCATGGAGGAGTACGACAAGCCTAACATCCGGCGACTAAGTATCACCGTCAACAACGACCTCCCGCCGATACCAAAGAAATAAAGAAAGGGATAAAGCGCCCAGCTATTCCCCGTTCAGAGAACCCACATACAATTATTTTATGTATACATAAGAAGTTTTGTTATATATTTAATTTAACAATCGTTGTAATATACAGACATATTGTTACTATCTCTCTAGAGAAGATGCGATATTTTTGCAACTATCTGTACCTACCTTTCTATTACGCAGGTCGCAACGTTTTCGGTTATATTTCTACTCAACTTGTAATCTACTGATACTAGGCATAGCGACAATTTATATGATGTTTTTGAAAACGCTAGCAGAGCGAACAAACAAATTTTATCTAAAAAATAAAGTAACAAAACAACATCTATCCCTACCGAAAGTGTTGAGAAATTTTTTCTACAAAAGTGTTTTTTATAAGGAAAACTAATTATACAAACAAAATAAAAATAATTATTAAAAGAACACAAAAAGACCAAACCTACAAATAGGAATCGATCTAGCATATTAAGTCGCACAAAATTGCCCACGCTGATTACGACAGTTACCACCTCCTTACAGGCTACGCAACTTTTTTACTGAAGGGAAGACTTTGTAAAGTGCTCGCTGTTACAAGAATAAAAGACAAAATGTTTATCGCTGTTTAAATAAATAGACAGCTATTCAAATAGCATCACAATTATTTTCATTATTGTGTTGTTCTTTGCTTGCGTTTTGTTTTCATTTTATCGTTATTCCGTTTTTTCACATTAGTGTGACTAAAATTGTTAAGTCCCATATTTGCACTGCTAATTGCAACACAAATATATCGAAATCAAATAAACGAAAATTTAGAAATTTATGTAAGTTTGCCATAATTCATTATAAGTATCTTTGGACTTGAACGACAGACATGTGATTGGATTAAACGAAAAAAAAACCGAAAAAAAAAATCAAAAACGGACATTTATTTAGCGCTTAAATAATCGCATAAGCACCAGTTGTATTTCGGTGATCATAAAATTGCTAAGCGGATATTAATCATAAACGAAGTACCATATAAGAGTAGTGCGAATTTTAAACTTATTGTAAACAATCAAGGCTAAATAAAAATTTACGAAAATTATCCGATTGCTTTCTGTTATGTTCATCCTGTTTCTGATTTTCTTAATTTTTCAATGACATTACATATTATTAGTTATTAGTCAACCAAAAATAGTTCTAACAATTTTTGTATTCAGAAAAAGTGGCAAACAATGGAATAATTTCATCGCACTTCTATTAATTTTAAAACGGATAATCATATAAAAAATAAACGGAATTTACGCGACTACAAAAGACTGTCGTTTCAGATGAACATGGTATTATATATGGTATAAACCATGATAAGACGGAAATTTGTGCGCTAATTTGACCTATAAATAAAAATGAACACAACTCTTGGATACGTACGATAAAACCCGATGTCTTTTATAGTCATGCACCAACCGAATTTTATACCTACAGCCATTTGGAAAAAGTAATAAATCTTTATGGACGAAAACAATTTTTGTAGACCTCAGCTCAGTTCTACAGCCCACATATCATATGCGAGTAGTCTGTGCAAAAATAGATCTGCAAAACGTTTCAATTTAAAATTACTGCAGCACAAATACTTTTTTTTAATCAACTTTATTTTCCAGAAGTTCATCGGTATCTATGAAACATTTTGATTTTGAAAATTCATAAACTAGCATTCATTTTGCAACATTAACCGCAAAAATGCGTTACGAGTTTTGAAAGTTTTTAATTGCTCAAGTTACAGTGCATTAATTTTCAAAAATTGGTGTAGAAACAATTGCAACCACTTGTTTGTAGAAATTTATGTTACGAGTCAAGTGATTTATTATTCTTGAAACCGCCCTGTGAAAAATATCTGCGATAGAACTGAATTTTTTACCTCGGCTATATTCTCGCAGGTTCCTTAAAATTTTGAACTCTTAAATTTACTCATGTATAGTTAACAATTGCTCCGAATCAAGATTTATTTTTTCAATATGCTGATTACATTATAATGACCTAACAAAACACTATAGCAATTTACGAACATTTATAATACAAAGGAAACTATATATTTTAGTAAGTCTTGTCTGTCTCGAGGTCAACAGAAGTTGTATCATCTTCAACTTCTTTATAATCCCTCTCCAGTGCAGCTAGATTTTCGCGAGCCTCCGCGAATTCATCGGATTCCATTCCTTCACCAATATACCAATGAATGAAGGCCCTCTTTGCGTACATGAGGTCAAACTTTTGGTCGAGACGACACCAGGCATCAGCAATTGCAGTGGTGGAGGCCAACATTGAGACCCCTCGGTGAACTGGGGCAAGGTCACCGTCGGGCACGATGCAGGGCGGTTTGCAATTAATACCAACCTTAAATCCTGTTGGACACCAATCCACGAAACGAACTGTTGTCTTCGATTTAACAGCGGCAATCGCACTATTTACATCTTTTGGAACCACATCACCTCGGTAAAGAACGCAGCAAGCCATGTATTTTCCTGTGCTCGGGTCACATTTGACCATTTGATTTTCAGGTTCAAACAATTGCGACGTGAGTTCGCCCACTGTGATGCCTTCATGGTGTGCTTTTTCAACCGGAAGCACTGGGGCATACGACGCCAACGGGAAGTGAATTCGAGGATATGGCACCAAATTTGTTTGAAACTCCATCATATCTACATTTAGCGCCCCATTGAACCTTAAAGAAGCAGTAATACTAGACACTACTTGACTTATTAATCGGTTAAGGTTGGAGTAGCTCGGCCGTTCGACGTTAAGCCTAAAATAGAACCATTAGTACAATGTCATAAATATAGGGCTCAATTAATGAATCCCTTCGAATTGGAACGAAAAGAGCTTACAAAAGCCAATAATAAAGTCGCTAAAATTCTCAAGAATTAATTTCAGTAATCTTTAATTAATTGTTCCGCACATAACATCAAAATAATTCGATTGGATCTTCCTATCGGATTATTTTAACCAATTTGAACAAACAAATTAATTGCGTTATCGTTTGCTAAGAAATCCTGAATTTCTCAAAATCAAAAGTGGAATATTTCTGAAACTATAGCCGACCTCACCAAAATTCTTCAGATCCCTCCGTTTTATGACATACGGAAGACACCTGCCCAATTTTATTGAAATCCGAGCAGTGATGCTGTTGTATATTTAAGCGATCTTTTCGATCCTATTCGAACGGAGCCAATAATAGGACCCATAACTTAAAACACATTACCTGTTTTTACATATATCATAAATAGCCTGATTGTCGACCATAAACGCGCAATCGGTGGTATCCAAAGTGCAGTGGGTCGTCAGTACAGAGTTGTATGGCTCAACCACAGCAGTAGCAATGGTTGGAGCGGGATATACGACAAATTCCAATTTACATTTTTTTGAAAAACTTTCGCTTAATTTGTCCATTAGAAGCGCTGAAAATCCAGATCCAGTACCACCGCCAAATGAATGAAATAAGAAAAATCCTTGAAGACTGTGCGATTGTTCGGCCATTCGTCGGATACGATCAGCCACTGGCTCGATCATATCCCGACCAATTGTATTATAGCCGCGAGCAAAATTGTTAGCAGCATCCTCTTTTCCATTTATAAGCTGATCCGGATGAAAGAGATCTTTATATTTTCCAGAGCGTACTTCATCTGGAACCCAAAATTCAATTACAACAATCGAAAATAACAAGATCACTAACCTATCACGGTTGGCTCCATGTCAATAAAAATAGACCTTGGCACAACTTTTCCATTGTGGGTCTCGGAGAAAAATGCTGTGTAACAATCGTCAGCATCCTTTTGCGGATCTGTAAGTGAACCATCCTGGCCGATTCCGTGTTCTAAACAGTAAAGTTCCCAAGTTGTGTTGCCAATCTGAACACCAGCCTGCCCAATATGCAGAGAAATAGTTTCACGTTGTGAAAATACCTACGAAAAAATATTAAAATTATTCTTCCCCTTTGCAGGAAACCCGCATTTTACCATCTTTTTCTGGGTAACTCTTATGTCCTCCGAAAGATAAATAACGAGAAATTACTTCTTTTCTTCGTTTTCCGAAAGAGTCGTTAATCACAATAAATTTAGCCAATTTAAATTAACTGAGGAATTTTAGAAAAATACGAAGCAAAAACTTGCTTACGCCTCCAATTTGGATTAAATAATAAAAATTGTGTCAAACGTTTATTTTCAAATGTTTAAAACAATGCACATGCGATTCATCAGAAGTTGCATAGTACTTTATGCTTTTATTAAATACAGTGAAACACTCCGCAGTTTCACGCGTTTATAACTAATTATGTTCTTTAAGTGGCCTAGAATTAACAAAATTATATAATTTTCAAAAAAAATACGTGTCAGGGAAATCACAAAATGTTGATACTTATAAATTAAGTAAATTCTTCAATAAATTCGCAATTTACCATGTTTGATACCAGTAGACTTAATCATTAAATTCTCAAAAATAGGTCATTGGTCTTAAACGAAAGTAAATAGTTCAGAGATTAAGGGAAAATATACAAAAAACATCTTCGGAACAAAAATTTTAAACACCGGCACCCTGAGCCTGGGAAGGTGTAAAAATTATAAGAAATAACCAAAGAATTGAACCTTGCTCTAGTTTTTGGCCGCAGTAGGCCGAAATTCATTGCTATATTTTAAATTTTGGTCTTAAACGAAAGAAGACGGTTCATGGATTAAAGGAAAATAACAAAACTTAACTTTTAAATGCCGACATCCTGAGCCTGAGGGTGGTGTAAAAATCATATAAATAAAAATATAGAAATAACCAAAAAATTGTACCTGGCTACAATGACGTAATTTCAAATAAATCTGATAAAATTCGCCTTATTTATTACGTTTCCTTAGTTTTTTATTATGTTTCATTCACGAAGAGTTGAGATGCCCTGCATTTCTGCTTATTTCTCCAAGATCCAACATTCGGGTTAAAAGGCCAAACAAATGTTATTCACCACAATTGTCAGATGTCGCTGTTGGCGATTAAATACGGATTGTAATCTGTTTTGACACTTGACATCAAAATGGCTACACCACCGCCGACGAAGCCTCCGCGGGGAGTTAAATATGGGAAAGATGAGGTAAGAATTCACCGAAGAGTCGTTTAAATTGCGTAAAAAGGTAGTTTATTCATTAATATTTCTGAATGGTTGCCACACATTCCGCGAAATATGCATTTTGTGGCTATTTGCAAAGGGAAAACTGCAGGTATTTGTTTCGTCCAAAAGTGTCAGATGAGATTCCAGGGCAGAATTCGGAGCGATGAGTGATAGTGCCGTTGTTTTTGTGGGAGTGAATGCAGAATTAGATAAACAATTGCGATGCTATCACCACTGGCCACAGCCTTTTTCAGCGAAAATTTCTAGATTGGCGTTTCAATTTACTTCCGGTCAATGAAATAAATAGGCCTGGCTTTAAATAGTGGTGATGGATTTCCGCTTAGACTATTTTATGCATGTTTCTCTTTAATTTCCACGCCCAAAAAGGACTTAGCAAACTTTATAAGATCAAGGATTTCAAAAATTATTGATTCCTTTACTTACAGCCTGGATGCGGTTTCCTTGTTACAGTCATCAAGTCGCTGGGATTTAGTGAAACTAATGAAGAACGACAGAAGGAGAAGCAGAGGATCGAAAAGGAATTTAAGAAGTCCGATCAGCGGCTTAATGAGCTAGTTTCTAAGCATGATGGTGACCTGACTCGGGTTCTTCCCCTTTTTAGTCAAGTGTCCACACAAATCACTACTAGTCGGGAGAAGATTCATTCGGTCAAAGAAAATTTAATTGCATGCAAACAACTCCTTCAATGTCGGCGGGATGAACTCAAGAAACTATGGACGGATGCAGTGCAGCAAAAGTTCGTCCTTGACATGCTAGAACAAATGTAAATGGATTGGCTACAGAGCAAATTATTCACTTTGTGTAATAACTTTTTATCTCTTCAGAAACGATCTTCGTAAAGTTCCTCTTCTCGTCGCATCCTACAGTTCCAAACGACACTATCTCCATGCAACGAAAACTCTTACGCAAGCAATATTGCTGGGGGATGGAGCACTACGGGAAGTGGAAGGATTAAGTGATTTAAGAAACGATTTACAAAATAAGCGAACACAACTTTACCAAAAGCTTCTAGACGAACTCTGTCGACAGTTGTATCAAAATTCCATCAAGGAGGTGCTTACTAACTTCCAGCGTCAGAACTCCCATCGGGGTAGCGCTCAGTTTCAAAGGAACCTAATTAGACGTTCTGTAGAACGCGCCGAAGCAAATGCAAGGGTGCGGAAGGCTCTTGTCGATATGACGCAAGGTTTCGATGTGGACAAAATTGAAGTTATTGAGGATGCAGATCTTCTAGACACAGATCTTAGTACTACATATTTCATTGCTATTATCACTGAGTGCTTCGCTATGCTTGAGAAAGTGCCTGAGTCTATTGAGACAGTCAAAGTGCAAATCCAATCCGAACTGCTACAAATCGTCACAAATACCACGCAGCAAGTAATTGCTTTAAATCTCACCGAAACCGATGAGAATCCCCTACTTAGTCTACTTGACATTATTTTTAAGCAATTTAAATCGGTAGCACAATGCCATAGTGTTCTGCTGAAGAACTATTTGAACGTGATTCATAGGTATACTGTGAATGTAAGCGCATACGATTTAACTGACTATTGGACTCAGGCCCAAGCTGTGGTAATTATCTGATTTTTTTTCCTGAGAAGCTCTAAAAAAAAATTATGTTTGCAGTTGCAACTTTTGTTGACTGACTACTTGGACATTCAAAATGCATCTTCCGACGAAAACAACCAAGCTAATTTCACCGAGCCTACAAGCAGTGTCAATACTTACTTTAGTCGAAGAAAAATTCAGGGGTAATTATTTTTATTTTATTTGGTTTTTTATTGTGCTAGAAAAGAAATCGTTGAATGAATACTTCCAATTATTAGGCATGTATTTAGAATACGGGTAGTAATTTCTTTGGAAAGTTCCGGATAGCGTTAGACTAAAATATGATTCAATAGTCTTTACAGTAATTTTTTATTACAGAAAAAAAACTTTGTTCAAATTTGATAAGGCATCGCATATTGCTTGTGACGGCCCCAGCGTAAAGGAGCATCGACGAAATCCCTCCGATATGTCTAATGATGAGAATTTGATTCCTAGTGGACCAAATGACAAGAAACGAGAGAAGATCTTAATTTGCCAGCCAGACCCATCCCATATAAGAAAAACTTACTTGTCGCTTATGAATTATGTCCACGAAATAGAAGTGTTCATGAAATGCAAGTCAGGGTAAGTACATAAAATATGATGAGAGATATTTGAATTAGTTCTTTTCGATGAAAGAGGAATATATAACATAAACATATCATTACATATTTAAAAAAAAAAACTAATTACCAAGTGCCAATTTTGAATTTTCAGGCAGCCGTGCAGCTTAAACGCTTTTATTTCAAATTACGTGAAGGACACCTATCTGTCCAAGGGACACAATAGAAATCTTCAGTTAACCATAGAATCTCTATCCAAAAATCAGGATGCTTGGCGAGCTATAATTAGTCCCGAGGAGATGAAAGAACTTCATCTTTCCAGACCTCTACTGCAATCAACTGTTATGGTGGAAAAAAGGATAACAGAAACAAAGAGCCTTATTCAGGATTTACCTAGTTACTCAGAGGATCTCTTAAAAATGGTATGCTCCTTGCTTAAAACTTATAGGGAAACTTGCCAAGCAGCTTATCGGGGTATAGTGCAACCGGATGCAGAAGACAAGCGAATTTACAGTGTTGCATGGCTAAAAGACGAGGATATCAGCAGATTTTTGAAGTATGTAAAAAAATACTTAAGCGTGATGTATTAACTTTAAGAGTAAATTTAAAGGACTTTGCCCAATTGGACGGATTTGAAAACTTCAAGTAATCGAGCTAAGCTCTCCAGAAAACTACAAAAAAGTAACTATGAGCCCTCAGAAGAAGAAAGTCCTACTCAAGTTCAACAAAGGAATATTCGAGAGGCAGAAATGCTTACGAGTAATCTTGGAGAAGGAGGAATTACAGAGCACGAAATTTTGTCAGATATCGGCGTACTCAAAGAACTTGCAATTCTTCAGGAAAGCATGGAATGGTTTTCTTCAAGAATTTCAGAATTCGCTAATGACTTGAGACGGCCTATTCTTAACGGTCTTAATGTAAATGCTAGTCCCGATTATACTCCAGTAACCATCAAAGATGGAACGATAAAAGTCCTGACAAATTTAGCCCTTGAATTCGATGAATTGGCCAACACTTGCCTTTTAGTTTTACATTTAGAGGTATTGACGTGTAATGTTTTTGGAGAAGTTCTAATAAACATTTTTTGTAGGTTCGTGTGCAGTGCTTCCACTATTTGAGATCAAGAATCACTGATTCGTCACACAATTATTTAAATGGAAAAGATGACATACTTGAGCCTGATATTAAAGTTCTTAAACTTACTAAAGTCCTATCTGAAATGGACGAGGCTTTTAGTTCAACTTTGCATCCTCGGAAAACAAGAGTAAGGCTTTTAGAGTGGCCCTAATTTCAGAGGTTTAATTATTATTATTTTTTTCAGTACATATTTGAAGGACTTGCGCATTTGGCGTCGAGAATTCTTATTCAAGCCTCTAATTCCATGGAAACTATCGATCAAGCAAATGTTCAAAGGATGTGCCGCAATGCTTTAGTCCTCCAGCAAACACTCAGCAGTATAACCGCATCGAGAGAGGTAGCATTGGATCAAGCTAGGAATTTTTACGAGCTGCTTTGCATGGACCCGAACGTAAGTTATTTTGTTACTGTATAAATTTTTTATACAATCTTTTAATTAAAATCAATCCTTCTTTAGGAGATTCTTACAAGCATCGTTGAAAAAGGAAATCAATTCACAGAAATGCAATATTTGAATGCTTTGCAACTTTCATCGAGGGCTCGTGGTATAACAGACCTGAACACTTTAACTTCATATCAGCAAAAGCTCTCTGATATTTTAGGTGCTAAGCCTTCCACAGGGGTCGTCGTCTGATTTTAGGTTTGTTATTTAATAGTTTTCAAATTTCTGACGGCGATAAATTTCCCGAAGTAATTTATACTCAAAATCTTATCTTTATAAGTGCAGGAAATAATTTTAGATCACCATACTGATGTATGTTGTTAATTTCTTTTAACATATTGTGGTATTCGTTATATTTTCTGTTTAAGTCTGTTAAATCACAAACAAGTGCAAGTCCCAAATTAAATTGGTGTAAATAGCTTTAAGAAGATGCACTACAACCAGAGCTGCCACGGCACCACATAAAAAAGGAAATCGCCTTATTTGTGTTCACGTTGCATTTGTGGCCATGTAGCGATTGCGGTTATTATTGATGATGTAATGGCTTTAAAATTGCCGCTTTTTGCTGCATTTGAGTAAATACTAGTGTAGATAGTAATAGGAGCGTTGAGGATGTAACTATAAAGGTGCGTAAGATGAAAATCGGTTACTGATCTTTAGAGATGGATATCATGCAAATATAGTTTAATAGGTTTACACGTTACAAACCATTTTTACTGTACATATAATCAACCAAGCTTTTCACGAAATCAGTTGGATAGAATCAAGCATTAAAACGATGAAAATGTCTTATTTGTATATATTTAGATGCATAATGTACGAACACAATAAAGAATGTTATTTATCATTTCACTAACCGGGTTTTTACACTCACGGCCGCGACGTTTTACAAAAATTCCCTTCTCTACAGTTGAAATTTTCCAATTAATCTATCACTGGATTTTTTTTTTTTTTTATGAGATTGTTTTAGTCAATTAAAATTCACAACTCTACTTACCATCGTGTCTTTTTAAATGTCTGAAACAGCAAAATCTTGCTTTAATTCGTATATTACTTTCTTTTTAACCAATTAGTTGCTGCGACCTCTTTAAAAATAATGTACCCAAATTGCGTCGCAAACAATTTTAATTCTAATTATTTTTCTGTTTCTTTTATTTCATCTTGCCTCCAAATATATTAAATTCTTTCGTGCGCTCGGTGGGAATAATTAACGCGTTTTTTCTCGAAATTGAATTGGTATCGTAAATATTTCAAAAATCGCTGAACCTATTCGCTTAATTTTGAGTTTTTTTCACAAAATTGTCTCGTCACTATCATCTTAAGATTTACCCCCCTATTCAGAACGTTGTGACCAATCACAAGTCGCAAGATTTTTCATTAATCGTCGCACTCTTGCGATTCGATAGACTTATGACCGGTCACTGAAGGTTACTAAATAAATTAATAGAAGATTTGATGCTTTGATACTTTGGTTTGATGATGCTGGGAGATATTTTGTAGAGAAATATGCAATATTTAGGATTATTTCAAGACGAGTTCGGTAAAAGAAATGGATAACACGACTTCCCGACTTGTTGGAATCAGAAATTTTGGCAAGCATTACAGAAGTCGAATTCGCTTAAATTGACTAGCAAAAAACAATTTTTAAAGCTGAGGTCCTGAGTCGCTAGTTCGGCCTAATAAACTCAATTTCCCGTGTGGATAAATGCTTATTAATTTACCTGAGTAAGAATTCTTTTAGTTTTGAAAGTACAACTTAGTGCGACGCTTATAATTACAAGGAACCACGATATCCCAAATAACTTCTTCTCTTAGCAGCTGATTGGTCTTGGCGCATTGATGATTCTAGTGTGGGACGGCTCACAAAAAACAAGAAACATTTTTGATGTACCTAAATGTAGCACATCAGACAAATTGGCAATTAAAAGTCCCGAAATAATTTTAAATTTTTGTGTTGTATTCTTACTTTAATTTTTGTAATTACAATAATTATTAATAATATATTTTTGCTTAATAAATTTTGTGTTCATCTCCGTATTCAGTGGAATAAGTTAAAAATAAACGAGAAAAAAAAGAAACTGATAACAACACGAGAGTTCAGTGAAGCGTATCAATAGAAAAGTTGAGATGTTACTTACGATTGTGTCTGGGAATTGGGCGGGGATGATGAGCGAGAATACGACAAAATAAAAGTTCAAGACAAAATATATTTCCAAATGAGAAATGTATCCTTAACGAATTCTTAACTAACAGAGGAGGGATGAATAGTGGATTATCGATTGTGATAATCATTGGGAAGCGTAGGATCACCAGGGCTGGATACTCCCTTTTAGGGAATTCTGAACTAGAAGAGATTAAGTAGTTTTAGAGGGCTATCTGACTGACGACAACAATCTTGGCATGTCTTCAATTTAAAAATTCTAGAATAATAATATACGGCGGCTGATGTTTGGATTTTATCGATGCTAAGGGAGCTGCTGCTGCTTCGGCTGCTAGCGGTGGCGGCGGCTAATCAATAAAACTTTGTTCAACGCAAGCTTTCACTCGTTTCTCGTACTCCCGACGATTCTCCTTGTATAGTTGGGCGGCTGTTGAATTTGCCGGTGAATTTGGATTTGGATCACTTAGTAGGGACTGCAAAATAAAATTGTATAATAAAGATATAATATAAATAATAATCTAATCCAAATTGCATTACCTGTATTGATGTCAGTATTGCAGACACATCATATGTGGGACTCCATCGGTTTTGCAGGATATCCAGACAAATACCACCATCGGCATAAACATTCGGGTGAAATACTTTAGACACAAAACGTACTGTTGGTGGTTTATTTGGATACTCTTCGGTAAATTCTATCGTTAACTTAAAGGTACCATCCTCAAATGGAGTATCGTGTGGACCAAAAATCACAGCATTCCATATCATGATGTTGTTATCTGTTGGAGCTCCAGAGACTCCAGTCGGTGGATCCTCTTGAAGTCTGAAATTAAAAATGTTATTAGCTTTCAAGATATGAATTAAAATTACATATATACAACATCAGTCAATTTAACCCTGAAACGTCCCACATTATAGTGATAAGTTTAAACTACTATTATAAAAGTGGAAAAAGTAAAGTCCTGGCTTTTTCACTGTTATTGGTAAAAGATTCTATCAGAAACGCTTTTTTAATGCAATTCTATTATAATGATAACTTATTGACGGAAAGTATTTTCTTAGACATGGCTGAAGCTGGTTCAAAAGAGCCAAAATTACTTTTAAGGTCTAAACAATATAACATATTTTCGTTTGTTTATTTTTTTTAAGAAGAATTTATAACGCCGGTTATGACATCGTTAATGAGAATAACCATAGTAATTACTGAACGTTTTTAAAGAGTCGTAAATCCCAAAAGAATTAATCTAGGTATATTCACTTAAGAAGGAATTATAAATCTTAGATTTAAGTGTTGCTGAAAAAAATGCTTGATAGTATGACAAAAAAAAAAATTCTTTTGAATGTAATCTATAAGTATAAATTGAATTTAAACCGAGTCTTTGGGCACTAGGGAAATCAAAGTTTTAACAAAGTAAACCCCAGAGAATTTTACTCCATATAAGCAATATAAGCAATAATTATTAATTAATTTCTGGCTAGAATGCAGTAATTTTGTGGTTCAGAGCTAAATTTTTTCCTGCTGTAGTTTGTAAGTTGTCCGGTGTCATCCTATGATAGATGGTAATTGGGTAATGGCTGCAATGAAAAACCACCACGTGCTCTGCTGTATTTATTTTACATAGTTCGACGCAGAGAGTCTATCTTCATAGTTCCATAGAATCGTTGAAAGTTGAGTTTAATTGAACGACAAAAATAAACTCTCACTTTTAGTCACTCTTCATTTGCTTGAATAAGACTGTAAAGACATTATCGATTACTAATTTATACTGAAACGTGTTTTGTTTGCAACGCAGGTAGTATTTCCGAGAGATGTTTAGAAGAATTGCAGCAGCGTCGATAGGCAAAGTTATATTTAGTCATGTCATTTACACACGCGAATCCCATTAGCTGGCTGGCTGCGATGTTTAGCTGCGGGTGCTCTAAAAGTTCGCTACACAAGCGATCAATGTCAGATGTATGCAATCACTAAGAAAGCGGGAATCTTATAGTCATAGCCATAGTCAGTCTCTATGGCTTCTCAAGGCGTTCTCTTGTCTCGCAAAATCGCATTTATTCGTGACAATAAAGCCATGAAGCACACTTTGCCCGATTCGATACAAACATCACGGGGGCAACTCGTTGCTGACTTTTCCGACCAAGTTCAAGCTGAAGCCTATTTTTTGCTCCCGAGGGAATATTTACGTCGTTCTCATTATTTAGCTCGTGCATCACAAAGCGGATGCCCGCGGCTGAAATTAGCATCCATCTGTAGGACAAGTGACCGCACTTCAGCTGATTGGTGCCATCACGTTTAATATCTGCGCTATTTAACTAGTAAGACCAAAATGAAACTATCTCCGCATAAAAATGTCATTATAAAGCGTTTTGTTTTACTTTTTTACTTCGGTATTTCATTCATTTCAAGACGTTTATATTTATCAGTAAATAAAACCGTGAAACTGCTAATATACATAGATAAGATTTCTGAAAGAAAAAATTATACAAAGAGGAACTTCTTCATAGATATTTAATAAGCCTTGACTCTTTGTGCAAAAAGCGACTGTGAATTTGAATATAGTCACTCATTAAAAATGCAAGTATGTTGGACTTCGATGACATCATAAACGAAATTATTTTGTATAAATTTACACTACTTAATTCTTAAAACTTGTGGATTTGAAGTAATTAGAAGAAGCTTTTTTTTAGACAAAAAATATTTATTTGACTAAAATAAATACATATGTATTAGTATATAATACAAAGCGGTTATTTATTCAGCAATTCTTAACCCTAACATCTGAACCAGTTATTTGGTTCAAGTCTAAAATCGGTTAAGTGCGTGTAGAACCATGCATAGTTTAGAATTCCGTAGTAATTTATCTTGATACCACCCACTTCTAATATCAAATGTGAAATTATGAACACTTTCATTTCACATTTTTACTTCCATAGGTAACTCGAAAAGTTCTTGTCACAAGATACCCGTCTATATCAAACTGTTTAGAAATTACAAGGGAGGGACACATTGTAAAGGATTTTAGCGCAATATATTCACATATAACAGACTGGACGATAAATATTACGATATTATTCCAACAACAAACATCTAACCCGGTAAATAAAATATTTTAAAAAGTACCTAGTATAGAATGAACCCACTGACAAATAATAACGAATTATTCATCCCACACTTTAGAATTTAGATAATAGAGTACCTTTACTAGATAGGATGTCAGAATGAGACCTTAGGCAATTTAGTTAAAGTAATTTCCTGAACAATTTCTAACCTGCACTTTTGTGGTGTGCGCTCATTTTAGCCGGGAATTATAAAAAGAGGGCACCAAACAATTACAAACCGCAGCCTCATCATCCAAGTCAACTTGAATAAGCGTTGCCCCTACGATAGCTCCGCCGTAACTCTATTTGGAGCATTTCTCAATTTTAATTACATAAACCCATAGAATAATTAAGTTCACAGAAAACTATTAAATAATTCGTTTTGCATCTTTAAGCGACTGAAAACGAATGCAAAATTATAATCATCCCACTTTAAGAAACATGTAAAGAAGAAATCATTATTATTCTCGCTGTGTCGATTTAGAGGTTAGTATTCTCGTCTTTAAAAAACTTTTTAACATTATTTAAAGTGAATATAATTTGGTACTATTATTAATTTACTAATAAAATGAATAATTAAAAAACTATTAATATCTCAGAATAAATTACATTTTTACCAATACCTATTGCTTGAATTTCTGACAAATTTTACGACGCTCAAAATTATTTTTTGGTACAATAGATCGTAATTAATTAGGTAGTCAACTATTGTTTTATGTTGAGCTATTGATTTTGTAGTTACACACTTTTTTTAAATTTAAACTTATTCTACAAACTTTCTTATATCGATCGCAGTATCGTTCGATATTACGATAATATTTTATTGGTTTTTGCAAACATAATAACAATCACTTGTTGACTCTGCTAAAAGGGATTTATAAAATGCTTTAAAACTATTGATTTTGTTGAGTCTGGATTTTATAAATTCTTCTATATTTTTCTTATCATGCTCGCATAAAGATCGCTTCGAGTTACATTCAACATTATGCACTCATGCGTACAGTCAACGAGCTGACTTCATTTCATCGACCCAATTTCCAGTGCGGTGTGCTAAACGTTTTGCTCTTACTATCTAAAGAGCACAAACTTTTTACAGAAAAGTGGTCCAAATTTACTCGTACTGGGGCAATAAGCAGGCGGGCGACCTTGTACTTCCGAAAATCTATTAGATTTTATTCTATATTTCTTTCTTCAAAGCGTGTGATAATGTAAATTGAACAAAGAAACTACCAAATATGAAGTAAATGTTTGGTTTATAATATAAATTCTAAGTTTAACTGATTCACTGGCTTTCTAATGAGCCGTTTAGCACCAGCGAGACGTACACTTGTTACGCGATGGATTGTCTAGCTAGGTAGTGCAACAATTTCATTTAATTATTTCTCAGTGATTTATGAACTTCTAGAAACAATTGAGTTGAAGAAAAAAAGAAATTAAGTCCGAAATTCACACGATTTTAGTTTTCTAGATCGTGGACTGTTTTCTTCTTCTTCTTGTCATAACGGAGTCACTTTGAGACATGCGAGATAAAAGCTGTATTCAGAAACTAATTCCGGAACGATTGGGTTGAACCCAAGTTGTTCAGAAAATGGAGGGAACTAGTTCCATCCCTGTTCAGAAAATCGGAACTATGGTTCCGGAACTTGGTTCCAATCGTTCTGTCTTTTCCTGGGGTTGAAAGGAATGATTCCTTGATGTGATTGTGTTAGTGACGTTGACAGTTCGGCAAAAGCTCTGTCAGGGGGCATTTCTGGCTTGATTTTTGTGCAGTACCGGCGGTTTATTATTAAATGTTAAATGAAAATTAGTTTGTGTAATAAATTTGCGAACGGAAATTTTAATTACGAATTCATATTTTATTTAGTTTAGTGACAGTTACCACTACTTATATAGAAATGTCAAATGGTTCCATGTTGTTCAGAAACTCGCCTGAACCCAGATGGTTCCAAGTGGTTCCAAGTAGTTCCTCGCTCCGATTCCGGAATTAGTTTCTGAATACAGCTAAAAGCACTTAGCACAGCTGTGTTGCACCTTTTTGTGGTGCGCACGAAAAATGGTAAAATAAGAACTTTCTGCCAATTGTATTTGGCTGGAGTTAATTTGCATGAAAGTGATCAGCTAGTCATCGGACTCAGGACACGAGCGCTTTTCTAATTTCTTCAGCTGATGCGATTTGACAATAGTCTGAATCATGCGAGTATTTCCGCAACATGATTGAACTACATATGCGAATGTGGGCAGGAAGTAGACTTTCAGGCAACGAATCCATTCCGAATCTCGACGAAGGGAATACACAAATCTAATAAAGCAACCACAACGATGTGAACAAAGAAATACCTTTTAAAATCTCTCATCAGTCGTCGACGTGCTGGGGTCGACATTTTCCTCCTCCTTCAGATGACTTTTCTTGTTGTAGCAAAGAAATTCAATAACTTTATGCAACCTGCCTATGGTTCACTCAATTTTCACTGTTTATGAACGGCTCAGAAACGATATTCATATAATGAACGATTAAACGCGAGCTTTTTCACTGTCATACAAAAAGAAAATATAATATCCTCTCGAATTACCACAAACTTTCTTGCTTTTGGTCACTGATTTTTGCTTTGCTTATCTCTTTCACGAGCAATTTTTTGTTATGGCGGCGCAGCAGTTTTCATCCAATTGTCAAAAATGAAAATAAAAAATTTAATAGTGATTCGCTCTACACAGCTGGTTTTGCTGTGATTAATTTATAAATTGTGATCACTAAAAATCTGCTAATCCTCTGCGGGTGTTGATTGGTCCTGTAAACCCGAAAAAAACGAAATTCTTCGCTAGCTCATCACACAACACACCTCGAGCTGACTGTGTTTATACGAGAGAACTTTCGATTTGAATTTCACAATTTTTGCCTCCGTTTCGCACGTTTTCAGCCCGCACCCACGATAATACAGATCTTTGATGCGAATTTAATTATCGTACAAATGCGAATAATGCGAAATTATTAAATTCCCCACTGTCTGCCGTCCTTTAAGCCTTGCCTTGCCACTGAAAATAAATTTTTCTTCAATGACCATCGATTGCACAAACTTGTACATGTGGTAGACCCAGTCCGATACAAACGTAAAGCCATATGAGTGGAGAAAATCATGACACGGGGAAAAGGTTGCTGTTATACGATTTATACTCTATTGTGAATTAAAATGTTTTCAAATTGAACTCGTTTACGGGTCGCTAGATGGCTCCGATTATTAATGAAATAAATTTTTATTTTCTAGAAATGAGACAAATCCGCACATATGCAACATTAATTATTTAAATAGTTATTTCATGTAAATTCTCTTTCTTTTTGATTCTTGCACAAAAATCGAAAAGTCTAAGTATTGGGGTCAAAATTTTAAAAAAGTCACGGTGTATCCATAAATAAAGCTTTTTAATTAAAGATAAACATACACAAAAAAACTAAATTTTATAAAGTTCATAGAAGACTATAATTTTAAATAATTATATCTTTAATGTTTTTATCGAAAAATTCATCAAAATGAAAATAGCCTGGCAGGAAATTACGCATCCAGAGCAGTTGATGAAAATACACGAGTTACTAGAATTTCGTTTTTATTAAAAAATATTTACTTTTGAACATGCAAAAACACATTAAACTAGTTACTTAATTTTACTTTTAATATAATGTCAAAAACATTATTGTCTTATAAGTTAAAAAAAAAACACAAAAGTGTGTTTCAAAAGTGGACGGGACGATAAGTCTTTATAGGTGGAATTATTTAGAATGTAAATGTACTTGCTGGTGAATATTCAGCAGTCGCTGTAGAGTAGCATATGCACTGGAATAAATTGCTTAAATTGCTTATGGCATCAACATTTCAATATTGGGATTTTGTATTAGAACAAAAATTTGATACTGCGAATAGACACAGAGCCAACAGTAAATCTGAAAGATATATGTTTTTTTTTATTCTGAGATATTCAAATTAGTGAAGGTTTTCCCTACATTATACGCCATCCATATCCAAATCATAAGACAAGCGAATGTGGCTTCAAGCTGATGGAATAGCAAAATTAGAAACGATAAAAGTGAAACTTATGAAAAATACATACATAAATATAATATCCTCCTAGTAGCCACAATCCAAAAACTAGTTGAAATAAGATAGCCGCTCCTGCTAGTATCAGCCAAGGAAGTAACCATCCACGGACACTGGAATGAAGCAACAAAATAAGATTTAGTTTCGGCCTGTGGCATTTAATTTGGAATTTGGTAGAGTGGACCGGTTTAAGAGGATGTATCCCAGTTGCATTTATATTTTATTTATTAATATAATTTGTTAATTTTGTACCTGATCTTAATGCCGTAATACACCATGTATGACGCTACAATTAGCAGCAAGAGGTAAAAAATGAACAATCCTCCGACGACCTGCATCGAGTATCTGATGTCCGTCTCGAACAGTGGAGACGCCAGTTGGGAAGATTCACCGCCAGCTAGCATGTACGAAATCTGAAAATTTGCAATATTTACCTAAATGGATCTATTTTGATTAAACGAGAATATACCATTGTTATTAAAACGACTGAAATAGCTGCAGTGTAAAATGCAACAGCATAACTGCCCGCCCTCACGGAATTTGTCCAGATGCAGGGGGACCAGCACGATTCGAGAACAACCATGTTGTGCGTATTGTATTTTAAAAAAATCTAGAAAGAAGTATTGCTGCAGTAAAGAAAATAAATTATCCTTACTCTGGCTAAAAAAAAATATATAGCGTTTCAAATTGTACTCATTGTGAGCATAGACTGCATGAATATTTAAAGAAAGTAAAAATCATCCCAAAAAAAGTACTGGTTACAGAAAATCGCCAAAAATTTACAATTAATAGCTCAAATGATTCAACAAGTTAGATGAGGCACACCCTCTTCTGACCTGAAATTAGGCGTGCGAGCGTGGTGGCTTCTACATTTATAGTTTACATAGATAATCTGAATTTAATGTATTTTTTACTTGTAAATATCTTTCCTTGCGTTCGGAATATTGCACGAATTGCAATAGCAGCAGAATATCTGTTTTGCTTAAAAATAGGAAGCAACACTGACTGACAGCACTCAAGAACGTAAACAAATAAACTGTTATACGAAGTGAAGTTTACAGCAATTGGACATTTCGAACAAATTTGTAATTTTTTAGTGATCTACCACAAACCGGCAATTCTTTCGTGGGAACTTAAAGCTTAAAATTTATTTATTACCGCTTCTTGGGCCCCATCGCTTATGAAATTGTGCCTGGAATTCTTCAATTTGGTTTGCTGGTCAATGTGGCTGATTCTGGCCGTGACCATAAAAATCACCTATGTATGGTGATGCCCACTGGGTAGATTAAATCAACAACAACAACAACAACATTTATTACCGCGTTATTACTACTTTAAAATTATAATTAATTTTGTTTTACTACCTCGTCTATAAGTTCTCTTAGCCCATGTCAACAAAACCGGTATTTACCTCATTTATTTTGACCATTCGAGCATCTTGGAGGGAGAAGCAGAGAAAAATACTTTTGTGACGCCACTAAATTTGGCTTTGAATGTTTGTCTCCAATTTTTTGCTAAAAGGTAATTAATAATTTTGCTATCTTACGAGTTTTGTAGTAAATAGAAACTATTAATCTTGATAATAATGCAGCAAAGCTGACATCAAACTATGATAGGAAAATATCTTAAATAAAACACAAAGCTTCTATTTAATTCAATGGCTTTTATTTTACATCGGTATATTAAAAAGAATGTATTTTAAAGCATGCTATCAACCACAAAAATATATTTGAAACAAAAAAAAAGTACAACATTTTAAATGAATAGTTCAAACTATTTTATATAAAGTAGGTGCCCAAGAGTGTATCAATTAGCTAAATAAAGATTTGTTATCTGAGAAGTACAAAAAGTAGGTACATATAATGGCAAACTGTGTCGATCTACAAAAGCAGTAAGTTAAAATGATTAATGAGTACTCTACTACTACTATATAAATAAAAATTCTACATAAGGTCACTTTAAGGTCTGTTGTTTTAAATAAAAAATAAAATATTTCAGTTCTACAGGTACGTAATAATGGCGTTAGAAAAATTATTTTATATATTTAAAATTATGTGAGTAATTAAAATCCTAGATACTTATATAAACAATGGCATGAATTTGGTTTTGGAATATTCAATTATGTTATTGACGAATCTTCTTTGTGCAGAGAATAAACATCTTTGGTATTAGGGCATTAGTAGTTCTATGTTGGGATTATCCATCATCAAAAATATTTGGTATTGGGAAAACACGCACAGCCAGCAGTATATCTAGTAAAAATACTTTTAGAATTCCATATTTTAAAATAATTATTTGGAACCGAAACGGGTTTTAATTATATTTTCAACGATTTAAAAGTTCTTTCTGTATTTTAACTTATTTTCGGTTCCTGATAATGATGCAAAGGTCTATTTACATTGTAAGCCATCCAGAGCCAATTTATCAAGCAGTAGAGCGTTGCTTCAAGCTAGAAAAGAATATTTAGTAAAGCCCCGAGTAGTTTTTTTTTAATGACTCACATAAATGTAGTAGCCTCCTAGTAACCATAGCCCAAAAACAAACTGAAAAAGGATAGCTATTCCTGCAAGTACTAGCCAAGGCAGAAGCCAGCCGCGAACGCTGTTTTTGTTTTCAAGTTACTATACACATTTTGGAAATTAAATCAATCAATTCTATTTACCCAATCTTAATTCCGAAGTAAACAAGGCAGGAGGCGATAATCCAGAGCACGAGGAAGGATATGAACAGTCCGCCGACCACTTGCATAGAGTATCTTATGTCGGTTTCGAACAGCGGCGAGGCCAGTTGGGAAGACTCCCCGCCGGCCATCATATAGGCTATCTGTAAGAAAAGAATCAATCGAATCAGTTGAATCACTCTCCGTCCAAAATATTAAACAAGCCGCTCACCATTGTTATTAGAACTATCGAAAGCGCCCCCGTGTAAAATGCAACAGCATAGCTGCCGGTTTTCACAGAGTCCGTCCATACGAATGGGGACCAGCATGACTCTAGCACTACCATTTTAATTAGAAAACAAATAATTGCTCAGCAGTCGGCATTTAAAAGGCATCACATCGCGTATCTTTGACCTTTTGACATTTATTGCAAGTAAACAGCAAACCAAAACATTCAAGTCAGCAATAAGCTTCAATTAGATGTATGTAAACCTTAGAGAAATTAACTTTTAGGGAAGGAACCATCTTCGAATTAGTTTGCAAGTTCAACGTTTCTTTAACGGATTTTTGGAGACGGCAAAAATCCTCATCGAATGAAATACGGCTTCATATTATTTTACAATTTACATACTAATTTTGAGTTTCTTGCACTTTTAATGAATTTATTGTGCTAATAGTTTCAGAAGCTGTACGCGGTAAATTTGCGTTAATGCGTATTTAGATTCACGCCAGTACTACGGAGTATTTCAGAATTCTTTATGAATGGTTTTAGGGGTTACAAAACCATTGAATCACTCATGAACTATAAGTCCCATTGCATTTATTTTGATATCATTCTAACGAGAATTTTTATAAAATGGAAGTCACCATTACGTATGCGCAGTACACGACGAGAATTTTAGCTGCCGTGAAAATTGTAATCCAATCTAGTATTTCTGTCTAGAACAATGCTAAAAAATGATAATAATAGTAATAATTAGCCTCATTCAAGGTTTCATTGTATATGTATACCCCGAACTAACTGACTAATCACAGCAATTAAAAAAATTATCGAAACTACAGAAACCATCGTCTCCACAAAAGAAATATTTATATTGTGGTAATATGACCTCAATCGATCAAACCGTTCAGGAGTTACACGATCATAATACAATATAATACATATGTACATAAATATATTTAGCTTAGGCAAGTACGATGAGAATAAATTTTTGGTACAAGGCTCTTGGAAGTATTTATTTTAAAATTCCTTTAAGACTTCTGCAGTAAAAGAAACTAATAGGGTCACGCAATTAACAGATGATCTCTAAATTGATTGATTTCGCTGCACTTCTTATATCTGAAATGAAAGCTAAAAATAGACGCACAATTGAAATTTTTTAGTTATATGCAACGTATATGCACATACATATGTAATCTACATCATACATATATTATACTATCGTCCTAGCTGGTATGCATTTGGCTCTTTTGATTATTGCCTACAAGAGTTTAAAAGCGCGGCTGCTATTGATTTATTGATTTTTTAGCTGGTTTTCAGTATTGAATTTGGGAATCTCATGTGATATTTTTGTTTGGCTGTATTCGTCTTTATGAGCTGGCCATATACGGAACATAGTATGGCATTTCATTGAATCTTATGCTTATGTAAATTTTAGCACAACTGCACAAAGTATCCTCTAGACTAGGAAGCTCAACTTTGTTCAAAGTTATTATTTCGTCTCTTAAGAGACATTTAATTTTGAAATGATTATTTGATCAGCAAACGTTGAAAAATCTATATTCCAAAAATTCCTTGCAAAATTGTTTGTTATCAGAATTTGCCAAGAAGAAAAGAAAGAAAAGAATTCTATCGTGATTGACATCCTAGAACTTTATGAAAATTTGAGCTCAAACATTTTATACATTTTATTAAAAGAATTTGTAAAAAGTTTTATGAATTTAGCAGAGAACTACCTCGGTTAAATTAGTATGAAAGTAGCAGAGAACTACCTCGGTTAAATTAGTATGAAAGTCTCTTTTAAAATATATGAACTTTAGTTTGGAAGTTGCCGCGAATTTTTTACAATATTTATGTCGATCGCAATAAATTGCAATTGATTTTGAAATTTAGTCGACTTTCCTCTATCGATATCTGTATGTATATGCTTAAGTCAGTTCAGGGTAGTTCACATTTGCTTGTGATAGGTCTACGTGGTTGCACTGCATAATTGTCTAAAGAAGTATGATGTAGTTAACGGATCATGCTAAATATATAAGTATTATAATAATAATAATGGTAGTACCTGTAATATCAGGTAGTCTTTACTATGCGCAGTTAACAGTCAATACGTAAATTTTGCAGTTACGCTATGAATAAAACTTGGTATATTTAGTCGGCTTATAAAGCTGAAGAGGTTTTTACCATTTCTACCTGTCGAGATCTCAATCACGTTTTTTCCTGTTTGCTAGTCATTCGCGCGATCAATTGGTCTGCTCTGAGCTTTGTCAACAAATGATCAAAGCACAAAGCAGTGAAGTGTAGCACAAATGCAGCAAAGGTAAACAGTGATGCGCAACTGCTCTTCTAAGCAAGATTTTACAATGTTAAATGCGCCACCGGCTTAACAGGTGTAAATAGGAACATTTGTCGATCGACCAACTTTCGATTTTGGGTCCTCGACTCAGAAGCCTTAAGCTTTAAGTGCTTTCAAATTGAAGAAGCAGTAAAAAGTAGTGATCGAGTGCAACAATTTCAGCGAGTACATGACAAGAAATTTCCATGAGTTTGTGGACTTGTGGTAGATGTTTCGCGATCTTTTGTCACCAGATCACGAGTGGGTGGCTTGGTGAATGAGAATTACGTAAGACGAATTATAAGTGAAACGTAATAGCCTCTCCCTCCTCAGGTCTTTCTTTCCTGAGTTCGTCATTTATTGGTTTTTGCATTTACTCAAAGCTAATCAAGCGATCAAAATCTGAAAAGGCCCCAAGGGCCTGGGCTGATCGCACACGAGAGGTACACTCACTTCCTAGATGAGTGCGGTGAGATTCGAGCTGCACCATATGCACAATTGGAGTGTATTGACCGTGGATAATAAGCTAATCTTGTGTAGAATTTTGTCCGCCACTTTTATGGCGAGCGCATTATTTCCAGTTTTATGGTATTCAATACAAACACCAAAAAGTAACATTGATCCCGAGGATTACAAGAAAAGTAAAGTAATTTGGTTTAATACTACCCTGAAGCAAATGGTGTTACGTACCTCCTTTTTGAATCAGTGAAAAAATATTGTCTTTTCCGAAGTAGATAAATAATTAAAAACAAAACGTTATGCTCAACATATATATATAAATCCATCATTTACAATCAGAAACATGTGCGCGCCGAAGGAGTTTTACGTACTCAATCGTCCAATCTTTTACAATCTGCGAATGATAAAACTTATCATTGGATGAGATGCGTTAGGTGTTCATTTTCAATAAACATGATGGAGTTCTAGGGAATTATGAACTTTTTTTTCGTAGAATGCAGTGTTCGTTAAATTTATTCTTATTTTTCAAACATTTTTAAATAAACAAAACATCTGGGGAAGATCATGATCTTCTAGATCTGCCCTTACCCGAGACTATAGAGTTCTACATAAACAATTCTTTTTAACATAAGGTCAAGTCTTGATCGCTTTTTAGTATAATTAGTTATAAGATTTAGTATTTATAACCAAGTTCAATTAGTTGTAAATATTGATAGTGTTTCCTGAATTTTTGGATTTTGTTTCGATATCAATACATATATGTATTATATGTACGTATGTGTATCATCGTGCAAATATGTAACTACAAAAACTCAACTATGAAAATGGTAAAGGACTATTCTTAGTAATTTCTTTAAATACTTTATGGGGCCTTACATTTACCAATCTAAAAACGAAATTTGATATGATGTAGAATTTTTGAAATATTCTTGAATTTTGGACCTATTTGTGGTTGGAAAAAATGTCAATCATTGAATGCGATCCTTCGATCTCTTTTTATCGCAACAATGTTTGCTATGCTTGCAATTCTGCTGTGCAAACTGCAAAGCTTCTCTCCCCATCTTTAAAGAGAAAAAAATATAATAAAAATTCAGTTTGGAGAGCATCTAAAAGCAATCTCAACGATCCCTCGAGTTCTATATAAAACATCTTCACACCTCCCGTCGTATTGGTTTTGTTTTCGTCTTTCAACATAAAACCTGCTCGCTAGCCGCTCGATCGCTGGCTTGATGGCTAGATGCAGACGACACACGTTCCTTAAAAGATGCAGCCAAAAAGTGAAACTATCGCAATCCAGCAGTTTCCCGTCTTTTTATTCTGGGGCTCGTTCTTTTGATCGGGGAGACGGCAGCGGCGGAGGCCACGAACCCGATTCCGCCGCCGCTCCCGCTGCATATCCAGCGGTTTGCACTCCTCGGGGATAAAGGGCCAGTTGAGATTCACCAGGTTTTGGGCCGTTGGTATCGTAATTTTTTAACAGCCAAACAGTCGACTGTTTCCCGGGCTGGGCTATGCCAGCTTAAGACGCGAAGAACTCTTTCTTCGCAGAGGCCGACGCGCGTGTGTAATGAAAAACCGCCTTCGCGCTGATCCCCCAACTCAATGTACGCCGAACTGTGGAGCTTAGATCGCTCGCTATAAAAGTTTCCTGCGCTTCCATCGTGAGCTAAATTCTCCATCTTGGACGCATACACCGACGCTCGATCGAGCTGGGGGCCCCCTCAAGAAAATCGCTGAGCAAGTCGCAAGTTGGGCCCCAAGTCGCAAGTAGTCAGAGCATGGGGAGCATATGCAAAACAAGAAAAGTGGCCGCATCGCTGAGATATTTAGTCGCCGAACCGCTCTCGAACGACAAAGTCGGACTAATTAACCGCGAGTATCTTAAAGAGTCCAGTTCGCGTCTGTGCTCGTATGCAAATTTTTTGCAAAGGAGCAGAATCCATTTTTAATCCCTTTAAATACCGAATACTCTATCCCTTAATTTTGTGAATAAGTATCACGTTTTCATTTTTAATCTCTAGATATTCTAGGGATGTATAAATAAAATTTGGCACGATTCGTCACCAAAACTCGGAAGGAACCTTTGTGCAAGGGTTAGTGTTGGCTAGATCGTGGCTAGCGCGCAGTGTGCAGATGTATTTATGGAAAGTGTATGTGGATCCTCAAATGGTCAAGTGAAGGCAAATTAGTTGCTTAAGTGGCTCTGGGCTGCAAAAGTGTTGAGTGGTTACGCCGAGCCCGTGGAATGACTGTCGTCTATCTTTTGGATACATCCTTTGCTAGCTTGACGCTGTCTTTGCTGCAGCCGTTCATCACTATTTCCCTCAAGTGGTTTTTGATGTAAAAAATTCTGTTGAGTGGTTTTGTTGGGTGTCAAGTGCTGTTGAATTTAAGGATTTTCACCTTACACTTCTAAAGTAAGTAAAAGACGATCTCTCCTCGATTTTATTTTACTTTTGACTGACCGAATCTCACTTTACTACACACTGTTCAATGCATGCAGATTTTGTCGCGACAATGATGGCTTTCTAGTTTCTAGTAGGCAATCTTTCTAACTTTAAATATATTCTTTGGAGTGGAAAATGTCAATGGGATTAAATAGCGACTCCTAGACTCATAAAAGTGCCTTTCCTTCTCATGCGACCGGTGGCCTTGTGGTGGTTGATCTAAATCTGCATCGCGTCAGCCAGCCTTGGACCGCGTCTAGAGCTGACGACAAATGGACTCGCGGTGTCCGTCCACAGAAGGTCCAATCTCCATTCTTCATGGCGGCGCCTTGGCAATCTTTTGCCGCAATGACTGCTTATTGTTGAAAGCTGTGTAATTTATCGACGCATTCCAATGCCGAACTATATACAGGCTAGCTTACGTTATGTTCTGTCGTTCATCCTGCACTTTTTCTGTTGCTTAATTGAATGCAACAATTGTGAGTTCTTAATCTGCAAGGTTCAATGCAACCTTTAGAAATAAAAGGGCTAGACGAATATAAGATTAACTGAAGATCAGTCGGATACGGATAATTTAATTCAATGTTATTAATGAAAGTTATTTTATTTCCCGAAGTCTCCAAGATTATAAACATAGTTTTTACGATAGAACATATTTTCCAAAAATGTGGAAATTTTTCTTTAATACCTACATACATATATCTTTGATTTATAAACACATAATTTTGCTGAATTTTTTACAATTATACCATCAAGGGTTCACTTGTAAAATTGAACATTGTAATGAATATATCTGAGCTCTTTCCACAAATCCTCCAATATCTAGAAAATTACCTAAAGATCCAATAAATGATTGAATTTGGAAGAGGGTCATTGAAAGTATAATGTTACAAAAAGCTAATTTTTGAGGCACAACATTAACTTTCTGAGCTGGCCGGTTCATTTCCTGCAGTTAAACTTATGGAAAATATTTAGTGTTGCCTGGTTGGAAAAGTGTATAATGATGCGGAGCAATATAACACTATCAATGAACTTCAAAAGGTCATTGATTCAGCTTGGCTAACGCCGACCCCGTGTACGGTACGTGGAATCCTTGTCAAAACGGCTTCTGGACATATGTGGCAAACTGTGGTGGAGGTATAAATTATGATAATAAAAATTAGTCATTAATTTTTATGCATTTTTATTAGGTACTCTTAAATGAAGAAAAGTCATGTGCGTGTTAAATAATGCAACACTCATTTTGCAGGTTTCAACTACTTTTTATCTAATTGTAAGCAAAATGAATTAAAGACCTACCTAATTTAATGAAATATTTCCTATTTTCACCATTCCGCCATCGCAAGGGGCTTACAAGCTTTACTCAGGATATTAAGTTGTGATCTAAAACGCATCTTAAAATCACGCAAGGAAATAACTATTTATCTGTTTATTGTAGAGTATAAAAAATCATATAAGGACATTACTAATATTGTAGATATACTCTTTCTTGACCAACTTTATCGAATTTTTGCTCATGGATGTCACTTTCCAGAAAAACAAAGGTTAAATTAGTTATGCCAGTACTGATGGCTGTTTGCAACTTTGTTACGAAAGAGGTCGTAGGCTGGTGGTAGGGCCCTCATTTATAAGTTCGCTTTTTTGAAAAACAGAGATATAAAAATAACAACAATTAAATAGAATGTATACTAACATAAACATATATTTTTAAAAGTAAAATAACCAACTATGGGCGAAAGGAGAACTCTGTTAAGAAAATTTGTTATCTTCTGTTTAACGAAGAATCACTGGAAATCTTGATAAAAAATTATATTTATCAAATTCGCCAAAGCTGGAAAGCGAAGCTTCGTTCTGTCGTTAGTATTCTTATCGCATACTTTATTACGATGATAGCAGCCAAAAAGATATGACATATATACGCGTAACCTCAGAACTAGGCCCTGATAATACTCATAGAACCTTTCCTCACAGACGTTACTATACAAGTGCCTAGGTCACTTTTTCGGAAGTTGAAAACGAATGGGAGCGCGACCTTGTGATATCAGCTAAGGTGAGTAAAGATTCACTGAACTTAAATTATTGAAGGAGTACCTATTCTTTGAATTTGTACAGAATTCTATTTAGTTTCGATTCTACGATTTAAGTTCATATTTAAGCGACACTTGTAGTAAAGTTTCACATCTTATTTTTATATGGGGCATTCCATACCAAATCACCGAGTTTTTGACTCGACCCTCTTCTATTTCGCTCATTTTATGATATGCGTTAGAGTCGTTAGACGATTAATTATATTAAGACTAATAATACATAATGGAAAAATCATATTTAATAACTAAGAAACGAAAGTATATACGCAATTATAAAGATTATGTAACTTTACATTTAACTGCTAAGCTATTGTCAAAGGAGCATTCAGAAAAAATCTCTTCTTTGAATCGTGCTTTCAACTTAAAAGGCGAATCGTGAAAGGTTTTAATTTATGTAGATAAGCAAATTACTGAAATCAACGGCAAGGGTTCTGTTCGCTTCACTACCGCTGCGCTGCCACAGTTTGCAGTGGAAAAATTTTCTCTTCCGTTGCTTTTAACCATAAGATAAAATTAATTAAGCCATTTTATAATAAGCTTAAGTTGATCCAGGAATACTCTAAATAATAAAATAAAAACATTGTCAAAAGTGATGAAGAATCCAATTTGCATATGCTTTCCTATCAAGAAGTGTAAGATAAATTAAATTGGTATATGGTCCCTGATTAAGCACAACTGCGCCAGAGATTAGTTCAGTTTTCTCAAATTCATATGTATATCGGAAGAGTTATGAACATGAGAACAAAATTGCACTTAATACATTTCCTTTTAAAAAAAGCGATTAAATTCGCTTGCTGACGCGCATGCACAGAGTTATTAATTTCGCGTTGGCGCGCAGAAATTTGCATATTATACATGTGGACAGGCGACTTAACGTCCATCCAGGTGCAGTTCGGACAGTCGGCCAAAGGTAGGCAGATCCCGCGAGAAATTGAGATTTTGATGCTGTACCCATTGGTCTTTTTTTTTAATGTCAAAATGTCCGAAAAGTGTGAAAAATTCATGCAAAAAGGGAAGTAAGGTACGTCAATGTTCGCTACCTCGCACATTTTGCGTGCACGGCCGCGAAATATTTTATGCATAAAAGCCAATTTGTTCAACAAAATGAGGCTTGCCCATACTTGCGTTTTGGGAGTGTACAAATTTCCTGGAATTTTTTTGCAGGCTGCTTTCTATACATAACCCTCAGGCGAATTTGATTTCTCTTCTTATTTTTCGAATTATATTCAGTTTTAGATATTTCTGGAACGCCACAGAGAGATAATCAGTCGCGCAAATATTTTCACTTGAATTAATTTATAGCAGCCGAGGTGTGATAAGGTCTCTTCTCTCCTTGATTATTATCAGTCTGGGCTTCGCTGGAATGCTGGTGATGTTTCCACAAATTCCTAAGCAAGTAATTAGCTTCGGCTAAATAAGGAATTCGCACCGCTCAGGTATGTGGTGACATAAGAAAGATTCCAACTCTTGCCTACTACCGCTCTTGGGCTTATCATCATAGTTCATTAATTAAACTTCGAAAAAGGAAGCAGCATATTGACAAGTTTTTTACTAACTTTAACTTTAAGGGCGTCTTCTTTACTTTGATGATAATATTATTTATTATTGTTATAGGACTGCGGTTAACATAAATTCTGAACACCACGATTAAGATGCCTTTCTTAGCAAGGTCTCGTAAATGTGGAAAACAACTGATGGAAAATTCTTAACCGAAGACGGTTAAAGTGATGTTCAATCTTTAGTGAGTTAGAGGTTTAATTTGTCTTTTATGTACTGAGCTAGAATTTTTGATGCAGAGAATCATATTTATCTTTGGTACTACATACAATTGAAAGTTCAAAAACTTGGAAGTCTTTAAAATACATATTCATCTTTTAAATTAAGGCTTTGTGAATTGTGGTTTTATATTTGAATTAATTAATTGAATTTAGTGGCTTCGGTATAAGAAATTTTCGGCGTAACATTTATATCACCGAAATTTTGCCTCTCCACTTTTATTCTGATAGCTACTTTTGGAGCGAATAACTCGACAGTTATTCAGAGAAAGACATTCGTAATTTTATTCTCCGTGGTAAGCAGATAAAAACTTAAATTTATATTTAGCCGTCATAAATGCCATGCCAGCTAGGAATAAAACGCTTTTACAAGTCGTAAAAATCAAACTTAACTACCGGCTTATTTGCCATTGTTTCTGCAGCCACCTGAGTTTTTGCTACAAACTTATCCAAGAAGTAATAGCTATAATAATTCGTGATAGATGTACGGACCTAGTTAGAAAATGAAGTGATGTTTTCATTACTTCTCCGAGTTCAGTGTTCGTTTTCAAAATTTGTTTGCAATAAACTGTCCTCGGTTTGACGCAGAAAAACTGGAGATGGGCACGTCGATGCTAACTACAGCAATTACACAATTTCAGACAGTCATTCGAATAATTTGTAGGTAAATTTTTCAAATTGATCAGATATGAGAAGCAAGTGATCCGCAAGTGTCGGGTTGTTAGGTAATGATGCAGTCGCGATATAAATCCAGCACTTACGGCCATCAGCCACTGATTGCCATCGATCACCTATAGCAGTTAAAATTCGCAACACTTCTCCTGCCCTGCACGATCAAATTTTCGCGCAGGTATTACGATCATTATTGCGATAAGCGGCCTGATCGCGGGTCTGGCAAATCGCGCACCACCCATACCTACCTGTCGGATATCTGATTTCTTCTAATTTCGCTCTCATTGTGCGGTTTTTAACTGCTCGACTAGTTGACGACGATTCGAAACCTAGAACAGCTTTTGTGTAATGAGCTCTCGTCGTGTTCCCCGCGCGCGCGATTTTCTTGGCTTAAGCCACTCGCGCCGTCACGCCATCGCACCGTTTGAATTTTGATTAATTTAACAGAGCAACGCATCCGACGTTAGATGCCCGGGGGCTCTGTTGACTGAGCAAAATGCGTAATGCGGCTGGTGTCGGAGTGGCTTGCGGCGTCGCGGCACAGGTAGGAGATTGATTAGAGGCGTCCGATTTGATTGGAACAAGAAGCTCAATGTGTTTGCCTTGCTCATTGTTTTTGGACGGACAGCCGCAAAAAGAGGTGTCATGCAGTCTCGGGTAGATAAAATCTCACTTGGCGGTGATGAACTTATATTGGGAGAAACTCAAATTATGTAAGGCCTTGTCTTGGATGGGAAGCGAGTCAAAGCCCTGTTCTACTCTGTCCCGCATGTGGATCGGATCGTGCATCTAGGTGAGATAAGATTTAATCAAGAACAACACCAACTCAAAATTCGTCCGCGTTCTCATTTAACGCCGGACGTTTTTTCGGGGAACTGATCGCGCGCGGAGTTTGGCAATTATTCAAAATTTTCACCTTGACAGGATCAAGACACCTTAGATCAGTTATAATCAATTGAGGGGTATCATTCAGCTTATTCGGATATACATATTGAGATTGTCTATCATTTCCCAGGTTTTTACTACAAAAATTACACCGATCGACACTACAACGTGCGCTTGAGGTCAGCCACTTTGACTAATTTCGTACATAACGGAAAAATAACCTAAGCGCCGCTGCCAAGTGAGATTGATAGCTTTATTTGATTGTAGCGTAGTTTACCTGTAATCGCCGGGTATCAGGTAACCAGACGCGGTTCTTTCTGCGTAGAACATTTGTCAAGGCGGAAATAAATTATGTAAGGTTCCATGACACTCTTTGGGAAAGATATTCGGGGGCTATCTGATTTTATCTCGCAAATGAGTCAATTTATATAAGACAGTGTCAGCTTAAGACGATTATCTTGCAATAGCTTTTGAAAAGAATAAAAAATATATAAATTTTGAAACGCGATATTTGGCTGCTACTTTATGTCGCTTTAAGCGCTAATACCGACAGATTTCATATGTCATTTTATTTGTGCATATATGATTAAAGTATCTTTATTTAGAAGCATTTTTAAATATTTTAAGCTTAATCTGCGCCGACAAGGTATAGCATTTACACTTTTATCATTGTGTTTAAGTTATATATTAGCTTTTCTTTTATGTACGACCGGAAGGTATAATGCTCTGACTGATCCATTTTTTAAGTCCTTATATTCTATGTTGCTCTCCTTGGTTTCCATAAATTCCGTATACCTACAAAACACATTTTTAAAAATGATATTAAATAGCAGTTAATCGGTTAATTTGCAAAATCTGATTATATTTTTTAATGTGTATAATCTGAGGTGTAGTACCCAAAAAGGAATTTATTTGAGCATAATTTTAAATATTTAAAATGGCTAGTGTATTTGACCTGTAAATAAATACTAAATTATGTAACATATTTGATAACTAATTCAATAGTTGTAATTGCCCAATTTCCTATCAGTTTTAAGTTCACGGCAAAGTTTTTGTTCATATAAAAGCCATTCCAGCGAAATGCGTGAAATCTCCCATCATTCTATGGACACTCTTTGAATATTAAGCAACTTCGGAACGGCAGAGAAATACTCGTAATCATGAGTTATTGCTCCTCAATTAAAATTTATTGGAGAACATCCTGTGAATATTTCCTTGAACGACACACTTGGGTATGAATATTTCAACAGCGGTCAATAAATTTTGAAAATTACAAGAAAATAAAGAAAAATTGATACAAAACCAAACCGGCCGTTTAGTTGTATCAATTAAGGCAAATGTTCCTCCCAAGAAATTTCTTCCGTGGTTTCGCCTTTGGGCCATTTTACTTATGGTTTTAATTCTGCTCCGCATAAATTTTAATCTTCAATCTGCAAAAAATGCACCAAGAACAAATAAGCAATCGGGTGAATGTGATTTGTGAATGCTATGACACGTTCGTTTTACAGATCTTTTTGTCATAAATAACAAGAAATAAGATCTTCAAATATTACCCGACTTTTGAAGTCTATACTTACTAGCTTTACTAGTTTTCTTGAGTTTATATCATTGTTAATGGTCTAATTGTTGTAGCATATTCGATTTGACGTGCTATTAATGTATTTAATTACAAAGTTACAAGAAGGAGGAGAAGTTGGGAACACTATCGTGAAGTGGCGCCTAAATGACAGGTAAATTGGTGCTTTCACTTCTAAGTCGCTATGCTGTGGCATGGTAGTCTGGTTGCAAATATGCAAATAGTTGCTGAGTTTGTTTCAATTAAGTGGTGCCGTGAGGTATCCCATTATTATCCTGTCAAAAAATTTAATTAGCCAGCCTCTATGTGTGGGAAGAACGATATATAAGACATTTACCTAAGATCCAAGAATCTCAGTTATGCCTTCGAGAACGTGACATGTAAACAAAACGCAACGCACGGCACGGGGTAGTAACAGAAATCCAGCGGATTGCAGCCTCAAAAAGAAAATATAAACTCATGAAAAAGCAATAAAACATACAAAGTTCAGAAAATCATCGGCTTTGGCAGAAAACCGGTTTTGGTCCAGAGAAAGATGCAAACGGAGCAATTTTGCAGTACTGCGCCGTGCTGTGCAACGTGCCGTCCGAAGCAAGTGAGCCATCGAAGAGGTCCAAATGATCTTAGGCCCTCCAAGACTTCCGGTGCCTAAGATGAGGGCTCCCCGTATTTTGTGCTCCTTCAAATTGGTGCCATTTCCTTGCTCCCATTTGCTATTTGTCGAAATTAATAAAATAAAATCAAACTTTAATGTTTTATTAGAAAATGTTAATGGCGCATCGACCGACTTTCTGGGGACTCGTGGCAACTTATGGAAACCTGTTCTGGGATTGCGGGTGTTGGCAAATTTGTGATTCAGGGACATGTTTCGGAAGCAAGTCCCAATTTATTTCTTGTGGCGATAGCAAATAAGGGTCATTCCACGCAAAAGCAGAAAAATCCATACATTTGTTACTCTTATCATCTTTACTTTAACAATGACTTGTAGTTAAAGGCCCATACTTTACTTATCCATAATTAAAAGATTAAGAAAGAAAGAAAGAATTGGTATGAAGCTACAAAATTTTTCAGTCGAAAAAGGGACTAAACACAGTACTGGGTCTTAAAATTTTTCAAGCAGATCTAGATCTGTTCAAAAGTATCGTTTTAAAAACCAAATTTGCAACAAAAATTATGGGGAATTAAGTTGTCGAACAAAACTAGCATCCAAAGTTTAACTAAGTTTGCCGGTTGGTTTTAAGGACGCATAATAAGCAAAAAACTTTACATGTTTAAATGACATGAAAATCTGATTGATATAAATTCGTATATTTGGAAATTTATCGCCAGTTGATATTTTTTTGATCATCAATCCGACCTTGAGAGGAGTGCAACTGTTTCTAAAATGTAGGATATTTAAATGAAGATAAAAGTTGTGTGGGTTTATTTATGCCTAACCCTTGAAAAACAATTATATTTAGGCATTTGGAAAAATATTAAAATTAAATATTTCGTTTTGTTGAGCTGTGTGTGGAACATGAAACAAAGGTTTCGTTAATACGCCAGAAGAGTATAGGCAACGCCTCCACTTTGCTTACGTTGGCGAAATTTTATTATTTTGCGTGCGAAAGATATTTGCTGATTTCATTCAATATTTGCGGGCGATCACATAACAAATTAGTGCATATGAACTTGAAATGAAAACTGAAAAGTCATGTTAGGGATGATTTATAAATATTCGCAGTTCGTAGTGATCTGCGCCTATTTAATGATTCAGTTGCATTACATATTTGATTATTTAAGGTATAAACTGCGAACAATTTGTAAAATGCGTTAATGTAAATTTTTTTTTTTTTTTTTTTTTTTTTTTTTTTTTTTTTTTTTTTTTTTAGGGAAGCGGGGAAATGCCGTTACGCACTGGGGAGGCCGAAGCCACCCCTGTGCCGGACTCCCTGGCCAAAGGCCAGGCCTACCGGCTAAAACCCCGCTCCCCTCCAGGAACCCCACTCCGGAACCATCTTATTAGATATTACTTCGGGGTGGAGCCCTGTAACTCGCCCGCATACGCAGGCACACTCCATTTATCATGGGAACACCCATCTCATTCGCACAGCCAGCAGGGGCCCGTCAGGGACCCCTGCCTTTGTCGGCACCCCCCATCGAGCCAGCCAACAGGTGCCCCGGAGAGCACCCGCTGTTGTCAGCCCCCCCTCCACACTGCTGGCGGGAACACCTCCTCCCAAGGGAGGCGATGCCCCGTCAGCCAACACACACACCCCACGCAGACATCTGTCTCCACTCACACAGCCAACAGGGGCTCCCTAAAGAGCCCCCGTTTTTGTCGGCACGCCCGTCCCTGGCACATATATAAATAAATAGATAAATAAATATTTATTACGGCCACACACCAAATAAATTAACACAAAGAGCCAACAGGCGTCCCCGAGGGGACACCTGTTTTTGTCAGGCCGACACCAAAAGAAAACAGACAAGCACGCCAATAAGTTAAAGAAATAACACGCACAATAGTAACAGAGCCAACAGAGACCCCTTAGGGGCCCCTGTTGTTGTCTCTTTCCTTCTGGCAGAGGACCCCTCTCACAAACGAGGCAACCCTCCGCCAGAAATCGTCACACTGCAGCATAACCCCGACTAAGTTGTCAGGGGTTATGCTGCCCGTTACCGACTCCAACTCGGCCCGCTCCGCCCTCCACCGGACACATTCAAAGAATGTGTGGAGAGCGGAGTCGGATGGGGAATCACAGTAGGCGCAGCACGGGCTCGGTACCTTCCCCATGTTATAGAGGAAGGACCGGAAGTGCCCGTGCCCCGTCAGCATTTTTGTGAGGTAATAATCGACCTCACCATGCTGACGGTCCAGCCAGGTGTCCAGCCGCGGAATCAGCCGGGCTGTCCACCTGCCTCGCGCCTCCCCATCCCAACGTGCTTGCCAGGACGCAATGGTCCTGGCTCGGGCCACCCTTGGGGTTTCCCCCCCCAGCACAGATTTCTCCTGGTGGACGAACTGCCGTTCCCTGGCTAAGAGGTCAATTGGGATGACCCCCGCGACCACCAAAACCGCCGGCTCCGAGACCGTACGGTAGGAGCACGCGATGCGGAGGGCCGCACGGCGTTGTACCGCAAGGATACGCTTCCGGTACTTCTCCCACCGCATCGAGTCGGCCCAGACTTCCGCTCCGTAGAGCATGATCGCCTCGGCGGTGCGGAGCAACAGACGTCTTTTGCAGGGTCTGGGTCCACCAATGTTGGCCATGACCCTGCTCAACGCTGCCGTCACCGCAGCCGCCTTATCGGCCCGGCCCTTGATCTCCTCCCAGAAGGTGAGCCTACAATCGAGACTCACCCCTAGGTATTTGATCGCAGGCCGCGTCTGAACCGACATGTCTCCTACCCGCATCTCCAGTAGCAAGGGGATGCGCTTCTTGGTAAGAAGGACGATCTCGGTCTTAGCCAACGCCAACTCCAACCCGTGGTCGCGTAGCCAGGAACCTACCCGACGCATCACCTGGTTGAGCCTCATTTGAGCCTTGGCGACATCTCTGGCGGTGATGACCGCCGCGATGTCATCGGCATACCCAACCAGGAAAGACCCTTCAGGCATCTCCATACGCAGGATCCCGTCATATGTGTAATTCCATATGTCGGGTCCCAGTATGGAGCCCTGGGCCGCCCCTGCCGAGAGAACCCTCGTCTCCGGGCCATTCTCCGTTTCGAAGGTGAGGGTGCGGTCCTTCAGGTAGTCCCTCATCATCTGCAATAGATATTGAGGGACCCTGAAGTCGCGCTCTAGCTCATTAAGCGCGTCCCCCCACCTCACCGAGGTGAAGGCGTTGCGCACATCCAGAGTGACCAGCAGGCACACCGGGCGAGAATAGTGATTCCCGCATTCGGTGGCCCGGGCCGCGTCGACTACCTCCTGGATAGCATGTACCGTCGACCTCCCTTTCCGAAAGCCATACTGCCTCTCGGAAAGGTCTCCAGCAGCTTCAACGGCTGCTTGGAGGCGAGGCTTCAGGAGCTTCTCCAGGAGCTTTCCGGCCGTGTCGAGCATACACAGCGGTCTGTACGACCCGGGGGACCCTGCTGGTCCCTTGCCCTTGCTGATAAGCACAAGCCTGGCCGCCTTCCAGCGGGAGGGAAACACTCCCGCTTTCAGGCAGGCATTGTACATATCAAGCAAGAGCCCTGGATGGCTCGCCGTCAACGCCTTCAGCACCTCTGCTGGAAGTCCGTCGGGCCCTGGCGCCTTCTTATTTTGAAGGCTTTGCGAGGCACTCATTAACTCCTCCATTGTGAATGGGGGAGGATCGAGTGCCTCGCGGGCCGCGAAATTTGGCACCAGCGGATGGGTGGGGAAAAGGGCATCCACAATGGAACGGACCGTCTCCGCATCGAGGGGAGCGCTCTGCGAGAACGCCCCCAACTTGCGGAGAACGATCCTATACCCTAGTCCCCAGGGATCTTCATTAAGATCCTCGCCCAGCCGCTGCCAGCATCGGCGCTTACTCCTTTGAATGGCCCTCCGAAGGTTCTTTTTAGATTCCTTATAATCGGCATATCTACGGGCTGCGTCGGCATCGCGTCGGTCAGCTCTTTGGGCCAACCGCCTGAGACGGAGACATATCCGCCTCAGTTCCGCGATTTCGTTCGTCCACCAATACGCAGGACGGCGTTAATGTAAAATAGTGTTAATAGAATTTCATATATTATTATACTACTAGCTAATGCCCAATGCGTTCTGCTGCACCAATACAAAATATGTTTTTTTTTCAAATTTATTTATGAAAGGAGACACTCGGGCGTTGTTGGAGTCGTTGATCTAAAATTTCCGCTTGAATTTTTTAAATTTAATATGGCAGATCCAATATTTCGGCGAGTTTGTTAACTTCAAAGAGTTAAATATGCTAAAAATTTTCATTGTGCTATGTCATGTACCATGTCATGTGTCATGTCGTGTGCCAATATTCACTTTACAAAATGGACTAATTACGTACTTAGTTGCAGCGAACAGCAAAAATATTGATTGTTTTTGACGCGCCCTCTATCGGAAATTTTTCAAACCTTTTATTAACTGGTTTAGGTAAAAAGAACGGGCTTTAAATAAAAGTTGTATTTGTGAGTAAAATTATATGTAAATACGTTATTTTACATTTTCTTTGCTAACATTCATAATTATTCATATTAATCGGAAAAATGTGAGAAAAGTCATTTCAAATGCATGAAATAAATGTCACTATTTTCGACTGTATCAACTTTAAACTCAGTTTTCTCATAGAAATGCCCTATAAAGTACTAATTTTTTTGTGTTATTTTAAGAGCTAAGAAACCCATCAAGTTTTTAAAATTATCAGGAAGTTATTCAGTCAGAGTTAAGTATTTTTTTTTTCAAGTTGAAATCAAGTAAAAATTTCTCTCAAACCGAAATTTTAATTTTGTGATCAAAATCTGAGCTACTAGTAGTTAGAATTTTGGTGTTTAGTGTTTTTACAGACGAACACACATGCTAGCCTTATGGCTAACTAACAAAGAAAATCTGAAAGAATCACTTCACAGAAAAAGTTATAGCTAAAACCATCCAAGATTTAAAAAAAACTGAAAGTAAAACAAAAAAAAAATCATAACTCGAAAACTAAAAAAAATCGCGGAACATAAATGGGGTTCAATCGATAGGTATTGCTGTCCCCAAACCACCACCAACGAAGGTACAGGTTGCTTGGGACACCCTGTATAGATATTCTACATACACATAAAGTTGTGTCTGCCTTTGAGTTTTAAAACCTCACTGGCACTTTTGAAGATGCCTATACTAAATTATTTGCCACGTAAAGAAAGTAACAGTATTTTCATTCTTGGACGGTATACGGAACGTAAAATACATATAGGTAGTTTTAAAAATAAAATATTGAATTGAATATTCTTCCAACAACCCCTAAGAAACTTCTTTTGATAAAGTAGGCGCTAAAAATGTTTACATTTCAGAAATACTTAAGTATTCTTCGATATGGTTTGTTGTGAAGAGAGTTGCTTATTATTTAAGAAATACGAAATTTAATAAGAAATAGTTTGACGTGATTATTCATGATGCTGAAGTTGAGTGCCATGTGAGAGCCATAGGTTATCGAAATGCCTAATATGTTTTTAAAAAAAAATATGGATTGGAAAAATGTCAGTTGCTTGTACTTTTGGAGGCATTTAACTTTTGAAAATAAAAAAAAATAAAAAAGCATAATTTTTCATTATTTTTTACAAACTTCCAAAACCAAACATCCTAAATTTTTGTATGTTGTGTGGTTTCTGAATGACCTTTTCTAAGTTTATGCGTAGTCCAATATCAGTAAAAGATTTGGACGCTATTGTTATGCTTGCACATACATACTATACCTCTTTTTTATCTAAGTGGGTATGTCTAGATGCATATAACAGAGCGGAGCATTAGACTGATATTTTTATGACACTATCGCAATAGTTAGTTAGTTAATACAGCACTTTTGGCTTTGGACACATATGAATATAATAGGGTATTGTGCAATGGAACTCTTTAGCAACACTGTCAAAGAGTAGCACTGAGTCCCAGCGATTATCTCGTTGCATAATCCACATTCGTTGCCCATCGCAGTGCACTTCCACACGGAGCACGGCCAAAACAATAAGTTCAGAGGCTGGGAGTGTAAACAATGGCTTTGGTAGGTTGACGGCAGGTAGTTCAATTTCATGTGCAATTTACTCTTTGCTTATGTAATTGAGCCGTCGGTCGTCGTCCGTGTCATCACGGTTAGTTCTCCTACAAACCCGCGATCACCCATCATCCGGTAAAAGGCGTAACTCAATGCGCCGGACAGTTAACGCGTTCTACCGGGCTTTGTCTTCTTAACGCCTGCGAGCAGATGCTGACTGTCTTGTAGTAAGACAGCATGGAATTCTTTCAAGATATTTTGCTGTTTTTAGATCACAAGATCAATGGAATTGTTCTGCATTATCAGTGCATTGAATGCATTAATGGTATACCTTTTGGTCTAAAATGTTGGTTTTAGTTACTTTCTAAATGTTTTCTTAAAATGTTGACGAGCTGAGATTACATCGCTTCGGGTATCGTAGAAGATTGTTTTTTTAAAGATGGTATGTGGGGGTATCTCGTAATATTCATCGCAAATGAGTTTATGTAGGCTTGGATCAAAAAGCACTGTGGGTCTTTGTTGAGTGTGACAACATTCAGAAGAATGTGATTGATGAGATTCCGCATGCCATGCTTGCCTCTTCTTTTAGTCGTATAATGGCTATTTATATCGTACAACCCTAATTTGTCTAGATTAAATCTAAGATAAAATATTTTTTTTTAAAACTTCCCTTGTTCATTGGAGACAACCAACAGTATAATATCTCGGAGTTGTTTTATTTACGCTTGCACATTTTTTTAAAATTGACTTTACTTTAAGACATACATTATTATTTATAGTGTTCAATTTAAAAATTTATATACACGTTTTTTATTAGAAAAAAATTATTCTATTGCCACATACATATTCAGTAAAAGTGGTTGTTGGTAAAAATGTTGGGAAGTGAAAATATTCCTTGACCTTCTTCAGCGGTTGAAGACAAAATTCCTTATAATTTTAAAATTTTAATTGATAAAGCTTTTTAAGAAACCCAGTTCTTGCAAAAATTCATCATTTCCTTGTTGACTCTTTTAATTGTTTGGAAGCGCTCCAATACGTCACATATGTATTTGTCGTCATTGTACCGAAATATAGAAAATTTTCCAAAATTGTACACGCTTAAAAGCGCCCAACGTATTCGAAATACAGCTCATCTTTAGACACTCGGTTCACGTGCAGTTCTATTTTTGGCTCCAGCTGCTGACATAAATAGATCCAAAGAGATCATTAAAAAAATTGAAGAAAATGCAAACTTAATCGAAGTATTTTTCCTCCGATTGGTTCCAATTAAATTTTAATTCAGGCGTTTCAAAGAAGATGGAAATGTTCAAATCAGAGCGAGACTGTACGAATGATTTTTGGGAGTCCTCTTCTTTGATTCAATAATGACGCAGCTAGACAGTCGTTAATTGATCAATATGATCGATTTGATCTGCTGAGACTGCAGGACGTTTCATTTCAGCCGCGGTTATGATGGGGAAATAACGAACATGATAAGAATGCCAAGTAAGTCTTTGAAATGATGCAGATGGCCACCCTTATCGACTGAGGAGAAATAATAATGCTAATGGGAAATTGATGGAAATTGACGAATATTATTGTGGGCCTGTATTTCTTCTACAATAGGAATTTTTGGTTGGCTTTAAATAATTCATTAAGTTTCATTTATAAATATTGTTTCGTGTTTTTATACGAAATAGAATCGTTTTAATCATTCATTTTTCTACTCGTTTCTTCTATTATAATATGTATATCTTATTACCTATTATAATTTTTATAATTATTTTTTAAATGTCTAACTTATTCAAAACCATTAATTTTATAATAAGTTGAGAAATATTACGTAACGAAACATGAATATAATGTAGTACGATTGAATAATTGTTTTTTGTTAGTGCCTAAGTGGCAGAACAAACAAAAATAAATTTGATTAAAGCACTGCCAAGGAGGAAAAAAGAAATTCGCTCGCCACCGGCGACTGTATGTCAGCCTGTCTACAGAATCAACATTTTTTAAGAATTTTTGCCCTGTTTGCTGTCATATTCAGCGGAGTCCAAAATTACGCAAACATTTCGCTTATGTATATGAATCGGCGCTTCCGCTTTTATTTAAAGCTCTCCGTCACACATGAGCATGGATATCTAAACCGCATTTATTCCTATTAATAAAAGAAAGTTTTTTCAAGAATTTTATACCAAACGGTCGGTGATCGACACAAAAATGGATCGTCGATTGTATGTAGAGAGACACTAATGATATGTGAATAAAAATAATTTAAAAATAATTCTTCTAGCCGGTTAAATTATGGACTTACATATATCGAAAGGAAGAGTGTTTTAAGTGATCTGCAAGGGCTAACACTCGCTCTTTCGCGGCGTGACGCGTTGTAGTGTGGCTATTAATTACGTTGATATTGGCCGCCGCGGTTGGACGCAGGACTTGTGATGTTTTCTTTGGGGCACTATGCGGCAACACTTCGGGCGAAGATCGCTTGTTTACCCAGACGAGTGGTGATCAGTAGCTTTCGCATTGTTGGCATCAAGTGAAGTAATTATGCTAAGCAAATAAACTCTGGGCGGTTTAATGACGTCGAACTGTTGGAGAATTTTCCGATATTTATGGAACTAGGACGATAACAGCTATGCCGCGATCATCGCAAGCCAATATTCGACACAATTGGGTTCTTTTATTTTTTATTTTCTTAAACGACACCGAGGAGGCCTAATTTACGAATGAGTCAGAGGAGCTTACCGGCCCGAGTGGCATTATACTGAAAATTATTTGTCTGCAATCTATTTTTACCGCACCTTATTTTTATTATTACTAAATGTTCACGAGAATCTAAAAGCCTATCAGAAAAGACATTCTTATAATTGGCGGTCAATGAGCTTTATGATTATTGGGACTTAGACACGTACTAAAATTCATGGTCAACTCAGGACACTAGAAAGGAATTAAAAAGGAGTTTCGCACACATTTGAATATTCATTGAACATTTTGAAGCCTTACAATTATTTCTAAAAATTCTGCAGCTTTTCAAAGCTCACCTTTTGAAGAAATTTTTAACTTTAAATTTAAATATTGAATTATAAATGATTTGCATTTAATATGTGTCATATGATAATTATGGTGACATCATATAGTCTATGATGCAACCATTCTTTGGCATATACTAAAGAAATAAAACATTTCTTACCTCAAAACAATATTTATTCGCAAATAAACTCTGGCGCAAGCGCACACCGCTTCGCTGGGAAGAGTAAGGCAAAATCAAAAGATCTAAAAAAAATCAAAAGATCTATCAATAGACAAATTAATTCAATGGAAGATATCCATATTCCTATCACTTCTTTGGAAAAAAACGACTGTCCGACCTAGCCACTGTTAGCTGACCCTAGATTTAGCTAACAAATAATTTTTGCTGACATTTCGCTGATATGCAAGTCACGCTGCGCCATGCCGCGACCTTTTTTGTACGCGCTACTCTCCGTTGTGTTATTAAAATCGAACAAGCCTGATATCGCGTTGCCAATGGCTCGTGGTTGTAGATCTTCTAGATTTTGTAGACTAGACTTAGAATTAGTTATTATTTGTATCTCAGCCGTTGTTGGGTCCTATTCACTCAGCGCCGCAGCACCACAACGCGTGAAATTATGCCGACTATCGTTATAGATGCAAAAGGAAAGGCCATTCATTACGCAATAACCGCTCTGTAAACGGTCGAGAATTTCACGGATGGTCATGTGTGGTGTCCAAGTAGTTTTTTTAGATGAAGAATATTAGAAGACACTAGTGAAGGTGTGCATGTGTAGATGACACCACATTTCACCTGTGATGTACCTGCTAAAACCATGCATACTCCGGTTCTGTCTTGGCTGGATAAATGAGAACACGATCGCTGGCATGCATTCAATTGGATTTTGCCTCCTTCTAATTTTATGTTGTTTCAGATGTGAAGTTATGGCGGCTGCTGAACATGGTGGTGAGGCTCACGAAGAGAAAGCAGAAAATTTAAATGGGTCCAAAGTGCATCAAAAAGTGGCTGATAGAGCGCATCAATGGAACAGGTATCAAGGAATCAAATTAGTCTGCCTGACAATCGCTTGCATTTGCATAATGTGCTTTATTTATAAAGGACTAAACTAAAATGACTTAGGGTTAATCAAAAGCATGGGAGAGTATTTTTTATCTAATTTTATGTTACTAAATTAATTTACGTCAGTAAATTCGAACTCTAAAACTATCTTACTTCAAATGTTTTTTAAGCGATTGTCGGTTATATTGATACCTTCGTCTCTAGAGAAAGTTAACTTATTTGATATAAGTTTTAAATTTTTTTATTTTTTGTTTTTGATAGATATTTTTCAGCACATTTATCTGGAAAACACGTAATAATATTATGATAACATACTTGTATACTGAAGTTTTGTTTAACTTGGATTAAACTCCTATAGGGGTTCATAATATTGAGCTGCAAATATTTCAAATTGGTGATCTTATCCTTTGAATGTATAACACGCATTATTTTGGTTAAATGGATATACATATGCTTAATCTGTTTTTCCCGATTTTTTCCCTAACCAAAACTCTAAAGAACTTAAACAAAGTTTAAATCAAATGTATAAAAAAGAAACAATTCTGGTTAAGTGAGAGTTGCGCACTGAGTGTTCTGTACTATGGAAAATTCTAAAAAGTATAAACGAGTGGTAAGAAGTTGTAGTAATTATAACATTAAAAAAATTAAAAAGCTGTTTTGTTAATAAGTAATAACTTTAGTTTATTTATTAGTGGAACTTACTGATCTATTCCTATCACTTGGTCATCTTTATCGTCATCTTCTTTAGATAATTTTTACCTCAATATAACCAAACAACTCGAATAAGCATAATTTGGTTTCTATTCATATTTTACATTTAAGATTTAATTTCAATTTCAGTCACTTAAAATTATTCGTTCTATTTTGGAACTATATTTAGAACTATGTATTACTACACACTTTTCACTTGACCCACAAGCGAACCCTAAATTTACGGACTGGTTTCAATCACATTAAACGTTTTGGGGAAGAATAAATAGAAACATACCTTCAGGAGAGGTGCACGCATAATCTGACAAATTTTCTTGAAATGTTTCCAAATCGTTTTAAGCAATTTAACTGAATGAAACGCTGACAGATTTGTGTATTTGAAACAATATAATCAATATTGAGATGAGACTTATTATCTTAATTGTTTTATGGTATGCATACATACTACATATATTAAAATGCAGTTGACCTAACCGAGCAAGTGAAAGTATAATTATTTAAATTTGTAAATTTGGTTACCTAGTGATTAAAGCCTTACACCAGACAAAAAGTAATATCTTTTAAGTTCATTTATATTTTGCTTGAAAAGGTGGAAAACTTCTGGATTTATAGTAAAGCATGTAAGTTTCATTGCATACTTGTAGGCGCATAAATTAAATTCAGGGCTGTCCTGTTTACAATATATAATTAGACTATCAATAATATTTAATTATTTTCTTTAATTTTTATTTTAGGGATATTCCAGAGGCTGGATACATAACACTCGGAACTATTCGTTATGGCGTGCGATTTTCTGGCGGATATCAGTCTTCTGCTGCCCCGGGCTCGTCACAACTAGTGGAAACAATCAGTGAGCGGCAAGCGTCTGGAACAGATTCTGAGAGCAGAAGTGGCAGCAGTGATCGCAGCATCTCCAGTTCCAGCATCCCAAACCCTTCGTGCTGTTGCATTGGTTCGTCGGGAATCGTTCTTCCCTGGAGCAGCAACTATGCCAGAACAAAGTTACCTGTGCCATCACCAGCTTCAGGTAACACTTACATATGCTTCTTTTCGATATTAAGTTTTTTTATTAAATTGGAAAACTAAATTAAGTAAGAATATCGGAATATCGGATATCATGTTTATTTTAAAAAGCATAATTTTTTAACCCCGGGCTTTTCACATCTTAACAATCTTTCATAATTTTTTGATTGCCTTATTTTATAAAAGAACTCTTGTGCCTCAATAATTATAAGGGTATGTGAAAAATAAATTACTTCTCGGTGGTACGGTACCCATGATTGCGGTCGTTCTGTATTTCAAGGAAAAAAAGATATTCTTAAAATAAATGGTTATGGTTTAAAATAATCAAAAAACATATCAAAACAAAATAATAATCCAAGTTTACAAGGATAACAAAAGTGCTCTGCTCTAAAGATTGGATCCCGATTTTTACTAATACTTATTTGCTTTGATTTTAATTCGCGCGAAAACTACCTATATGTGCTTCAGATGTGTGTAATATTTGATCGCGTAAATTTTTATTATACATTCTAATTATAAAACTATAATATAATATATAATAGTGAATTAGAATTATATTACAATTAAACAATTATTATAATATACTATGCAAGGCAACAAAATTATCTTAAACTTATTCTACTATTTTTGCAGAATAAGTTCTAGTGCAAAAACAGTGAGTGACGGTGGATTATCTTACTTTAAAGAAAATAAAATTCATTTAAAGATTTAAGCCTTGCGACTATCTTTGGAATCTTGGATTATTCCGAAGCTCTAAAATAAACGAAAATTTGGCTGTGTGATGGCGAAAAAATTAAAAATCGCCAGAATATTTGAATGGTTCATTAATTTGTTGGATATGCACGCGCCGGTACCTAATTTTAACGCCCCACGTGGTCTTGATATGTTTCCCTCCACCACTTGTCGTCTTTTAGACTGAGCCATTCCAAATTTATTTTATTCGCTAACTCGATTCAACTGAAACTTATATTTTGTCGTTTGCGCTATTTTCTGGCCTAGTTCTTATTTGTTTTCTTCATTATGCTCAGAAACAGTTCTAGACCTCGTAAAGAGAAAACTCAAAATCAGGTAGAGTTTTTTCTTTATATTATCGAGATTGTTAAAAGTTGACTGTACCGATTTTTGGTGCAGCGGGTTGAGTAGAATATATAAATAAATAAAACTTTCACGAAAATGATGGATAGCAAGAAATAAATAAAAACGTCTTGATATATTCCAGCTAAGAATAGAACACTTTCGACGTCGCAATCGTCGTTTTCGTTAGGAGCAATGTCGGCGCCGGATCCGCCACCAGCTGTATGGTCTGCCCGCGAACTTTTACAAGAGCAGCAGGGAGACGGAAACGCAGGCGTGACAGCATCCCAGTTGCAGCACCAGAAGATCGAAATGGCGACGATCATTCCTACAATGAATACTTTAGCTGTACCACCACAGGCAGATTCGTCTTCAGAGTTGGCAAAGATAGAAATCAGCGCCGCGACGACTGCACTACCACTAACCTCGCCGACGTCGACGTCGACGTCCACAGTCCCAGTGCTGAGCAGCCCAGTCATATACCAATCCTGTGATAGTGTCCGCTGTGGCACAGCCAGTTGTTGTAAGCTAAATCCGGCCTCAGTCTTAGTCGAGCGGTGTCGCGAATTATCAGTTTCTTCGACGTCGAAGACGAATCCTTCGGTATGCTGTTATACAATCGCGAACAATAGCAAAGCCATTTCGAAACCATCGACGCGGATTGGTCCAAAACGAATTCCGCGCGCAATCCTCCATCATACCTTTAGCCCATCGCGGCCGGGTGAACCGCCCCCCGTACCTCCGAAACCTAGAACAGACGGCAACGAAGATCGGTCTATTGATCCGGCCAATTTTCGGCGCAAAATTCAAAAATTCGAACAACAGAGCGCCATCGAGAGTGCTGAACAGCAGCATAATAATCGATTCGAATTTTTCGGGTGTTTCTCTGCCGGGCCCAATGGCGGTTCCGATCGCAGTGAGTGCAACAGCTCCGCGAGCGAAATAAGTTCGACAAATCACGCAAGTGATAGTCATGCAATTTTAAAATCGAAAAGATTCGGAACGTTGCGATCTGATGACCAAAATGGTATTCAACCGAGGTGCACCCTACGCTACAACAGTGTTGGGAAGCCACTTTCCTTTTCTTCCAGTGATCAGAGTCTCAGGATCAAGTGTTTTGCGGATTCGCAGCCTGCCTCTGTGGTCATCCGTAAGCTAACGCCGAAATTATCGCGAAAGCCATTCGCTTTCGGGGACTCCCACGCCCGTGGCGATAGTGAAGATCGCCTAATTGATCACAGTTGTGACGCAGAGTGTCCTGCGTTAACCAGTGGCAGCGGCGGTGGTGCTGCTGATGACGACAGCGATATTGGTTTCATCGACTCCTCCGGGGACGGTGAACATTTGTCGTCGATCAGCGATCTCGACATACACAATCTGACATATAAGACAGTGACACCCATCACCAAAAATAGTTGCAATTTGTCGCTTGATTCTGTGCCAAAAATTATTAATAATAACAACAGCCATGAGCAGTTTACCACTCGCAGCCTCTCTGCCAGGGATATCTACGACAGTCTGAGCGACATCGAGTCAAGCACGATCAGCTGCCTCAGCGAGGACAGCTTTTGCTGCCTGTGTAGTGTAAGTAGTGATCAAAATTTGACGAGTGGCGAAGATTTGTGTCTGTCCATTCGCACTGTGTGTCTTTGCGGTGAGCGCCTTAGAAGTTTCCCAAGTGAGTCGCCAAAGACGACAAAAGATCGAGACAAGTGCGGCAACAAGGAGATTAGTCAGCCGTGGTGTGATAATAGTGATTCTGCGTTTTCGCCATCTCAGCCGCTCCTGCCAGCACTACCGGCCCCTACAGGACGTCAACTGTCGTTGGGCGCCGTCAGAGGGCCCGTGCTGAAGCGAGTCCCCGCGATTGAGTCTTTTGGATACATCAACAAAAGTCAATTGCCTGCTCGTAGTCACCAGGATAAGACGGTAGTTGTTATGCTTTTCATAATATTTCATTTTCTACCCAATTTTCCCTATATTACATATTAATCCCCTTAAATATAAAAGCGCTAACATATACTATACTTATTAATCTATAATACGATTGTCTTACATCATTTAGATCACTGTTCATCTACATTCTAGACCTGATCATTTTAGAAAGTGAGATTCAGCCTTATAACCTTAGATCTTCAGGGGATATACATTTAGCATTATACAAAAAAGTAGAACGCAGAATATCTTATTTTATGGAGGACTGCAGTTGAATAATGGATTTCCAAATAAAATTATTTTCCATCTACATAAATGCGAATTGATCAATTATGTAAATATTTGTTATTTTGTAAACAGTGTCTTTTTCTCAACTAATAAAGTACCTACTAAATGAGTAAATGCAAAATTAAAACTGAAAATAAAATATCTACTAATTTTTGCCCTAAGACACGAATAATTTTATAGCTATTTTCACCTAAAAGACGGTTTTCCCTATTAAAACTCCCAATATTTACTTTTACTATAAAAAAACTTGGAAATAATTCAAACTGACTTAACAAAATTATTCTTTGGTGTTGCTGCATTTTATGCAAAAAATGTGTTAACATCTATTGAATAATTAGCTATTGATATTTGAAAATACCTTGGTTTTATAGCAATTCCCATTTACCAGCAAAGCGAAATACCAAGTGAAATTTAGAATTTTTAATATTATTGTATTACTTTGAAATTAAAATTAAAATGTCAAAATCTCTTTTTAATAGAATATTCGCCTAAAATTATTTTAAAATGCACTACTTATAATATAAATTATATTCTCAGCCTAAGTGAAAGATGTGTTTGCAAATTTGTTGCAAAATTATGTGAATTCATCTACACATGACCGTATTGGTGGTATGACCCAACCAAACATTTTATATATATATGTAGGAAAAATAAAAGGATTTCTGGAAGTTTTTCAGGCGTGGAAACCGAATCAAAGGGAATAAAATATTTTTCATGAATTTTATCTTACTTTAATATAGAATCATCTTTTTTATAAAGCAAGCAGCATCAATGTAAGAATTACTATCAAATGTCATTTGTGCATCTGTTTCTTACACAGTCGCCAAAGCAGCAATCAAGTCTTATCCGTTCATTGCACTATAGTTAATGACAAAAGAGATATATAAATTAAATTAGCTAAAAAAAAAATATTTGAAAACACTTACATATTCCCCACTGCGAGCACACCTGTGAGTTGCATTTGCTTGAAAGGCAAAGCAAATCAAAACGATTTGAAACAGAATATTTAGTTTCAGTAGACGAGCCATTTCCTTCTTCGCAAAGCGGGAACTGTTCACTTAATGGACTAATTCAATCTGGCTGTGATAAGTCGCTCGCGCAAAATATATATTCACAAAGTTTACATCTGCTATTAGGACTTTTGTGGTACAACTGAGCTAATAAGTACTAAATGCATGACCTTCATAATCAAAGCAGAACAAAATGTACCTAGTTTCTTCATGATTTGTCCAGCTGCTGAGATGGAATTTTTTACAATGATGTATGATGTTAAGCAATTTAATTACCACTTAAATCAACGATCAATCGATGGCGACTTATCGAATCCATTGTCATTTATTGTCGTCGAATTGACAATCGCAATAGTTGCCATTAATTTTTATCAAATATAATATATAAAGTTGCAGTTTTGCTTACAATAAAGAGTAAGCAATATATAACACTGGTCTACGAATTTAATTTTTCTTTTTTTTTTCCATATAAATGGCATATTATTTCTATATGATTTTGTCCGTAGATTACAAATTCGTAAATTAAAATGCTCAATCAACTCCTGTTTGCGAGAAAAATAGAGTCAAAACATTTATATTTTAAAAAATTATTGAAAAAGGTTCATCGCAAAAGCTTTTAACATGAGTTAATCTTAAATGAAAGCCTGCGTCCTTTCTTAAGAGTGTGCAAGCTTCGAAGCTTTTTGTATTTATATATAATAGTTTAAGATTTCAGCTATTATTTGAGCAATAGATATTATAAGGGTAATTCTCCAAAAGATAGGCAACTTTTGACCTCATTTTGTTTCTATAGTTTTAGGTGAAAATTAAATAGTATGAAAACATAGTTAGTATAAAAAATATACTGCACCAGACAGGGCCAGTCACTTTTTCGAATAGATCCTGAGATATCTAGACTTTTCTAAATTCTTGTTTCCCTACAATCTATTTTTATTTTATAAAAATACTTGGAATTAATTCAAACTAACTCAACAAGATTATTCTTTGGTGTGTTGCTGCATTTTATGCAAAAAATGTGTTTTGAATACTAGCAACACCTATTGAATAATTTACGTATTGATGTTGGTTTTATAGCAATTTCCATTACTGTAGAATGCGTCAGAATTCTTTGAATTTAAGTGAATGCAAGCGCGTGCATGGATAGTTTCAATTAATATTTTGAATCCCAAAAGAATGCATTCGAAGTAATGCATTATCTTGCATCCAATATTTTTTGAGGAATGTGAATTCATCTAATTCCATTTCTAGTTTAGAGCAAATTCATTTAAAGGAACGTAGCTGTGATATAGACCTACTCCCTATGGTATATAAATTAAATTATGCTGTTATCCTACAGGTGGTAATGTATACATCATCTGAAATTTTGAACTTGAAATCTATATCTATCTTATTATGTAATTTTTTGTTTTTAAACATCAGTGAGCAATAATGTGTAATCCTAAAAAAAGAACTTTTTCATTTTCGACCTATACTTTAAGCAAGCTTGTTGAAAATTCATTGCAAAATATCGCGTAAAATATATGTATATTCACAAAGCTAAAATCTGCTATTAGGTCTTTTGTGGTACAACTGAGCTAAGATGGAATATTTTTACGTTAAGCAGATAGAATTTTGTTTACGTTAACCCATTGGCGCAAATGATGGCTATAGATGTCAATTCAGCTTATAAAGCTTATAGCTGAATAAGCGTCATGAGCGTCAACGTGGTAAGCAATTTTGCTAACACTTAAATCAACGATCAATCGACGTCGATTTATGGAATTCTTCCTCATCAATTGAGTAAATGACTTCAGTTGGACATCTAGACTAGACTATCGCAATAGGTGTAATGATTTTTTTTTCAATATAATATGTAAAATGTACATACATATAACAGATATGTAAGTGTTTTTATAAGACAAAAATTTGCAGGACATAGTTATAGTTAGTGAGGGGGCTACCCATATGGTGGGCACTGCGACCAGTCGGTCTTTTGTACCATGGCCCCATTAGTGGAGTAGACAATCTGTTACCCTAAGGAAAGCCAGAAGGTCTCCCAGAAGAATTACGGACCTCAGTTGAGCTCAAGAGCTCCTTCCCGAAGGTCCTACTTCTAATCCGCGCAAGAGCCGGACAGTCACACAAGATGTGAGCTGTAGTTTCTCCGTCCTCTAGACAGAGTCGACATTCTGTAACATTACAGTTTTGTAAAAATTCCAAATTAAAAAATTATGTTTGCTGTTATTAATTTGTATTTTTGCATCCGTGCATTAAGTTCAGAGATATTTTTCCAGCATAGAGACTTTTGAAACCAGTACATTTTTTTCTCAATTCAATTAATCGACAAAATTAACCTGGAAGCACCAGGGCCTTGAAATCGATATGATATATATATAAATATGTATATACATACGTTCATTAGCAGCCTCATTTCTCAAAAAATAAAGTTTCAATGGCATTCATTACATTTCCCAGGTTTAAGACGCTTTTCTCCGAGCTTATGCCAACATAATTTAATATACCTGTTAAAATTGATTTGCTAATCTTCCTAGAAATATCCGCATAAATACATTTTATTGAACTATTATTGAAAATTTGCATTTCCATTTCGAAAAACATAATGCTATAGCATAGACACTTTTTACATGCATGAGTATGGAAATACATGATGTAATTACTATATTAAATCAATCAATAATCCTTATGGAAAAAAATTAGTTTAGTTTATATGACTTTATTCATTAAACAAAAATTATTTTGCTGGATTCGATCTGTATCTGGAAAATTCCATACTAAAGAATTCGCTAGTTTTTTTGCAAATTTCCTTTTTGTTTAAAATCCTTGAAATTTTTTGATAATATTTTTGTCTGACGCGTATCGGATTTTATTTTTTATAAAACAGATCTTCATGAAAGTTCTATGAAATTTCTATGAAAACCGTTAAATTCCAGAAAGTTATACACAGAAATAAACAAAACTTTTAAAAGATAAATTAAAAGTTTGATATACATGCATAGATCTATATCTATATGTTTAAACGTAAAATCTTCAGATTCACGCAACTTAATTTAAATATTTACCCAAAATGTGTAATTCAACTAAAAAATATAATTCTGCTATGACGCCTCGTTATTTTTAATTTACCGCCTTATTCGCTCGATTTAGCGTGATTATTTTGCCAGAAAGCTGCAAAATCGCAGAAAAAAGGGGCTTTGTCCTCCCTCACACGAATATAAGATTCAAATATCTTCTCGCGATAATTTCTTTGCGCTTTTCACTTTTCGCATTCTATTTTTTGTCAATGTTGTCGCCATCATCTGTTGGCCACTGGCGCAAGGTCATCGCAGAAAAACGAACAATTTTTTGTAGCTGAATATTTTTTGAAATATTGCAATAAACATAATAAACTAGCAAATTACTTCCGCCTCCACAGCTTGTCGGCCCCAAAAGTTAGCTTTTTAGAATTCTTGGACAACCACATATTGGGGAATTCAAATTCTTGTACACTGCAAAAAAGACAATCTGCGAATTGTTAGGCCAATTATCGAAGTTGTTCGAACGTAAAAGAAATAAATCTGCACGGATTTGAAAATACCTAAACTTCTTTAAAGTTTCGTGTGGGAATCTTTCGACTGTCGCTCCAGAATTAGTTCAGACAATTTTAGACGAAAGAAATTCCCACGCACTTCTGAGCTAAATCAAGCAAGCAAGTTTCATTCCACGAAAAGATTTAAACTTCAATCACTGGACGACCAATTAGCAGTTAACGATGCCTTTCAGGGCGATGATTCTTCCTTAGTTTTAAACAACATATCTTTGACGTCATTATCTTAATTTATTTTGTTTTTCTCAAGCAAAAAATTACGCTTATTATTTTGTCAACCGCGACATTGCCTGCGTATTTCAAGAGAACTCTTCCATCAAAAATTTTCGAAAAATCGATGTTATTTTTATATTATAAATAAGAACTATTATGTGAAATGAAATGACATTTTTAGGGGTACCTATAAAATCTGAACGATTCCTAATTTCTTTATCTAATTTTTACACAGTGTTTTTGATATATGTATGTACTAGTAAAGTATGAAAAAATGGCTAAGTAAGTGATGACGAGATGACAGAGTCTTTTGCGTTTTTCGGAGCAGAACAATTTACGCATAGATTCTCGTTTTCTAATACCATAATAAATAATAAGCAGCAAGGGTTGTCTAACTAAAGTAGATGGAAAAATTTGTAGAAATTGACTATAACATTTTCCACTGAAAAAAATGGGGCAAATAACAATTCATATAATTTAAATATCTTTTGAGGACACATTTAAGCATACTCCAGTAACAAAAGTGGTTATTATCAAAGGATGATGCAAATTTTGGTACCCCCCTCCAATAGCTAAGTGTAATACATCGTTGGATAGCTCTTTTTGAGCTGAACAGAAGTCACTATGGCGCCTAGTTCCAAATCCTTGTGTGCTCAGAGTTATACCGTATTATACATGTCAGTTTTAACAATAGCCAAATAACGTTTTTTCATAATTCACGGCCCTTTTTAGCTATGTGTAATACATCGTTGTATAGGTCTTTTTGAGCTGAATAGAAGTCACTATGGCGTCTAGTTCCAAATCCTTGTGTGCTCAGAGTTATACCGTATTATACATGTCAGTTTTAACAATAGCCAAATAACGTTTTTTCATAATTCACGGCCCTTTTTAGCTATGTGTAATACATCGTTGTATAGGTCTTTTTGAGCTGAATAGAAGTCACTATGGCGCCTAGCTCCAAATCCTTGTCCGTTCAGAGTTATACTGTGCTATACATGTTTTTCATTACCATTTTGCGACTATTTTTTGATATATATAATGATATATCATTCGAAAGGTATTAACGGTTAAATCAAGAATTCCGATAGCGCTTGTCTTGATTCCTTATCCGATCGGAGTAATATAGCCTTAAGTAGTAGGAATTTTTTTACGTTACAACGCTCCTTTGAATTTTTATTTTGTTAATAGTTGCTCATTATAATAAAATGTAAACAAAACAAAATGATAAGGTATTTTCAGTTATTTTTTAGTCATTAAAAGAAAACATTTGTTATTCATCGTCTACTATTACGTCGTATTAAGGAATAAGGCAGGGGCTGTAAATCCCGCACGCCTGGCGTACCCTAAGTACCCTAAGTACCTTATCATTTTGTTTTGTTTACATTTTCTTATAATGAGCAACTATTAACAAAATAAAAATTCAAAGGAGCGTTGTAACGTAAAAAAATTCCTACTACTTAAGGCTATATTACTCCGATCGGATAAGGAATCAAGACAAGCGCTATCGGAATTCTTGATTTAACCGTTAATACCTTTCGAATGATATATCATTATATATATCAAAAAATAGTCGCAAAATGGTAATGAAAAACATGTATAGTACAGTATAACTCTGAACGGACAAGGATTTGGAACTAGACGCCATAGTGACTTCTATTCAGCTCAAAAAGACCTATACAACGATGTATTACACATAGCTAAAAAGGGCCGTGAATTATGAAAAAACGTTATTTGGCTATTGTTAAAACTGACATGTATAATACGGTATAACTCTGAACACACAAGGATTTGGAACTAGGCGCCATAGTGACTTCTATTCAGCTCAAAAAAATCTATCCAACGATGTATTACACATAGCTATTGGACCGGGTACCAGAGTCCATACATTTACTGGCATCATCCTTTGAAAATTATTATTTCTACAAAAACACCTTTTTGACTCATTTTATTCACAGGAGAGAGGATTAATCGCGCTACCGATTCCAGCAAACCATTCCAGAATTCCTAGGAAGCGCATGAGGATTTTGAAATTTTTTTTCTGTCTGAAGTGCCCATAATGTCAAATATATTCTGACCAAAAGTATCAAAGGATCTAAAATCTTAATACTAACAGACAGCAGTTGAAATAATCAACTAATTCTGAAACAGTCGAAGATCTTCATAAATCCTTCGAGTCAGAAGGCTCTCGGTAAAAAAATCAGGATTGAAAATCATCCCTGATCTACAGTATAGTGCCAGAAAATTATAACCACTCTAACAAATTTCAAAATTTGAACTCTGATTACATTTTTTTCGCAAACAATCAAACAGATTAACATTTCCTTGCCGAGTTGCAATCTTTCCTCCTTTGTTTTCATTGTTTGAAGAATAAGAAATCGTTACGTTACGAACCAATATGGAATATGCAAAAGTATTCCCCCATTCATTTATTCGAGTTCTATCAAATATAAATATCAATAAACAAATTTTCATGTTTCCAAGAAGTATTACATGGTATACCATTTCATTTAACGCCGAAAGCATAAATAGTTGCATCGAAGAAAATCGCGGAGATTAATAAGTGTTATTAAAAATATGGTTAATAATACTAAATACTAGAAATATTAATTTGCAAAATATGTGAATTTACCCTTAATTTAATGTTTATCTTAACCGCGTACGAATATAATAAAGTTTTTTTCAAAATAAAGTATGGAAGTATAAATGTTGGTGGTTATAATTTTTTGGCACTGTACTGTATGTTACTTTAATTTACACAACTGTGGAAATTTTAAGTCTTTATAGTTGACTTAAATCATGTACAATTTTTGGAATGCACTGCCGAGATTTATTCCATACTCACCTAAAATCATATTTATTGAATTTTAAATAAATCGGCGGTTCCATTTTCTGGAATGATATTTTGGGATTTTCCATTTAAATTTTTTATTCAACTTAAATTATATTTTTTGCTTATTATTTGGAATTTCGTTCAACTTTGTGAATTAAAATGAAATATTAATCTCTCTTTCTAAAGACAGCTGTCGACACTTCAAATATTTATGCAAAATTGTTAAAACGTGAAAAAATTAAATCGAGCGAAAAACTCTAAATCCGAAACGTTTAAACATCGTCATGGCGAATTCTTTAGTATGGAGTTTTCCAGATACAGATCGAGTTCAGCAAAATAATTTTTGTTTAATGAATAAAGTCATATAAACCACAGATAAATTTTGCGCGATATTTTGCAATGAAGTTTCAACAACATATTTTTTAAGCTTGCTTAAAGTATAGGTCGAAAATGTAAAACTTTTTTTTTAGGATTACACATTATTGATCACTGATGTTTAAAAACAAAAAAGGACATAATAATTTCTATAGATTTCAATTTAAAAATGTCAGATGATGTACATTACCTCCTGTAGGATAACAGCATAATTCAATTTATATACCATAGGGAGTCAGTCTATAGTACAATTGTTAAAGAATGCATTTTCTCCGAGCTGCGTTCCTTTAAATGAATTCGCTCTAAGCTAAAAAAACACATTTTTTGTAAAATTTTTCGAATGCACTGCCGAGATTTATTCCATACTGACCTAAAATTCTGTTTATTGAATTTTTAAAAAATCGGCGGTTCCATTTTCTGGAATGATATTTGGGGATTTTCCATTTAAATTTTTTGTTCAACATATATTTTATGCATATTATTTGGAATTTCATTCAACTGCATGAACAATTTTGTGAATTACAGTGAAATATTAATGCCTCTTTCTAAAGATAACTGTCGACACTTCACATATTTACGCAAAATTGTTATAAGGTGAAGAAAGTAAATCGAGCGAAAAACTCTAAATCCGAAACGCTTTAACATCGTCATGATCTGTCGAGAAAGATGTTTAAAAAAAGATCCAAGCGGACTGGGAGCAATGGCTTTGAATGCCAATTTCAGTAGATCAGACGAAGAGCTGATCCGCAATATGCGCAATTGATGGTAATGTGATGGTATGGGAGATGCTGATTAGAACCGCAAAATTCTTAGCGTAAATATTTAAACCAATGGTTCAATGAATACTGCAAATAGAAAACACTTTTTTAGGAGGATGTGTAGTCTCGTATGATCTCACTAGAATACCTGGTTAAGTGAATATACCCACTTTCCGTCCGTTTTTGAAATTCTGAAATTGATGTCGGATCCAATATGGCGATTAAACTTTTCCGAATTCAAGGAATTTTCATTGATTTCGAATTTACCATTAACATGTAGAAATATATGTATACTGACGCATCTACCATGTTCCACAAGGTGACTTAAAAAAGGTTTCACGTTCAATCTAGTTAAAGCAGAAACGCCTGCTTATTTATTGGAAGCTCTTATATCATCTTTGTGCAGGCTTTCTTTTCGATTTTTTAGTTATAGAAGTCAATCAGGAGATTCATATCTAATTTGGGAGACACTTGGTAAATCCTTAATTAATAAACAATTTAAGGGATTTTATCCCAAAATATTAATGGTACCGCATCGCACCAGATTAAAATCTATTGGATTTTTGCTATATGTTACAGAAACATTAAGGATTATAATTTGGATGAATTTAAAGCTGCTATTAATAATGTTTCGCACCATGCATCTTGTTTGGGAGCTAGTCGAAAAACGTCTTTATTTAGTTGTTAAGGCGAAAGGAATAAATATTGAGTGTAAATTATATTTATTGTTTATGATTCCTTCATTTTATACCACAAATAGGTTTATATTTTGTAAAAATATTTAATTGGGAATGGTATCATTATACATCGATTTTTTAAAAAGTCTGACTTTCACTTTTGCCGAATCTCCATAAAAAACCAAACCAAAACCACAAAACCATTTGGCTGATTTGCTGAAAAAATCAAGTCTGCACACATTATTAGCTATGTAGTTGTGAAGTCTCAGCTCTTGCATTTCTTCTGAAGATGCCCTGAATTGCATGCGGCAACACAAAATGGTTTAACTCACACAGAGGGAAAAGCTAGCGCATGATTACCAAAATGAGCGAGATAGTTGACGAAATTGCAACGCGAATAAAAGAGCTGCAGATATTTTTGGTTTGGTTAGTTGGTTTGGTTTTGTATGGAGATTCGGCATTTATTTCCCCTGTACCCTTCATGTAACGTACATTGCTAACCTTTTTTTTTTTTAATTTTTTTTTTGTATATGTTAGGCTTGCCATTGATTTGATTGATTTAATAAAACAATTTTTGTTTTTATTATAGCTAATTATGGAAAAACGTCGAAATACGCTAGATCGATTGCAACGTTTAGGATTTGGTAGGAGATCGTCTCCAAGTCCTACACAAGAAAGTAAATCCAGCAGTCGTAAATCATCAGAGAAATCGGAACGTCTCAAGGAATTAACAGAGCTGCTTAAAGGAAATCGATCGTCCCCAACACCACCGCCAGTTCCTCCACCTCGCAAACTTCGACAATCGAACAGTTTTGACAAAACCAGCGATTCTGAACAGGCGCCCTCATCAACCGCAGACTCCGACGATATCATTCCGATGGACGAGGAGGAGGATCACATTCCCGTGTCTGTGAATCGTAAACGCGATGAGATTTCCCACCGCAGGGATGGGTCCGTAAAGTCGCCCATCGTCAATACTCAAAAGTCCTCTCTATACCAATCTCTACGTCCGAACACGAGTGTCTCAAATTTGGAGTCACTATTTCGACGTTGCGACCGGGAAAAATCCAAATCACCTCCTGTGCCTTTGAAGGAGGAAGAAATATTAACGAAACTACCCAGGGCTGAGTCCAAGTCTATTATTGGTTCTTATACCCAAAAGACCATTCCATTTCGATCAGCTTCTTTTTCGCAGATTGACTACTCCTCTGGAAAATATATAAAATCAGCTCTTGGAGCTATTAGAGATCGTTTGAGAAGAGACAAGGAACCTTCAGTTGTCGATAGCGCTAACTTAACCCTTCCTCGAAAGAAGGAGGACAGACGAAGTAACAGCCCTCGACGACATCGTCGTTGTGGTAGCGCAGACAGAGATATTCAAATTATCCCACTAAAGAAAACTGAGCTGAGTATAAACTTAAAATTTGAGGCAGAAAACGAAAGGGTTTCCTTAGAGGAGTTAGTCAACCCGCCCGATGTTATTCTTGAAGAGGAGGCATCGACAGTGGATAGTGAAAGGTTAACAGAATCTCAAGAAAAACTATCGGACATATCTGCGAATGAATCTCTTCCCACAGAATCGTCCGAAGCAATTGTTCCTACAGTTATAGATCAAAAATCTAGAGATGCAAGTCCAGAGCCTGCTAATAAACCTATGCAGGAGCAATGTCAAGCGGAAGTAATTACTCTTACAGAAGAAGAAATTTCACTAGAAGCACCTCCAGAAAATTTCTTACAAACAGCAACTACTTGCCTCATTCCTGTTCCAGTCTATGAGTGCACAGCTCAGGACTGGAGTCCGGATAGCATCAGTGATAGATGGGTTGATGTTGCTCAAGACGAGATCGGAATATCTTCTGAAGTAGTTGATGTTATTCAAGAAGATACGATTTGCATATCTAAAACAGATGATGAAACCAATAGTCCTGAGGGGTCAGGTGATTGCATACTCCTGGTGATGGATCAAGTTCCCACCATCTCTGTAAGTCACGACAGTCCTCAGCCTTCTGAGGTAGCTCAAAATAACGAAGATGATAAAAACGATGAAATAGCTGCACAAAATCTTCCTATAGATAACAAAAATGAAGATTCTGAAAGAGAAAAAAGCTTAGAGTGTAATGACACAAAAAGCGAGGCAGATACTCGATTAGAATATACTGAGGTAAAAAAAAGATATAGTAACGATGATCTGAAAACCGGAGATCGATCACAGTCAGTAGATTCAAATTTAGGTCGGGGTGGTGAGGAAAAAAGACGGCTAGATAAATCCAGGCGACGGAAAGGGATGTACATTCAGTGGCCGAGCATTGACAAGCCAGATGTTGGGGAATGGAGCTCAAACATAGACTCACCTGGGGTGGCTGATGAGCTCAAAAACAAGGAAGTTGCTTTGGATTTAATGAAAGTTGTAGATCAGTGTGACGAATCCGGGCCTCTATTTCTTAGTTGCCGAACACCGGACGATAATCGCACTCCGGGATCACAATGCTCTTTTGATCCATTAACGCCAGACTCGGATTATAGTCGGCCTATTTGGCCTAAAATAAATCGCCGTATAAGTCTAACTTGCCAAAGTTCGGAGGAGAAGGATGATGCACCCTCACTTGGTTCACCTTGCCCAAAGTCTCAAAGAAGTTTGCTGTTTTTGAGGTCTGACTCAATTTCTGATAATGAAAGCGATAGAACGCCTCCGTCTAGAGAACAAACAAGTCCCTCTCCAGCACCCGGAGATCAGGATTTGAAGCGATATTCTAAAAGGCCTTTGCGGGGACCGTACGGGCAAATGCTGGAGGCAGAAATGAAAAAACCTACAAAGGTTAACTATGACGAAATATTAGAAGAATTAAGGGATTCCGAGAGGTAAAACAATTCTTTAAATATATATTTTACTAAAGTTTATAGAGCAAACAGTGTGGCCATTTATTAATAATTAAAATATCTATGAAAATCGATGATGTTGATGAAAATTGGTATACGTACACTATACAGTTCATGTGACAATACATTTTGAAATACTTAAGTTTAAGTTACTAATTTTCAGATTACGAATTTATTAATATTTAATAAGTTAGATTTGAAAAGGAAGTTTAAATTTTCAGAAAATAAATATTTTTTTTTTCATGAAAAGACAATTCCAAATATTGGAGTGTTACATTTGCGGTATTAGACTTAGGGTTAGGGTTAGAGCAAATGTCTATTATGCGACTTGATACCATGTTGGATCAAATTAGAAATTAGAAGTAGGAGAAAGACTTGTTGAATTTGTATTCATGTATAATATTAATTTTCGAACAATATGCGGTACTAAATTTTTTACATTTGATATATGTATGTGATTTTGATTATGATTTCTTTTTATTCTATTCAACATATTGTATATTTAGTTTGATGATTTTAAAACAGTTTGAACTGTGTATGACTTGAACGGAACATAAACTACAAGAGTTTTGAGTTAATAATTCAAAGTATGTAATTAAGTTTATATAATTCTTGCCTTTCTTTGCATATTTCCTAATAAAACCAATTAGAAAATATTTTACAAACATTTTTTCGGTAGCTTAGATTTTATAAGATTTATTTCACACGATTTGTTGCATTATTCTATAGGCATTTTTCTAAAAAAAAAATACATTTTCGTTTTAGGACCAGTTCATTATCAGTTCGCGTTCATGGAACCGGAAATCGCTCATTCGATGAGACGCAGTCAGCGCAGCACTGGAAGGCTTCCCGTGTGCGAAAATCGAACACAAGTCTGCCAATCCCCGCGCATACACGGGCGGCTTCAACACCTTCCCAACTGGAGAACACAACCACGGCGGCTTCGATCGGGGGCATAAATCCTCAAGACAAGCGCTATCAAAGCAGCATAGACACGTCTTGTCTGGACAGCCCCGTGAACTCGCGACTTAAGGAGCCAAAGAAGTTTTCCCTCGACAGTACCAGGGACCGATCGCCTAAAAGGGCCTCTTCGGACACCACCAGCCCGGACATCAAGCAGCACCCGAAAAGAAGTGTTTCCAACGTAAGTGAGAAGCACCAAAAACGGAGCTTGGACGAGATTCGACTGTCGCAGACTAGCCGAACTCCGTCCGAGCGCAGCATGCTTTCAGAATCCGGGAAAGGTGCCAACATCCTTCCGACGCCAGAACTTTTGGCTGAATTGCTGAAAGGTTCCAGCGAGCGGCTAATTTCAGAGCAGCGACAGCAAATGTTTTCGGTAAGTCTAGAAATAAGTAGTATTTTTCTATTCTTCCCAATTGCCATCAATTCTAGATTGTATATTCCATAATCAATACAATTTTATCTGAATTATTCTAAGAACACCAAGATTATAAAATTTCGGATGCATAACGAACAACATGTGGAAAATATCTACTTGTTCCTGAGCAATTAATTTTCCGTCAAATGACTCAGACCCACCGACCATCTAAAGAGCCTTCGAAGAATTAATTTTTTTTGTGGCTGTTGCATAAATAAATAAAACTGCGAATTTTGTGCGAGCACTAACCTCATTTTGTTGAATTGGGTAGGGAAAATTAAGATCTAGCGGAGCAAAATTTTTTTTCTGTTTATTATTTTAGGTGATCTAGAACTAGAATTATGCGAACGATACGCCGGCAGCTTTAATGAAAATAAAGGCAAAACTGCATGTTTTCAAATTAAACTCCGCCTGCGATTTTTCACTTCTGTTACGGTGAAATTATGTTGTTACTAATTAATATAATAAAAGGTTAAACCCTAAATAAGAAAATCTTGGTCTCTGATATGAAATTTGGCACCAACATTTAATAATTCAATTTGTTCGATCCAAATGACAATATGTTATAAAATTCGGAGGCTATTACTAAGAGGTTTGAAACAAAAACTGTAAAAAAGCATTCGAACCGGCTTAAAAAAATTAGAAGCTCTAAAATATATGAAATAACTTCCAAATTGGAATTCTTCGTTGTACTTCACAATTTCAGGTAAACAATTGGTCGCATTATGGAATTTATGTAAAGCAGACTGATCACTGGGCATATCATATTCTGATAACTGAAGCCTGTATTAGTCGCTGTTCATCAAAAAATATAAATATTAAGTACGCAACCTTTGACCCGCGAGTAACTCTCAATTGAGTCAAGTGCCTTGACCGGTTTTTATTTTAACGCAATATATTCTGGAATTATTGAGAGTGATTTTTGAATCATATAAATATCGACCGTGTAAAAATAGCTTTGCTATTATATACTTTCAGTAAGCCTCTAGAAACCATTTTATCATAGTTTTGTTTCAATAGATTCAAAAATAAGGAGTAGGAGAATTTGTTGACTCTATGAATATTTATAAAAATCAGCACACAATAAAGTTAATATTTGGGACCTTCTAGCTAAGTTTATTTGTAAAGTATTTTTGCTGATTTCTAAAAAAAACTGTGCTATTTAGAGATATATTATAGTTTTTATTTTTCTTGTAATATTTACATAAACCTCTGTCAACTCGAATTATTTCAGATGTTTCCCTTTGCAAACTTCGTTGATAAAGGCGTTTTATATGATATGTATTCCTTAACACGTTCGCGGACGGCTGCTGCATATGCATCAGTAAATTTGGGTTGTGTGGTGGGTCACCACTGCAAATGCAGTACATTAATTTTCTATAGATTTTATAATAAATACGGTAAACAAATTATAAATAAAATTATTTATTTAATCTGCGTTCATTGTGTATACAAGGATTCTACTACTTCCTTTTCTATTGTCAATATTGGTTGAACTGCATTACTTTTTGCGCCGAATTGTTTATAATTTCTATTATGATGCAATAAATACATATATGTATATGAATTCTTTTCTTTGTTTGATTTTCGTTTTAATCAATTTTGTGTTTACACCTAATATGTATATAATACTTTAATAATGTAAATCACAACAAAACTTTTAATGCAGTATTGACTGCAATTGCAGTATAGTAAGATCTCGTTATATGAAGCAGCACTGGTAATGCAATTATTATTTTTTTATATTTTTCGTGTTTACTTATAATATGTATCAAAACCTTCTTGTCCGATTTCATCTTTCAAATATTAAAGTTGCATTGACGGAGGATGCTCGTATGTGAATTTACACCGTCCGCGAACGTGTTAAGCATTTCTTATTATAAGTCGAAAACTATGTGGCACAAAAGGAAATGAAAACCTATTTAAGAATGCATAAATAAGGTCCTTTTATATGATACCCCACTTGACCAAGTAACCTCACTTTAAAATATTGACCCCCCATTTCGATCCTTTTTGCAATGAAAACAAAACTATTTTTTAAATTCTGCCATTTTCAATAAAGGTGATTATTTAAAACTATTACAAATTTCAAGGCGATAGCATTTGTAGTTACGAACGAACAAACGGACAAACGGACGGACGGACGACGGATGAAATTCCAAAAGATTTCTTTTTACCATTTTGGTATGGAATCTTAAAAATATTCCCTGTACGGATGCGTCCCCCCATTACAGTTTTTTATAGATTGTAGCTGCTTGATGGGCTTGATAAGCCGGTAGTAAATAAAAAATAAATAATTAGGGGCGACAGAAAACAATTTGAACGACATTTCGTCGCCTCGCGTCCGTGCAACAGGTATGCCAAGGAAGAGCTCCGCTTTTGGCATGCGCACCCTTCTGGCGGTTGACCATTTTAGCCTCGCCACTTTCGGAAAACATGAGCTTTCGATTCTCCTGCGAATTTCCCAGCCGGTTCAACATTGCCACAGTTTTCCGCATAATCGAACTGAGGAAATCGTACACAGCTCGGGGCGCCTCTTTGTTTTTCCGATTTTCCCTGAGAATCCAAACCCAAGCGCCACTGGGGAGCCCATGGCATTTGCTGGGGCGACGTAGAGGAATTTCCCAACATGCGCATAGAATTAAGGAAGTTTTCTTTTTGGTACTGCTGCCGCCTTGCTCTTTATGTCCAATTAAAAGGAGAAAATGTGAATTTTCCGCTGAGTGTTTGGTTGTCGTAACAAACACTTCGGAAGACGGAAAAGAACAGTGCAGAATTGTTTTTTGGGGGAGAAAAATTTTAAGAATTTCTCCACGGTTTTTCTTGTTTTTCGTTCCAAAAAAATTTCGATTCGTGTGTCTGCAAGTTTTCCTGTTTACATTCCACGGTATTTTGGCGTTATCATTTTTTTTCCGCTATAATTCCAAAAATTTTTCGTCGTAACCAATTTCGAAAACAGTGAAAGGTTAAACGTTTGTGACCTGCGAAATGTGGTATTACAATTGTTAGCTTATTTTTCGAAATTTGTAAAAGTGAATTGTATTAAAACAAAAGTGAAAATACACAAAGCAATTGCGTTTCACGTCGTTGCTCATGACTCTCCTTGAACACCACCACCCTGTTGCATTAATAGCATGCCGAAAAGCATTTTCAAAGTTTAATTTCTAGATGACTGAAAGGCAAACAGGCAAACGAAAAGCATTTTTCCGATAATCATAGCGAATTTTCCATTTGTTATTGACCTGTTAACGTCCACACAGACGAACGCGCTGCGTTACTTGCGCGCGTGTAAAAGTCGCGAGCATGTGTACCAAATTTGAACAGATCACTGGCAATCTGTGAGAATTTTCCAAAAATAAAGCATGTGGCGAATCCGAAATGTTTTTATATGCCCGCTGCTGCAAAGCGTGTGGCTTTAAATGAAATGTGTTTCAAAAACAGCCACAATGTTCACATGCAAATATACTTTTACATATTTAAGCTACAAGCACACACCGTTTTCAACGAGAGCTGGTAGTGTGGAGTCCAATTAAGATAAAGTCGAAAACACTTGTTTCTGGCTCTTGTTGATTAAATGTTGACACATTTTCTTGAATTAAGGAAGGTAAATCCTTCCATGACTTCTATCTATTCCTTAATTTTTCTCTCGTCTTACCACTCGGCAACAATGAGCAAAATCAAGCCAAATGCATATTATGCGTTGCAAAAGATCTCATATACCGCGGCCCGTGGGTCAAATTGGTGCTTAATCGCAATATTGGTGAGGCAGCCATTGTGCATGTAGGACGGCAACCTTTAATTTTTGTGTTTTCCCAGGATTTTAAAGAAGATAACTCATATCCAACCGATCAGTGTGGGCTGTAGCCTCTACCTCCTTCTTTATCCTGTGGGATGCAATTCGACACTTTTATGACGTACTTGTGGTACTATCTGCATAGTGCTGAATGGGGGGCATAATTAATTCAGACATTCGTTGAAAACATGCTTCCCAACAGGTTGCCATGTGGGCTGAAAAAAATAAAAGTTTTCTTCCTTTTTTCCAAGATAAATTGCGGCCACTATAGTCACTATTAGTCAGATGATTTTAAGTTCCATCAAAATGTGACCAATGACCTTTTACATTTATCACGCATCTCATACGAATGATGTCCTTGGAGAAATCTTTGGGATTTTCGAACCACAGCTGCGGCACGTGCGAAAGGGTCGTTTCTTTGTAGATTTTGGATTTCGATTACTTTTGTTCCCAAATCTCTGTTAGTAATTATATTGATTTTACATATATTCGATAATTCTTATTATAAACTAGCTGATAACCGCGACTTCGTGTGGGTGGTACACTAATGTCGACAATATTCTTTATTTACACAGAGAGAAAAGCAGATATTAATAATTAAAATCAATAATAGTTAGAAATCCCTTTTAAATTGTTGGAATAAAACTTGTCAATGGTCGTTGTAGTTAGACTTTGAGTTTACAATTCAAAGTGGACTTTTTCTTTAAACAAAATCTTCCTAAACAGTTGTTATTACTGTTCAAAATTACAATGACAATGCTAAACAATGTAAATTGTTCCCATAATTAATTATTTTGTGAAAGTGTTAAACTTAAAGTGTGTGAAATATTTAAATCGTAATTACTCTTATTTAAAACTGATTTGGAAAATCACATCCAAATGCCAGTTAGCACTAACATGAGTAGCAACAGAGAAAATCTACGATTAAGTCTTCTTGATCTGCAGCATTCACCCGTTGCTCAAGCCGTAAGCAACCATGTGCCAAATTTAAATAGCCAATCTTTAAGATCTCTTAATCAATCGAAAAATAAATCTGAGCGATTCCGAAAAATGCCATCTAGCACCTGTTCGGATTCGGAGGATGATATTGATCGAAGGATGAATTTGGATCTTAATAATAAATGGAGTTTCAATTATGATGGTGTAAGTATTCTGTTTTTATGCTGCAAAATTGTTATTATGTTGTTTCGCCAAATTCTTGATTAATAGTAAATTATGATACCGAATCTCCGGCATGTTTCAACATACATTAATAAATTCTATAAAGTGTCCTGATCATCGCTTGTTGCCGTGTTTACCGAAACACTCCTCCCCTTAAATCGCCTACTCACCACTTCTTTTCTTAAGTTTAAGTTTTTTTGAAATGCACTTGTACCTAGGTCACGAGAAGGACGTTGCAAGATTGTAAAATGCTGCATTGTTAAAAAATGCATCCTCAGACACTTCTAATACTTCTAATGATAGCCGGTTTCAAATTAAAGTTGGTGACAATTACACTTAAGGACAAAAAAATAAATATAATGTTGTGCAAAACAATATATGTAGCAACCATTCCAAAAATTTAATGCTGTTTTTTCCTTATTTTATTTAGTGGAGAAAAAGGTATATACATATTCTATTTTTCTCCTTTCATGAAAAATTAGAAATAGTTGACTTCGCAACAAATTCACAACGCAATTTAATTAAAATAATTTGGTCCCACACCTTTCGGCGAAAAACAGTTCCAGAAAAAAAAGGTATTTCGATAACGTTGTAAATTCAGATAGGTTGAAATATATTTATTTTTTTGTCCACTCAATTTTGTTTAAATTTTTGTATTAACGCAGGAATGTTTTGTATCTGAATAACGTCAGTGCGTAGGACCGTTCAGTAGTTATCATGGTGTGACTGGTGAAATTAGTTGATTATAGTTTTTGTAAGAAAACTCACTTTCGTCTTACTTGTATTAAGATAAAGTAAATTGCAAACAAATTTCTTTCTGATTTGCTTGGTCCTCAAGAATAAATTACTAAAATAATTTTATGTTTTTGAATATACATACATACATATGTACATATAAGTATATAAGAAAATCTGCCTGAATATTTTCATATTTTGTTTTATAGTAGGAAAATGAACTCCAGTAGAACTGATACTTAACCGGTTTTTAATTCTTTTAGGAAACGTTTTGTTATTAACACTAGACCGTAACTTTGACGGGTTGGGTTTCATATTTCATGCTGAAATTTGCAATTGCAATATTAAATGCTAATTTTTAATTAAGTATGCTATTTTTAATTGATATAATAATACGAGGATATGTATTGGTGTAGTTTTTACATCTCAAGCCTCTTATTCTTATTAGAAGTATATTGTACATTACTATTTTTAATATTCCCATCAATTATACAATAAATATCCGTAAATCTAGTATTAATTACCTGCGCTTTTTCAAAGTCGGAAGACTTTCCTATACTAAATTTTTCGCAAATACCTACATTCGTTTTTTTTTCTGTCTTTACAAAATAAATAAATATACAAATGAGCCGATACAATAAGCTCGTCGACCGCTTTAAGCGATAAAAACTGGAACACTGCTTATGGGCCGGGTGTATCTATTTTGGCCGACTTCCTATCTGGTCGTAAATTTCAGCTGCTGTTGAGCATGTCGTCATTTAAATCCGGAGCGAGTGCACGGTCGGTCAAAAACTACTAAAATATTAGCACCATTTGTCCCATAAATAAGTTACTTTCGCCAAGCAGCAGCAAAGCAAAGAGCCCCGGGGAACTGAATTTCCTTCAACCGCAGCACGCGGTAAAACCGCAAACGCATAATGCATGCATTCGTCGTAATTTTCCATGCCGCGATGAGTCCTCCTCCTCTATCGTCTAGATTCTAGAGTCTAGAGTTCGTTCTTTTCGTTTTGGGGGTTTTCGCAACAAATATAATTGCAGTTGCGTGAAGCGACTTATCTACCAATGGGACACGCTGTTTAGCCGCCTCTGGCTGACCCAATTTTGTTGATTGCACTTAATAGCGGGAGGGCCCCCTTTGCTCTCGCCATGGCAGCGACGGCGGCGGCCTTGTACTATATTCCCTCCAGCGGCCATTCGTCACCTTTACGAGATTTCTTCTTTTATGTTTATTATTACAATTAAACTGATTGGCGGTTATTTTTGTGAACTACCAGAAGCGCTATCATCATCATTACCTTTGGGAATGATGCAAAAATCTTTGTATGGCTCAGATTTTCAATTGAGGAGCAAATCAGTTTAATTCAGTAAATTTGATTATATTGTATGCTTTGTTATGCTTTTATACTTTACACCTAAAATGTCGATTTTAGGAAACGGTAATACGGCGACTTTCCAACATAAAAATTTGTTTCATAACATCAGAAATATTTCGGCGGCAGCTAGAAGGAAAAATTAGATTTCAATGTTGTCATTTAAAGGTTAAAAAGACTATTCGCGGAGAAGGGGATGGGATGGATCGAACTTTATTTATGCTTTAATGAGGTCAATATCTCAGTTGAGATTTGAAATGCAAACAATTGATTCAATGAGTTCAGTAGAATTGCAGTTTCCAATATAAGCGATCATAGTGAGGAAGGGGCTCTAGGATAACTCTAATTTTTTCTTAATTGAAATCAATGAAATTTATCATATGAATTCATTGATCAAATGTAACTTTGATTTTCTTTATAGGTATATTTGATTTTGTTGGTACGAGAGCCCCACATTTTCTAATTTTTTAAAAATTAAAAATCATTAAAAATAAACGATTTTCTTCTGGTTGTTGTTGAAAAGCTTTTGCCCTTAATTACTGCGACCATGCGGAGAAATTATTGTAAGTAGTGTAGTCTCATCTCAAAGGGAATAATAATGATTAACTGTTGAGTAACAAACACTCAAATTTGAAAAATCAACTTTTATATCAATTAATTTTTGATAATATAATATATTGATTTTAATTTAATTTTATACTAATTTATTTACTTTTATATTGAATTTTCAGGATACTAGGACACATATCGTGCAGGAAATTTTTCGAAACGAACAGTCATACGTGGACTCTCTTCATACAGTAGTGGTGGTAGGCTGACACACACAGCTTTGTTAGCAAATTATAAAAGAATATTCTTTTGTAGAAATATCTCAATGTTCTAAAAACACCAGACTATGCCGGAATGATAGACTCAAAGACTGTAGACGATATATTCTTCATGGTTCCCGAAATCCTTAATATACACGAGAAGTTTTTAAGCGAAATGAAAGCTCGTCTAGATTCCTGGGAGCCACAACAGAAAGTTGGGGATGCATTTATAGAAACCGTAATAAAACTTTGTATTTAAGTGGCATAAAGATTTATTAAGCGCATATTACATAATTTCAGTTCTCAAAAACAGAAGTACTGGAAACATACACGTCGTTTGTTAACAATTGCAATAGGGCAAAGGATGCTATTCGGATGACTTGCCAATCGCGGCCATCATTTGCTAGGTTCCTAGAAGCTATGTCGAGAGAGCACAAAGGGAAACTGACTTTGGATAATCTCCTAATAAAGCCTGTTCAAAAATTCCCGAAGTAAATGCCTTTATTCATTCTAGTCATACACTTTATTTTTACATATGAAAATATGTGATAATTTCAGCTATGAAATGTTATTCACAAGACTGATAAAGCACACAGATATGGATCATCCCGACCAGAAGCATCTTCAGGAAGTCCTTAAATTAGTTCACGACATTCTAGTTCACATAAACTGTAAGGAAAAGGAAGTGCTAGAAAATGGACAGCGTGAGGCCACTTTACGTGAATTGGAAGGAGTTATCGAAGGAGCTACAGAACTTGTTGTCCCGGACAGACAGTTTTTAATTTTCGATCTGGTCTCAATGCCCTCTGGACAGGGAGCAAGAAAGGAACGTGGATTTTTTCTCTTTAGTGATCTACTTGTTATAACCAGTATTAAGAGGCGGAGCGGTACAATAAGAAAACCAAATACGTAAGTGTCTTTAAAGTCTGTCTCCCAAGTCCTTATAATTCCGTTATTACAGCACAATTTGTCCTGGAAGTGTTGCTTCAACGCTTGACACAAATAAGTACAAATTCTTAACAAAAGTTTCACTGGACAGCTTAGAAATAGTTAAAAGTAAGTAAAGTCTTTGTTGTTTAGCAAACTTTTTATGTGAAAAAAAACGTAATTCTAATAAAGGCGAAAATAGTTTAAAGCGTACTGAAATTGAACCAAGTCGCTCGTTAAAGGTTAATTAGAACTTTCACGTTAACTAAGAAATCACTTTTCTTACCTTAAATGTTGATTTTGTGTTGAATTTTATTTAAAAGACTGCATCATTTCAAATATAAAATTATAATATGATGTTAAAATTAGAATACCTTTTTAAAAGTTTTAATTTAATATTTTAGCCAAAGACGAGAATCTCCGTAGGATAATGAATGAAATCGAACAATTAGCTGATGACTGCAACAAATTGCAGCAAATTGCTGAAATAACCGCCACACTAAAATATCCTCATCAAATTCTGGAGGACACAATACGAGACCTCCACAGGGAGGTACAACGTCAATTATCTGAGCGTCAATCGAATGATGCGCAATTAAATTTGCTCGAATTGACTGTTAATTCGCCGTAAGATAATTTATCTTATTACACAAATATTTTTCTATTGTAATTTGAACATTTCTTGTGTAGAAGTGGAACTCAAAAACTATCGATAGTCTTTAGTAAGCCTGAGAAACGTTCACAGTGGGAAGAAGCATTTAATGAGGCTAAACAAAAATTAGGTAATGCTTGAAAGTAATAAAAAAACTAGTAATTTGAGTTACCATTTATTTAGCTGCATCCTTGGAGCGCCATCCTATACCAGAGTTTTTAACATCAATTCCAATTCGCAAAACCAGGGCGGGATTACAGTTCACGTGCGCAGCACCTACGCTAAGTAATCAAAAGGATGTTTGGGTTTGTAACAGCGATGGGTATGTTGGGCAAGTTTGCGTGCTCAGCCTAACGCCAGAGCCCACTGTTACAAGCTGCAATGGAGTTTGCAACGCCCGCATTTTATGTGTAGCTTCAGTTCCTGCATATAGTGAATCGTAAGCATTCATGTTTATTATATAGATTAGCCAAAATATTAGCGTAAAAAAAAAAGAAGAAACAATTTTATCAATTTAGAATTTTCAGTTCTATAAAAAATAGCTGAGCTAGTTAAAGTTAAAAGCGTTTTTATTTTAATCATATTTGCAATTTAAAGGAAAAGCCAAAGAACGAGTTCTTCAAATGAAGAAACACCTCGAAGTTCGAGAAACAGTAATTCTTCGTCACACTGCCATATAGCGCCACCTACTTCCATTGAAAAGAAAAAAGCATCGCCAAAGGCTGACAGAGAAAGTGATATTCAGCTTGATTCAAATAGTTCCAGTGAAGAATCCGAAATTGATGGAGGTACAAATATCGAGAGAATGCCTAGTCCAGCTCCTTCATTAATAGGACATCATCAGCATCAGGTAAAAATGTTATATTATTATTTCTTTATTTTACAGTGATAAGGATTTTATATTAAAAGATTATTCTTGTGTCTGTGAACCTACTTTTTGTATCTAGTAGAGTCGATTTCATAAATTGTTATATATTAGAGATAACCGGGTTGATTTCGTAAGGAAGATTTTTTTGAGGAAGAGAAGATCTCAATTGTTTTGCGAAGTAGTATGGCCGCAATCGTTTCTTTTTAAATGTTGAAAAAATCTTTCTTGTCTTTAATTTAAATTATAGTTACCATAACCCATTTGTTTTGAACTCTTCGTATGTATGATTGTATGAAGGACTTGTCCAAACGGTTTTAGAATATTTTTCATTTTGGTATGGTTTTTTCATTATTCCATCAATATGTAGGTATATGTAGGATTAAATTAATACAAAAGCGATTTTTTCGGCCTGATTTAAGAGATTTACCATGGTAAAGTTGGCTTGAATTGTCGTCTTATTATGATAGACTTAAATTAGTAAGTATCCGGCCTGTAAAAAATTGTACAATATCTCCAGAAACATATTATTGCACCTTTATGTATTAGTCAGTATTTTATAATTAAATAATTTAGTAAATGCAAGGCGGTGCTAGTGGCTAAATAAAAAAAATATTAATCTCCTTCAGGACTCAAACTCTGATGAAACAGATAGCCATCAGTCTACCATGTGGCTTGGCACAGAAGACGGATGCATTCACGTGTATAATTGTACTGACAATATTCGTATTAAGAAAAATAAAATAAAAATTCAGCACGTCAGTGCTGTCTATTCCATTTTGTAAGTATTTATCCAAAATTCTTTAAAAAAATGTGTTGTAAAAAAATGTGTCTGGTTGCAGGTACCTTGACAATAGGGTTTTCGTTGCTTTAGCGAATGGTGATATTTGCGTGTATCTTAGAGATAACGCCGGTTGGAATACCACTTCCCCTCTTTGTATATCTATAGGAACTGTATCTAGTCCTGTGAACAAACTTCTCAATGTTCACGGTAAATTGTGGTGCTCCATACAGGGTATAATTAAAGTCTTAGACACTCAAACTTTACAGGTAATTTTGAATTACCCTTTCTATTTAAATTTAAATTTGAATTAATATATTTGTTTCCACTTTAAATGTATTCCCAGGTGGAAAATCAGATTCAAATATCATCCGATTCAAAACCAATCACAAATATGGCTGTTTCCAGCAATTACGTGTGGATATCGATACAAAACTCAGCTCATATCAAATGTTTCCATTCCAATAGGTATAAAATTTGTTTTCCGTTATCTGAACTATATTAATGTTTTCTCTAAATTCACTTTTTAGTCATGATTTAATCTTAGAAGTGAATTTAGCCCCATCGGTAAATAAAATGCTCTCAAACTGTGACGATATCATCAGGCAGCATAAAGCAGCATGTCTTCGCGTGACTTCTCTTTTAGCATGCAGGGATCTTATATGGATTGGAACAAGTGCAGGGGTTCTTCTAACGATTCCCGCTCAAGGCTACACTAAAGGACAGATAAGCAACATGCCTGTAGTAACGGGCATTCCACATGGACACACCGGTCATGTTCGGTTCCTCACCTGCGTTGACACAGGACTCTGCAATAGTTCGATTAGCATTGACGATTGCAGCTCTGACACGAAAGGCAACAGGTAAATTCGACCACCTAATGGTCCTTCCAAATTAAACTAAGCTATTTCCTAACTAGGAATTCAATACACAACAAAATAAAATCGGAAACCGGAGATGTCCTAATCATATCAGGCGGAGATGGCTACGAGGACTTCAGAAGTTCCGGTGCCAATACCATGAGTGAGGTTGCCGGCCGGGAAGACAGTACAAACCACCTTCTGCTCTGGCAAATGTAAGATTTCTCAAAACTCCCAAAATCTGTGCGTTGTAATATCGTCGTAAGGTTTCATTTTATAAAGTTAATAGTGTACAACAGTTCGACATAAAAACTTTGAAACTAGAGAAGATTTAATGAATGGACAGGACTGGATCCTTACTAAATTATTTATTTTGTTTATTGTGTTTTTTGTGCATTTGGTTAATAACAGACGGCAGCTGTTGAATTTTTATTTTGTATCATATGGACATTTTCTTTTTGGAAGAAACTGTTTAGATCGTAAGAATTCGTATAAAGATATATTTAATGCAGTTGAATAATTGTAAAGCGAACGCAAATATTTAAAAGGAAATTTATTAAGAAATGGCCTAAGATGTTATTTAATTAAAGAAATATTTTTTCGTTTGTTTTTATTTATGATAGTCTTTCAATTTTTAAAACACCTAATTATCCTAATTCCATATTACCTTTAAATATAAATACTAACAACCTAACGAGATAAATAATTGATTTCGAACGATGGAAAAATCCCTACCACGCCGTTCATAAATGATCAACTAGGTGCTGGTTAATTGGTTTAAATAATAATAATAACCCACCACATATTTAGAATACAATTAGCAAATGTAAAATGTTGAACTATATCTGGTGTCTTGCCTCGATAAATGCTGGACATTTGCGCAAAACATGGAAGGTCGTCTAAGGGGCTAATAACCTGTGGCTGTGAACACTTCCACAACTCCCGCAATTCATCAGCCAATTCATTGATTTCCTGGAAACCAGAGTAAATTTTTATTCTGACGACACTATCCAATCGAGAATTCTGATTAAAAAAAACCATAATACATATATTTTATTTAATTCACACACAAATCGTTCTGCTTAACCCAATTTTTGTAATTAAGCAGCATTTCATTTTTACACACAACAATCGCAGTTTTATTAATACTTTAAATAAAAATAAATAGTTTAAAATAAAATTTGTCCACTACTTCTACTTTCCATAACCGTAGTATCCAGGATAACCTCCAGAATAGCCACCATAGCCGTAACCATATCCTCCGGGATAGCTCCCATAGCTTGCTCCATAACCCGCATATTGTGGGTAAACCCCTCCGTAGTGGCCGCCATACCCAGGTGGATACCCACTGTACCCAGAATAAGCAGGGTACCCATATCCGTGATCAAGGTACCCTCCGTAACCGCCATAGCCGCCATATCCACCATAACCGCCGTAACCTCCATAACCGGCGGCAGGTATTAATCCATATTTCCCTACTTCTGGTTCTGCGTGACCAAGAGCCAGCAAAGTTGAAATACCAAATATAATTCTCTGAAGGAAGGAAAGTTTAAAAATAGTCAGTTACTAGCAAAAGGAATCTTACCATAAATTCCATTTTGCTCTGTGTACTTTTCTGCCTTGCAATTGTCGACCAACTAACCGAAATTCTAAAACTCACAACCTATTTTATACAACTGAAAAGATTTTTTTCGAAAAAAAAACTAATCAAGTGATCTTACTCAGGTGCCTTACGTCTTAAAGAAGGAAACCGTACAAAATTTGATGTGTTTTGGTCTAGCAAGCAGGTCAGCTCCGGCACATGCGTAAGCCAGCAAAATCGCGTGGGTCTTCGAGTCACGCTAATTTTTGTTGTCTGTGTCGCTTCACGTTTCGATGTTATTCAGGTACACCGGAAAAAAAATGACTCAATGCATACCTTGAGTTAGGTCAAGGTAAAAATGAAATCGTCATTTTACAGTCTCGGCGATAATAATTTTAATAAGCCTAGGTCAATTCGATCGAGGTGATCGACTCCATTTCGGGTGGTGCTTAAATAACCGAAAATCCTCCTCACCAACTTTTGACTGTTTTTGTAGATTTAATTACGCGAACGTGTCGGAGAAGTTGGCTTTTTTTACGGTAGAAGATGCAGAAAGACGGCGAGGGTACCGTTGGTACTTTCGAGGTGCTAACATAACACAACAGTCCTTGGGGCTCTTTTTCCTCATTTGATCGTTTCGACTGAGAAAGAACGAATTTCTTAGATGGGACATTTTTTCAATTTTCGAAGTAGAGCACCGGAATAAGCCGTTACACCTGCTTGAATCGAAACTAGCCTATCTAGTCTAGTCTAGACATATCACAGGAAACTGCAGCGACAATTGGATGCTTTATTGGGCGTTAATTGAGGTGAAATTGGCTGACAATTGAGTTTTGCAGTTGTCCTTATTATTTCCACAAAATTCTCAGAATAACGAAGGTGCAATTGCTTCGACGGGATTTACACAACATTTAATTCTTGCGTGTGTTGTAACCAATTGACACAATTCGTTCGAATGTAATTTAAAGTGGCGTATGGGGAATTATAAGCTTTTTAAAAGAGACAGACAAGATAATGAAACAAGATTTTTGAGGGATTAAAGTCTGTTGAAATTGGATCTAAAGACATTACGAAATAGCTTGTCAATGTGGCATTACTTGTTTTTTTTTCACGGGTTATTATCTTATTTCTCAATCATTTTAATATTTAAATTCTTGTACTTGTATCTATGTACATAAATTTTAAACAATTTATGTTTTCAGTAGTAATATTTGGTTTATATAGTTTGGTTTAGAATTTCGGGACTTATAATTTATTTAGAAACATATCATCAAAATATGAAACTTCATAAATTCGGCAACAATTATTTAAAATGAATTTGATAAAAATTAGCACAAATTGAATTTTGGAGCATTTATATTGAGGCTACTTTTTCTGTATCTTTGTTTGTGATTTTAATATACTTGAACTCTAAAAAAATACACAATAATGGATGAAAATCTCAAGAAAGAATCAGAAAAATAATTATTGTATAAATTTGTACCTTATCTTACTTACTTTACATACATCACAATGTTAAAATAATTGACATTATTTGAGTTTGAGGTTTGCTCATGTGCTTTGATGAAAACTTTTAGGAACGGTTATTTGCGGGGAAAAAATTGATGAATATGGAAAACAATTTCCTCGTTTTCTCATATTTATATTCGAAGTTATTTCACTTAAAAATTTTTTAAAATAAACTATTTTTGTCGCAATTTTCTCCACGTGATATATTCCCCCAATATTTTTGGCTAAAAATTGTTCGGATCCCAAACAACGGACACACAACCATAGTATTTGCAGAAGCATTTATAGTTACACAAAAAAATCTTTATTTTCTTACATATATTATGTTATGTTACATACATATGTTATAATCTCGAATATGTTGGTCCATCAACCCCGCAATTTTGATCCCAAAGTCAATCGATTCTAATAAAGGGTTCAGGTTTCCCTTAAACAAATAAATATCACTGGACTTTTTAAAGGTTCGTATTATATTTTCCCAATTTAAGTAAAAGTAATGAAATGCAATCAAACTACAATATTTGAATGTAAACAATAGCAATGTTTATCTTGATAGAAATTATGGTGAAAAAATCAATATCGCGGGTGGTTAAGCAACAGAGAGGTCTCTAAAAATATCTCATACCTCTGCAGTTTCTTGAGATTCTTCCAATGATCCAAAATTCCCGCCCGCGAGATGCTTATCGGATTTGTGCCTAAACAAGCCCAGGGGCAGCAGCTTGTCTCAAGAAGTATGCAGCAAAAAATCATGATACGCTAAATTCACATATAAAAGAAATGCCGGTCGGTAAGAAATGATTAGTTCAATCAAGTTGGGTCCGTAGGTTAAAGCGTGTTAATTTTGCCGAAATGATACTCTTACTGGTTGAAATATAGTGAGAGTTTTTGTTTAAATTAATTCTTGAATGATGTTTTTTGTAGATCTCTGTGGGTGCCCTGTTAATTTGTGACACCGGACAGTGTGCTGAAAAAATTGAAGGAAGAACATTTGGATTATTAGCAGCTGCTAGTAAAAACGGTTATGGATTCAACAATGGATATGGGCAATATGGATTTAATAATTTTGGAAATGGCTATCCGCCGTATGGACCTGGACATTACCCCCCTGCACCCTATCCCCCGGTAGGATACCCTGGATATCCTGGACAACATGGTTTTCCCGGAAATCACCATCCAGGATACCCTGGATATCCTGGACAACATGGTTTTCCCGGAAATCACCACCCAGGTTACCCTGGATATCCTGGATACCCTGGAGGTTATCACGGATATCCTGGATATCCCGGATATCCTGGCGGACACCCAGGTTATCCGGGAGGTGGTCAGCCTGGAGGAGTTGGGTATCCCCCCTATGGACCAGGCGGATTTGGATATCCACCGCCGCCCCCGTATGGATTTCAGGGGCCTTATTTTGGTGGTGGTGTTCCTTTCGGTAGAAGTGCGAACAATGTAAAAAAATAAACTTAATAGTAAAATGCGCTTTTCTTAATTTATTTTGATCTATTATTATCGGAAGTTTAATAATTTTATTTCGAGTACCGTAGATGCGGGTTACTTTGGCTACTTTTTTCTTATATCTTAAGAAATCGCTCTGATATATGTATAGATTGTGTTAGACTACTAGGTGTTATAATGTTTTCATTTGATAGATGAGAATAGTAGCTAATCAGTAATAATATTTTTTATAGTAAAAAGTTTGTAAAAATATATTTTTTATTATTTTTAAATTTGAGCCAAAGTTGTCCTTCGAGGAGGGTTACTTTGGCTTGCAGATGGTTTGAGCACAAAACCTATATACTTAAGCAAATATTGAGCCAATTTAAGTCCTTAGAAATAATAGAAAATAAACAAATGAAGCATCCGACGTACAAAAACGTTTAATTTTCAAAAAAAAACATAAACAAAAATTAACTTCTCTACAGCCCTCTGTTACACAAGAAATTTTGCAGACCTAAAATACGTAAATATTCACACAAGGTAAGTTTGAAGCGTAAATGACAGTTTTAATTTTGAAAAAATTCGTGCAATCAATTAAAAATCATTATACCAATTTGATTGAGCTGTGTTATAAATAAAGAAAGGGTTTTGTCGGAGCATTAAGTAATTTTTAACTTCTTAAGCAAAAACTTGAATGCACCCCTGCTCATGCCTTAGCCGCACATTTTTACTAACCGTGGTAAAATGTGCCTAATTATAGGCTATATTATGAAGAGCACATTAAAGAATAAATGTTTTTATAAACCTTTCTGAGTATTCAAAAAATATTTTTTTTATTAAAAAAATCATAACTCAAATACATCTTCTAAAGGTAAAGTACTATCTTAAAAAAATCTGCAACTCAAAGATGTTGAAGATTTTTTGCTTCCCCATCGCAATAAATTTAAAAATTTTAACTTCTATCTGTGGAATTGTTTAAAATTGCGTCATCAATTGTATTTCTTTTGTTGTTATGTGGTTTTAATATTAAAAGATCAAAGTAAATAGTTTCCTCATTAATTTTATTTTAATAAAAAAATAAGTACATACAAATGTTAGAATCAAAAATGCTCAATAATTGCATTGTGCCAATCTAATTAGCTCTTCTTTATTTCTTGTTTGCACATCTGTAATTGCTGTGTTTCATATACAATTTTTACCTATAAATTAGCTGCGAACCTATGTAAGCATCATACAGTATTTAAGTTGATGCAGGTGAGGATTACGCCTTTGTTTGCTTAGAATAACAATGTCTGTTTCAAAAAAGGTAATTTCTAAAAATTATATTTCTTAAACAATACAAATAGTTAATAAAAAAATATTTTATTTTCTTCCATTCGTTTAAGGTTCTAATTTTATCATTGATTACACTTCTGTCGAACAATAGCTGTGCCCAATCATCGCAATTTTTCGACATGACTGCAAACTACAGAAATGCTCCTCCATTTAATTCGCAACCATCACACTATCGATATGTTCCAGCTCAGAATTTTATGGCAGTTATTCCGCTTGAATATTATGAACCAGAAGTTTCAGCTTCACCCTCAGCAGGTTCAATCAACAACAACATCATCAACGCACTCCCTGAAATTCCAATTAGGCCGCGATTAAACGCAATACCTGCATATAACTTTCGATCACCAAACTTTATTCGAGAAATTCCGGCACAATATTTACCCAGGGAGCATCCTCAGATCTTTAACAGACAACCTGCAAGGTATGGATATTATACAATGGATAATTTGAATGGGTCTGGCAACAAATAAATTATTAATTATATACTTAAACTCAATAAAATAGTGAAATGAGAAGGCAGTATTTCATTTCAACAATTTTTGTTAAATCAACAGTGTACTTATTGATTAGTTAGCAGTGCCTGTTTTTAGGCGAATATCTGAATCAGTTGTTGCCGAAATGTGGTTGAAAGTGATCACCATCGAGGTCCCAACTAAGTATGTAAATGTATTAAATAACTTACGATAAGCTTAGCTTTTGATCTCAGATTGATTTAATCGCTTGATTTTGTTTTTTTATATATTGTTTATTTTTACTTTAAAAAACTAGATTACTAGTATATGTAATCTTCCACAGGTTGTGGCTATCTACTTGCCTACTTCTACAATACCGACGCTTTCTGTGGGTTTAATATAATATAGACAGTAACGTTTTTGTACTGATTTAAGAAATTGATATACAAGGAGAAATGAAGATAGATAATAAATAATTCTAAAAAAATCTAGCAAACATTTCTGTTTGCTAGTTTGTATAGAACAAAGGGTTTCAATTTGTAAAAATAAAAATTAAAATCCATTATTGAGGTTTGTAAAATCTTACAATAGGGGAAATTTCCCACCAGAAAAGGAAAAAAGCCTTAAAAATTATACTTTAAAGTCGTTTATATAGAGTTTTAGGTGTTCAACTAGTTACGGCATAAAGTAACAAAATACCAAAGTTTACAAAACTTAAGGGGACTTAGCACCTTCAAATTAAAAAATTTTTGTTTTTTTTCAAAGGTTAATTTTTAATTGAATAAAAAGACATATCTTAATGAAATTATGTACATATACCCTCTTTGAGTTTCTACATGAAAACATTTTTTAAAATTTTTTTGTGGCCCACTGTCGTCTGCTAAAATTTTTAAAAAAAAAATTTAATGCCGATTTTTTCATCCGTAGTTCATTCTGAGCAGTAACTTGTGTAGATTAACGTGTTAACATTTCAGAACGATTGAATAAATACGTTCTTTAAAATCATGCACGCCAACTTTAAACACGTTGTTTCGAGAAAATCGCATTTAAAGCTAAAATTAAATATTTTTTTTAATAAACCCTACCGAAATGTGATCTGCGATGCCTGGATCATACAATATACCTTCCTTTTTTTGTTTTTAAAGGTTCATTCTAACATATTCTAGCAAAAAACAAAAATCGATTTTTTGAAAATTTGAAGGTGCTAAGTCCCTTTAACTTTTAAAGTTTAATTCAAATGTTCTAATTTTCCTGAACTTTTACTGTTTTACTTAATTAATTGGTACTAATTGATGATAATTTAGTAAAATATTAAGAAAACGAGAAAAAGAGTAATATTTTCGTTAATTTTATTTTTTATTTTTCAGCTATTTATCTCGTCTGTTTTAAAATATAATCCGTTCACATTACGTAAATTTAAATTGCTTAATTTAATTCCTAAATGACTTATTGTCTCTTCTCTAATTAGCCTTAAATCTGGAATTAGCAAGTGAATTTCTGCTAGTTGAATAGGTCAACAGACACAATTCTCATGATTGACACACTAAAAGTAAATATGCATAAACTTGCAAAGTCTCGCTCTAATTAAGTGTGGGCGTTTCAGGCCAAAGCCTATTTTGTAAATGTCCAAGAAAAAAGATGCAAATCTTCCCAAAAGTGGTGTATACCTTAGTAGTTTTTGGGAAATATTACGCAATAAAACTGCCTTTTTAGTCGCAAAACTCACTTTCTTTTGCCGCCCAACCAAAGCTAATGGAAAATACGATGGAGACTCCAAATAATGTAATAAGTCTCATGGAAGCATTATGACCATCTAGTCAGAAATTAAACCGCGATCAGACGTTATAGTTGTGCTCAAGTGGATAAGAAATAATAATCAATTCCTGTGATTTAATTATTTTTAAAAAAGAAGTGTTTGGATGTCGTGTTGTTATTTTGAAAAGTTACGAAACGTTCAGGATGAAAGGACTTTTGGTTGTCTGTTTAAACATTTGGGTGTTTCATCAAATAGTAGTTAATGGATTTCCTCAAAGAAATGATTATCCAAATTCTTACTATAGCCGCCTTTTATCTAACGACTATGAAAGCAGAAGCAGAAGCTCAGACGATTTAAATGCTAAATTTGTTGGGGCTGGCAACCAAGAAGATGGAAGGACCTTTCATAAAATCCATCGTAGAAAATTTCATAGATTTCAGAATTTTCGACCTCACCACCATTCGAATGATCCCTGCCGTAGGCGGAGTTCACGGGAGCAGGAAGGAAGATTCTTCTGGGACCTGAATGTTTATAATGTCTTCCCAAATCACAACCAACATAGCAACGACCAACCTTCCAACGACTGTGGAGGAGGCGGTGGTGGAGGAATTTTTTACGATGACTTCAGACCCCCAAACAGGCCCTTATTCAGTATTCCGATTTCTCGGCCTATACCCACAAGAAAACCTGTGGCTTCGTCTTCGTCTGCCTCAACCTCTTCCAGTAACACTCAAAACGATAACTCTGGAGACGAATTGGACCCTGTAAATGATGACAGACCAGTCAATGAAAATATTCCGGATGATACCCCAGCACCAATGGTAATTAAATATTTTTTATTACATAAATTGTATGATTTACATCGATTTTAATTTTTCAGCAATTGTATCTAACGCCCGGTCAAGCAGTTGGTGGAATTGCGAGCACTGTAAACGCCGTCATTCAAACCCTTACAGGCAACAATCGACCTGGAAGACGAGGCGGATCATCGGTACAAGAAATAGCCTATTTTTATCACAGTAATATTGCAAATAATGAAACTGGTTTTTAGGTTCAAGCAGATCCGTCAACCCTTAATCCAGGGCAACTCGTAGGTGGATTAGCCAACACAGTCAACTCCGTGATTCAGACTCTCTCTGGGAATGGCGAGCAAGGGGGTTTCCTAAACGCACTCTATTCTGGATTTAACTTTTTCTAATATTGTTGTTTTCTTTTTGTGTTACTTGTGAATAAATCGTTAAAGAATATAAAGTTAAATTACATTGATTTTAAATATGCTTTACGCTTAAAAACAAAAACTTTTCCAGTTACACTATATGAAAATCAATAATAAGATAAGTTTTCTAAAATCCCCTGTCTGTTTATCCTTCAATTAACTTCGTTTTGCGACGCATAGTTTTCGACTTATGATACAGGAAATGCCTCTAACTAGCACAGTTTTTTTTAGAAAGCAGCAAAAATAGAATAAATTTACTTATGCGATTCCAAAAATTAACTTTATTGCGTTCTATAATAATACCTACGAACTTATAACATACTATATGTATTTAAAAAAATTGTTTTCTCTTGTAGGTACTACCGATCGTGATTCACATCGAACAATTATCTTAAGTATTTTACCCTCAGTAAAGTTCCCAACTCTTTATTTTCGTAACTTTAGAAATTAAAACTATGAAAACATTTTTGTGGAAGTAAGGTATACAATGTCTTATCAAAAAAGATCTTTTTACAATTTTTATGAACGACTTTGATTCACGAAAGTATGGTGTTTTATGTGGATGGCCAATAAAATAAGATCTATTTATAGGAGAACGATAAATTAATTTTGTCCAAAAAAATTTTTTCCTCCCTGGTGGTTCGTAGAAATTATGAAGATCGAAAATTTTCACGAAAGATAGAGCAAGATCCTTGAAATATGAATTATACCTTAGTAACCTTTTAAACATATGTGTTTACAAACTAAATAATTGTCGTGCTAACAAAACAATTATATTAAAGATGGTTTCGCATTTTTACATTTAATTATCCGTTCCAATATTTGTTGATGTGTTACTTTCATTTTTCATTTTCTAATAATTCGTATTTCCTTTATAAACCAAATTAATTCGTTTATAATTTCTCCCCATTTTATGATATCTCGCATTTCAAATGTTTTAAAATATTTGCCTCAGAGAATTTTTAAAAATTCAAACAGTTTCCAAAAATGGACCTTAGGCTTAGTAGGTAAATAAAATTTTGATAAATAAAAAAACACTTTTTCAACTCATAATAATTTATATTTCCTTTATTTCCTTTTCATTTGACAAAATCAAAGGGTCAACTTCAGTTTTATCCTCGACATTGTCGCAATCCTTTGAGCATTTATTACAATTTTCACCGCATTCCTTTTTTATGAGCTCCAGTATTTGGGGTTTATCTATTAAAATGTCCGAAAGTGGTCGAGGTTTCTTCATCTTAAGTTCTTGTAATTTATCTTTTGCAGCTTGGGCCAAGTTGTCCACCATCGCTTTAGCACTGTCGCGCTGATAACGCTCATGAGCTCCTTCATCGAACCGCTCAGGAACGTAATACTGAGGTTGTCGGTAAAATGGAGCCAGCAACGAGTTTGGACCCCACATGCCTAAATACGGACGACTGAGCAAAGCAGTGAACGGGCTGCCAACCATGTCTGCATTACCATATCCATAGTATCCCCTGCATGATCGACAATTGGCGCAATGTTGATGTTGTTGATGTAAATTTGATGAAGTTTGATGATGGACCATGATATGTCAGCATGAAAATGAAAAAAGAATGCAGAATGAATGTATGATTATGATTTTGAAATATGTTAAGTTCATGAACTAGAATTACAAAAATTTTAAAGTATCATATCACATTACAAATGAGTATATTTGTTTTCAATATATAATATTAAATTCGTACTTAAGTAATTAAACTGACTTAAAAGTACCTCATTTGAATAAATAAAATACAATCGAACCCTAAAAAGATAATAAAATACTTTAGAAAACTCAACCTCAAAATTCGTTAAGTCCTGAAATAGAAATTTGTTCTTCGGTGTTTCCGTTCTTTAATTTTTTCCTACCATTTCTCTTCGAACTTTTTGATGCAGAAGAAGTCTTAGTTTTCCTTGAGCGTGTTTTTCCCTCTTTTCCCCTTTTGTTGTTACTCTTGTTAACTTTTCTTGAAGAAGTTATTTCGAAAGAACCCTGCTCCCCTGATGTCACTGTTTCTCCACTGCCGTACTGTTCAACCGATTCATCACTGCAGCATTTGCATTTCTTCAACTCCAATAAAAACTGCGCCAATTTCTTCAGACGTAGTTTTTTATCAGACAAATATTTCTTATCTTTCGTGTCACCTCGTCTAGCTTTATTATCCCAAGAATAGCCAAATTCATCGTTCCAAATATCACGGCTCAAAGAGTCAACCTCCCTGTAAATATCTTTCATAGTTTTTCCCGAAGAGAATTCATATGACCCATCCCGATGACCGCGATTTGGTAAAGGATCTCTTTCTTCTTCTTCCATCTTTTCATGAATTCCTCTTAAAATTTTATCTTTGCATTTTTCGCAGCAAGCAAAAAGTTTAGCCTTTATAGCATCTAAAAGTTGATGAAAAGTATTTCCACTAGTGCTAGCCATGTCGAATACCTTCAAAGCTTCTAAAGGGTCAATTTGGGGTTTTAAATTTTGATATCCACCCCCATAGCCATGTAGTCCTGAAAACGGCGAAGATTTGTCTAAAGAATTTGAATATTGACCTGGATATTGATAACTAGAAATTTGCATGTCATGCGGAAGATATGAAGCCACTGATTTTTCGCTTGGCGCAGGAAGAATATCTGCTGGTGAAAGGGATGGTTCAGAAGATAAATTTATAACTGGCAAATTTCCTGCACCTTCAAATCCAGAAGCTTGGACAATTTCTGGCTCCTGTTTTACTTCGTCACCACAACCACTTGCAGTAATTTGATCGCCAGATATTTGCAATGGTTCAGCACTTGCTTTAGCCAGAGCCTCTTTTATGGATTGCTCTGTGTGCTCCATAATTTTTTTATAAATTTCTTGGTCCACTTTCGATGGATCATTAGCATTTATGGTTAATTCCTTGTATCCTTGATTTAGCGGACAAAAGTTTGAAGATGTTTCACTATTATAATAAGAAGGGTTTGAATATGGTTCCACCACTGTTTCAAAATTAGAATAAGGAGAATAACTTTGGAAACCCTCTGAGATGGAGCTATGTTTGTACTGCTCATTTGAATAAATCTGCCGCTGTGATAGTGGTTCTGTAAGTTTTTCAGATAGTGTTACCGCAGCTTGAACGCAAGAAGCTTGATTTTGAGGCAAATAATTGCTTTGGGTAACACTTCGCTTATGTCTTAATCTATTCGTATTTTCTAACCTTCGATCATCGTTGTAGGCTGGTAAACTACCCTCATTCCATGATCTTGAACATGGACATGTTGGCTCAGAAGGTTTCATTATCTGAGGATCAGTGTTGCTCGCGCTCGGCATCATTTCCATATTTGATGACATATGTGAGGCTGTAGAATCCTGCATTTCTTGCCCTTGAGTAGTCTGAAATTGTTTTAAGAAAATAAAAATATATTATGTTATCTACAAGCGGTAATTTTACCTCTTGTTCAGTAGTTTCATCGGATGGATTTTGTTGTCCCAGGTATCCGTAGCCATGAGAGTAGTATCCATGTCCTCCGTGTCCATATCCATGTTGTCCATACCCTCCGTGGCCATATCCTCCGTGTCCATATCCTCCGTGGCCATATCCTCCGTGTCCATAACCTCCGTAACCTTGACCTCCATAACTTCCATATCCATGTCCTCCGTGTCCGTAACTGCCATATCCTTGCCCTCCATACCCTCCATGTGTATGATAGTGATAATGAGTGCTTTTATGTCCACCAAATTTATGCTTTTTCTTCAAACCAAATAAAAATTTTTTGTGAAATGTCCTCGCATGATCAGGATCTTGTGGCGACATACGACCCACGTCAGCCTCATCAGGATTTTCTGTTTCCTCATTATTTTGTAAAGCATAAGATTGATTCTCTTGATCTGCTACCTCCGAACGATACTGTCCTGCATCATCCTTATAAATGGGTGCAGTCGGATTTTCTTGCTGATATCCATATTGAGCATATTGTTGGCTCAATTGTTGTGAATATTGACCCGCATTTGCAGGATTGTAGTAAGTTTCGCTAGCTGGTGCTTGATACTGAACTTGATCATCTTGCTGATCTTGTACTTGAGGTTGAGTAGCTTCATAAGTTGTTCTAGGGGCATCATGGTCTGGCAACACTTCGGCAGTAGCTTGTTGATCGGATGGTAAAATAAACGCGCTAAGTGGTTGGTTATCGATAACCACATGAGGAGTTTGATCCTCTGCTGCTCTTGAATCTGCAGACACTGGTTGATACATCATTTGTGGAGGTTCCATCGCATAATACATTTGATCTTGACCTTGTGTCATTGTCCTTTCATCTACAGCAGATTGAGGCACTTCCTGATTACTCAAAATCTGTTGCTGCTCCATTACTCTTTCAGATCCTTGCTGTTCGTTCATATTCGAATATTGTGATAATCCTTTATTTGTAATTTGAGATTTACTGGAAATGCTTGTTTCCATGGACTTGGCTGCTTGTGCATTTTGGGTAGCTTCTGCTAGACGTGTAAAGGCTTCAGTAAAAGCAGAATTTCCACAAGTATTTGATACCATCTGCCTTTTTTCGATTCCTGAGCCTTCCAAAGAAATTCTACTTGTTACATCAATTTTACTCTTAGCATTAATACAAGCTTCCTTGGCTGGGTAAGCATAAATTTGTTTCTTTTCCTGTTTTGTCCCCGTGGTCATTAAAGTCCACTTTGATTCAGTATCATCAGCAGCCGCATATCCTTCTTTACTAACATATTCAGAAGGCATAATTCCACTGTTATAGTTTGCCATTTGTACATTATTTTCATAATATTTATGATTTTTAATAGAAGTTTCTCTTTGATCATGTCCTTGCACAGCTTGAACATATTCTTGCATAATTATTGGATGAACATTTTCTTCTTCCTTTGGTAAATGAGACATATTATCGAAAACAGTGTTTTGAGATCCAACCATTTCATCAGATTTTACGGGTTGCCATAGAACTATTTGTGGCTGAGAATTTTCATCAATTTTCTGAGTATTCCAAACGTACATTGGAGTCTGAGTTTCTTGATTTAGTTGTGTCTGTTTTGTTTCTTGGGTAGGCGTTCCTGGTATATTAGAATTGGTATTCCAAACGTACATTGGAGCCTGATCGTCTTGATTTGTTTGCATATTTTGTACCGACGTTGAGGGTACATTGGATTGAATATTACTTCCATCACTAGGAGCGTACCAAATTGGTATTTGCTCAGGACTTATTTCTTTTGACTGATCCCCATTTCTTAAAATTTGATATTGTGCACTTTGCATGTTTGATTTTTCTTTAACATTCTGAACCGTGGTATCAGGAGAATATTTAGTATATTTCGAATTTTGTACTTGATTTGATCCCACATTTGTAGGAACATCTTTCGACACTGAAGGTACTGCACCTTCATTCGGATTTTTTACACTTGTCATGTAGTAGCGAGATTCCTGCCCTTCTTGTTCAAAAGGATCAAATTCGTGTTCAGTTTCAGTAAAATGCCGGTTGTGATAAGGAATCGGTTGATTGTGAACTTCATCAAAGCTATAAATTTCTGTCATTGGATGTCCTTCTGTATGAGCCGATATGAATTCAGATTCATGAACATTTCTTACATGAGGATCATTTGGGTATCTAAGATGATTATTATGCCAATCTTGGAGGTCGTCTACTTCAAATCGTGCAAGTTCTGGGTGAAAATCGGAATCAAAATTTTGTCCGCTCCACATATGGGCACCAACTTCAGGAATACCGATATAGTAAGTATCACTTCCATCCATATTTTCTCCTCCATCTGAATTTGGATTGGCCGATGCAAGCCATGGTATTTTAGCCAAAAATAGCCCTTTCTTTAAACCGAGCTTAGACAATTTCAATTTCATCTTCTTAATTCCTTCGAACAGAGCGAGTTTTTTAATTCCTTTAGCGATAACCAAACCTCCTAAGGGTGAGCCAACTTCCGGATCGGCTTGAGAACCCACCTCAGAAACGACTGCATCCTGAGCATTGCTCATATGCTTGGTTACACCTATTAGCAGTATAACCAAAATCCCCCTCGACTGCAACAAAAAGAATCCATTAGATTTTTTACACTTGGAACAATATTTAAAGAAACTCACAAGCTTCATTTTTGCAATATAATTCACCACTTAGCACTAAAAATAATTTTCACCACTTCACCACAATGGAAAATTAATCCAAAGGTCCTATGCACGCAGGCCGCCGGTTGTCGAATGCTAATCCGGTCACACAAATTGCAGGCCAAGTTAAAGTTGCTGTATTTAATGAATTTAACAAAATTAGCAATATTTCCCCCACTCAATAAAATTTTTAACAAACAAAGTGCACAGCTGTTGTTTTTTTGACTGCTTTAAGTAACTGCCCAAAAGCAGCGTCACCCAAAATAGCAGCAAAATTTCTTAAAATGTTTAAGGTTTCATTACAGTTCGGTGCAAATTTGTGCCGAAAAAGCAAAAACACGGGCAATTTGTTTTTCTTATGAGTACTGAGCGATTTTTTTAATTCTTCACCTGCAACAAATTACACAATAGGTAACCACCACACGTGTGAGCAACCCAATTCAGTCGTATGGAGACAATTGTTTAGTAATTCTTTCCAAGCTAAATTCTACTAAAATGCCGAAATCATCACGTTCGGTTGAATATTTGTTGCGTAGAGAAGAATTCACTGTGATTTAACCACGGGTGGCATTGAAATCATTCAATTTCTTCTAACGATATCACCCTGAATCACATCTCGCCGCACCTCCTATAAAACGATTTGTTCTTCATTCATCTATTAATCAATTACGCTCTTTAGAACCTGAAAACAACGTTAAAGTAAAGAAGATGATTTAAAAATTACTATAAATTACTATATGAACAGTACATTTATTCATTTCTATTTCACGAGTCAATGCATATTTGAGTAGGTATGAATGAATTATGAATTTAAATGATGTACATAAAACTTAAAATGTAGTAAGCATGTCTAAAAAACTCAAGAAAGTGTAAAATCTTCTTCTGATTTCTTATCTAAAGCTTTGAGTCATCATAATATCTATATAAAATTTGAATGAATATGTTTTTATTTTGAAAAGATACAAATTTTACAGAAATGCTGAAAAGGTAATTATTCAAGATAAATTAAAAGAAAGCAAACATAAATTCTTACTTCTATGCAAAATAACATAATCTGGTTTATAAAATTATAACAAGCATCGAGTGAAATTCCTTCATGTGGCTCAATGGTCTAGGGGTATGATTCTCGCTTTGGGTGCGAGAGGTCCCGGGTTCAAATCCCGGTTGAGCCCGGCTTTATTTTTCGATTAGTAAATGATTTTGTTTTGTAGTTTTGTTTGATACAATTTTACTTTTACCACATTTACTTTTATCTAAACTGGATTAATAAAAGAAATATATATGTATAATTAATTTTTCTATGCGAGCTTTTAACAAATTCTTTTTAAATAGAACTCAAAGTTTAGACACAACCCTTGTAATAACAGAAAAATGTTTTTTTTATATTAATTCTAAGCCGTGACAATTTCTGTCAATTAATTTAAGCACCCAATAAAAAAACAAGTGCAGAAAATGCAGCATCAGCTGGACATAAATTAAGAAAGAAATTGAATTTTGTCTTCTCAACGCATGTATAATAACTAGGGTTGTATCTGTGCACGCAGCACATAAAAATTACTAAAAAGATTTGAATGAAACATTGACGTTCTACTCGTTCTAGAGTCTAGCTAGAGCCTAGACCTTAGGTTTAGAGGGCTCGTCTCCAATTACAATTATCACGATCAAATTAAATAATACGAAGCCCGAGATACGCCGGGAGCAGTTAAGCTATCTAATCTAAATAATTATATAATACATAAAATAAAATTGTAAATTTTGCATATTTGCACATTGAAAGTATTTACAAAAACTGGGAGAGAAAAATTGCTTAAGAAGTGGCATTTATAATTTTTATCATATGTACGACGCATGCACATCTCGTAATGGAACATGCAATTTTTAGGAAAACATATAGAACTCAACTGAAAGTCACAGGTTTTATTTCAACGCAGTGAACTAACTCATTCGAAAGATATGTTTTAAAAAACTCACTTTCTTAAGACAACTACTTTTATTTGTAGAAAAAAAACTTTGACCAGAAAAAAAAATAGATTTTGATCAAATTTATTTAAGTAAATAATTCAGTTAGGCTTATTGTTAAAAATGGAAACAACAAACCAAGGGAATGAAGATCTATACTTTTCTCTATGTCCTTTTAATTAGTAACCCACTTATTTCCCACTTTGATCATATTTTATGTACCTACCTATATATTCATTGAGTTATAATATTATTATATTTTGAAATTGGAGCATTAGTGAATTTTAACTATCATATTTTACATAATTTTTAACATAGAAACAAAATTGCATAAAGATCTTCTGTAGCGCCACTGCCACATGCACACGAATCCGTTTTGGAGTGCAATAATAAATAATTTATTCTTATACTATTATTTTTGAGACTCATATTTACAATTATCTATCTACGAGTTAAGTAGTTTATCCAATTAAAATAATAATAGAGATATACATTAATCGCTGAATGCACGATTGGACTCCAGATCACTTTCGTTCGACAATAAGTTATCTTTCAAGTTTTTGGGAAATTAATGCAAATGATTCAAATCTTTTGAATATATTTTAAACAATATCGTGAATAAATGTTATGTGTAAATATTATAAAACTTTGGGCATAAAATGAGTGCTAATAAAAGATTAGAACAAAGGCTGGCTGATTAAAATGAGCAAAATTTTAATACCTAATTTCTCTGTGGCTTGTTATCTGTTTCTCCACATAGAGGAGAGCGTGCCCTAATAATAACTGTTCTATAAAAAATTTAACCTTTTATTTTCAGTCATTATAACAAAGCTTACAAATTTATTTTAGTCCATAAACTTACAAGGATTTAAATATTTAGACTTACATAATTTCAAGCTTGATTCTCAGAATTAAAAAAAAAAAAATTCTCAAATAAAACTACATATATAACTTAATATAGTTTTGGCTGTGCTCTTTCAGAATTCAGGATCAATGAGTTTTTCCAATAATTAAATTTAAATCATTTTCTTAATGATTTTTGCTTCACATTGATATAGCGAGAAAATTTCATACTTTCATCAACCATCGATGTACAAAGTTATTGTAGTTTAACATATAACATGATATGTATGTTTTTAATTCGTCATCAGAGCTCTTTTTATTCCCAAAATAGGTATTTCGAATGATAAAGAGAGAAGAGATATGATTTAAATGCTAAAATTGCATATATGATTTGTGTATATTTGCCTATTAAACAAACAATTACATCTACTTATCTAAACTAAAAAGCCATATTAATCAAGCCACATCTTACTGTAAATTATAAAAAATATACTTACTTCAAATACAAGGCAAAACAACAAAAATAGTGTTCAAATATAATTTAATACAATATAATTAAACAATTCTTACAACTATAAATACTATAAATACATCTAAAACAAACTTATGTATCACAAAGAAAAGTTTTCATCTAAAGTCACAAATGTATGTATATGTTACGTTATGCAGGTATATTACAAATTCTGTAAATTTTGATACTCTCTTTTATCCTCCAGAGGAAATGCTGGATTAAGTCCAAAATTCATTTTGATGATATCACAAAAAAGAGACAAAAATATAAACCCGAGAGTGAAGTGATTTAGCCGATCAGCCAAAATACGATGAAGCCGACTTTTGTGCAAAGTTACGAGTGAGGACATTACAAGCAGAATACCAGTCAATATCTGTGGAGGATAAAATTATAAGCTTGTATATAATTAAAATTAGTTAAATGAGAAATTTTCTATCATTAGATAGTTTTTTGATAGTTTATGCCCGATGATTTTCTTAATACTCCTGGTATATTTACAAATAAGTATATTTAGCATATTAAAATATAGACAGTTAAAACTTTACACTTCTTAAAAACTTCAAACTTATCCTTTTTTTATTTATGTTTGCTTATTAACATCTTTTTCGATGAAAATCAAGGGCTGGGACGAGTATTCAATTCCAAAACCAGAAATAATAACGTTGATAAGAGATATAATGAATATTACAATCAAAATAACATCATTTAAAATTATGGCAGCTGTTTGGTCCTGTTTACGGTTGATATTCAAACTTCCAATGACCACAAAGAAGATCCCAACAACCATCTAAGAATAAAAGGTCGTATATTATATATTCTTTATTTGAATATGCAGGGTGTCCCATAGTAAGTTACTCAAAATAAGCGATTGCCTTCAAGAAAAATACTTAAATCAAAGCCGCTTATAGGAACTTATGCAGCTTTATTCTAATTTGAAAATAAATAAAGAAAACTCAGCGTTCGTTCTTATAAATTCTATAATTCAAAAACAACTGGTTTCACTTCTGTAGCACTCGTGTTAACATCCAACAATAAGTTAAATATTAAAGTCAGTTTGATTTTTGTTTACCCTCAAATTTCCATGACCAGTAGTTGGTTGCAACTGTCCCAATTTTAAAAACTCCCTTTTTTCTGAATCGTTTCAAATTTCTTTGTTAAATAAAATGTTTCTCGATTTTTCTGGTATCCTGGAAATCAATTAATATCTTAGGCAATTTACATCCAGTAACTATTTATGGGACACCCTGAATAAATGCAAGAAACTAATTGAAAATCATTCCTTAATTATGAATTGGACGCTAAATTAGTTTGCAGACTATAAATCATCGATGCAATTATCCTAGGTAGTTATGTATATTTATGTATTGAAGGTAAAATCATGAAAAATTGATTTCGAAAAATCGTGCTGTAATCAGTGAGATTGATTTGATTAAGTAGTAGCTAAAAGATTTTTGGTTTGGTTCGTAGTCCTTTGGGAAAGACGTACTTCTACGTCAACATCTTAAAATATGTATTGTTACAGAGTGTCTATTAAAATTTTGAAGCATATTACATGAGGAATGAATAAGCGAACCCGTCTCAGCTGGGACACCCTGTAAACATATCCTTGTAGGTACCTTAATTTGCAATTCATCTACTCTCCTCAGGTACTTGCAATCAAAGACTCTGGCCGATTATCAAACGCGGAAATGAAGAGATTTATAATTGTTGTAAAGAAAGCAAAACCTGTTCTGATATGATTCAGAAAATCGGCAGAGCGGTGATACTGAGGTAAGTGCATCCGACAATCCCTTAGCATTGTTAGCGACAAACTAAGGACTCCAGACAAGACCTAATGGAGTGCCTAATCAGTGTAAACTGCATGCTTCAAGGAATTTGCATACACACCTGCATTATTATGGATGCACTAATCAGGACCAACATAAGCTTGTAAAATTCGTGCCGTTCTCCAACTTGCAAGATGTATCTTAATTGAGACGCATTCGCCGTCAGCAGAGCGATATCCAACATTCCTTGGGCAATTGTCTTTTTAGTGGCGTACCGATTAGCGTCCATGGCTTTCATCTGAAATTTTAATTAGAAATAGACAAAATAGAAATTATATTGAATAGTTTTTATTTTAGAGGGTTTAGAGCACACGGAATTCATTTTATGGAAAAGTAGGCATCTATCCAAAATCTAAATTATTATCAGTTTCGATAATTCTTTTAATAAGGAAAAAACAATCATTTCAAATTACTAGTGTTAAATTCATAGATCAAAACTTTAAACACCTACCAAACTAGAGTGAATTTAAAAGCATAAATTATTTAATTAGGACAACAAATCCTTCTAAAGTCTTACTATCCTATATAAAACACATCTAGATGTAATATCGTGATTTTTGAAGCACTGTATCCAAATACCTTTGGAATTTACTATACATATATGCAAAAAGATATGTAGGTTTTCGGTTCAACTTTTATTATTTTCAAATAACGCATATCAGAAGTTTTATACATATGTATGTATAAAAAACAGAACACTCTATTTATTTTTTAAAATAATATTCGTTAAAAAATAGAGTCGAGAAATGCAACTAATTGAAACTAACATGATTACATAACATTTTGCTTTGTTCAACATACGATGCGTTCAATCAAAGAGATTAAAAGAAATCTAAAGAGCATTAGCCTTGGTATTATGAAAGTCTGAATAAGCCTCAAAAAATTTAATTCGTTCAGCTTGTAGTCAACGAACCGCGACGAACAAAATAAGAAAAAAAATCAGTAAAGAGTAAAGACTGTTTCGATGCATCTAATGTTTTCAACAAGAGAAGCTCCACACGTCCACAATTCAGAGCCTTTTGCATGCACTTCACGAAATTACTTCCTGATCGATACAAAGGTGTTTTAATTTCTGGACTCATACTCCATCCTCAGCCTACTTACCTCCGTAGGAATTCCCGCCGCGTCACCCACGCTGGTCACAATTGATGTCATTTCGGTTGCAATCTTTTAACTTCTTTCAATTTACAAATACTTTTTCTGTTCGATTTTAAGAAACAGGAAAACTATGTTTCGTAATCCTTTATATTTGCCCGGAGAAATGCGAAGGCATTTACCTCGGGCGCACGGCAATTTAGGTTCACAACGTAACGACCAAACAACTCTCCGTCGACTGACTATGGTAGTTAAAAAGCTTTGCCATTAAACCACGACTGGGCCTTCTTTTGCTCACCTGAGTATCGATTGTCTGAAACCGTGTGTCGGTTAAATGAGGTAGAAGTTGCTGACATCATTGAAACACTTCTTCTTTGTATAGTATAAAAACATCTATTTTAAAATCACGGAATAGAGAATATTTTTTCTATATTCTCTAAATCGCGAAGTATCCTGTCGATTGGCCCATTTTACTTTTTTGGAAATGCTTATATTATGTACATACACAATTTATTAAATACCTGAAGTAAATTTTAATGTTACGATCGAAAGATTATCAAATGCCGATGAGTTTATTTTAGCGAGATTCGTTGAATTAAGTTAACTATCCAAAGATGAGAGATCTTTGTTATTCATCTCACGGGCTTGAATATAATTAGACGGTAAGCAGAATTAATTTAAAACTGAACGTATAATTCTTTTGTATGTTTACTATTATTCAATCTCTAATCATTTCTTTATTAGAGTTATTTAAGGAATTAAAAAACACTTATTAAATTCTCAATGAATTTTAAGAAAATAAAATTAAGTTTCTAGCAAACTAGTGACGAAAATGACTAAATTTAAGGGCTTATTTATAAGTTAACAGTAATAAATAAAGCTATTTCATGAAACTAAGAAAAAAATTAGTCATGTTTTCCAAACACTGTGCTAACCAATGGAAAAATTAGGTTAATTTTATTTTATGCTCACTGAGTTATTTGCCATAAAACATTCAAATTTAGTCTATCATCGCGAACTTTGTCTCCTGTAAATTTATCTAGATTTTCAATAGAATAGAAATCGAATCTTTGAGCAGACAGTCAACGTATGGGTAAAACTAGTTTTAGGATATTTGTAGAAAATAAAACAAGTAAATATTTTCATTGTAATTAATCAATAAATATTGCATTAAAGTATAAAAATCGTTTTAAGGCTAAAAGTAAGTCGCTACTTTGCGCTTCTCAATTACAAAAGGAAATTTTGTTTGAGAACTGTATAAATCCAAATCACTTGTTGCAATACAAAAATATAAAAAAAGGGTTATCTAGCAAAGTTCACAACGCTCGAAATTTATTCGTATTTTGATCGTTTAAGTTTTACTAACCAATTAACAAATATTTTGCGCTACGATCTTTACTAACTGCTGGTTTAAGAACTGCACATACACTGGGAGCAAATAATTTAAACTTGCAAATGTTTTGTGAGCTTACATTTTGGCATAATTTTTAATGAATATTATTGAAAATATTTTGATGGAAGTAAAAACAGAATGTATTTCCCAACTGAGGAGATCAAAGATAGGCACAAAGATGCACAGTAACACAATTCCAAAATCACTAAAGCAGCTTTACTGAAGCTTTTTCTGATATTCTTTTTCGCTTTTAGTCTTTTTACTTATCTCCAAATCTTCGACCATCGCTTAGCAGCAATCATTCACGAAGGAAAAAATTTCAAGTTAATTTGAATTATTACAAAAAAACATTAATAGGAAAAATAAATTAAAAAGTCTTTCGATGAACAGCCCTTTGACCTTCTTCATCGTACTCTCGCTTCGATATCCACATCTTCTTAAAGGTGTCCAAAGACGCTAAGATCGAACCACCCATCCACGTAGAATACAATCGTTCTTGAGGTGCTGCAATCTATGATTGAAAAATGTTAATATTAGTTGTATCGAAAGACATATAAAAGCTGAAATTACCCTAATTTTCATATCTTTAGCGCCATGCTTCTTAATTTCAGCTAATAAGCGATCTCCAAAACCTTTAAATAAAGTAGACCCTCCCGAAAGGACAATGTTCTGGTATAGCATTTTCCTGAGATCCATATCTGACTTCTCAATAGAGTATATAAGCACGTCGTGTATTCCCTCGCACTCCTCACCTAAAAGATCTGGTCGAAACAGAACTTCTGGTGCACGGAACCTGGCTGGTCCTACCTATTCACAAACAGTTCAGGTATACCAAGTTCTAGTTATAAATAATATCAACGTACCTCTAGAGTCTTACCATCTGGAAGTGTATAAGCAAATTTTTCTGTATCGATGTTCTCTTCTTTTTGAGGATTGCTTGCCAAGTAGCAAACCTTTTCCTTAATAGAACGGATAATTTCAAACTCAGCTGTTGTTCGAAAATTGAAGCCCTCTTTTCGGATGAGCGCTCTGAAATTACAAATTAGCGTTCAAAAAATCAATGAATTTCATTAAAAAAAAGTCATGTCCAGTGAAGATTTATTACACTCTTTTACTTATTATTATTACTTAATGCAACAGCAATATTTTATTATTAATTTTAACTTCTTAAACTTCGTTTGTTTCAGTTGTCTTAAAAAAAAGTAGGTTGAGGTAGGAGTAGGTTTTAAGACAGTTTATGCTTTATGCTTCTGTATTGTATAATTAACTCACAAAAGTAGTTTTGCAATTTTTAGAAACAAATATGAAACAATATAACAGACTGAATGTAAGATCTTTTTATGCTGTAATTTGGTAGATCACACAAAAACCTTGGGAGAAGAATTAAATTATAATTTACTCACTTCAAATAGCGGGTAACGTCTCGCCCCGCGATATCAACTCTCATAATACTGTGGGGCATAGCAAAACCTTCATAGATAGGAACAGCGTGCGTAACACCATCACCAGAATCTAGGACAACACCAGTTACACGACCGGTTGCGTACCTTAAAAGAATATAATTCTTGTGGAAGCTTTTTAAACTAAAAAGATTTAACTTACAAACTCAAAACAGCCTGCATTGATACAAAAAGCGCAGGAACATTAAGAGTTTCAAAGAAAATCTCAGCTGCCTTCTCCCTGTTCCTCCGAGGGTTAAGTGGTGCTTCTGTTAATAGCACAGGGTGTTCTTCTGAGAATGTTGAAAGTTGATCCTTAACGAAAAACAGATATTAGTAGTTTTGAAGGAAAAAAATAAAAAAAATAAAATACTTTGCTATAAATATAATTCCATATTCTCTCCATGTCGTTCCAATCCGTCACGATGCCGTGCTCCATTGGATATCTAATACTCAGCAGGCCCCGGTGCTCTTCTGCTTTTGGTCCAACGAAGAGATCACCCTCAAGGGCCCCAGCCATAACACGGACATGCTTTGGTCGTCCCAAGCTTCAAAAGGGCGTGTTAAGTTTTACACGTCTTGAGCATTTTAATTTGTACTTACTAGTTGGGAAATCTGCACTTTGGAATGTGATCTCCAGCAAAGCCTGCTTTGATAACACCAGAACCCTAAAAATGTTTTGTTAAAATTTAAACAAATTCCGCTTCCTTCAGACGTTGCCGAAAATTTATTTTGTTTGGAATTTATTAAAATGAAAACTGAAACATTTCCACAGGTTGACATGCTTCTTGTGTCCAAAAATGCACGGAAGCAACGTGAGGTTCTTTTGGGATTCGTGCCAGAAATCGGTTTATCGGGTATTGACTATGGGAGAGTTGCCGAGGTGGACGCTTTTTACAGTTTGTGCCAGCGCCAAAGAGATTATTACAGAGATTCGTATGGAAAAGTAAGGAGCGTCAGCTTCTTTGATGTGCATCTGAAGAAATTTGCTTCCAGACCAGAGCCCACGACTGTTTATCTCCAGGAGCCGACAAGATTTGTACTAGAAACAAAGCCTGTAGTTTACCCACTGGGCAGGGAGGACGAAACGGGCAAGAAAATTCCTCAACCGATAAATCTATCCGGCCAATATGAACTAGATCCTTGTTTTAAGTACAAGCGATAAACTCCGGTTAATTTTGCCTGCGCACGGAAAAAATGTACAAATGGATGGCGTGCTAATAAAGAAATCTAAGTGAAAGTTTCTTTGTAGTTTAGTTGAAACCCAGGTGTTATGTAAATAGGGCTCAACAGTCACCGAATCCCTGCGGACCGTAAACAAATTCATGGTGTCTGGGCCGTGCGGAAATAAACTGCTCGAGCCCGAGTAGTCACCAACCCACCGAGTGATGTCATTGGGAAGGAGACCACCCCTCCCTGGACGGAAGAGAGAATTCTGCAATAAGTTAGCGACTTACATTGTCAATAACTACAGGTTGATTAACTATCACATCATAGGGCTCCATTGCTATAATTCTTTTGGATCAAACAATTACACAAAAGCTGGTAAATTTGTAGAAAATGTGTTTCCTCCGATTGACAGCACAGCGAAGGAAATTTTGACACCACCTCACCAAACTGTCGATTGTTGAGACCGACACGAAGTTGCTAGCGAAAGGATTTATAAACGAACAATTTTTGTTGTCAGTTCAGTGCACTCATGGTTACACTCATCGCCATAATTATACAACCAGTGCGAAAATAATCGAATGCTTTCAGATCGCTATTAAAAGCTATAAAAACTCGGAGAAGCAAATTACAATGTTATTAAAAGTCACAGGATTTGGTTTTTTTTTTGACAAACATTCAAAAGTTGCCATTTTCGCAGTTAAAATTTCTTCCTTTCAGGTTTTTAAGGAAAAATCGTCCGCTGTTATCTTTCAGAAGTCCTGTTTTTATTGCTTTGTCTGTAAATTAAGAGATAAAAATAAAATAACCCTAATATTAATATTTAACTGAGAAGACAAAGTTATAAAAATAGAGTACTAATGGTAAATAAATTGAATACATAAATTAGTGTATAATGTATATATGAAAGAGACATACATGACTTAATCTAAATGCTCATTTTGATACTACCCAAAAAAGGTGGCGGCACGTCAATTATGATCTTCAGATTCTTGTCCGGCCACTCGAATTCTTTCCTTTCCTTCAGCTCCACATCAGCACTCAGTACATTTCTGAAAGATTCCATCATCCGCGGGACCAGATCTTCAGTGATCAGGATCTGCACCCAATATCCAATAACTCCATAGGCGAATTCCTTGTTGACTGCTGCACCCGTCACAGACTCTGCAACAAACGTTAAGGCCAAATTTTGTGATTTAAACGTAAAGTGCCTTCCGTGTCGTACGCGATCTTTAATAGCTAACAGAAGAAATTTTGCAGCATAGGGCGCTAAAACGATTTCTATTCCCTCTAGTGGTATAATATTTGCAGAATTTGGCTGATATTTAATCGGGCAGGACTCCTGAAGAGAATTACTAATTGACATTGTACGAAGGAAATTTTCTTTCCCTAAGTTCAGCGATTCTTTGCTTTCATTTGTCACACACTGCTCGTTCAAACTATCTGAATCGATTTCAGTTTTCAATTTTGTTTTTTGTATCTCTTTAAAGGTAAACTCAGCGTTGATGCCCGCTAAGTCAGAGCCTTCTTTTTCTAGATCATCTTCTAGCTGCCTTAGTGTTTCGGGAAACAGCTCAAACACACTCTGCGATCTTTCCATATCAGTGAGTAACCATTCTCCACCTGTTGTTATATCGCGTTTTAACAAATTCAGAACTCCACGCCCGTTCCATCGGGAGGCTTGATCTAGTTCCTCTTCAGTTACGCCCACAATTTGGCAAAACTCTACCCAGCCGAATGGAGTTTCTGTGCGTACCATTTGCACATCTTCTGCAATCAAAAGGTGTTGCAATCTTGACTTAGAGCCGTCAAGGGTTTTGCGCCATGGGATATTGTCTCCTGGAAAAAGTCTGTTTCCTGTTTGAAAGCAATACCTTGCTAACGCTTGCAGCAGAGTAGCGGGCCATGTGGGCGGCCGATCAGGGGTGTTCCCATTCGTATCCTTCTTTACAAGCCTTAAAGAAAACAATTACGTAATATAATATCTGAGGCTGAAGAGTTGTAGATGAAAATACCTAAAGGTCAGCTCAAACCCCATGCCCGATCTTCGTTCCTCGTCCGAGACAGAGTCCCTCACATGCACCCGTCCGTCTCCGTGCAGATCGCTCAAGCCGAAGCTCACGTAGTGCCAGTGGGGCAAGATCCCCTTGTCCTCGTCGCCTTTGTTAAAATACATGCTGATGTAGTCCAGGGGATCGTGGCCCCCCAGCCAATACTTGAGGACCGTGGTGACCTGCAGGGGATTCGGCTGGTCTGGGTAGATAGCCTGGCATTGCTCTATTAGAGCCTTCAAGCCCGGAGGAGCTACTGGAGGTTTTGTAGCCATTATCGCACCAGATTTAGCCTAAATATCACTTTCAGCGGTACACCGAATTTTGTTCAAGATAAACAAGTTTGACAGCCGCCGTAAACATAAAATAATGCTCACTTTAGCCACGCACGATCATCCTGTTTGGCGCTGTGATCGTTTCGTAGATCAAAAATGCGTCTTCACCTGGCTGTACGGTTACACTAACGTTCAAAATTAAGAGATCATCGAATTTATTCTTATTTTTAAATCCCTATATATCAGAGAAAAATAATTGGATTTAAACGAGGCAGTGCGCATTGGCAAACTTTTCTTTATACATACATATTCGCAAAATCTACGATAATTTTGTTTTCATCAAACAAGAAAACAAAAATGCTCCACGTTCCCACGGCCGCAGAGGGCTGAAATTCAACGCTATATTTAAAATTTTGGTGTTAAACGAAGGTACGCGGTTCAAGAATTAATGGAACAATAAACAAAAAATACTCCCGGAAAAAAATGTTAAACTCCGGCTCGATTAGTTTGGGAACGATGTAAAAATCATATTGAAGTAACCCAAAAATTGAACCTGGTTTTACGGGAATTAAGGGATTTTTTAGGAATGTCTCACTTATCCAATTAGATTTTTACGTATTCAAACACTTGAGGTACATATGTATGGGTATTCATTTAAACATCTCGCCCAACAATTTTTTTTAATCATCATACAAACGGAAACTGTAATGTATCTATGCATTACCGCCCCTTGAAATTATAGCCTAAATTAATGCGTATTTTTAACTCTAGTATTGCTTGATCACCGATAGATTCTTACGTATCGAAACGTTTATATTTATTTATTAAGAAAAGTCTTTTCCGCATTAGCCATTAAATTTATTACTTACATAACCTAAATGCTTTCTACAATATTTACAGTAAAACGAAATAAAGAATAAAAGTTCATAAATAAGATATCTTTCTCTAATTCACCCTGTTCATTGCAAAATTAAACAAATATAGAAAAGACGAATCTAGAAACTAAGTGAAGTCATCACTTAATTTTCAAGCATCCTCACTTTCGTTGACACTCTCCGTGTCCATCGAGTCGTTGCAAATCGAAAGATCCGACTCGGACTGGTGGTGGAACTTGCTAATTTGGCCAATTGTCGGTGGACTGGGGACGACTCCTTCGCCGCCGGACTGAACTTGGGTCTGCCTGATGAGGGCCAGCCGCTGCTGTGTTAACTCGAGGTGGTGCTTGCGCCACTTGATCCTCCTGTTCTGGAACCACACCTTCACCTGGGCCTCGGTCAGTTGCAGCGTGTGGGCCAGGTACAGCCTCTCCGGACCGACCATGTATTGCTGTCGCTCGAATTCTGCTTCTAAGCGCTCCAATTGCTCGGGAGTAAAAATTGTCCGCACTCGTTTGCTTTTCAACGATGATTTTTTTGCAGAATTATGATCTGGAATGCAAAAGAATTCTATAGATTTATTAAGATATCTTATTCTAAAATGGAGACACTTTGGCACCGAGATTAAATCAGTAAATTTTTAGGTTTTAGTATATTGAAAAATAACAGCTCTCTCAGAATAGAAAATTGTACCTATATAAAACATGAAGGTTTGATAAAATATTTATAAATTAAATAATTATTTTCTCAAATATAAGCGACCTTCAGCGTGCTATTAGTGAACCATTTTTATACATTGTAACGCATTATAATAATTATTTATGGAATACTACAATGCAAATACTGAAACAAAATATTGAAGACAACATTACGATAATATTTAAAACATGCGGCCAAGTACGAGTCGGACTCGACCACCGAGTCTAGATCAGCGGGAAATACCCGATAGGTTTTGATTCCCTTGCGAATGTCAAAATATGCGGCATAAACGGCCGTATCTTTTGATGGCGTTGACTTAGAAGTTTGATTTTTTCACAATTTCAAGGGATTGCATACCTGAGTACCTATGAAATTAATTTCAATTTGATACCTTCACGCGATCCTAAGAAAAAGTGTCTTGACTGACAGACGGACAACGAAGTTATCCTATACATAAGTGTTCTTTTTTTCCTTTTGAGGTACAGAACCCTAAAAATGATTAAAAACTTCATAAACAGCATAAGGGAAAGAGTCGACACATTTATTAAGAGAAAAAGAGATATTACTAAGAAAGTCTTGTCAATCTATGTATAACAGGGAATTTCTATAACAAAACAATTTTCAGAAATGAAAAGTTTAGGTACTACTTGATTTTAATCTTTCGCAGTATGATTACGGAGTCGTCGCTCACACCGTTATTAGAAGAAAATATCGGGAACACTTATGAAAAGCAACATACTTTTGAGCAACACTCGCATCGCAATAACATAGTAAAAATAAAATTGAAGCAATGAGAGCTCTAATTTTACATTGTGGAAAAAATTATATCGTCATATATTGTGTATTTTATCGTTAATTTAAATTAAAAATACACGAATATCGTTTCTGTGTTCACCATTGCTCTGTAATATTATTGTACGCAAAAGAAACTTATGGGCTTTAAAATCGAGTTTTAACTAACTAGAACACTATGTGCAAGGTATCGAAAAAAATTAAATGGGAACATTTTGTCTAAAAACTATCATATTTTTTCATTATTTGCAACTTCTATTTTGCTAGTAAAAGAAGTTACAACCCAAATGAGAGCAGGCCACTTAATGCTTATTCTCTTATTATTGGTATGTGTTTTCTAATAAATAGTAAAATTTCCACTTTATCTAGTATGTAATTTTACGCATATTTTATAAACTGCTTACAGTCATTTAACATTATAGAATTATAGTGTATTCTTATACAATTTAATTTTCATTTATATTCTCTTCAAATTCGAACTCAATAAAATGTAAGTGTTTATTTTAGGGTAGAAAAAAGTACAAATAAATTAATGCATACCAGTTTTTATTTTATCCCTCGCTTGAAACCCTAAAGAAGCCTGTTGAGTGTGATGCTGGTGGAGTTGTTGCAAACTTTGGAGTGCTGAAGGTCCTGTGGCTGCTGTGACGGCGGCATGATGCCCGAAATGGTTGAGCCTCAAATGGGCGGGATTTACGGGAGCAACTCCATTAGCGGGCAAATAACGTCCCGAATTAACATTATCACAATCGAAACTATTTACACTGAGTCCACTGGCACCACCGCCACCACCACCGTTGCTAGTCACACAGTTGTTTTTCTGTAGGTGGCCGTTTAAGGACAGATTCATAACACTGCTATAGTCCTTTTTATTGTTTTCAATAGCGGTCTTCTGCAGCCCGAGGATGGCGGCAATTGTGAACGATTTCCCGACGTCCAATGATGAGGTCACACTAGCGTCTAGCGGACTTCCGGCCAGAGGATGGTGCTGCTCGTGTTGCTGCTGGACATGGTGCTGGTGGTGCGACGCGGCTGAATTGTGAAGCGCCAGGAAATGCGATAGTGGGTTCGGATGGTACTTGGAAGGATTCTGGAGCATTTTGATAGTAAAATTTTGCACCGTGAGCACATTGAGCCAAGCTTAATTCGTTCTCATCGTCCAGCTAGTGTCAACTGAAGTGACCACCGCACGCAAACTTTTCTGCCAGGTACCTGAAAAGTAAATCAGAAAACGAGTTAAGGGAAGCACTTGAACCGTGTCGCTAAACTTCTCGCATTAGTTGCGTTTAATGACGACACTTTAGCTGAAGCGCGTAACTGATACCGCCGAGTGCACCTCGGCGGGCTACAAATCCTTTCAAATTCTCAGAGTAATATAGGTAATATAGTTGCAGCTCCATTGTTTGAGCGATGCACTTTAATTTGGTTGCATTACGCAAAGCGGGGTACTTTGAGTGCGGGAACCAAGCGGGATTAATTTACCCGCACCATCATCCGATCTCATCTTACCTTGAGGACCGTGTTCCGGTAGTTTTTTTCATTGTTTGGTTGTTGCTCTTTCTAAAAGCCCTTCGGGAAACAGTTTAACTGGGAGCTGGGTCTTACCCGCCGCCGCCCTCTTAGAAGACATCTCGAGGTGGGCAGACGTAGATCAGGTGACTTATTGTTTCCAAGACGAGCAGAAGGGGCCAAAGACGCAAATGGAATCCTAAATGCAGTCAGATGCACATGAGGTGAATTAAAGCCAAGAGGTCTATGACATTTCACTGCAATCAGAGTGATGAATTAACTGTAGATACACCCTGTTGCTTCACCTGCTCGACATACCAGGTGCTAATGAATTTTCATCCAATCTATCAACTCTAAAGATATGCTATCGCCATATTTTAAACTCTGAATGCAGTTGTGACATAAACACAAATTTACTCCATATTAGAACAAAAATAGTCTCAAAACAAAAATTCGCCTATATTTTATTTCCAATTAACCCTGTCCTTTGAACTAATCCCGCACGTAATGTTTCTCATCTATAAAAATTCTAAATGTTTGTAGATATAATCGTTCTACATTGTATAAAAATGATATTTATTATGTCATTAAAATTATTACATTATCAAAAACCGCGCATAAAAAATAAAAAGAATTATGGACTAATTTTACTATATTTATAGTAAAAAGGTCACTCTTTTAGAAAAACAAATACATATGAATTTCATGTCTAATTAAAATCGGATATTTGTTTCTAATATTGAAAATAGATAATTTTGGCAAATTTATAAATGTAATGAAAAAGTAAACTGAACAAAAGAGCAACTTAATTCAACAAAGCCCTAAAAACAGCTTGTCTGCTATAACGAAAATGAATTGGTTACTTTTAACTTGGCTTTTTAAGTTGATTATAACAGTGCTAGAGTACATTTTCTAAAATAATTTTCAATTTGAGCCGCTCCTCCTCTGCACTATCGTAGAAGAATGTCGATTTTCGGGTACTATCAAAATTGATAGGAATTAGTTAGCTAGCTCCGGTTTTTTGTAATTAATGTTGATTTTGGATAGTACGAGGGCATTTCCTGAAGAGATTTTAAACCCAAACTACACCTCCGCTGAAATCTCCACTATCCGCTGCGGTAGAACAACCATTTTCGGGTACTATCAAATTTGATAGAAATTGGTTATTTAACCCCAATTTTTTGCATTTATTGTTAAGTTTCAATAGCATGAGGATATTTTCTTCAAGTATGAAAACCTATTATAATTTTCAATAAGTATAGATATAACAATTTTTTTTCGGTTTTATTACGTAGGTTTATACATAAAAGTTTTAATTCTAAGTTATCGCGAGTATCTTGCGATCCCTGGAAACTCTTTGTGTTATCTAATATTTGAAACAAAAAAATTAATTTTTTTGTCGTCGGGCATATGTACCTATTATAGTATTATTTTCTGTTCCCATAGACCAAAGTTTTAGGTCTAGATTTAAAAGTAATCCTTCCAAAATTTTAGACCACTGGTTCAAACCTGTGAATGGCCCAAACAGATAGCGATTTTTATATGTAATGTAATACATATTTTAGATTTCTTCAGAGGAATTTCGCAGAATTCGCAGGCTATAAAGTATGTATTATTCACCTAGAATAGAAGTTCACGGGTTAAGTCATAAAAATATTAGATATTTTACGTTGATAACACAAATTGAAATTTTATATTCATTTTTCTTAAAACAATATTTTTCAACTTAGTTGACAATCTTCAGATTACAATTATCATCAGATTCGCTTGAAACTTAACACTCACATAATAAACAATTCATCTTATGTAACCGAAAAAATTTGTGTAGAAATTTAAAAAAAATTTCAAAGTAATATCAATAATACATATTAATATTCGGGATCAAACATAATTTCAACAGAGAGGGTGAGAGAATCGGACGAAGCCCGGTTTATGAATTTTCATTAATTCGTCTCCATACAAAGGAGGAACAAAATCCAAAATCTCCGACGGATACAAGCAACCTTTCGCGGGTATTACCTACATACGTGATAAAGTTGAGCCTGTGTTTTGTTAAATTCTTATTTTAAGGATTCCGTAACCAACTAGGAATGTTTATAATCCTTGTTTAACCTTTTCCTATACTTTGACAACTTTCTAGGGGTTTCAAATTCGTAAAATTGCCTATACTCTACGTGAAAATTATTATTTTTACGATTTTAGCGAGCCATAAATTTCATATTTCATATTTGTTCTGAAAGAGAATCATTTTTACAAACCTTCCGCCCTGCCTCTAATTTTTTAAAACTACTTTCCACTACTTGCACACATTTTAGAATATTCATTTCTTTATTACATACGAAGTAAAACGGTTCACTAATTTAGAATTTTTACAGATTATTTGGAACACGTTAAGTCTTTGCATTTTATCTTCAAATTACTTTATTAGCCATCATACCCTAATCGTTGTTCTTAATTCATTTTTACTTAACAACTGACAAAAACACTAAACTTGCACGTATACAATATGCGTGTATCCTGTAGCTCTATAGAGAAGTTGACCCATTAGAGAATCCCTCCAAAAAATAAAAACCAAAATAAATACAATATAGTATTTTAAGAAATATCTCTACAACGTATAAATGTAATGATTTTCTCATTTAACGTCCTACGTCCGTTGGTTTATCTTAGTTCGTAACCGCGATTATAAAAAGAAATAATGTTTTTCACCAATATTTTATTTGCGTGCTAAAGTTCATATACCTTTCACCAGAAATATATCCAGAGAAGCCTTCGTTAAGAAAACTGCACTTTAATCCAGTAATAGAATCCTTTGAAACAAAGTTTCGTAGCACTTCTCACAAACTAACTTTCTTTTATAGAGTAATTATATATATATATCTTTTAAATTTTCCACCAGATTTAAAATTATCTCGCGTAATCAAAACGTCCGAGATCCGAATCAGGCAGATGACCGCCGTTAACTGAATAGTATTCGTCCCGTAGCCTGGCACTTATTGCTTTTCGAAAAACCATATGCAGCTCTCTCTCGAGGAAAAAGCATGCCCTCTTCTTGATATTATGTTATCAAAGCACATCATCATCATTGTCCTGATCATCATCATCATCATATTACCATCCATCCACGGCATCATCATCATCATCCACCACCATCACCGCCGCCGAGCACCAACCCCTTAAAGAAGTTTCCAATGTCCATATAGCGCATCACCAGGCCTCGAAAATTTTGTATACTATACATGTATCCTATAGCCTTCTAACAAAGCTCAAAATAAAAAAAAAATATCATGTCGAAAAGAGAAAACTTCTTCTCAAACAGCACCCAGCAGGAAAATCATCCACAGCATCCTCGCTGTACCATTTACTAGAAAAGGATCTTTGTGTGCGAGGCGAAGGATGATGCCGATGGCGACGTCGGCACTGGCAGTGTCTGCAAGGCACGCACATTTCAATCATCATTAGGCCTTAATATACCCACAAATATTAGCGGTGCCGCTCTTGATTTGGTCCCCCGTAAACAGAGGCTCAGAATCAGGACACCGGGCGGACTGAGGCGCCTCCCAGCCCCGTCGAGTACCTAAAATTTTCGCCTTCTTTCATCTCCAATTAGATGGTTGGGAGCAATTCCTCTTATATAAAACCGTACCTCTGTATAGGGGTATTTTTGATACTTTGGGACTGTAGTCGTGGAAGGTGTTGTTTCAAAACTTCCTCGTGGCTCTCGTTTCATCCCTTTTTCCTGATGACCCTGAACGAACACTTTTTCAGTAACAAGGGATTATTGAGAGAAGATAGCTTGATTAAGATGATACAAAAAGAAACGCCGCTTAAAGATACCCTGAGATGTTAGTTTTATGGTTTTCAGTTAATTAGTGAACCCCACTATTAAAAAATCAGCTATCTTTACACAAATAAGAATTGTATAATGTAATATAAGATCATCCCCGACCTGCTAAATCATAAATGGGTGATTTTACAAATTCGCTGTAAAAAAAATTATATTTAACAATAACTTTACTAAACAATATTCAATATAAAATATACCGTTTTTTCACTTCTAAAGAATTCAATCTATAAGAATTTTAATTTGTACAACCCTGCACATAGTCCAGCTCCCTTACATTTGTACAATGAAACCATCAAGCACCGCCTCATTTTGGAAAATGTTCATATTTGGTACAGGGAGGGTTCGGTGAACCACCCCTAAATCCTCCACTTTTCGTGCATTTTCTCCCATCTTTTACAGCAGAATTTTGGTGTTCGAGGATGTGTTTGTGCAGACTGTGTAGGGCGCTTCCATCCCTCCTCAAATATAAAAGTGGTCTGCAAGGCCCCTATATACCCGAACCGAGCCCGACTGATGGATGAGTGCTTCTTCATGCTCTGCACGGTCCTTCGCTCTCACGGCGGGCAGAAAGGACACCGAAAAAGCACACCCTGTAAAATCAAAGTCAGGCCACTCATTTGTGGGGTTTGCTTGGTTGAGTGTGTGGACTTAACGAAGTGGCAGATTTGATGGCGGTTGCTCTATGAGGGTAATGATCTGAAAATCATAATAATTTAATTTTGGTCCCTATTTTTCAACAGGATACGACTGGAATGATTCGCGGTTGTATCGTTTTTAGTGCCTGTGTATGTTGTGAGGTTGCGCATTAGATTTTCTACTCGTAGAGAGTGGAAAGGGACACTTTATACAATTTATTTGGTTATTTAGGAGATTTTTACAAAGGATATACATATGTATGTATGTATATATAAAAATTTAAAAAAATAATACAACACCAAAGTACTTCGCTTGTAGATTAGATTTTTATATGGTTTTGTGAACGATAAGTTACATAATGTTTACAAATTATAAAAAAAGCCTTAGGCATATTAAAATTAAAAATTAATTCAAATCTTGATTTCTACTTAAGTTTTCCCAGATGGATCTGTATATACCTTAGGTTAACGTTTATTTTAGTCGGTTCGGTTGTCAGATTTAGTTGAAATGTTGTTGAAAGATTTTGATGAAACTTTGTAGGAATGTTCATTTATGGTCGCATGTGTTGACCCTGAGATATTTAACTGAAACATTTTGAAAAAGATAGTTCTTCTTCGCAATTTTTCTTACAATCTTTTGGTGAAAATTATGGAAAAATATTAAATTAAGAAACTTTCCACTGGAAGTCTGTAAATAATGCTATATGACTGATAAGAATGAAAAAGATTTTATTCGGCAGTTTTGACCCCAAATAAACTACAATGTTTTATCAAAATCCATTTGAATTTAAAACTTAACATAAAAAAAAATGTTATTCTCTTCATGTAAAATTTCTCAAAAACTGATTAACAATAGGTATTGCACGTTAAGCGAAGCTTATACATATTTTTAGAGGTATTCGAGTGAAGAGGGCAAAAACCAGCGCTTATTTGAAAAAAATATCAATTAAATTACATCAAATTAACGTTTCCATATTGATTAAACGTCTACGTATTTAAACAAATAATTTATACAACGAAGAGAGTTTTTATATTTCGTGAAAAATATTGTTAATTATTAGGTAATCACTCATTTTCAAACTCAAAATTAAGTAATATGAGGACTGCAGTAATACTTGTTACTGATCAGTGATTTATGAGTAGATTAAGACCAGTATAACAAAGAATCACTTGTTACTGGTAAAAAGGGGAACAATTCCTTCAACTAATGAACACCATGACGCAAAAGCATTTAAAGGTTTAAAGCAGGATGGTTCATCTAATAAGACGACTTGATCTCAAACAGTAATCGATTATATACTCTTAACAACTAAAACTCTCGCATTGCTATTTAATTTACCACACCAACTTAAGTTGTCGTCCTATAATAGGACATTTTTCAATTGTTAAGATACCATCACAGTGTAAAATTTTGAAAAAATTATTTTTTTTTTTTTTGGTCTTATCTTAAAGTACATACAGTTATGCATGTTCCCTCAAAATTTCAAATTGAAATTCGAATTATTACGGTCGCTACGACTTTTCTAACAGAAAGGAATTAGAGCCAGAGGCTATATAAAGAACCCCTCCTTCAAACTTTAAACGCGTTTATCTCGAAATGGCCTTTTTAAAAACGGTCCGCCCTTTCAGAAGGAAAGTTTCCAAGCTATAACTTTGAAATTTTGACAGAATTTTCTTTATTCCATTCTCCATGCTCCTATGGAAGCCTTTTTTTTTAATCTTCCTATTTTTTCACACGGAAAACTGTTGAAAAAAAGGGCTAAATTTGGTACTTTTTACTCAAACCGCCGCCATTTTTTCAATTTAAAAAAAAAAAACAAAAAACCTCCATAGGAGCATAGCGGTTTACCTACAGATTGATCATCTATTTCATTTTTTTTTTCGGATGAAAACCGCGGCCGCAAACGTGCGTACCAACAGCCAACCTTTTTAAAACAGACTTTTTTGAACAAAAAAAAATTATTATAAAAAATAAATAAAAATGAATAAATAAATAGTGGTATTATTCGTAAAAAAAAAATCATCCTCATTCCCCCATCCTATCCATCCGAAAAACATTTTCAAAAATTGACTATTTTTCGGCCGGTCACACTGTGATGGTACCTTAAGAACGACTTTATCAAATTAAAAATTATTTCCCTTGTTAGAATAAAATTTGAATTTTGATCATGTTAAAACTTGGGCAGATTTAAAGTAATAATAATAATGTTACTTCTAAAATAATTGAATGAAAAATTTACCATTGGTTTAAGAATTGTTCATCGGTGTGGATTCTAATAAGAAATTTGTTATTTTCAACAGTAATTTTTTTCTCAGTGAAGAGGATTGAAAACACTGCATTTTTTCGGGTATGCTTCGTACCAGAAATGACCCATTTGGTTTTATCTATTATAATTATCCATCGTTGTTGCTGTATAACTGTATTTAACTATGTACATATGTATGTCACATTGCTAGTTTTTAGACTACATAGTAATTTATATCTTTTTTAGGGGTATTCACAAACACGAGTTAATTAAAAAATTCTCATAAATTATATATAATATAAACATACACCTTTTAGAAAGAAAATAATAATAGCCAACTTTATGTAAGAAGCATTATTATTATTTAACATAAAACAAACTTCAAATTATGGAATTGAATTTAATATTAAAAGGTTAACGACATTTCCAAAAACTGCTGCAACGTATCCAAAATAAAGGCCACAAAGCGATAAGACCCTTTCGTTCTCCATAAGTACTTTATGGTTCTTCTGTAGAGGATCCGTTTACTCATTAAAATCATAAAGGGTATGCAATTAAAATTTCCGCATTAATCTTTCCAAATTGGATTAAAATTCATTTCGTAAAAAGATTTCGTTGCAGTGGTCATTGTACAGCAAATTCCCAGTTGCCTGGACTACATCCGGATGGACTGAACTCCGTTCCTCTTTTGCATTTGTGTTCACAGAAATAGACACACTTTTAAACTCCCTCCTTCAAAATAAGGACTGGATTTCACTAAAGTCGATAATGATTAGTTTTTATGAGTATCTTTTTAATTTTATGCCCCAAATGAAAATGTTCATTTAGTACTGGTCCACTTAATGTTTCAGTTGCATTCCTAATTAAATTCAAAAAATTGTCATGCTCTCCGCTGTCGTCATGTTTAAATTAGCTTCAAATTCTCATAAAAATAGCCCTCACATCCGACTGCATTGGGGTTTTATTAACAGTTCAACACGTGCTCGCACCACTTAGTCCCGTGTAATCGCATCAATTGTTGCGCAAATAAATTCACCCTCTGCTCAGTGACTTTTGCATCATGAAAGCGACGAGGGGCAGCTACCCTCGGGCTCAAAATCGGTTAGCGACATCGGACATATTGATCCCAACGATTAGTTACAGGCAAGTTGACATCCGAGACAAATTTGGGGTGGTTTGTTTTCGAAGCAATAACCCGGCTGCAGGTGCACTCCGAGGGTTTTTCTTTTGTCGATTAGAGGGATCACGAGGTTTTCCGGCATTTTATTAACGCGATAACTGATTCTGGGGGCCTTTTGTTACCAAAATTTATGAATTTTCTTATGACTCTCAAGTGCACTCATTTATTATGTGGAGTGGATATAATATGAGGTTTTCCTACCCTGCTGGTTTATGCACGAACATAATAAATTGCATGCAAGTTACGAACAAAACCTTTTAATACTTGCAACTATGATATCAAATTTGTTCCAGAGGGTGGATTGCTTATTTGAAGATATACTCGTACATATAATACAATTTTAGTTTTATTTCTTCTCAAAAAAATGTGACTGAAAAAAGTATAGGTACAAAGTGGCAAATCATTTCTTTTGAATTTCTCCGCAGATTATTATTTCACAAATAAATATGCTCAATGATAGCTCCCACTTTCGAGAAAAATAAAGTTAACAATTTAGAGACCGCATTTTGGTTATTTAAAAAAAAATCAAATAAATTTGTACCACACTTAAATGACATCTAGGAATACCAAATATAATTTATCTATCTCTGTACACTTGTTATCTATGTATTGTAGAAAATAATCAGTTTATGAAAGAAGTCAAGTCCATAAATTATTGCGAAGTTGTTTTAAAGCTTTTTGAATTTTTATAAATATCTTAAAATTTCATCATTTTAGCAAGACGGTTAATCCGTTTAAATTTAATCTCTATTTTTCTCGAAAATTGGAGTTGATTGTCCATTTACCTTCAGAAAATTCATAATTAAATATGATTTACCAATTCTTTGCAGAAACGTTGGTGTTGGCTATTGAATCGCGTCGTCGAAAGTTTATGAACATTCACACGTTGAGCAGAAATTTTTGATGCCTCCGACGGGATGTTATCGTTCGATAGCATGTATTCAACAGACCCCACGATATCGTTACCATTTCAAGTCAAGGTTAAAAATGAGCTGAAAAAGGAGCGCCAGCCCTGTGACGAGATTGGGTTGAAGCGGACAATAAAATTACATGCTTAATTTACAAAGATATAATTAGTCTCGCTAAAAAATGCAACATTAAGCAACGAATTGCTTACAAAATTATTATTATAATAAAAAAGTTAGAATTAGTAACATTGAGTCAAGAAATAAGCTATTGCCGTTGCTATCTGATTTCCTCCATTCTCACTTCTAAATATAATTTTAAGAAAATTTTATAAGTGTAATTTGTCCTCCCACGTGAACCGCATTAGCCCCGATTGAGTTAAAATAACGTCGCGTTATCCTCAATTTCTTCCTGCAAAAATCGCCATATTTGATATCGATTTTTTTCCAAATTAAAGCTCGAAAGTTGTACTTTAAGTCTTAAGAGGCTTTGCATTTTGTAAAGATTTGCTCTAAAAACTATAGTTATTTAAAAGATTGAATGTAACAATTAAAGTAGAATTGAGTATAGCTACTCGTATAACTAAAAAAATAATATATCTAATGATTTCTTTTCTATTTCAAAATTAAAAAAAAAATTTGTATTATGACTACTTAGTTAGTAGGTATACCATACCAATATCAGTCAACATGACTGGCGGTTTTCCAAATGTATCTAAAAAGAGTCCTGTTTACCGAACCCGAATTAACCACAATTTCACTATTGCACAAGCAATTTCTTAGGGTTTTCTGCTGCGTATAATTCCATTTGATGGCGGAAGATTTCGGATTGATCATGATCAAGCTGTCATTCTAAAATATCTTAGTCGTTCATTTAGGACAAGTTATTTTTGACTGATTTTGGAAGAAATAGCTTCGTCTTAACTGCCGGTGCTTTTAATTATAATGTCCTTTTGGTTTGAATGACTTTAATGCGCCTGCTCTGTATGGACCTATTGAATGAAGAACAGTTGATATGATACCTCTACAGAAGCTTGACAATATAATGCAATATTGAAATAATGGCTAAGTATTATATAGTTATTGCTATTAATATTTAAAAACATATATGTAGGTGGTTGTTAACAGCTGTGTTTTTTTTGGTGATCTGATCTGAATCTCAAATTTCGGCTTAAGTCAAGCGCTGGAGAGGTAGCCGGATTTGAGTGAAATTTTGAAGAAACCTTTCTTTGGCCTTGGAACGTATAAATATGCAACAATTTTTGCTGGCTCAATTATTATTTCCGAGATTTTTTATTTAAAAAAATTTTTTTTTCGGTCTTTTGCCGTACAAAAATGTGCATATTTATCGCGTATTTCTGCAAAATTTCACTCATAATCTACAATTAAGCACTTTACACTCACTCCTGTAATTACAAAAAACCTGAAAAGATAAAGTTTTAAATTATTATTTAAGATTATTTACCTGCTGCAATCTGTCCCCCTTGTTTACACTTACATACTTATCTGTCATTTAATTTTTACAATTTGCCAGCGCGCAGGCGCACCACCAATCTTAAAACTTACATAGATATTACATTTTAAAAAAAATTAATTTTTTTTGTAATATTTTTTAAGATTTTTATTATGATATATTTCACAAATGCGTGCTTCGTCAGTGGGCATTTTGTAAAAGGAAAATATTAGTCAGTAGGCATTTTGTATAAGGAAAATCCTCCGTCAGTAGGCATTTTGTAAAAGGAAAATCCTCCGTCAGTAGGTATTTTGTAAAAGAAAAATCCTCCTCTGTGGAAATATGTATACATTAAATTTTTCTTCTTATTACCATTAATAATACTACTTATGAAAATGAAAAGAAAGTATTTAATAATCTTTTAAATTTTAATAATTCATTAATTTAATTACAACCGGTTCTCACTTAGAAATTCCCAAGACTGTTTTTGTTTTTATTCTCGTTTGTCAAAGGTTTCTTCGATAGCTAGCAAAGTGGATTCGAATTCAAATGATAAGAAGTTGGCGATGGCCTACGCTGATCGCTACACTAAAGTTATAGGAATCAGACCTATAATTTTATTAAGATTTTTAAGATTGAACTCTCATTTTATTGCTGCTTTGATTAAAAAAAATGATATTCTAAGAGGACTTGATTAGTTGCTGAATTGAGTCGCCACAACGTAAATTTAAGTCAATGTAATTTGATGCTTTTTTCACAAAATTAAGAAGTTTTGCTATGAATCACTAGCTGTGTTCCATTGGGCTGTGTAAAGTACTCCCGAGTACTTTCTCTATGGAACGCTACTTTGATCGTCAGGAGTACAATATAAATTCAAATTTTGACATTTCATCGTATTATACTTATTTGTTGCTTTGATTGTGCCTTATTTATTAAAATGGAAATATTTATATATAAATATGTTTTGCTGCCTAAACTACTTAAATTTTATTATTTGAATCCTTGTGATAAATCCAGAATAACTAAAGCTTGAAGCAATAATAGCTGTGTTCCATTGGGCTGTGTAAAATACTCCCAAGTACTTCTGGCTACGCTGAACTACTCTAGCTCTAGTTGGCGAGCAGAAGCTCTGAGTAGTTTCGCCACATTTTCCCGCCAGGTGGATGGTGGTTTTTGTACTAGGTTTGCATGGAAATGAAAGCTTTTCCTCATTATTGCTTCAAGTTTTAGCTATTCTGGAGTTATCACAAGGATTCAAATAATAAAATTTAAGTAGTTTAGGCAGCAAAACATATTTATATATAAATATTTCCATTTTAATAAATAAGGCACAATCAAAGCAACAAATATAATACGATGAAATGTAAAAATTTGAATTCATATTTTACTCCTGACGATCAAAGTAGCGTTCCATAGAGAAAGTACTCGGGAGTACTTTACACAGCCCAATGGAACACAGCTAATGAGGAAAAGCTTTCATTTCCATGCAAACCTAGTACAAAAACCACCATCCACCTGGCGGGAAAATGTGGCGAAACTACTCAGAGCTTCTGCTCGCCAACTAGAGCTAGAGTAGTTCAGCGTAGCCAGAAGTACTTGGGAGTATCTTACACAGCCCAATGGAACACAGCTACTATTTGCAAATTTCAATTCAATACAAAATTTGCTGCGAAATTTATCCGGATAAAATCACCAAAAAAAAACACAGCTAACATCACACTGCCAGAAATGTAAAACATTTGAGGCTACCGAATTTTAAAATTGTTTGATCGAAATTTGTATAACAATTTCAAACAATTTAATGGATTACTGTTGAAATAAAAAATTTAGGATATGTAAAAAAGTTTAAAACAGAAGTGGATTTTGATTAAAAGGTTTAGTTATTTGCTAGCTATACGTACGCTTTAACTACCAAAGCTAACTAAATTATTCATTCATGGAATTTGGTGGGTACTTTTCCCTTGAATGATTAAGGCATTTATGGCGGGAACTACATTACATATATGTTATCCTCCTAAGTTCAATGGTTTGTCTAAAATTTACCAACATTCTGTAATTGAATTTAAAAGCATACTTATAATTGAAATGTTTGCAATGTTTTGAACTTTGAGCATCCTCTAAGCTAGGGCTTGGACGATTTAATCTACTTCCATGGGATCATTATAATACTTGCTTAAAGTTTATAAAATCTCCGCCCACAGCCTCACTTCCAAAGTCCTGGACCACCATTATTCCTGCTAACAAGCTCCCAGCCATCGGCAGCACACCACAAAATCTAAATTGAAGCCCAGCGCGGCAATACTCAGCTGCACTCCATTTTGTACAGAAGCGGAACGAGTATATACAATATATGTACATAACATAATACATAGAATATAAAGGCAGCATCCATCCCATGGACCAGGGGAAAAAACCATTTTTATTAAATAGAAAGGTAAACGCATGCGTTTTATGTAATTTTTCCATAATTCGATAACATTTTCCACCTCCTCATTTGTGAGAGCAGCGTTTTTATGGAAACAAGACGGGGACGATTGCGGTCGGCCATTAGATAAATCAAAGGAAAAGGAAGTCCAAAAAGTTGGAGAGAGGGGAATAAAAAGATAGGAAACCCGACAAAAAATAGATAGCATAGTTGCATTTTATCATTTAATTATTTTTTACTTATATAAATTCAGCATAACAATACCGCGAAATTTAATTGAATTCTGACAGACAATCAAATTAGTTCCTTAATTAATTTTAATAACTTGACGGTATCTTCAATTTTATTATTCAAAATTTATATTTATTTAATTTTTATTTTCATTCAATATGCTTTTCTTAAAACATAAATTCAACTTATATAAATTTATACATAATAAAATCATAACAAGAGCTGTATCGAATAGAACTAGCAGCAGCATTTATGTTTGAAAATTTCGCTAATAACAACTACGGTACGTAAATATATTCAGCTGATACAATTTTATAACTTTTTTAATTCATTTGAATTATGTACCTACTTACTTTTTGCATTTTAAAAGTTTTATTAAATTCCTTATGCAAAAGCGTAATTGAATCTGTATATAAGATGACTTTAAAAACAAAGACGGACAAGTGCAAGTAGAACTCACCTCTTGAGGGTTCCGTAGTAAGTCTATAATTTAGATTTAAATAAAAAGACAATTTCACATAGAATTAAAACCTTATAATTTTTGGATATGTTTCCTCCTTTGTGCCAAAAGACCTTCCTTTGTGCCAAATTTCAAGATTGTAGGTAATTAGGAAATATCCTATAAGGTTTGAAGATCAGTCAGTGAGTGGAACTTTTGATATGAAAATACTAATAATAATAAGGAAGGAAGGAATAGGAATGTTTGAATCCTAAGAGCGTTAAAAGTTCCCTGAAAAGAGTTGATTTAAATGTCAACAGTTACTATAATTTTGAGAACGTCTTAACGAGAATTTCATTTGCAATAAAAGACTTCAATAACTTGAATAATTTCAAATATACTATGAGGAAATATAGAGAACGAGGCAAAAGGTGATGAAAACTTTTATTTTCCTCACATGATAAACAATTGAGACTCAATTAAATAAGCTCCTTGTTCATTGATAACACAGGTCAACAAACTTTTTGTTTTTTTCTGTCACTGGAAGCATAATAGGTGTTTTTGATAGGACTTTTTCGGTAGATTACGAATCCGAAAATAAAAGTTTTCCAGCACGTCAGGTTTTTGAGTAATAACAGTAACAAAAGTGGAAAAATGCTTATTTTGGCAATTTTTGAAAAATTATTAAAAAATAATTGAATGACTTAGAAGTTCGAAACATATCTCCAAAGACAACTTAAATGCTTAACTGCGCATATAAAATATCAGTTATTTGAAAGGTCTATCAAGATTTGTTCAGAAGATACATTTTTGCATGGAAGTCCTCCTCCTATGTCCGGAGTTCATTTATTTCATAGGACATAAGCAAAGGCTCATGAAAAACTCATTCTGTAAACAAATTTTAAGAAAGGTTATAAATAACTGATTTTATATATGTAGATAGTCAAGGATCTAATCTTTTATTAGAGGTATGTTTCACATTCGTGCGATAACCCGTAATTTTTGAAGAAGTTTTCAAAAATATCTAATATATAACTTTTTTCACTTTTCAACCGCATATTGCTCGAAAACGTGACCTGTTGGAACATTTTCGTCCATAAATTCGTAATCTACGGAAAAAGTCTCATAGGAATGATATATGTATCATTTGTTCTGTGGCAAAATGTTGTTGACCAGTGTAATCAAATGAAATATGAAAATATGTACCTATTAATTTTGTTGGTAGTTCGGATGCCCAGTTATGAAAAGAGTTAAAATTTTGCAGACGAAAAACGAATGTTAAGGCTTGATACGTGAGTTTAAGTTTTCGGAGAAAAGAATTTGTTTATCACTGAAGAATTTTGTAAAAAATTGTCAAGCCTTTTATTACTATAAAAAATTGTTCCACATTACATAGTTACTAAATTGGATACCTAGGTATCATTCACTTCTAAATTATTTATAACATAGGCCTCCTAATTGATGTAGGCTGCTAAGTAAATGTAGGTAGTGTTAAAATATTTAGGGCTATATATTTTTCAACTTTAATCCTTAAAGATATTTAAGGTCAAATTAGCTACTGTACATGCATTACATTCAAATAACATCGGCACACCGTAGTTTAGTAAAAACTGAGAAGAGAATAATTCGAAATGAACTACTGATTTTTTCGCAAAGATATAGTGTTTCCTGATATCCAGGTTTTAGTAGTAGGTATTCCTGGAAAATACTTTCTTATGGATATAAAAATATATCCCAAATTTCCTATTAATCTACTCCTACTAAAAAAAGAAGTTATTTTTTTTAGACAATTCCACATAGTTTGATGGAAAGCATATAGTTTTCCAAAAATTTTTAATTTTATTTTTCCTAAACATCAATAGATGAACAAAGGTCGGAACGAAGTTTAGATTGTAAGTTTGTCAAACAAACAACATTTTCGGTAAGATGTATACCTACATAGGTTTATGTATAATTGTATTTAAACATGAAAGAAGATTAAAATGAGATCATCAAACTAATATAACCGGTTAAAAGGAGCAAAGAAAATCGATGCGGAGTTTTTTAGTTATGCGAAAATATGTATTATTAAAAATGCTCCCTTTTACAAAGAATGCAAAATGGTTGGCGTACGTAACCATGCGGCTCTGTGCTCAGCCCCTGTTTTCAGTGCATGTTCATAAAATTCCTTACTAATATGTGCCCACTTGGTTGAGTGAATTTTCCGTCCATTACACTCCAGCTGGCATCTTTTTTATTGGTCGTGCTTTTCGAGAATCAACCAACATACAGTCGGCTTCATACCATTCGAATTCGCTCCACATAAAGTGTATAGTATGTTTTCTGAGGGCGTCCAATCCCATGGATATGGATTGCCCAGAATTCAAGAACCATTCCACCCTCGGCGCTCTTCTGCGGCTCATAAAGCATCTTTGTGGAAAAATATATACGGTTTGCGGGAACGTTAAACAGAACTCATCCCCGGGGATAAAAATTCAAAATGTTGTGGAATTTTTCATTTTTTGACGATGAAAATATTCTGGAAGCCCCACCCCTCTGAAGTACAAGTCCTTGTCGATTTAAGTTCGGTTGGGTTTTTCGGACCTTTTTTCCTATTACTGCCCACGACGAGCAAACCCTGAACCCGTGCAGACATTTCTGCGAAACCCTCACTGCCCCGCGCTGCACATCCATGTCGGTCTGGCTGTCTACGCTTTTCCCGAATGTAATATAATCACTGAGAGATGAAAATTTAATGTAATGGAAAAACTTTTCCTCTTTTCTTGCTCGAGTCTTTTCTTTTTTCGACTGCGTCGTTCGGCTCCGCGTTGGGCTCCGTCGTCAGGAGGTTTTCTAGAGATTGATTTATGTTAGCTCTGGAGAGCCCCAGGGATGTGCAAGTTATGGAATTAATTCTGGCTTTGTTTTGCTGGCTTTTTATGATGTGCCCATTTTTATGTGGAACTTTTTAAAAGGAAAGAATTCTAATAAAACAAAATGGTTCCGAGCAATTCCCAAAAGAATCTTGTTTGCCTTGCTTTAATGTAAGTGAAGTGGTCTTGTTTGCTTTCAGGGAAAATTGCACTCAGTACACAAAACAACATTTTTTATTTCCTACCTTTATGGAGAATTGTTTCAAATAAAAATGATTAAAGATAAGCACTACCACACTCAATTAAATACAAGTATGTATATTTCTTATAATCAAGATTTACATAGTTAACTACGATTAGAAAGGCTGATGTGAAAATTATAGCTAAGAGATTTTGCTATCAACTTAAAATTTTTCTGCAATTGCTTTAATTTAACTCTCCTAAATGCCTGATTTACTCTAAGCCAATTACAAAATTTTCCCTGTTAACAAATTTCATAAGAAATTTGGAAGTAAAAATACCGATAGCCATAGTTGCTACCGTCGGTTAGGTAAGATTTTAAATAAAATAATATTAAATTGCATTTAACAAAAAAAGTTTTCTTTCTAAATAAATAACGCTCATTTTAAACTTGATTAAAAGTACCTAATACACGTGCGGTGGTGCGGCAGGTTTCACGCCGAGAGAATACGTTTTATATCCACGCGGTTTCAAATAACTAATTAATAGTATTTCTGATATATTAACTTCAAAATTTATATTTTATTTACGCACTCCGTACAGATTCATAAGAGTGGTGTGTGTGCATACATGAAATATTTCTTTCATTTTGAATTCATTTAATGGGGTTTTCGGGCCTATAAGTCTTCTAAGAGTGTAAGCCTTATGTACACTTGTATCAAATACCCTGTTAAATATTTACTAGGTGAAATAGTTCAGTTCCAGTATTAAAATAAAATAATATGTTTTCGTTTTCGTAAAAAAATATTCATCTTGATTTCATCAATAAATTTGAGGAAAACTAACCTCAATTAATTTTTTTATATCTCCAATTCCTAGCAAAAATATAACCCCAGAAACGGATTCAACTGTCGTCAAAAATAAGAATATAGAACGTTATTACTATCTAACTATTTTAGTTACTGTTGAATGTTGATATTGTATATTCATATATGCAGTTGTAGAAGTTTATTAGAAAACTAATAGATTATTACAACTGCTTTGAAGGTCTTGACTCTTGAGGTCCTCAAAATCATCAACCCTTCATCTTCATCTATACTTCTACAGTAGGTAGTTAACTCCCTCACAATTTTGCTTGTCTACAATTAAAAATTTAACATATTAAATTTCCTACGGAAACTAAAGACTTTCCGTTTAAAAACATATTAAAATTATATGGTTTATACCAGCATCCGACTAGTAACAATATCGGGAATATGTACAATAAACCCCTTTTTAATTAGCGTTAATTATGGAAAAATCAAATGAAACCTCGCGGGGCAAGGAGAAAAGGTTCCGCGCTCAGATAACCCACCAAAAGCAATAATAGTGGCATTCATCGCTCTTCGTTGCACCGATTCATGCGCACCCGCCGATTCCCCCTTGACCCCTGTATGAGGGAATCGCATAATCCACAAACGTTTCCATCTAATAAACGTTTGCGATACGTTTGAAAAGTGGAAAATTGCAATTAAACCGCAAAGTGGGAAACGTGAGCAAATAATTTCTAATTAGTTTCCATAGAAAATACCCGAAAATGCTCAAAAACTCGAGTGGTCCCTTTATGCAGGCGGAAAAGCCAAGCGGCGGTATTTTGGTGCCTCTGACCCACCATCAAATTACAGCGGAGCACCCCATCAGTCCAACGCACCCTGTGCGGCAGCGTCAGCCACCAGCCAGAACCAGTCATAAAACAATAAAATTCCAAATTCATTGCAAAATTATTAATTAAAACTGCACTCAGTGAAACGAAATAACGTGATGAGGATGCTCGTTCGCCTGTGCGATTTTATGTTACCTCTGTGGGGTCGATGGAAGCCGCTTCGAGTCGTTTGGCCGATAGGTGGCAGACCAAATGAATGCATTCCACGAGTTTTATTTCTTCAAGCTGGAAAACATTTTATTGCAATTCGGACATTCATCGGTATTACATATGTACATTCATACAAAAATGTTGTTGAGAATGCAGGTTAAACGGAAAAACACTCATTCATATTTACACGATACATATATACAAATAATATAATAATAATAATGAACTTAACATCCTTTACGTCCCTTACAAAATTACTATGAGAAAATAGTGGATCTTCAACTTCCTCTTACTTCGTACGAAAGAACACTGCAACAAGCGAAAATTTTATTAACATTAAAATTTTTTGTTTAACCTCTTATTTTTAAAAGTTATTGTATTAAGTTTAAAATTTAAAGTCATACTATAAATTGATTCATATAACTATTTTCCTCAAAAAAATCATACATAATTATCAAGATACATATTTTCAAAAAACTAGAATTCACCAAATTTCTCCATCTAAAAACGAAAATCCCACAGTTCAAATGAAGAGTACTTTTCAAGACATGTTTAGGGTACCAAGGTAAGGTTTGGCTTTTTCTTTTCTAATTTTTCTGTAATAAGTAGGAATATAGCGCTGAAATTAGTTTAGGGGAGAGGGGGCACCTTTGAACATTTTTTAATTAAAATAGTATATTTCTCATATGGTATTATAAATCAAGATTTATTCTGTTTTATTAATAGATATGGGGTTTATAGTACATAATAAAAATGATATTTATTTATTTTAACTTATTAAAGTAACACAATTTCATTTTAAAAAAAACCATATTGTTCAAATGTGCCTCGTCCGGGGGCACATTTGAAACCCCTAGGGGCAGTTTTGAAAAACCAGGATAACATGAAAACTATGTGACTTAGAATATAATCAACACTTTATTTAAGCTATTTGTTACTTATTATCATTGTACATTGCCATTTATTTCGCACACTAACTATTAATTAAATAATTTTTATAAAACTCTAAACAGTCTGGGGCAGTTTTGAACAACGCTAACAAACTTATAATTATAACTGAGATAAAATTAAATATTGCAAAACAATGTTAAAAAGAATAACCATTGCCAATTCTCGACCTTGTAAGTAGGTAAGACCAATAAGTTATTCTCGACATTTTAAAAAAGTACTTTTCCAGCATATGTTCCTCGTCGTTCAAAAGTGCTCCAGTGATTTTGTTCAAATCTGCCCCAATACCATCCTTCAGAAATAAAAATTTCTAGACGAAAAACTAACTCCCTTTCAATGACTTTATATTGGTATTATACTTTGGTTATAATATATGAAACACTATAAAATAATCACAGCTAGAAAATAATACTCACTTAGTCAGTAATTTGCTTACAAGTAAAAAAATATATGTATGTTTATTTTCGTCTCAGTAAAGTGACCGGTGAATGTTTTTTGAGATGGCACTGACATTGACGATAGTTGGGAACTGACAGATGTGTAGTTCGGTGCAACCAGTATTAAAAAGGTTTCGGAGGTTAGGAAAGATAAAGGTTGCGTTCATAAATCCAATAATTCAAAACTGCCCCTGTTCTAAACTGCCCCCCTCTCCCCTACACATACGGAATTACATATATACATAAATGTTATGTGTGACAAAGAAAAAAAAAAAGATTATCTGCCGTAGATGAAAAATTAAACTACATATACTTTTAAGAATAACACGATTTATTTAGAGTCAAGTTTACGAGATATAACCGAATTATGCTAATTTAAACTCAAACAACTGTTCGGGGAAATTCGCAAAAACAACTTTGCACGCTAAGACTTCGGCCTAGTTCTACCATAATTTGTTTTATGTAATTCTATAACATCGATGATTACAAGCAGGTGTAGTTGTGGTATTATTTGCGATAGTCATATCGTTTATATTGTAACATATCTACCAAACCCAATACAGAATAATCATGGCCCGACGACATGGAGCGTGTTGAAAAACTAAACTGTAGTTAACAACAAAGTAAGCCATAATTATGCTCATCAAAGCCACTTAATTACAAAGTTATGCTTAACCAGCCAAGAAGTATATAGTGAAAGAAGTTCGGCTGGGAGTAATATTTGTTAACATATTTTTATTGAATGAATGATGTACATACATATTCTCATCGTATATTAGTAGTGGCAATACTATATATGTAAGTATTATACATCAGTAGATCATTTTCATAAATATGACTGTTTCATCAATACCTTCTAACAATTTGACTCATATTTTTAAACAGTCTGAAGATGTCCCTGCGCTAACTATATAGGCTAACCATACTGAAGTAGTATGATTAAAGTTAAACTACGGCGTAGTTAACTACGATAGTTTATGAACGGCAAAGAGTTATGCTCTTAGTTGCGTTGTGGTTAACCTCCACGTTTTTAAACGACAAATACTAACCATAGTTTTTAAACACGCTCAATGGTTTTGAAGGCTTTTGTTTTAGGTCACACGGCCCGTCAAATTGTCGCTGATTAATCGGAAAAAGGAAAATATCAGATGATTATTTGATGAACCAAATGAAATTAATTAATTTAATTAATCATTGCCTCGTCTCTCAATTGTCGTTATTCAAAAAACAGCTCCGATTTAGAGTTAAGCTGAGCTGCCTTAAGTAAACAACTGACCTTGAACTTAAGTATCAAAGTATATCATGAATATACTACGTACCAATGCCTTAAAAGATACTTGAGTTCCAGCTCACGTCACACCTACATATGTACATATGTATGTAAGTATGTTAATACGTAAATAACTAAGAATTATATGTTTTGCTTTAAGGATCGTGAAGAGTATTTAGTTTTCAGTTCTTATTATATCATATACATGCTAATGAAAGTGAAGAACATGAGATAATTATGCTCATTATGTTCCTCATCAAACCTAAAATCCAAAATGAATCCATCTGAAGTCTCTATTAAGGCAGGAATGTCTCGGAATTCAGCGAATACCTCAGGCATGACAACAACCTTCGTAAATTACTGTCAACTATTACATAAATTAACCAGAAGCACAGGAGAGCCCTAATCTTTCGGTGTACGAGAAAATTTAGCAGACCATCTCTTCACGAAAGGGTTAAGGGCCAATTTTGTGTGAACATTTATCCGAGGCGAGTGAACTAAAGCTTATCTTGGCCTGGTCCACCCCCACATACAACAAATTCTAAATAAGCTCAATCTGCTGCACATAATAAATGAGGAGCCCATTTTCCTCTTACCGAGCTCTACCCAGCTCCATTCCATGGACCCATGGATAAAATTAAAGGCTCTAACTTCTTTGCCTCTGAATCTCGGGGCGTTTGTAGCTTAAATAGAAACTTTTTGGGCGGACATAAAATATATAAATCGTGTGGCTGTTTAATCCTGCATCTGCTTCTCTTACAGGCGGTCCTCCTCCGCCGCCATGCTGCGACTTTCTGTCTTGTTGGGATTAATTGAAATGCTTAAAATTCCAGAGCTCTTTTGAAAAACACAATTACCCTCCCCCAAGCACCCTTTATCCTTCCCGCAATGCTCCGTGACACAAGAAAAATCCCTCCGTGCAGTGTAGCAACATAAACAGGGCCCAAACACCTTGCCCCTCGCATTTTGGGCGACCCCGTAGTCTGTGGAACATTTAATAATGCCAGTCGGATGCCGCCGGCTTACCCCTTCGAGCTAATCCCTGTAAGTTTTGACTTTCCGACCCATCGGACGGACCGATCCCGCGCTAAATAGGGTTGGATTTCGATGGGGCTCCCGGGGCCAGCAAATTCCGACCAGCGCAGCGGCGGCCCCTAATTGCCCTCCCCGGTTCACTCCGCTCCGATGCCAGGGACTTTTTTCGTGAAGATTGTTTGGGTCAGGACGCTGCTTTTCGGGCACCCTGTTATTAGGGTGTCATTAGGGGTGTAATTTATTGTCTAATATCCTTTGATGACATGTTTTATTAGATTTTTCCTGTTTTGAAGAGTACATCAATTTTGGGGTCCCGGATCTACCAAAATTGATTTCTTTCCACAGCAATTGACGATCTCTCTGGAATCCACTTAACGATTAGATTCACATGTACGTACGTAAGTTGTAAAGTTGCGTTTCTAGACATAATTAGCCCCGTGTTTTTAGTAAAAGCTTATTCAGTGACGTAGCGATAGGATCGCAAGACTGAACAAATGCCATGGGTCCTAGCCCAAAAAGGACCCCGAGACCATAGACATGTATTACCTATTAGAAAACTGCACAAATAAAAAATTAAAAAAAAAAGTAAATAAAAGATAAATTAAATAAATTAAAATTTTGGACGCATTCAAAAGAGAAAGATATGGTCAAGTTCCAGACCTCATAACGCACAAAAGATCTCAGCTTCCTGTTTTATGTTTTTATGCAGCAAAATATGAAAGGTCCCAAATTTGTATATACTGTTGACGACTAACACAAAAATCATCTGCAAGTTCTTTATTTATTTTTTAACCAGGGGCAAGTTAATATGGATTAGCCCCATCTTTTTAGTAAAAGCTTACTAACACATTTTTAAGAATAAGAACTATCATACTTCTAGATTTTTCTGTTATTATTGTTGACTCAACATTTTGTTGAAATACTACAAAATTTTATTCCTTCTTATAATATTTGAAATCCCAAATTCTAGTATGTATTTATTAAAAGAATAGTACGCTTTGATGCAAGTAAGCCGTATACCCTTGCGTTTGCAATATCGTTAAATAGGGCGTACAAAAAAATCGATTGCCATAGAAACAAATATGAAAGTTTTAAATATTGCACTCAGTGCAGGATGGATATACATACATTATACGTGATTATGTACCCCTACTAGTTTATGCTTATGGTTATAATAATTAAATATTATTTAAAAAAAATTGTTTATACTCATTCACACCTAGATCATAAGAATGCCACCGCCGATTACTACGATCGGCTGGCTATGGCGATCCTTAAGAAGTGCACCCTTTCTTTTATACATAGGTCCATTCCATTTCTTACAATCCGACCCGCATTGATTAATTTTAATATCATCTTACCAAATCACTATTGTGAGCAGCAAAATGTTTAGCGCTGGTAAAGAGCCAAACATAAAGTTCTATGTGTTTTCGTTAGTGCTAGCTTTTATACTACGCTACAGCTATGAAAGCCTTTCTTTCGATCCTTTTCGACTTAAACTTTTGCAAAATTCAATATATATGCATACTTCCATATGTTTCCAAAATATCATAATACCACAGATAAATAAATTTATCTGTATAATACTCTACTAAATAAAATATTTTATTTAAATTCAACCTCTAGAAGAGCGAAGGGAGTGGAGAAAGATCTTTTAGATGTGCCTGCAAGGTTTTTGACCAATATGTTATTATATTATAAATTTCAAACTACATACCTGATGTATAGTATACTACTTAATCTCAAGAATCCCAACCGATTTTACTACCGAACTCCTACAGACAGTTTTATGAACATTTTAGGATCTTCCAGTAGGTAGTACTTCAGTATTTCCGCTTTATTCTAAAAATTACTAATTTTTAATGTTGTCATTTGAAAAACATTTTTATTCTGAATACGTAATTCCATAAATTCTCCCGTCGCATTTGCAAAAGGTAACATTTAATTTAGCCATCAATAATTACTCCCCACCTTCGAAGCGGCGAATGCCATCTCATTCCAAGCTACATCTTTTCGTCGACCACAACCAGGCACAAGAGTTCACCGGCAGTAAACCATCTAAAGTCAGACAATTTTCTCAAAAACTTTGTTAACGAGATAATTTAACCCTTCTCAATACAGCCGTCTCCATCTAAAATTTCTACAGTGCGCCCGCTCAAAAACCCTTATAGACCCGACACGACACCCGGCCCTTTATCTACGAAATCAATTTTCTGGTAAGGAAAATTTCAAAAGGGGGTTGAACTGATGAATGGAAGAGCTCTTCCCATAGGCTGTTCATGGTGCTATAAGTTGGGCAATAATTTTGCGAATAGATAGGCCACGGCACGACGGAGGTTCCCCAGATAATTTGCCTTGATCCTATAATTTTGGATTTTGTTCTCCATCAACAGTGGAGATGAATGGAAGCTCCTCCAAATAGATTTTCCTGTAAAATAAATCAGTTGATGTCACTCGGCAACTGATATTAAGCATGCGGTGTAAACATCCTTAGCAGCGAATCACTCCCACTTCTTTCTGGGACGTTGCATGCTTTGAAGGGAGGAATCCACTTAGCAAAAGATAAAAAGCATTCCTTAATGCTCTCGGCCGATAAAAATTCCTTCCGTCTCCTCTAGTCGTGATGAGGTGGGCTCGCTTAGACTGGCTAATAGCACGCCTCCCAGCGGGAGATTAGGGAAGTGAATGCATGTCCACCCTGTACGACAGCGAAATGCTGAAAAAAAATTCAAGAGCAAAAAGCGGCGTCTTTGATCTAGCCCTTAATTGACATTTTATCCAAAGAACCTTGGTATTTCCTTGATTATTAAATGGATAACGAACGATGATGCTTTCATAAAAAGTTATGAGCTTAGCTTTATTTGAACTTTGTATACGAAAATAACTTAAAGAGTTTACCAAATATCATATAAAACAGATAAATTGCTGAAAAACGCCTATATATGTATGTATTATGTTAGACTACTTGAAAAATAAATATACATATACATATAGGTATATAGGGATATTCAAGAATTTTCTGCTTTTATTTTTATTATTTTTGAATCAAAAATCCACTGTCTAAATCAATTGTACATACTAACACTCTAAAATTTGTGTAATTAGTTAAGAAAACTTTTAAAACCGCTCACATTTTCTTCAATTAAAAAATAAAAGCCATTTATTTCAAAATTGTGCAATAGTAGTAAACCGAAATCGAAATGCTTTCATCTCGCAACCGCTTCCGAAACATGTGGCGCTAGTGTCAAATAGTTACATATGCACATAACTTTTACCCAAATTATTAATGATTTACTTTTACATACGAGTATTTCAAATCTGTGCTTTTTCATAATTTAATGATGATTACTTTTAGCGCTTTCTTTTTACCTTCTTTTGAAATATGATATAATGCATTTGCGTTTAGCTGGATAATACTGATCCAGATCCATACCTGAATGGGAAAAATACACCTATTTATTTAATTATTTATTTAGGCCCCTATTATGGTTAGCAAGTCGCCAAGTCACATTCGAGTCGAAAAGAGCTTAAAAAAGCCTTTTTTGGATAAGAATTCCTAACAAAGTTCCTAAATTTTTAATAAATTCATTTCAGTTACCCTTGACTTCAGTGAATTTTTCCTCACATAACGTCAAAATAATGCGAATGGATTTTTCTATCGAGTAATTTCAACCACTTTGAACGAAAAAATTAATTGAAGTCAAAGGCTACTGAAATGATTTTATGATAATTTTAGAAACTTTATTAAGGAATTTTTATCCAAAAAGGGCTTTTTTAAGCTCTTTTCGAATCGAATGTGACTTGGCGACTCGCTAACCATAATAGGGGCCTTAAGTATTTTCTTATTTCATGTGTAATTTCCTATTGTATTTGATAAACTGTTATATTATATGTAAGTGGGGAAATGTAATGATGATAAATCCCACTTGAAAAACGTTGCCAAATTTAATATTATAATAACTAAGTTCGTAAATGGACAAAGAGGGTAAGGGTTTATACTTTAATATCTTACGATAACTCCCATATTTCTTTCAACAATATTGAATGGGTGTCGTTAGATTCGTCTTATTTTTACGAGTATCCCAAAATTCCGTTCAAAATGTGTTCCAACTCTATAATTTATTTATTTTTGCAGCAATGTATACATCGCGTAAAAATAGACGTAGGTGTAAATGTCACTCATCAGATCGATTTTAAGATATATGTACGTACATACACAAACCGTTAAGAATTTTATAATATTAAACTATATATGTAATTACTCTTATCATCTGAGAAAACGATATAAACAAGAAATCTTCTACAAATTGGTTTCTTCTTTAATCTTTTGTATAATATATAATACCCAAGTATATAAATAATTACGTCTTCGAGCACTGATTTAAATTAACTTAATATTTAACATCTTTTGCTTTTCACATTCTTTGCTACTATTTATGACCTTGCCATATGTAGTTTGAATAATTAATTTTATACTTTCACGTGAAAAAATTAATCATTTTTTAACGGTTATTAACCCTTGCACTGCTCGAACTTTCGATGACAATTACGAGTATGTGCATTTTGCTTTACTACTTCTGTGTCAACATGACCTACATATTGAAGTTATTATTACTTACAAAGGGCATTTTTATTTATTGTATAATGTAGTCCGAGAGGTGAGCGACCAAAAAAAAAGCAACCATTGTTCGAAAGGTTGGTTTTCTTAAATTATGTTATATTTGTTGTATAGAAGAATAGCCTGCCGTCAGTCTGCCAGTTTCGTTAGCGTTTGGCGCCGGCACGGGTCTTAAAAAAACTATATATGTCGCAACTACTTTCTAAAAACTGAAAATTTAAAAACTCTTTTACCTTGGTTAGTCTTAAAAATTTTGCAACCGGGCGCGTCCGCTTTGCGTTAAACTTGTAAAAAATCTATACATAAATAAAATCTAGCTAAAATGTTTATTTGAATACAAGTCGACAGGAAGTAGGTATTACTGAGACCCAAGGTATTCGCGGTGCAGTTTGTGACTGGAATTTTACTGATACGTTTCAAATTGTGTCCGGAAGCACAGTCGTTGAGTGCAATTACAAAGATTTATTTTCATTTTCCGTATATGCAATTTTGACAATACATGTTTATGTACTAAAAAATGATTGTGCTTTATACGATTCTTATTGCACTTTTAATATGTTATCTATTCGTGCAACGTAAATATTATTGGCTTGCTTTGAAAATAAGAGGACCAATCGGACTTCCATTTATAGGAAATTTAGAACTACTTTCAGCTCAAAGTGGGTAAATTATCTAATTAAGAACTAGATACACTTGCGTGCATTAAATTTTAGCCTTGAAAATTATGACTTGGTTACTGCTGCTCATTAATTTTATATTCTTCTAAGTGCTCGAGTGTTAATATATATTATTTACGTTATTTACGTTATAAAACGTTGGTATGCATAGTTATTTATTTATAAGTAGTCTGAAGCTTGCAATAATTCTCTATAGTTGAGCAACAAATTGCAGCAAAACAAATGTGAATTAACAAAAAATATTCGTGCATCAAATTTATAAGGATGTTAATCCACTTTTTTTACTCCGAATGACGTCCAAAGCCGTAGAGAAGAACATTTCCCTTTCCCTTGTTTAATATTCAAATTCACATATTAAAATTTTGATTGGATATATTAAGAAAAATAAGAATTATTATGACCTTCATCCCGTGGACCGATGATGCCGCCGAAATGGCCTTTTTAAGGTTCCGTAACGAAATGGTAGAAGGAGACCTTACGGTGCAAATTCATCCGTCTGTCTGTCTCTCTGAAAATATTACTAAAATTCACATTTTACATATAAAAAGCATAAGATCCATGTTTGGTGTTTGAGTCAATAGCGTACAATCACCCTTTAAAATTGACGCTTCAGAATTATTGATTTATTGTTATTTTCGTAGATCTTTTCGTATTTGCATCGAACTTTAGGAAATTATATAAGGATTCATCTTTTACTGCATGGCTCGGACCAATTTGTTTTCTTTACGTCGCTAACCCTGTTAACATAGAACGGATATTAACTGCTCCGGAATGCATTAACTATACTGATTTGACCGTATACATTTCAAAATTTATTGGAAGCGGACTGCTGAGCAGTACAAGTAAGTATGATGCACAAAAGATAAAGATAAAATTCATGCCGAATTAAATATACCAATAGTAAGTATACGCATATATTTTCTCTAAGATCCTGAGTGGAGTTCACACCGGAAGTTATTAAATCCAGTATTTTCAACAAAGTATTTATTTCAGTTTTTATCTGTTTTTAACCTTAAAACAAATAATTTATGCAAACAATTAAAAGAATATTCTAAACTTAAGCAGTCCTTTCATATTGACGACATTTTGCAGGATTACACTTTTAGTATTACTAATGGTAAAAACATTTTATTTATACTATGTTCAGAAGTATAACAAAAACTTTCTTTAAGAAACTATCCTTGGGAAGAAATGTAGCATGCAATATGGCACACGCAATCAAATTGTTTTATCATACAATAGGTAAGTGCTACTTGGCTTAAGTTTCAACAGAGAAAATACTAAACATCTTTTTAGACTGATAGAAGCATTATCAACGATGATTTTTAACCCACTTTATCGCTTCTCTTTCATAACTAAGTTGATTGACAAAGATCATCACAAGAAATTCCATGATGCTTTACAAAACGTAACTGAGTTTATAAAACAGGTATTAGTTTATATGTAATATGTATCATATTTTCATTTAACTGGCTTATTTGATTGCTTGTGTTTATCAATAACCTCCATTGAAATGTTTCTATATTTTTTCTACAAAATATTCTTACTTCCTCCAGAGTTTTGGATTTCATTTTAGAATATCATCGATACGGTGATACCCAACATTTTACAAATTTTGAATTCCCTGTTGGATATACATATATATATGTTGCTTCAAAATACAAATATGATATACAATTTAACTGACTAATATCGAAAAGCAATACAACTTTGCCAATTTTTTTCTTATCAATTTTTATTTTAGTATTACTTTATTTATTTTTTATTAATACTTCGTCCCAAATTCAAGTGCGTCGAAGCAACAATCAAACGAATTCAAAAGGAAGACGAAAATACTTTAAACCCTACCGATTATACTTTCATTGATCATGCGGTGAAGCTAAATATGAAAGGATTATTCTCTAAATCCGAAGTAATTAGTGAATGCAATCATTTCATAGTTGCTGTAAGTAAGATTGTAAATTGGCACATATTTACATTTGTTTTATTATTTTATTTATTTTTATATTTATCTTTTTTATTATTAGTCATATGAAACAACATCAAAAGCTCTTCTACATATCATAACTTTGCTCGCTACACACCCAGAATGGCAAGAAAAATTATATAAAGAAATTGAAGATGGATTTCCCGACAAAGAGGCAGAATTGACTTTTGAAGACCTGCAGAATACTCCTTTGGTCGACATGATCATCAAGGAGTCGCTTCGTTTACTACCAGTGCTACCCTTCGTAGGCAGATCAACAAGTGATGACTTTGTGCTGTTTGACGACGTTGTAGTTCCCAAGGGAACGAATATAGCAGTGGACATTTTTTCAATGCACAGAGATCCAAAGTATTGGGGAGCAGATGCAAATAAATTTAATCCCTACAGATTTTCGCAGGACGAAGTCTTTCAGAGGCATCCTTACGCGTATTTGCCTTACAATAAGGGTTTGCGAAGTTGCATTGGTATGTTAGCGTCAATTCATTCAACCTAGTACAAATATAAATATAATGTATGTGACTTGTAGGTTGGAAATATGCAAACCTTCTAATGAAAGTATTTGTTATTAAAATTTTTCGGCGCTTTCGATTAACAAGTACTACCAAATTGGATGAAATAGATTTGATCTTCAATGCTACAATAAAGATGACCCAACAGCCATTTTTTATAATTGAAAATAGATTTAACTAGTATGTACATAATAGTTATAATTAAGCAACGCACGAAGATGATTTGCCGTTTATACTTAACATTAATTATATAACGTATTTCACAAAATTTAAAAAGTTAATTAACTAATTATTGCTTAGCATCTTTAATAATAATAGTTAATGTGGAGAAGGAATGCCTTAGAACTTTTGATTGAAATTAAAATTTATTATGTTGTTATGAATCAACTCTAGTCGCCTCTAATTTCTCCTTCCCTAGATTGCCAAGGAATTTAATGATGACCCTCTGGCTCTGCTCCAGATAAGATAGGAAAATATAAAAATGTAAAATAAACAGCTCAGTGTAAAATTGTTAAAGGTTCATGAGATAATACAGCACTGACATTTATTTATAGATATTGTATAGTGTCTTGGAAATTTTGCTATCACCAATGCAAAACAACGATCTTGCGAAAACGTGTGCAAATTCCATTTCAAGCCAATATACTATGTATAATGTATGTATGTATACACGGTGGAAAAAGTTGGACTAAAAACCAATATTTTCTGGATTGTATATAAGTCCACACCAAAAAAAGATTAGATTTTAATATCTTACAAATATTAAACTGGAACTGTAATATTTGCAGATATTAAAATAAAATCTCGTCAGTATTAAATGATTTTTAATACTACAAGATTAAAAATAAACTCTTGTTGTATTAAAAGGCAATATTACCCTAACTTCACTTCTAATCCACTATGGCTTTAATAAGTAATACTAACTGTATTGTTTTAATACAAAAATATTGAATTGTAATCTTTTATTGAGATATAAATAAATTCAATTTTGTATTAAACTTGTGCTTATTGTATTAAAAAGTAATATAAGCTATACTTTACCTCCAATCTACCATGGCTTTAATATTTCAATACTTTTTGTATTGCTTTATATGTACCTACAACATTTTTCGGAACTGTAGAAAATATTTAAGGAAATAGGGAAAAATTCAAACATTTTTAATAATTTTATTCATTTTATTACCAACACATGTATGTATTTTTTAATACACAAAATAATGTCAAACATAGGGCCCTATTGCGAGTGTCGTTATTTCTGCGACGAAAAGAACTTAAGAAAGCCCTTTGTAGGCAAAAATTCCTTAATAAAGTTTAACAATTTTGATAAATTCATTTCAGTAACCTTTGACTTTAATTAATTTTTTAGTTCTAAGTCGACTAAAAATATCCAACCGAATAGTTTGACGTTCAATCTACTTATTTTAACCATTTTGAACGAAACAATTAACAGAAGTCAAAGTTTACTGAAATGATTTTATGAGAATTTTTAACTTTGTTAAGGAATTTTTACCCATAAAGGGTAAGCTCTTTTCGTCGCAGAAATAACGACACTCGCAATATGGTCCAATATAAAATTTCTTATTATAAATATACAAAATAAATTAACGTACATATTCAGTCTTTTAATATAACAGTAGGAACAAGAACATAAAAATATCCTTTCACAAAATAAACTTCATAGCTCTGTTTGTTTGTTAAAGAGTTGTATTTGATTAGTGCTGAGTTTGAAGTTTGGCTTACTTCGAAACTATTTAAAATCTGATTAAAACTGTGTGTCAAGTATTTTGTTAAAATGAAGTATAAAGTTTTACCATTGAAATATATTTTTGAAATTTGGCCAAATGTAGGAATATTTTCTTCTAAATTAATGCAAACGAGTGATCCGATTCGATAATGGTAACCAGGGCTTATTTCCACCCAAGTAGTTTCGAAGAAATTATTACAGATGTCTACTACATCAACGTTGTCCAAGTAAATGTTACTTGAAATCTCAGTAATTGGTTGCAATTTGCCAAATACAAACTTTTCAGAACACTCTAACTAAACTAAAAGTATAGAACTCTCGCCTGCACGTTTTACTTGACACACATTTTAAAACAGATTTGTTGTCACATAAAAAGTGTACATATTTCAAGTGACTTAAAGTCATAGAAATATTATCAAATTCAGCATGACAAATAAAACAAAAAAACATTATTTCAAAGTTAACTTAGCTTCTAGTTTAGAATATATTTCGATAAGTCTAGTAGAGGCTTGCTCAGAGCTTATCTTATATACAAAAATTGAAAAAAACTTCCAAAAATTTTGAAGATCTGGATGAAAAGATATGTTAAATATATAAAATACCTTAAAAAGGAAATCAACTGAGTCCTTAAATGAAAAGTCCCAAGGTAAACAGATGAGCTTTTTGTCGACGCATACAAAATACTGCGATATTGCAGTTTTATTTGGTCCAACGGCGATTATAAATGGTTGTTGGTTGCTCATATCATACGAAGATCTTGTTGTATTGCTCTGGAAAACATTTAAGTAAGCTTCAAATTTAATCACACTCTTTTAACCCTACCTGTTCAAATTTCAAGAATTTTTCTACTGTGGCCTTAAAATTACCCCTTTTTGTTTGCTTACTTTTAGATCCACTACCAGTAGGTGGCAACAGCTTTAGTAAATATAGGAATTTAAGGGTTTCCGTGTTCCACTCTATAATAATAATAAAAAAGACATAAAGTAGATATGTATAAAGAATTGTTGTGAAGAGGGTAAAATGTACTGATTGCTAAAACATAAAAAAAATATAGTCTTGAATGTTTACCTCCAAAATCTTCTTTTATTTCACCAATCGTTTCTTTCAAAATATCTTCGACATGTTGTTCATACTTATTCCAAGTATTAATTAAACATGTTGACTTTTCTGGGAAGTGCAATGAGAACTCAAATAGAACCTAGATTTAAAATAACGTTATTCGCATTTAACGAACATTTTATATTAACTTACCAAATTGGGATTGAAGAAAAAAAACGGATAACCCTCATACACGTTGATTGCCGAAGAAAGAATGTGTTTTCGAACATTAAAAGTCTTTTCCAATTTAGATTTTATCAAATCTTCCTGTTCAAGAGCCGCACAATTTTTAAAAAACGCGATATCATCCGCACTAAGTACAAAGGAATGATCATTCTCGTTGTCTTCGTTTCCACTATCATCAGACCCACAATTGAGCTTTCCTTTTTTAGACCTTATACCACTCTCTCCACTGATCGTCAGTCGTTTATGGTTGATATTTTTGAGTGCGTAAGCCAAGTAGCCCGAGTTTTTCACTGGATTGTAAAAAAGATCCTAATGAATTAGAAAATATTTAATAATAAGTTTCTTCTTCCTTTAGTGCTTAAACATACAATGCCATCAAAATTGCTTGGATTTACTTTAAAAACTGGAAAAAGGGTTATAATAGCTTTCGCAGTGGCAATTTTTTCGTCCCTTTTTGGATAGTTGCCGCAAACTTGTCGCAAAAACTGCGCTGCTAGTCTAATGAGGCACCTGCGCGATGAATCTGTTATTGTACCTTTTTGTTTGTATTCTTCGAAAATGTCACTTTCGGATTTTTCAATTATAAAATGTTTTAAAGCCTAAGAAAATACTTCTGTACTGAACTAAACTATTACAAAACATATTTTAGTTTACCACACTATTGATTATTAACTCGGCACCAACTACAGCATTACATTTGTAAACAGGTGTAGTTTCTGAAGGCTGAATGTCTAAAAGAAGTATGTTTGCAATTATATAACTGTATATTGTTTTTTGTGTTTTAATAAATCCACTTAAGATTTAATATTAATCAATTGGATTGAAAAACTTAGTCTAACGAGATTAATTTTGGTTTAATATTTAATCTAAAATGATTAATATTTAATCTATAATGAATTAAGTTTTAATCTCATTGAGTTATTTTCTAAACTAAAAAAAATAGAAAATATGGCTACCTTAAATTTACCTATAAAGTTATAATAAATTGAAACATTCAACTTACGCAGTACAGGAATGAGCTCGATTGAGAAACAACCGCACCTCCCATATTGAGCCACAATATCTTTCAGATTTTCTAAAATAATCTCGGTTCCTGATTGATCCTTAAGGGTGAACTCTGTAGATTCAACACCGTCGAATGCCTCTAAAACTTGAAAAAACAAGCGCTTAGTAAAACACATTAAATTAAATAAAGCACTCCATACATACTCGACAAAAATATATCTTCACTTGATAATATATCACCATCGGTCAGCTTTCTAATGCGAGCGAATACGCGTTTATCACCAAACTTCACTCGCACAAATTTTCCTTCGAGCTCTACCTGCATCTTGTTCTAAAGAGATACTCTGAATGAAATGAGGTTATGGTAGCGCGGCATGGCCAATCTGTCACATGGTGGCATAAAACTTAAAATTCAATCTAATTAGATTGCAGAAATAACTTTTAATCTAAATAATATTAAAAATTACTCCAAAAAGATTACACAATGTTTTAATATACATTTTCGATTATTTTTCAATACAGAAATTTCTGCATTTTTCAGTAATATTCGATGAATATTGAATTTTAATTCCAAGTTGATTGAAAAATGGCTGTAATACAAGCAACAGATTAAATTATACTCCAAAATTTTTGACCGTGTATCTTACAGTTTTTCCGCTGATTATGTCTAATTTAATCTAATTTAATCTTAGTCTAATAATAATATAAGTCTAACTTTTTGTCTTATAATAATATTTTCCGAAATTTCATAAAAACTGTTGCAGTTATATTCTTACCAATATGTGTAAATTCAAAATATTGTAACATGCATAAACGAGTTGCAACCTGAATTTGTCAGTTGCAAGAAGCTGGGCACGAGAAGGTGCTAATGTAATACGCAAAAAAAGTTGCAACCTGAATTTATCAGTTGCAAGCAACTGGGCACCAGAAGGTGCGAATTAAGAAAAACCCTCCTAAGACACTAAGTAAGAAAGGTCGGGCCTTCCCCTGATTACGGGTAATTGTCGCGGCGCCTCAAGAACAACCTCTAGCCTCTAAAACAGAAATGTGCATTTGGGTGTCTGAGGTAATTAGTTTTATTGCGATCGCTTTTTAGAAATAGAATGTATGAATGATGCATGAATGATCATGTTGAGTGTTGTTAGGGTTTTTAAGGGTGAAGAAAATGTTCTTGAGGTGCAGATGAGATGTACCATCGGGCGTGATCAGTGGTTGGCGCAAACGAATCGATCTTTGGTGATTACAATATTTATTTTAAAAAATTTGATGAACTTTAATAAATAAATATACATATATACAATCTTTAAGTTCTAAATATAAGGTAAAAATGATTATTTTAAAATTTGTTGCTCATTTTCTTTGCCAGGTATCCATTAATACATATTAAGGAAGATTACGATTTTGTTTACTGAGGAAAACCACAAGATATGGAGGGATACTTTTTCTCAAAGACAATTTCGATCTTTCCATATAAAAAAAAGTCAAATCTTTCCATTGAAATTACCATTTTCGTAGCATGGCATGCAGACCGTACCTATTGAAAAACATCGTTTCGAGTAAAAAACGTATAAGTATTACAAGCTTTTATTTCCCAGTAGGAAATATAGAAGTAGTTTCTATAAAGAAGTAGTTATATTACCGGTGAAAATATACTGGTGCTAATACTAGTCCAAAAGGAATGCATAAAGTAACCAGTTGGAAGACCCTAGATCTCCAATACGCGAAGGATCAGCGACGCAAAAAATAATAATAAAATTTACCGTCATTTTTCCTTTTTTGTGGAAAATTTCAGTGTTTTTCGACAGTTCCTGCAATGTGTCTAAGTAAAGCGGTCGTCAGTTTGTTTGCGGAATAAACATAAATCAAATAGGATGAAAAAAGAAATCTATTTGGTCATAACATTATCTACAAGTACATATTTTGTTCTATGTATAATACTCCTGTGGTTTAATTCAGGTTACTCAGGTTATTGTCTGTACTTTTGCCAACTGATAGAAGAATATTCCTTTAATTCCACCTCTTGAGACGGATCGACAAGGATGCGTTCGAAATATTACGCAGTAATAAAGAAAGGCGGAAAATAATATTCGGAATACTTTAGACGAATAAAGAAACCGCTTTAGTAAATATTCCGAATGAATAATGAAACACACCAATAGGCACTACTCAAATAACTAATTCTAAAGTAATAAAAGAACCAACTAGTCCTAATATTGATGCTTTGGTAGCCAGTTTCCTTAATCACTAATGGGAACTATTTTCAGAACTAGACCTAAAGTAATGCAGAAGGCGGCAATTGGTTCCCTCCAATGACAACGCCATGCAAAAGTAGTGAGTTCAGTCCATAGGAACTCGAAATCATCTAAGTACTAGTTCTAGTACTCACTCCTTCGGTACTAATTGTTCGTTCAGTCCTAGAACTAGTCAGATCCTACTGGGTTAGTTTCACCTGTCCCGGTGTCTGTAATGAAATCTTGCAAGTTAAATTTTACTCACTTCCCGGTTTCCGATTGAGCTGAAATTGTGCATGCACATGTATATCGCGTAACAATGCAATATTATGATGACATGGAGCATCAAAAGCTTGTTTTAAAAAACGTTTTTTTTTTGCATATTGCTTGTTCACAAATGAACACCTCGAAAATATGCGATTTTATTTAGTTCATATTATTGAGTGTTTGTTTACTGCACCTATATTACGAATGCAGGTAAGTAAAACTATATTTAAGTATTTTATAAGAATTTTTAATTGAGAGCTTGCTTTCTCATTCAATTATTGTCCCGTTTAATGCCAAAAGAATCCAATCTGTCTTTAATTGCGAAAAGGGGTTGCTGAGTCATCTTGGCTGAAATATTGAAGATTACGTCTATTTCACTAAGTTTTACGGAGCTCTCAAATCGAAATCGCTGAAACACATTAATAATAAACACTTTCATCGCGAGGTTCGCATACCGCCAACCTAGAAATAAAATATATTTTATGAAAATAATAGTGTATATAAATTTATACATACCTATACAATTTCGCAAACCTTTACTGAAAGGAATGTAGACGTAAGGATGTCTTTTAACTACTTCGTCCTGCAAAAATCTGTACGGATTGAAGTTCATCACATCGGCACCCCAGTACTTTGGATCTCTATGTATTGAATATGTATCCAGGACTATGTTTGTGCCTTTAGGAATAGTAACATCATCAAATAATAGGAAATCAGATTTTGTTTTTCTGGCTTGTAATGGTAGCACTGGTAGTAAACGAAGTGATTCCTTGATAATCATGTCGACCAAAGGAGTATCTTGAATGTTTTCAAAAGTCAGTTCTGCATTTTCATCAGGGAACCTTTCCTTTATTTCCTCGTATAATTTTTCTTGCCATTCTGGATGCAAAGCCAATAAAGTGATTATATGAAGAAGAGCTTTAGATTTTGTCTCGTATGACTGATATAAAATAAATATCTCAAAAAAATGCATTATATTTAGTGGAAATTGATCTAACTTACTGCAACAACAAGATGATTGCCTTCATTAATTACCTCTGACATAGAAAACAATCCTTTTCTACTCAACTTTATTGCATGACTGATAAAATTACATTCGGAAGAATTTGAAAACTCCACCTCAGCCTCCGGAACTAATTTAGAGCTTGCTTTAGCACACTTAAATTTGATAAGCATTCTATAAATGAAGTATAAACTCCTGGCGAACATATTTACATACCTCCTTCGAATATTCTGTTACGTTTTTTATAGCCTCCTGGAGTTTTTTATAATAATCACTATCAATCATCTTGATGATAGCGGAATATTTATAAAATGGATTGAAAATCATCTTCGCTACTTGTTCTATCAATCTGTAAATGTACTTAGCATTTTAAGTTTAATTTGTAATCAATAATTTGCGAACTTACATGTTGTATGATGTTACAATTTGATTACTTTCGCCATATTGCACATTGCATTTTTGCCCCATGATGGTCTCTGTAGAAAACATTTAATAATTCCTGAATGCAGTATGCAGAAATAAAACACCATTACCACTAGTAATACTAAATGAGTACTCCTGCAAATCTTTCTCAATATCAAGAGGCTCTTCTAGTTGCGACATCTTTTTAAGTTGCTCACAAAACTCTTTTGTTTTTATATTAAACACTGAAAAGAACTGAAATAATTGCCCAGTTTTAAATGCTGGATTTATGAGTTTTCTATGGGAACTCCATTCAGGATCTAAAAAAAATAAACAACATTATCCTCGTACTTGTTTCTTATGTCTTTTATTTAGTGCACCTACTCTTGCTACTTAAGAGACCACTTCCAATAAATTGCGGTATGTAATCGTAGACTTCACTCCTGCTAATGCATTCAGGAGAATTTAATATGCGTTCCATGTTTGCGGGATCAGATATATAAAGAAAACAAACTGGTCCGAGCCATGCAGTAACAGGTGGTTTATAATATTTCCTCATTTTGGATGCATATGTCAATAAATCTATAAAATAATAATTTTTGCTATGCATTCAGCAAGTATTTGATGTAATTACATAAGTACATATATGTACATATATTTTTGCTGAAATTTTTAGGTAATATAGAATATAGAATACTAATACTCGCGTACAAAATCAATATTTAGGGCTCAAGAGGAATGGAATTCAAATTTGGACTTTGAATCAAAAAATTTAAAATGACAAATCCAAAAAGGCGGTTTCTCCATTTAAAATTTCATTGAAATTTCGTAAAAATAAGCAAATGAGGGCTTGTCGGAATGTCGACTTAACTATTTTGAAGCAGGTAAGTGGCATTTTTTTCTTTATAAAATCAACCTCGAAATGAATCGAATCGTAAAATATTATTTTAAGCTAACATACTATTTCTTCAACGAGGTGAGCAGTCGGAATATTCGGATTTTCACTGGTGAATCGTTTTTAAAGGATTCTTTACTAAATCCAAAACGATTCTAACAAAAATTCTTCTTATACTCGCAAAAACTAAATCGTAACTGAATTTTTTACAAACTCACTAAAGATTAAGTAAGAGGAATTTACATATGCCTTTTCTCGGAAGTTTTAAGACTTAGAATTCATTTAAGAAAATTCAAATACATAATCCGATAGATGGTTAATTTTCGATTGTTTTCCTTACTTTAAATTTGTAAATTTCGCTTTGTTCTTGTAAAATTACTTCTGATTTAAGTATTTATTTGATAAAATTAGAAGATTTTCCTTGATTGCTCAAAATGCAATAAAGAAACTCACATACCTACAATACTTGTCCTTGCATTTGCAATTGAAAGTAAAAAAGAACGAACAAATTATGCTTTATAACTTACTTACTTTCAGCGGACAGTAGTTCAATAATTCCTAAGAATGGTAATCCGATTGGTCCTCCAATTTTCCAGGCGAGCCAATAAAATTTTCGCTGTACACATAGATATAGTACTAAAAACAAAATAACAAGCAAATAAGACACAATCATTGCGTGTATTGTGAAATTTATATTCAAATCAAAATAAATCTTGTTGATCTTTCCGATTTACACTTAATAAATATGCAACCGCGATACTGTTCTGTCCTTATATATACTTCCTCATCCAGATATATTTCCACTACTAAATTTTAGGGAAAGTTACCAGTTTGTGTTTGCGGAGATAGTCGTCTCGAAGGTCAAGATCAAAATATAACATGACCGTAAAGAGATTTGCGTATGCCATGAATTGTCATAAGACCATTGGATGCCATCAACTTTTCAAAATAAAAGATTATCAATAAAAGAAATAATATAAAATAAATATGAAAAAAAACTTAATCTAGTGTCGGAGTTTTTAATTTCGTACATGAAGATGAAAGCGCCTAAGCAACATAATGAAGTTTAATATCCTATAATCTGAATCATAACGAACGAAAATAGGAGAGCACTGACCGACCTCACGAGGAAAATAATTTAAGGCTGTTTTAATCAAAAACTCTTCGAATGATGATGATAGTAGCTTTTTAACATGATCTCCTTGGATTGCTAAAGTGATGATGGAATTACGCGAGCGTTGAGTTAAATTTAACATTTCGGCTTTTAATTAGCCCGCCGTTACAGTAAATTAAAATGCCACGATAGGCGACTATCTATCAGAATGGATGTTATATAGAGTGATTTCCATTCAAACGTATACATTTAGATATTAAGGGCCTGTCCGAATCCAAGTCTTCGTCTTCGTCTTCGTCTTCGTCTCGTTATTACAGTTTATGACGTCAACAAACAACCTGATCTAGTATTCTAATTAAGACGAAGACAAACTCGTTCGAATTCGTTTGCTTAGCTCGATATTTGATATTTTAAATTATGCTCCTACAATTTTTCTCATTCTGTCTCACGAAGTCAACCCAGGGCTCTGACTCCTAATCAAGCTAACATTAAGCAATCTAAACTGTTATACTACGTAGCTAAGCTCACAGCATAGTCATGAATTCGGACAGAGCTTAGACGAAGACGTAGACTTGGATTCGGACAGGCCCTAAAATCGGAAACCGTCAGCCTGAAAACCCCAAGAATTTTATCTTTAAAATTATTATAAAGACGTACAACGGACTACCAGAAGAAATTAGGACAGCGACAAGACAACCCTAGGAGTCCTTACCCACAGGATTAAAAAGCATTTTCTGGACGAGCCTTCAGCTATATCGCAATGCAATAATTAATGCAATATTAGAATATATAGTAATAATTAAATTAACTAATTGAATTAAATTATCATTTTATGCTGTTTATTTTGTACCTTTATATTTATTTAAATTTGTTTTTATGTATGAACCTGTTTCCCATTTTTATACCAGCAAGGCTGATTGAAAGGGAATCATATAAATAAGAAAAAGAAATAAGGAAAGGATAATATGTATGTATATAGGAAGGAAATTATGTAAAGGACTGAGGTGATGAACTCACAACATAGTTGAGAGAACTTCATCCTCCATTCCTCTAATCATATGTATTGATGAAGATCAAATAATAAATAAATAATGAAATAAAAAAAATTATCAACGATATTATTGCCTTTATCGAAATTTATATCTTCGTTTGCTTACAAACGAATATTATGAATTATATTTATTTCAATTCATAGGACCAACTCAATAAAATTTGAAATGATTTTGGGGATTAAAACAAAATAAAAATGTATTGTTTTTGCAAAAACTGAAGTTCACGTTGACATTATTTCTTCTTACACTTACAGCAAAAACAATCATATAATCTAAATGGCTGATTTCTGCCGACGAAAATCAGAAGTATTTTCAATATTTTTCAAAAACCATAGTTTTCGGAGGTTATTGCTAAAATTGCCGTTTAATCTTATGTAATTATATTTTTTAATTAGTTTCAACGTAAATTCGTATAGTATTTAGTTTTGAAATGGCTCATCCAAATTTTGTTTCACATTCCCGTTTAAAATGAATACCTTGAAAATAGTGAAAGTTAAAAATTTAGTTTAGTTTCACTTGTAAAGGACAGAAAATATTTAGGAATTATTGAAAGAATATATATGTATCTTTGAAGCAAATATGTATATTTAATAAAATAACAAAATAATGTATTTATAATAAATGAAATTGATTGATAAATGACAAAATTAAATTTTATGCAAAACAATCAATGTAAATCGAAAACAGCAGATGAAAAGCAATTTAAGTGAGCAGATATTTTAATCTTAAGAACTTTTAACGGGTGCTTACGCATTTACTTGGATAGTATTGAAAAACTACGTATCCTTCAAAAGTGTTCTAGGCTATTTTCCGTCGATTTTAAAACGAACGTAAATCTTTATTTTTATTTAATAATAACTGATTAACATATTAATTTTAAAATACTCAAGAAGAGCGAGCTCAAAACAATAACAAAAAAAAAGTAGTATGGTAAATGCAGTCCTCTGTTTCACCGATATTCCGTCAGAGAACTCTGTGCTGCCATTTCTAAATTTCACCACACCACCATGTGACCACTCTTATCTCACCAGAGTCGCTCGCAGAATGGCATAGTTCAGCAAAAATTTTGCTGTCAAATTATTTATCCGTCATCTTTGCTTTTTCTGTTGTCCGACAGCTGTTCTAAGGTTCCGTGCAATCTTTATTGATTCTTCGACCCCAGACGGTTTTCAGTGCGTTTTCACTCATTTTAATCATTTTCGGGATAATAAAAAATGTTCATAAAGATCAACTTTTACCACAATACGAGCTTCGGAGCCCAAAAAACTTAGAGACAATTAGCAAAATGTTGCAGACAAATTTTCACCCATCAAAGCGAATGTCGCTCGAGTACCGTTTGCAGGTTTTTTATTTTCCCTTGTAATGTAAGAATTCGTGTTCATTCGGATGAAGCAATCATTTAATAATAATTGATTGTAAATTTATCATAAATTTCCGGAATTTACATGCGTTTGTGAAAAAGGTGAAGAGCTGTGAGTGATAAAAACACGAAAATAGAGCACACGAAGTCGCTTGCCAGCCAAAATGTCGAGTCGCAATCGAACTATTTTGAACGTCAATTTGGACGCTGCAATGGCCAATGATCCCCTGCGGGAGCTCTTCGAGGCGTGCAAAACAGGTGATATCGCCAAAGTGAAGAAGTTAATAACTCCCCAAACGGTTAACGCTCGGGATACAGCAGGGAGGAAGTCGACACCTTTGCACTTTGCTGCAGGTAAGTCGAGCAAACGAGATTCTTTTGCAAGGGCGTGAACGGCCAGGAAATGCAAACCTTGGCTTTAGTTGCTCATTTCAAAAATAGCAGATGTGATGTAAATAAACATTAGCCAGTGTCGAAAGTCGTGTTGCAAGCAAATTATTTTGGATTTTTGCTGTCGAGGCGACAGCACTAAACTAAATACCTCGCAGAATTGGGAAATTAGCAACCTTCAAAGTGGAAACTACTACTGAAATTATGCAAACTTTTTCCTTGTTTAATTTAGAGGGTTTGAGTTTGAAATTACTTACAAAGTCATAAAAACTTTAAGGAAGGATAAGTTTTCTGCGAAAATAAACTTCATTCTCTTTATATGTATATACATACATTGTATCTACACTATGTATCTGGGGACCAAAGCAATAGTTGGAAATTAACCAATATAAAATAAAAATGAAAGATTTAATTCTTAAAACGACTTCAAACGTCATTAACGGCATTGCATTTTTCTTTCGTTGTAATACAGACTCTAAACGAATTATAGAATTTGATGCGTAATCAATTTTAACCCTTACCTGGCACACTGGGATGTCTGTTGCCTCAGTCACTAAACTGCTTACTGTGAGTAAGCTATTATAATAATTATTTCAATTTGAAAAAAATATACCTAACAGTGTTCTATCATAAATTTTTCAATATTGAATAAAAGCAAACAATTAAAAACTCCCAAAAAATCGAGGGGGTTTATAGGACCTGGGTGAATTGTAACTTAAATTCGAACGATGACTAATTCTTTCCGTCCCTGCGATGAGTAAATTGAACTGTACAAATTAATTTCCCGAGCTACATTTGATAAATTTATTTGTTATTTGCAAAAACAAATATTTATAAATCATTCTTAATATGGAATTCAGCATCATAAGAACTAGCCCTTTAAAATTTGTTGTTGTTTTCAGATTTCACGTCACACTCTGGAAAAATACTAATCAACTACATTGTTAATTGTCCCATAAATATTTGTTTGTATTCTATTTTTCATTATTTAATTTTATAATACAGAACTAACTTCATTGCATAAAAAACTTAATTAATATTTTAAATTGGCATTAAATAATTATATTTGATAAGCGGAAGACAGAAGCTGTAATGCTTTCTTTTTCTTCTTTTTTGAGATGTTGATAAGCCATAATGTTACAAAAATACTTAATATGGAAAGCGGAAACAGTAAAAGTTACTTGGGGAAGCCTTAATTCCCTTTTTGAATAAACCGATTTAATTTTAAACCTCAATTTATGCTCCACGACCCTCAAAAATAATTTCTCCATCGATTTTTTAAGAAATTTGTTTTTACATAACGTAGTGCTTGATCACAGTTGAAAAAAAACACCAGAGTTATCCAATATTTTATGGTTTCTTCCACGCTGCACAGATTGCAGATTTTCCTCTTTTTTTCCCACAACAATAGAACTGCGTCAGTCATTAGAAAACAGGAAGCATTTTCTGGTTGCTTGGGATCACCATTCGAAGAAACTTTAATCAAATTTAAGCAAGCAAAAATAAAAATAATGAAATGTATATTTTTTTAATTTTACCTGCTCAAAATACAAGCATTTTTTCGCGTAAATAATAAAAGGCTATTTCAGCCTTATCCGATAAATATTGCAAGCGCATCGATAAGAAAACTTAAGTTGCGTCTGCTAAGTTTCGGGTATAGTTAGAGTCCCAAAAGACTACTAACACCGCTCGCTCGGAGCACTCTGGGTGAATTTCAATGAAAGCCGAAGGCGGAAAGCCAAGAAAGGCCAAACTAAATCGTAGCTTTGGTGACCGATTTTTAATAAGCTTCCAGGCACCTGTAAGGCAGGCGAGCATTTGTAATGCAAGTAAGTGAGGTACACAGGTAGACGCTAGAGAGCTAGTCGACCAAGGGTTACAAAATAATCACAGCAAGGTGTGCATGAGAAACTCCGCGAGACTCGAGGCGTGAATAAAACCAGGTTAGAAATTTTCATCGTAATACTGATTAATCATAGTCGTCTGCGGCTTTTGTTGTTGCTGGTTACCGTCCGATTATATGCACTTTAGGGGACTAATTAGAATCAGGCGCTGAAAATTGTACTTTCGTTTTCATTTCATTTGAGCATAGGTCTAACTTGACTCTGACTGCCTGACTCCAGTTGTGTAAAAAATTATCGGATGAATACTGCTCTCGGTTGGGCACATTTTGGAACGAGCAACTACAGTTGCATAAGGTCTTCTGATTACTCAATTGGGCAATGAAAGGAGGTTTATGCTTCATGGGTTCAGTTCCGTTTTCTTATGGAACTATATTACACTATTCATCACCCGAGCTTCTTATTATTTGACTTAAATATAATAGTTCTCACGCATGTAACTATTTCTTTATATACGATAATCACCTTTCATTAGTTAAGTGCGGTTGTTCTTTCTATTGATTTCATAAATTTAAAATTTAAATTATTCTTGATATTCGAGATCAGCCATCTTGAAAACTTTCAGTTGGTCCCTACATTAGTTCCGCAATTTCTAATTTTAAACTTATCTGACTTAAGGTAAAGAGAATGCTTAAAGGAGGTTTTGTTATAGAAGTCGAAATCGACAGACTTGTTGACTTTCCGTAGCATTCTAGGGAAGGGTTCGAAGCTCAAAGGGTGGTAAAAGATCTGACGCTGCCTGACATTCAATGAAACTATTTAGAATATGATAGACGAAGACAATATCGGCTACATTACTACGTAAAGTAAGAGACTAAATGTTAATTAATTTTAGACGACTTTCATATGAAAGAAGATTGAGGTTTCGAGTCTAACAAAGGCCACGTAACGCAAAGCGTATAAATCTACCTTCAATTTATTCAATCCTGTTAATGAGCATGAGTTGGGAAAATGAGGCTTGGAAATTATGACGATAGGTATAGCCAGCAAAACTACGTTTTATTATTAACTAGCTTTGCTCGCAATTTTTCGTACGCGCAGGGCTATGAAATATGTATATAGGATTAAATAAAAGCTAAATATTACTTCAAGAAGCCCTATGTTTTTCTAAAAGCCCCACCCCAATTGGATAAATAGTTTTATATTAATTAATTAATAATAATTGGTTTTTGTTTTTGGTAACGTAGATCATTCAATTATTAGAATTGACTTGTATTATATTTTTCCTAATAAAATATATAGGTAGAGTTTTATGAAACATGATAAGTAAATCGCTTACCTTAGGCCAAACTATAAAAATAAACAACAAATCGTAAATATCCCTAGTTCCTTAGATTCGACGAAAACTCTCATGGAAAACTTTTTTATCAATTAGGGTATGGTCGTCGAGAAGTAGTCGAATTTCTTCTTGCAAATGGGGCATCCATTCAAGCATGTGACGAAGGAGGACTTCACCCCTTGCATAATGCTTGTTCTTTTGGCCATGCTGAAGTTGTCCGCCTACTACTTGAGGCCGGAGCGAGTCCCAATACAACAGATAATTGGAATTACACTCCATTACACGAAGCCGCCAGCAAGGGGAAAGTTGATGTGTGCATAGCACTCTTGCAGCATGGAGCAAATCCGAATATTAGGAACTCTGAACAAAAAACACCAATGGAACTTGCCGATGAGAATACTCGGCCTGTACTTACCGGTGATTATCGCAAGGATGAGCTACTTGAAGCTGCTCGATCCGGTGCCGAAGATCGTCTTTTAGCATTACTAACACCATTAAATGTTAATTGCCACGCCAGCGACGGTCGTCGCTCAACACCATTACATTTAGCGGCAGGATACAATCGAATTCGAATTGTTCAGATTCTCTTAGAACACGGTGCTGACGTCCATGCAAAGGATAAAGGGTAAATAAAATCAATATCTTTCCCAATACTGTTTTTTATATTTCAACTTTATTTCAGGGGATTAGTGCCACTACATAATGCTTGCTCGTATGGACATTTCGAAGTAACTGAACTTCTGATTAAACACGGGGCGAACGTTAATGCCAACGATCTGTGGGCTTTTACACCTCTTCACGAAGCTGCATCTAAAAGTCGAGTAGAAGTTTGCAGCCTTCTTCTCAGCGAAGGAGCTGATCCAACGCTTCTTAACTGCCACAATAAATCGGCTATTGATTCTGCTCCGACGAGGGAACTAAGAGAAAGGATAACGTGTAAGAAATCTGAACTATATTTAAAATGTCACATAAGTAGATTTCGCGTATAAATACTTATTGGAAAACGAAGCCTTTTTTGAATTCCCTAACTTCTCAACTCCATATAATTATTGCGTCACGAAATCTACTCGTCGATTGTCAATGAAATTTGAATATTTTTATAAGTAATTCTCTTCTCATTTAGATGAATACAAAGGCCATTGTGTGCTTGACTCCTGTCGACAAGCCGATATTCCACGATTAAAAAAATATTTAACTTCTGAAACTGTCAACTTTGTGCATCCTTACACAGGAGATACTCCGCTCCATGCTATAGCAATGTCTGTGTATCAAAAACGAAAGCAGGTAAGGTCTTAAAATGTAATACTTAGTACCTTGTGACGTTGCGGTAGACTTTATTAATTGGGAACATACCACAAGGAGTTGGGAAAGCCTATGGTAAAAACAATAAAGAACTATTTTGATTTGTTTTTTAATCAATCAAGGCCCAGTAATATTTAAGGATTAAATTTACTTAGATGCATATAAACTATGCAGATTTCCAATTTCTGCAATCTTTCTTTTTTTTTTTTTTTGTAACAGGTCCTAGAAATCCTGATACGAAAAGGAGCACTGCTAAATGAGAAAAATAAAGACTTCCTTACACCCCTTCACGTTGCAGCTGACCACTCGCATTATGATGTAATGGACATCCTCCTTAAAAGTGGTGCAAAAGTTAATGCTCTAGATGGTCTCGGTCAAACATCGTTACATCGCTGTTCGCGTGATGATAACATACAAGCTTGTCGGCTACTTCTATCATATTCTGTGGATGCAAGTATAATTTCTCTGCAAGGATATACAGCTGCGCAATTAGCATCGGAAAACGTTCTAAAAATATTAAAAGATCCACCTGACACAGATGTTCTAGAATGCCAGTTGTTAGAAGCGGCCAAAGCTGGTGATCTAGACACGGTTCGTCGAATTGTGCTGGCAAACCCCCATACTGTTAATTGCAGAGATCTAGATGGAAGACATTCAACACCCTTACATTTTGCTGCTGGTTATAATCGTGTTCCTGTGGTCGAGTTTTTATTGGAACATGGGGCAGAAGTTCACGCCGCAGATAAGGGTGGGCTGGTACCACTCCACAACGCATGCTCTTACGGGCACTTTGAGGTAACTGAATTGCTTGTGAAACATGGAGCTAATGTAAATGTTGCCGACCTTTGGAAGTTTACACCATTGCATGAAGCCGCTGCAAAGGGCAAGTACGAAATAGTGAAACTTTTATTAAAGCATGGAGCTGATCCCAGCAAAAAGAATAGAGACGGTGCTACTCCCCTAGACTTAGTACGAGAAGGCGATCAGGATGTGGCAGATTTACTACGGGGAAATGCAGCATTATTAGATGCAGCAAAGAAGGGTAACTTGGCCAGAGTGCAACGACTAGTCACACCAGAAAATATAAACTGCCGGGATGCACAAGGACGAAATTCGACTCCTCTACATTTAGCTGCAGGCTATAATAATTATGAGGTAGCTGAATATCTTCTGGAGAATGGAGCTGATGTGAATGCACAAGATAAAGGTGGCCTAATTCCTTTACATAATGCGTCGTCTTACGGCCACTTGGACATAGCTGCTCTGTTGATAAAGCATAAAACTGTGGTAAATGCGACTGACAAATGGGGATTCACTCCGCTTCATGAGGCTGCGCAAAAAGGTCGTACTCAATTGTGCGCTCTACTATTGGCACATGGTGCAGATCCATACACCAAAAATCAAGAAGGACAAACGCCAATCGAATTGGCTACTGCCGATGATGTTAAATGCTTGCTACAGGACGCAATGACCACTTCCATAGCCAGTCAAAGTCTTAATGCATCTCAAGCATCTCTAAACAATATAAGCTCAACACCACAGCCAAGCACTGCAATTTCACCAACGACTGAAACTGTTACACTGCCCACGGGTGCCTCTATGACTTTAAGCGTTCCTGTTCCTTTGACAACATCTAGATCTTGTATGAGTCCTGCGCAGGGCGCTGAATCAAATACCTCCGATATTGGCGATGAAGCCAATGAACAAGAACCAATCACTAGTGTGGCTAGCTTCCTCTCTAGTCTTCAATTAGATCATTTAATAGATCTTTTTGAAAGAGAGCAAATAACTTTAGAAATACTAGCAGAGATGGGTCATGAAGATCTGAAACAGGTTGGTGTTTCTGCTTACGGTTTTCGACATAAAATCCTTAAAGGAATAACACAATTAAGAGCAACGACAGGTAAGTTGGGTACTTTTTTCTCACAAAATTTAAAATTTTTCCCCTAGGGTTTGGCAATACACCCAACCCTGGTACACTGCTTGTTGATCTCTTGCCTGATGACAAGGAGTTTCTCGCTGTCGAAGAAGAAATGCAAGCAACCATTCGCGAACACCGTGATAATGGACAAGCGGGCGGATACTTTAATCGTTATAATATCATAAGAGTAATTGAGTTTGATTTTTTATTCTTTTAGTCATGTTATTTTACTTTAGGTCCAAAAAGTTCAAAACCGAAAACTTTGGGAACGTTACGTTCACAGGAGGCAAGAAGTTTCAGAGGAAAATGGTCACCAGTCAAACGAGCGAATGCTTTTCCATGGAAGTCCCTTTATAAATGCAATCGTCCAGAAAGGATTTGACGAACGTCATGCCTACATTGGAGGTATGTTTGGAGCGGGAATATATTTTGCTGAACACAGCTCTAAGAGCAATCAGTATGTATATGGCATCGGAGGGGGCATTGGGTGCCCTTCCCACAAAGACAAGTCTTGTTACATTTGCCCTAGGTATGTACAGCATTCGCTAATTTATTATCACTCTTCTATCATTTTCTCTATTGTAGGCAATTATTGTTATGTCGAGTAGCGTTAGGAAAGTCTTTCTTACAATATAGTGCAATGAAAATGGCTCACGCACCTCCAGGACACCATTCTGTGATTGGAAGGCCTTCAGCTGGTGGATTACATTTTACCGAATATGTTGTGTATAGAGGTGAACAGGTGGGGTTGCTTTGTATAATCACGTGATATTTATTATAAATATCATTGTATATTTTTATTTAAATAGGCCTACCCCGAATACCTTATAACTTATCAAATCGTCAAACCGGAAGATAGTTCGAGTGGGAATGAAGAATCAACAAGATGATGGATGCCATCAGTCGGTTCAACTCCAACATCATCTCCAGCATCACTTCAACAAACTACCCAAACATCGAATTCAACAATGTATGGAAGCTCAACTTCATCTTCATCCACACCCAATCAAAACCAAACAACTACAAACTCAGGGGCGAGTTTCTGCTTGAATCCTTTTCAAACATCGTTTCCAGCGAACAAATCTAGCCGAACAAAATACAGTCAATTTATGATCATCACTCCAGCCGTTTCTATTGATCGTAACTTCGACAACAGTAACACAGGTGCTGCAGAATACAATGATATCGACGAAACCGATCGGTACAGTCGGCTAAACCTACTCAATAATAACAGTTCTACCGACAGGGAGACCATTCCGTCTAAATGCACCTCTAAAATTCATCATAGAAACAGAAGTCATCACCTCCTTTCGACGACCCCAAACGGATTTTACACATCTTCTTCATGGAGGTGGTGCACTCTTCTCTGTGCTGCTATGAGATGTTTTGGAGGTGGGCGAAACACAAACGCGCCATATACAACTTCTTTTTCAAGGACCTATTCCCACAACACGCCTGTACTTAACTCCAATGCCAACTACTCTAGTGCTCCATTCAGGACACCAAGGAGGACGCGCGATCATATGAATAACGTAACATATGAATTGTGACGATGGTTGAAAGTACTTCAGGCTACTGAAGGTTTGGTTCATGGCTGCCTTCTGTATTTTTCTGTTCTCCTTGAAGTGCGCTCTATACTGCGCATTTTCTCGGGACTTTGTGGCTATTACTGCATTTTGCAGATGTTTGATAATAATAGCATTTGTTTAGTAACTTTTGGATGAAACGTATATTACAAACATAGCTGAGTTCCCTTTGGAAGTTTTCAGTAGACCTTTTTCATATACCATACATAGCCTCATGAAATTTCAAAACATTAAGTAAAAGGTCCTTATTCCGTAAGTTTAAAAAAACGCGTTACATGCCTGTAAGGGTTTAAGCTGTATTTTGCCTTCCTCCGCCACTCCAGTTCTTAGGAAACCTTTTTCATTCTCCAAGAAAAATATTAAGCCCCACTAGCGACCTCGGATTTTTCTTAAGCATTCTCTTTTTCAATAATTTCTCTATTAATAGAAATTTTGTAAATAATTCCCGGCGGAAAATTAACTTTGACTGCGTTTAAAGCAATTCTGGATATATTAAAAAAAAGAAAAAAAAATGTGCGATTACCTACACTTAAGTTTTTAGTTAAAATTTACAGTTAGTAGCGAAGATTTTAATATTCTTTGCAATTTAATGTTTGTTTCAATCGCGTTGCCGTGCCCAATTTTACAAGGAAACAAAGTGATAGAGTGTTCTTTAGCTTCATAGTAAATTTTCATTGAAGCGAAATTAAATGATTTTCTGAAATTTATCAAGAACACGAATGTATTTTTTACAGCTGCATATGTATAACTATAACAGTAACCATAGGCGTAGTAAGGAAGAAATAAGAAATTTGGTGTCTAGACATACATGCATGTATAACTATTTTGAACGTAAGTTACATTTTCCAATGGTGAGGTTCGAAGTTTTTTTTTTTTAATTATTTAAATTTATTGTAGCGTCTTGTCCCTTTGTAGTTTGTTCAATAACAGTCAGAGATTGTATACACCAGTTCCCGTTTTGGCACATAAAACTTTGTTCTTACGAGTGCATAATATATAAACAAGCAAAGAAAATCAATGAACATGTATATTAACAGTTTCATTTAAATGCAATAAATATCTTAAAATTAAGAAATTGCTTTTATTTACATGTCTACACAATGTAATCCAATCAAATATTTTTTTTAAATTCATTGTTTTCATTTGTTTTATTCTTTCTCGGAATGAATATAACCACATCGGGGAATCCCCTAAAAAGTCCATAGGCAATCAAAATATAAACTGAAAAGTGCTGTATTTTTCTGCAAAGAAGAAGAAGAGGATTGCATGTCATCAGCTGTTTTTGTCGCTCTCCGTGGCTATTTCTCTGTTTCCATCTTATCTCGTCGATAGAGTTAACCTCGTTTGTTTTTATATTTGTAACGTGCGACGTGCGTTTTGTACCATTTCTAAATTTTATTTCAACACTGACTTGTAATTATCTGCAAAGCGCAAAGGAATACAACAAGTAAGTACATAAAATATAAAGAGATTAATTAGGATATGACGGAAATGGTTCTAAGTCGACACGAACGCAGATTCAATTTTGCAGTCAAGCGTATAAATATTGCAATTTGCAATTATATTAAAATATACATAGAGAAAAGCTCTTTGTTGGCTTCAATTTAAGGGCCAGTAGAACCATTACGACGACGACCAGACGACAAAAGTTGTGAAATTTCACTCGACACGTAATGATTCATTTGTGCCTGCCTATCTTTTAAAAAGATTACAAGTTGCAAATTATGCATAAACAAATGTTGGCCACGAATTTTGACTCTTCAAAAATCACATTATATATTTTATATAATAAATTATAAATATGTAAAAATATAAAACAATATTGATTTTACTGGACAGGAATTTATCTTACACTTTAATTTTAGATAAAATACATTCAAACTACCATAAATTTCGTTAAAGCCATAATGGCCCTAAGGCCTAAGTAAACGTCTCGCCTAGTTAAGGGGCTTTTAGAGGTCTATAAAATGGCCCGTACCCCGGTAACCCGGTAACGCTGAAAACAGGCAAACTATTATTCAGTAGATAGAATTCGTTTTAAATATTTAACCTTCCATGAATTCCCGTTTTATTGTAAAAAATAAATACTTCCTCAGATATCCTAATCCGTCGAATTAAGAAAAATTAGTTCATTGACCACCAGTAACTAAAGTCACCTAGAATGTCAGCAGAATTTTTCGAAGCATTCGAAAAAATCAAAGCAAAGCACAACGAGGCTTTTAAGGTAATTGACCAAGCTATTCGGGATGAGGAGGAAGAAATCCCAACAAGGGCCTTGGAGAACTACAAAAAAGGAATCCACTTGATCGATGAGGCCTTAGCAACGCCTGTTGGCCTTCCAGAAGATGCCGACAATATTAAAAAAGAATGGGAAGACGCTTGCAAAATGGTCCATAAACTAAAGAGAGCTCGTGCTGAGGTCGTTCAGCGTATTGGTATACTGGCCAAGGAACATAGCAGCAATGATCAAGTTAACCCAGAGATCTCAAAAGAATCTACAGGTCGTCCTCGAACTTATTCTGAACTGGCCCAAGCTCTAAGGAATCTCCACATTGAAGAACCAGTCGCCGATACACTGCAACTTATTTTTGCTTGCGACGGTGTTAAGCTTTATCATATCAAAGCAAATGGAATAGTAACCACAACTTCTGTAAGTTGCATTTCAAATTAGATCATACTTCTTGTTAACACTATTTTTATTATTTTAGGACCATTCAACTTTAAGGGTGTTACGATTGGATGGAGACGAACAAAATGGATTAAACGCAACTTGTTTTTTGCAAATAATAAAGACAACACATACAGTACCAATAATCCGCAACATTGAAGAGGAAGATTTCGAAGTTGTTCATCCGTCTATTTCCGCACCTTCGACATCATCCGAAAACTATAGCAATTCGGATAATTTCGATGCAAAAAATGATTCTTCCTGGATATATCCACTTATCCCTGGAGTATCACCCTGTTTCCGTACAGAATATGGAGCGTTTATATTCCCAGATCTTGAATCCCCTGAGCCGGGAGTTTCATTTGGCATTATTCTTCCAAAAGAAGATAATCTTGATGATTTACTTCTTGAAATACTTGAGGCTGTCCTCCACGGTGTTGTTATTCAATTGGACGACGCTCATCGCATCTCTCCGCGAAGTGTCCCAGTACGAGTCTCAGAAAATATAATAAAAGGAGCAAGTTTCGTTTCAACCAATTTGATTCGTGGGGCTGAGAAAGCCGGTCAGTTTATTTCGTACTCAACACCTTACTTAATTTCGAAAATCCGACGGGCACCTTCAGATGTTGCTCCCGTCTCAAATAATGTTAAAACCACTGTGGAAGTTGCTAAAAATGTAACTGGAGTAGCCGCTACATGCGCTGGATATTTAACTCGTACAATAGCGGAAAAAACTAATTGCCTTGGAAAGTTTTTAGCACCACATATTCAGCGTCATGGTTCCACGTTTTTAACTAAGGCTTTTGGAATTGATGAGACCGCTGCAAATGAAAAGGTTGGAAAATAAGGGCAGCACAGGATTTTTATGTTCAACCTCTCGCTACTTGCAGATGTCTGCTGCACTTACTGTTGCCGCAAGCGCTGTCGAAGGTTTCGGGACAATTTATTCTGGTTTAGAAGAATCTGCTAAGATATTGGGTTCAAATCTGAGCAACAATTCCGTAAAAATAATTGAACACAGGTAAACTGGTACTTCTAAGAAGATCAGATTTCACTGTTCCCTTTGCAGGTATGGGATGTCCGCAGGATCACTCGCTGCTGAAACCTTTGACACTGTAGGGAATGTAATCAACTTGAGTCGAAACGTTTCAATTGTTAAGCCTCAGTCTTTGATAAAATGTGCAGCAAAAGGAACTGGAAAAGCTGTTATAAGGGAGTTAAACCCTATACACCATCAGAATCCCAACATTGTGCCAGCATCTTCCCTATACCCGGACTTGTCTAGCCTGAATGGTGCCATCACCAAATGAATTTCTATGATAGGATTAGGAGTATTTTTTAAATAGGGAGAATGTTACATTTTTTATGTTTATACTGTTAAATCTATTCTAGCTGAAAGGGGGAAACTTAAATGTATATTTACTGTCAAAAGAGCCTTTTGCTTTTGCACATTCATTTGTATCGCTTTTAAATGTTTTGTATATGAATATAATATATGATTTTGAGTTAACGCACTTTATTCTATATCGCTATAATTTATTTTTTATCCAAGTATTTTCAGGGACGGATACCAAGAATTTTACCATCTTATCCACGGATTCAAAACATTTCTTTGCTAAAATTTTCAGAAAGTACAATCTGTTAGAAATAATAATGTTAATAAACTGTTTTTAAGGAGAGATTAAATATCCACGCTTGCGAGAAATCCTCATCCCCCGTGAAATATTTTTCAGGTTTAGACTATTGTACTTAGATCTCTACTCGATACCTCTAGCCGTTTCTGAGAAAAAGGATCTTGACGGGCAGGTGTAATTTTGGTGGATTTTTATACTGCTGGCCGGTTTACGATACCGCTACTCAAAATTTTTGCTCAAGGGATTTGTTCTTTATATCCTTCCTTAAATCCCGGAAGGGTTTCCTTTCTATTACAGCAAAAATTTTTAAAATAGGGCTCCATTTGGGGGCTCAGCAGAAATTATTGTATAGCCCTATAGTATTTCTAGGGTAATTTTGGTTGATTTTTATACTGCTGGCCGGTTTACGATACAGCTACTCAAAATTTTTGCTCAAGGGATTTGTTCTTTATATCCTTCCTTAAATCCCTGAAGGGTTTCCTTTCTATTACTGCAAAAATTTTTAAAATAGGGCTCCGTTTGGGGGCTCAGCAGAAATTATTGTACAACCCTATAGTATTTCTAGGGTAATTTTGGTTGACTTTTATACTGCTGGCCGGTTTACGATACCGCTACTCAAAATTTTTGCTCAAGGGATTTGTTCTTTATATCCTTCCTTAAATCCCTGAAGGGTTTCCTTTCTATTACAGCAAAAATTTTTAAAATAGGGCTCCATTTGGGGGCTCAGCAGAAATTATTGTATAACCCTATAGTATTTCTAGGGTAATTTTGGTTGATTTTTATACTGCTGGCCGGTTTACGATACCGCTACTCAAAATTTTTGCTCAAGGGATTTGTTCTTTATATCCTTCCTTAAATCCCTGAAGGGTTTCCTTTCTATTACAGCAAAAATTTTTAAAATAGGGCTCCATTGGGGGCTCAGCAGAAATTATTGTATAACCCTATAGTATTTCTAGGGTAATTTTGGTTGATTTTTATACTGCTGGCCGGTTTACGATACCGCTACTCAAAACTTTTGCTCAAGGGATTTGTTCTTTATATCCTTCCTTAAATCCCTGAAGGGTTTCCTTTCTATTACAGCAAAAATTTTTAAAATAGGGCTCCATTTGGGGGCTCAGCAGAAATTATTGTATAACCCTATAGTATTTCTAGGGTAATTTTGGTTGATTTTTATACTGCTGGCCGGTTTACGATACCGCTACTCAAAATTTTTGCTCAAGGGATTTGTTCTTTATATCCTTCCTTAAATCCCTGAAGGGTTTCCTTTCTATTACAGCAAACATTTTTAAAATAGGGCTCCATTTGGGGGCTCAGCAGAAATTATTGTATAACCCTATAGTATTTCTAGGGTAATTTTGGTTGATTTTTATACTGCTGGCCGGTTTACGATACCGCTACTCAAAATTTTTGCTCAAGGGATTTGTTCTTTATATCCTTCCTTAAATCCCTGAAGGGTTTCCTTTCTATTACAGCAAAAATTTTTAAAATAGGGCTCCATTTGGGGGCACAGCACAAATTATTGTATAACCCTATAGTATTTCTAGGGTAATTTTGGTTGATTTTTATACTGCTGACCGGTTTACGATACCGCTACTCAAAATTTTTGCTCAGGGGATTTGTTCTTTATATCCTTCCTTAATTCCCTGAAGGGTTTCCTTTCAATTACAGCAAAAATTTTTAAAATAGGGCTCCATTTGGGGGCTCAGCACAAATTATTGTATAACCCTATAGTATTTCTAGGGTAATTTTGGTTGATTTTTATACTGCTGGCCGGTTTACGATACCGCTACTCAAAATTTTTGCTCAAGGGATTTGTTCTTTATATCCTTCCTTAAATCCCTGAAGGGTTTCCTTTCTATTACAGCAAACATTTTTAAAATAGGGCTCCATTTGGGGGCTCAGCAGAAATTATTGTATAACCCTATAGTATTTCTAGGATAATTTTGGTTTATTTTTATACTGCTGACCGGTTTACGATACCGCTACTCAAAATTTTTGCTCAAGGGATTTGTTCTTTATATACTTCCTTAAATCCCTGAAGGGTTTCCTTTCTATTACAGCAAACATTTTTAAAATAGGGCTCCATTTGGGGGCTCAGCAGAAATTATTGTATAACCCTATAGTATTTCTAGGGTAATTTTGGTTGATTTTTATACTGCTGGCCGGTTTACGATACCGCTACTCAAAATTTTTGCTCAAGGGATTTGTTCTTTATATCCTTCCTTAAATCCCTGAAGGGTTTCCTTTCTATTACAGCAAACATTTTTAAAATAGGGCTCCATTTGGGGGCTCAGCAGAAATTATTGTATAACCCTATAGTATTTCTAGGGTAATTTTGGTTGATTTTTATACTGCTGGCCGGTTTACGATACCGCTACTCAAAATTTTTGCTCAAGGGATTTGTTCTTTATATCCTTCCTTAAATCCCTGAAGGGTTTCCTTTCTATTACAGCAAAAATTTTTAAAATAGGGCTCCATTTGGGGGCTCAGCAGAAATTATTGTATAACCCTATAGTATTTCTAGGGTAATTTTGGTTGATTTTTATACTGCTGGCCGGTTTACGATACCGCTACTCAAAATTTTTGCTCAAGGGATTTGTTCTTTATATCCTTCCTTAAATCCCTGAAGGGTTTCCTTTCTATTACAGCAAAAATTTTTAAAATAGGGCTCCATTTGGGGGCTCAGCAGAAATTATTGTATAACCCTATAGTATTTCTAGGGTAGTTTTTGTTGATTTTTATACTGCTGGCCGGTTTACGATACCGCTACTCAAAATTTTTGTTCAAGGGATTTGTTCTTTATATCCTTCCTTAAATCCCTGAAGGGTTTCCTTTCTATTACAGCAAAAATTTTTAAAATAGGGCTCCATTTGGGGGCTCAGCAGAAATTATTGTATAACCCTATAGTATTTCTAGGGTAATTTTGGTTGATTTTTATACTGCTGGCCGGTTTACGATACCGCTACTCAAAATTTTTGCTCAAGGGATTTGTTCTTTATATCCTTCCTTAAATCCCTGAAGGGTTTCCTTTCTATTACAGCAAAAATTTTTAAAATAGGGCTCCATTTGGGGGCTCAGCAGAAATTATTGTATAACCCTATAGTATTTCTAGGGTAATTTTGGTTGATTTTTATACTGCTGGCCGGTTTACGATACCGCTACTCAAAATTTTTGCTCAAGGGATTTGTTCTTTATATCCTTCCTTAAATCCCTGAAGGGTTTCCTTTCTATTACAGCAAACATTTTTAAAATAGGGCTCCATTTGGGGGCTCAGCAGAAATTATTGTATAACCCTATAGTATTTCTAGGGTAATTTTGGTTGATTTTTATACTGCTGGCCGGTTTACGATACCGCTACTCAAAATTTTTGCTCAAGGGATTTGTTCTTTATATCCTTCCTTAAATCCCTGAAGGGTTTCCTTTCTATTACAGCAAAAATTTTTAAAATAGGGCTCCATTTGGGGGCTCAGCAGAAATTATTGTATAACCCTATAGTATTTCTAGGGTAATTTTGGTTGATTTTTATACTGCTGGCCGGTTTACGATACCGCTACTCAAAATTTTTGCTCAAGGGATTTGTTCTTTATATCCTTCCTTAAATCCCTGAAGGGTTTCCTTTCTATTACAGCAAACATTTTTAAAATAGGGCTCCATTTGGGGGCTCAGCAGAAATTATTGTATAGCCCTAGAGTATTTCTAGGGTAATTTTGGTTGATTTTTATACTGCTGGCCGGTTTACGATACAGCTACTCAAAATTTTTGCTCAAGGGATTTGTTCTTTATATCCTTCCTTAAATCCCTGAAGGGTTTCCTTTCTATTACAGCAAAAATTTTTAAAATAGGGCTCCGTTTGGGGGCTCAGCAGAAATTATTGTATAACCCTATAGTATTTCTAGGGTAATTTTGGTTGACTTTTATACTGCTGGCCGGTTTACGATACCGCTACTCAAAATTTTTGCTCAAGGGATTTGTTCTTTATATCCTTCCTTAAATCCCTGAAGGGTTTCCTTTCTATTACAGCAAAAATTTTTAAAATAGGGCTCCATTTGGGGGCTCAGCAGAAATTATTGTATAACCCTATAGTATTTCTAGGGTAATTTTGGTTGATTTTTATACTGCTGGCCGGTTTACGATACCGCTACTCAAAATTTTTGCTCAAGGGATTTGTTCTTTATATCCTTCCTTAAATCCCTGAAGGGTTTCCTTTCTATTACAGCAAAAATTTTTAAAATAGGGCTCCGTTTGGGGGCTCAGCAGAAATTATTGTATAACCCTATAGTATTTCTAGGGTAATTTTGGTTGACTTTTATACTGCTGGCCGGTTTACGATACAGCTACTCAAAATTTTTGCTCAAGGGATTTGTTCTTTATATCCTTCCTTAAATCCCTGAAGGGTTTCCTTTCTATTACAGCAAAAATTTTTAAAATAGGGCTCCGTTTGGGGGCTCAGCAGAAATTATTGTATAACCCTATAGTATTTCTAGGGTAATTTTGGTTGACTTTTATACTGCTGGCCGGTTTACGATACCGCTACTCAAAATTTTTGCTCAAGGGATTTGTTCTTTATATCCTTCCTTAAATCCCTGAAGGGTTTCCTTTCTATTACAGCAAAAATTTTTAAAATAGGGCTCCATTTGGGGGCTCAGCAGAAATTATTGTATAACCCTATAGTATTTCTAGGGTAATTTTGGTTGATTTTTATACTGCTGGCCGGTTTACGATACCGCTACTCAAAACTTTTGCTCAAGGGATTTGTTCTTTATATCCTTCCTTAAATCCCTGAAGGGTTTCCTTTCTATTACAGCAAACATTTTTAAAATAGGGCTCCATTTGGGGGCTCAGCACAAATTATTGTATAACCCTATAGTATTTCTAGGGTAATTTTGGTTGATTTTTATACTGCTGACCGGTTTACGATACCGCTACTCAAAATTTTTGCTCAAGGGATTTGTTCTTTATATCCTTCCTTAATTCCCTGAAGGGTTTCCTTTCAATTACAGCAAAAATTTTTAAAATAGGGCTCCATTTGGGGGCTCAGCACAAATTATTGTATAACACTATAGTATTTCTAGGGTAATTTTGGTTGATTTTTATACTGCTGGCCGGTTTACGATACCGCTACTCAAAATTTTTGCTCAAGGGATTTGTTCTTTATATCCTTCCTTAAATCCCTGAAGGGTTTCCTTTCATTTACAGCAAAAAATTTTAAAATAGGGCTCCATTTGGGGGCTCAGCAGAAATTATTGTATAACCCTATAGTATTTCTAGGGTAATTTTGGTTGATTTTTATACTGCTGGCCGGTTTACGATACCGCTACTCAAAATTTTTGCTCAAGGGATTTGTTCTTTATATCCTTCCTTAAATCCCTGAAGGGTTTCCTTTCTATTACAGCAAACATTTTTAAAATAGGGCTCCATTTGGGGGCTCAGCAGAAATTATTGTATAACCCTATAGTATTTCTAGGGTAATTTTGGTTGATTTTTATACTGCTGGCCGGTTTACGATACCGCTACTTAAAATTTTTGCTCAAGGGATTTGTTCTTTATATCCTTCCTTAAATCCCTGAAGGGTTTCCTTTCTATTACAGCAAACATTTTTAAAATAGGGCTCCATTTGGGGGCTCAGCAGAAATTATTGTATAACCCTATAGTATTTCTAGGGTAATTTTGGTTTATTTTTATACTGCTGGCCGGTTTACGATACCGCTACTCAAAATTTTTGCTCAAGGGATTTGTTCTTTATATCCTTCCTTAAATCCCTGAAGGGTTTCCTTTCTATTACAGCAAACATTTTTAAAATAGGGCTCCATTTGGGGGCTCAGCAGAAATTATTGTATAACCCTATAGTATTTCTAGGGTAATTTTGGTTGATTTTTATACTGCTGGCCGGTTTACGATACCGCTACTCAAAATTTTTGCTCAAGGGATTTGTTCTTTATATCCTTCCTTAAATCCCTGAAGGGTTTCCTTTCTATTACAGCAAAAATTTTTAAAATAGGGCTCCATTTGGGGGCTCAGCAGAAATTATTGTATAACCCTATAGTATTTCTAGGGTAATTTTGGTTGATTTTTATACTGCTGGCCGGTTTACGATACCGCTACTCAAAATTTTTGCTCAAGGGATTTGTTCTTTATATCCTTCCTTAAATCCCTGAAGGGTTTCCTTTCTATTACAGCAAACATTTTTAAAATAGGGCTCCATTTGGGGGCTCAGCAGAAATTATTGTATAACCCTATAGTATTTCTAGGGTAATTTTGGTTGATTTTTATACTGCTGGCCGGTTTACGATACCGCTACTCAAAATTTTTGCTCAAGGGATTTGTTCTTTATATCCTTCCTTAAATCCCTGAAGGGTTTCCTTTCTATTACAGCAAAAATTTTTAAAATAGGGCTCCATTTGGGGGCTCAGCAGAAATTATTGTATAACCCTATAGTATTTCTAGGGTAGTTTTTGTTGATTTTTATACTGCTGGCCGGTTTACGATACCGCTACTCAAAATTTTTGCTCAAGGGATTTGTTCTTTATATCCTTCCTTAAATCCCTGAAGGGTTTCCTTTCTATTACAGCAAAAATTTTTAAAATAGGGCTCCATTTGGGGGCTCAGCAGAAATTATTGTATAACCCTATAGTATTTCTAGGGTAATTTTGGTTGATTTTTATACTGCTGGCCGGTTTACGATACCGCTACTCAAAATTTTTGCTCAAGGGATTTGTTCTTTATATCCTTCCTTAAATCCCTGAAGGGTTTCCTTTCTATTACAGCAAAAATTTTTAAAATAGGGCTCCATTTGGGGGCTCAGCAGAAATTATTGTATAACCCTATAGTATTTCTAGGGTAATTTTGGTTGATTTTTATACTGCTGGCCGGTTTACGATACCGCTACTCAAAATTTTTGCTCAAGGGATTTGTTCTTTATATCCTTCCTTAAATCCCTGAAGGGTTTCCTTTCTATTACAGCAAAAATTTTTAAAATAGGGCTCCATTTGGGGGCTCAGCAGAAATTATTGTATAACCCTATAGTATTTCTAGGGTAATTTTGGTTGATTTTTATACTGCTGGCCGGTTTACGATACCGCTACTCAAAATTTTTGCTCAAGGGATTTGTTCTTTATATCCTTCCTTAAAGCCCTGAAGGGTTTCCTTTCTATTACAGCAAACATTTTTAAAATAGGGCTCCATTTGGGGGCTCAGCAGAAATTATTGTATAACCCTATAGTATTTCTAGGGTAGTTTTTGTTGATTTTTATACTGCTGACCGGTTTACGATACCGCTACTCAAAATTTTTGCTCAAGGGATTTGTTCTTTATATCCTTCCTTAAATCCCTGAAGGGTTTCCTTTCTATTACAGCAAAAATTTTTAAAATAGGGCTCCATTTGGGGGCTCAGCAGAAATTATTGTATAACCCTAGAGTATTTCTAGGGTAATTTTGGTTGATTTTTATACTGCTGGCCGGTTTACGATACCGCTACTCAAAATTTTTGCTCAAGGGATTTGTTCTTTATATCCTTCCTTAAATCCCTGAAGGGTTTCCTTTCTATTACAGCAAACATTTTTAAAATAGGGCTCCATTTGGGGGCTCAGCAGAAATTATTGTATAGCCCTAGAGTATTTCTAGGGTAATTTTGGTTGATTTTTATACTGCTGGCCGGTTTACGATACAGCTACTCAAAATTTTTGCTCAAGGGATTTGTTCTTTATATCCTTCCTTAAATCCCTGAAGGGTTTCCTTTCTATTACAGCAAAAATTTTTAAAATAGGGCTCCATTTGGGGGCTCAGCACAAATTATTGTATAACCCTATAGTATTTCTAGGGTAATTTTGGTTGATTTTTATACTGCTGACCGGTTTACGATACCGCTACTCAAAATTTTTGCTCAAGGGATTTGTTCTTTATATCCTTCCTTAATTCCCTGAAGGGTTTCCTTTCAATTACAGCAAAAATTTTTAAAATAGGGCTCCATTTGGGGGCTCAGCACAAATTATTGTATAACACTATAGTATTTCTAGGGTAATTTTGGTTGATTTTTATACTGCTGGCCGGTTTACGATACCGCTACTCAAAATTTTTGCTCAAGGGATTTGTTCTTTATATCCTTCCTTAAATCCCTGAAGGGTTTCCTTTCATTTACAGCAAAAAATTTTAAAATAGGGCTCCATTTGGGGGCTCAGCAGAAATTATTGTATAACCCTATAGTATTTCTAGGGTAATTTTGGTTGATTTTTATACTGCTGGCCGGTTTACGATACCGCTACTCAAAATTTTTGCTCAAGGGATTTGTTCTTTATATCCTTCCTTAAATCCCTGAAGGGTTTCCTTTCTATTACAGCAAACATTTTTAAAATAGGGCTCCATTTGGGGGCTCAGCAGAAATTATTGTATAACCCTATAGTATTTCTAGGGTAATTTTGGTTGATTTTTATACTGCTGGCCGGTTTACGATACCGCTACTTAAAATTTTTGCTCAAGGGATTTGTTCTTTATATCCTTCCTTAAATCCCTGAAGGGTTTCCTTTCTATTACAGCAAACATTTTTAAAATAGGGCTCCATTTGGGGGCTCAGCAGAAATTATTGTATAGCCCTATAGTATTTCTAGGGTAATTTTGGTTTATTTTTATACTGCTGGCCGGTTTACGATACCGCTACTCTAAATTTTTGCTCAAGGGATTTGTTCTTTATATCCTTCCTTAAATCCCTGAAGGGTTTCCTTTCTATTACAGCAAACATTTTTAAAATAGGGCTCCATTTGGGGGCTCAGCAGAAATTATTGTATAACCCTATAGTATTTCTAGGGTAATTTTGGTTGATTTTTATACTGCTGGCCGGTTTACGATACCGCTACTCAAAATTTTTGCTCAAGGGATTTGTTCTTTATATCCTTCCTTAAATCCCTGAAGGGTTTCCTTTCTATTACAGCAAAAATTTTTAAAATAGGGCTCCATTTGGGGGCTCAGCAGAAATTATTGTATAACCCTATAGTATTTCTAGGGTAATTTTGGTTGATTTTTATACTGCTGGCCGGTTTACGATACCGCTACTCAAAATTTTTGCTCAAGGGATTTGTTCTTTATATCCTTCCTTAAATCCCTGAAGGGTTTCCTTTCTATTACAGCAAACATTTTTAAAATAGGGCTCCATTTGGGGGCTCAGCAGAAATTATTGTATAACCCTATAGTATTTCTAGGGTAATTTTGGTTGATTTTTATACTGCTGGCCGGTTTACGATACCGCTACTCAAAATTTTTGCTCAAGGGATTTGTTCTTTATATCCTTCCTTAAATCCCTGAAGGGTTTCCTTTCTATTACAGCAAAAATTTTTAAAATAGGGCTCCATTTGGGGGCTCAGCAGAAATTATTGTATAACCCTATAGTATTTCTAGGGTAGTTTTTGTTGATTTTTATACTGCTGGCCGGTTTACGATACCGCTACTCAAAATTTTTGCTCAAGGGATTTGTTCTTTATATCCTTCCTTAAATCCCTGAAGGGTTTCCTTTCTATTACAGCAAAAATTTTTAAAATAGGGCTCCATTTGGGGGCTCAGCAGAAATTATTGTATAACCCTATAGTATTTCTAGGGTAATTTTGGTTGATTTTTATACTGCTGGCCGGTTTACGATACCGCTACTCAAAATTTTTGCTCAAGGGATTTGTTCTTTATATCCTTCCTTAAATCCCTGAAGGGTTTCCTTTCTATTACAGCAAAAATTTTTAAAATAGGGCTCCATTTGGGGGCTCAGCAGAAATTATTGTATAACCCTATAGTATTTCTAGGGTAATTTTTGTTGATTTTTATACTGCTGGCCGGTTTACGATACCGCTACTCAAAATTTTTGCTCAAGGGATTTGTTCTTTATATCCTTCCTTAAATCCCTGAAGGGTTTCCTTTCTATTACAGCAAAAATTTTTAAAATAGGGCTCCATTTGGGGGCTCAGCAGAAATTATTGTATAACCCTATAGTATTTCTAGGGTAATTTTGGTTGATTTTTATACTGCTGGCCGGTTTACGATACCGCTACTCAAAATTTTTGCTCAAGGGATTTGTTCTTTATATCCTTCCTTAAAGCCCTGAAGGGTTTCCTTTCTATTACAGCAAACATTTTTAAAATAGGGCTCCATTTGGGGGCTCAGCAGAAATTATTGTATAACCCTATAGTATTTCTAGGGTAGTTTTTGTTGATTTTTATACTGCTGACCGGTTTACGATACCGCTACTCAAAATTTTTGCTCAAGGGATTTGTTCTTTATATCCTTCCTTAAATCCCTGAAGGGTTTCCTTTCTATTACAGCAAAAATTTTTAAAATAGGGCTCCATTTGGGGGCTCAGCAGAAATTATTGTATAACCCTAGAGTATTTCTAGGGTAATTTTGGTTGATTTTTATACTGCTGGCCGGTTTACGATACCGCTACTCAAAATTTTTGCTCAAGGGATTTGTTCTTTATATCCTTCCTTAAATCCCTGAAGGGTTTCCTTTCTATTACAGCAAACATTTTTAAAATAGGGCTCCATTTGGGGGCTCAGCAGAAATTATTGTATAGCCCTAGAGTATTTCTAGGGTAATTTTGGTTGATTTTTATACTGCTGGCCGGTTTACGATACAGCTACTCAAAATTTTTGCTCAAGGGATTTGTTCTTTATATCCTTCCTTAAATCCCTGAAGGGTTTCCTTTCTATTACAGCAAAAATTTTTAAAATAGGGCTCCGTTTGGGGGCTCAGCAGAAATTATTGTATAACCCTATAGTATTTCTAGGGTAATTTTGGTTGATTTTTATACTGCTGGCCGGTTTACGATACCGCTACTCAAAATTTTTGCTCAAGGGATTTGTTCTTTATATCCTTCCTTAAATCCCTGAAGGGTTTCCTTTCTATTACAGCAAAAATTTTTAAAATAGGGCTCCATTTGGGGGCTCAGCAGAAATTATTACCCAACCCAAATCTGGAAAACAACGCATGTAAGTGCCCTAAATATATTGTATTTTAAAATGAACGTCTAACATTTTTACATAGAACATTTAATACTGTTTAGTTTTTGTATATAACAAATTACACTGTCTAATTGCCTCTGAATATTAGCGCTTTCTACGACCAAATCCAAAGATTTTTGAAACCTTTCCTTTGCAAAAACGAGGCTCCGCGGTACTAGAAGACCAAACCATCTTAAAGGGTCGACGTATCCGAAACTTTTGTCCGCGTTGTGCCTCTCTGCCATTATTTTTCTGCCGAGAAAGTCGCTACTTGCTTGTTTGACCTTCACTAAAGCGTAGAATTCGGGGCTGCTCTCAGTCGGAAGTTGGGCATCCGAAACAGTTTGCGCACCTTGGGTGTAACGAGATTTTGCCAATAGTAGCCTGCCTTCGTTGATTCTTTTCTCAATATTTACTTTACACTGGACTTCTTGCTCAATTAGATCCAACATTTCTAAAGTTAGCTTATCTAGCAATTCGCAAATTTCTCGTTTTTCGTACATTTTTAACCGGATCGATCAGGTGATTATGACAGTAGAAAAATCGCGAATAGCAACAGTGGCTTATAAAACAAATTTGTTTTACTGAAGGCAAATTCACGAAGAAACATACATCATGTTTTAGTTGTCACCGCTCTCAACCCTTTCAAAACAAGCATCATGTTGCTAAGCATTGGTACAAGTACAAGACACGTCAGATTGAACAGGTGAGAAAAATGAGGCGGACATACCTGAGCAAATATTTACCCAAATGAATTTCCATCAGTGCGGTTCATTTTAAGGTTTTAAGAAGGCGGTCAGGATAGCAGAACACCGGAAATAGTTTCTGACGTACAACAAATGGTCTTGGACGAGGAATTTACTGAGAACAGTGTGATGAAGGGGGCCATCGCAAACAGAACCGCCAGATCCCATTGCGCCAACTGCCTAATTGAGGTAGCTGTTCGTCTGACTCTTTTTATAATATTCATGTAATGTGTCCTTATTTTAAAGTAAATTCCATACTCATTGCGAAAATATTACAGACAACTCGAGAGATCATCTGCCTTTAAGCGTAAAATCCACGAAGAGGAGCTCTGGCTGTACAAGAACCCTCCGACAAATGACTATGTGCCTGCTTCTATTCTGATGCCAGCCTCATTCGTAGTGCCCTTCCTTGTAATTTGCTTGAATTTCCTAATTTCCCACGACCGAAATGATTTCGCCCAAGGCAACAACGTCATTACCCTTTCACTGGGCCTCAATGGCGTAATCACCAGTCTTTTGAAGGTAACAGTCGGTCGGCCGCGACCCGACTTCTTCTATAGATGTTTTCCCAATGGCCTAATGACGTCGGACATGGAGTGCACTGGAGACGTGAGGATCGTTAACGAGGGTCGGAAGAGCTTTCCCAGCGGTCACTCCTCCTGTAGGTAAAATTAACTTCTAATCCCGAGCTTCCATGGAACCGTTCTACTTTGCAGTTGCCTTCGCTGGCTTCGGATTCATTTTTCTTTACCTAGCAGCCAAGCTGCATGTGTTTAACGAAAAAGGACGAGGAGAAGCTTGGCGATTGTGCGTTTCTATAACTCCACTCGTCTTTGCTCTTTTAGTAGCTGTAAGTAGAACCTGTGACTATCACCATCACTGGCAGGACGTGGTTGTTGGATCCTTCATTGGCATGACCAGTACCTTCCTTTGTTATCGTCAGTATTATCCTTCCATTTTTTCAACAAACCCAGAGCGACCGCTTCCACTTAGGGTTTCACCGGGCAATAATTGCTTCGTCACGATTCCCGAGGGCAACTTATCCTCTACCAGTGACCAAAAGCCACTCCTCGAAGAGGAAAAGGACAGCAAGTGGATTTAGGTGAACAACTCTTCGGTATTTTTCAATATTTTATAATTCAAGACAATTTATGTTTCCAATTCTCTGTGATCATTCCAATGTAGGTGGAATCCTCCACCTAGCTTATATAATAAAATTTAGCTTTATTTTTGTTTGTGGCGAAATATCTTTTTTCATTCAAATTGGCAATTTTAAGTACATGGGGGCTAAATGAATAAAAAAGTAAATAGTTTCAATAAGTTACTCCTGCTGTCCGGCTATTGCTAAACATGTAAGCTTAACCACCAAACTGCGGAGTTTAATTTTAAAAATCCCTAAATATTTTACCACTAAAACTACTCAATGCAGTCTCTACAAATTTGAACCGAATTGTTTGAGAAATAAGGTATTTAAATAAATAGAAAGGACTATTCTGCAGTTCAAATGTATTTCGTAAAAAGACAGTAAAATGCTTTTGCAGATAAGGTGCAAACTTATCGTTAATGTCTACCCTTCTTCTTTTTTTGCATTCCTTTCCTATGCTGATGGCGTGGTCCCGGAGTCGGCTCTTGATAAGCAGGAGACGCCGGGGAATTCTTTCCCAAGTTCTGAGTCTTGGACATGTCACTAAAAAGAATAAAAATTAAAAATTAAGAAGAAAAATCGTAAACATCTATTACTATTGATCAGCTGCACCAGATGCCATTCCTTGAGAGCCCTTAATAACTTCTTTTACACGACGATCGCGCTTCCTTCTATACCCAGTACGCTCGTATTTGGGAAGCCATCTTTCAGGATCTGGTGGCACTTCAGCGTTATAGTTCTTAGGTAGTTTGCCTTTCCTTTTGCGTTTCGTCCTTCGTTTTTGTTTTTGAAGATCTGTTCCAGGAGTGCCAGGAGATTGATCAATTTTCGTGGCCGTTTTCTTTACAGCCTTGGTACTCATCATCCAATTAGCCGCTTCAAGTGCATCAATTTCGGAGGCCGTTGTAAGAGTTTCAAGCGCAGGCAGACGTTTACTTGCTTCTTGCGCCCGCTTAGGATTAAATTGAGCATATGCTATTACCAGCTGAGCAAGAACTTTCATGTCCTTAGGATTTATTTTCAATAGTTCTTCAAGTGAACTTGCAGCAGTATCAGCTTCTCCACCGCGCAAATGAAAATCTGCTGCTTGACGCCACATATCCGAGAGATCTCCACTGTTAACCTGAAATATTTAAACTGTTTAGCCACGATTTTTGACTTCATTTTTTTTTCAAACTTACTTTATTCGTCTTGTACCAGTCTACAGCTGATTTCAAGACTCCAGAAGCTGCAGGCTTACTATCTTGGCCTAAATAAAGAGTAACAAGGGCTGAAACTATACCAGGTTTATATTTGGATTCTCCTAAAGATTCCAGGACATCAATAGCGCCTTTTCGATTCCCCTAAAATAACATATAATCAGTAAATTCATCGATGGTTAAATTGATTGCTTTACATTGAGGAGATGTAGTTGAACAATTGAGAATTTAGCAGTAAAAGCTTTTCCGGGATTCGACACCACGAACTTCTCTAAAGTCTCAATGGCATCTTTGTATTTCTTATCCCTGGCCATCTGACTACATTTGATTAAAACAGCTTCAAATTCAACATCTGGATAGGTCTGGACAAGCTTGTTGCAAAGTTGTTGACACTGCTCACTTGAGTTAGTAAATAAAGCCAGGAGGCAATTATTAAGTGCAATTGCTTTCTTCTGCCTCTGAGTAAGTTTATGTTCACAGGCATCAGCCATAGCTGATCGCATTTTCTTCTTCGAATCGAAAACATTTTGGTCCTTATTCATAACAACTGAATTGTTGCTGGCAACTGCAATGAGGGCTGGATCCTTAGGTTTATTTTTCAAGGTTTCCGCATAGATAGTAGCGGCCTCCTTTATTTTTCCTTGCATTTGCAAGCAATAGGCAAGCTGCACTCTGAAAAATGAAAAGTGCAATAAATTTAAGAAAAATATACTTTCACTGAAATTAAACTATTTTGTTTCTGTTGGACTTACTTGATAACGGCAATTTCATCCAAAATTTCATCTTCAGCAGCTCCATCGTCCTCAAGCGCATCGCGACACATTTTCTCACTTTGTCTGAGTTTCTTCTCAGCTTCACTAAATTTGTTTCGATTAGCTAGCGCACATGCACTATTGAAGCACATTTCATAAGTATCTTCTGGGAGGGTAGGAAGCTGCTTTTTCTTAAATTCAGAAAAAAAGTTTAATAAATAAATACCGAAACAATTGAAACTCTTTATCCTACGGGATCTAAAGCCAAGTTAGCCGCAACAGCACTAAGGTTAGTCTTCCTTTCTTCTTCATAGTCGTCGTGGGTGTTCTTGATAATATCCTTGTAAGACTCGAAGCACTCCTCATAACGCTCCAGGCGGTACAAAATTTGCGTTCGCAACTCCTTTAAGTTTGGAGGCAAAATATTTATCCCCGACTCATCGATGGTCTTCAAGGCTTTCTCAGGTTGATTTAGACGATACTCGCAGTAAGACCGTTCAAAGGTGAGATGGGACAATTGATACCTTTCCATAAACTTGTACGCTTCATCGAATTTCGACAGTTGTATCAAGCAGACCACTTTACAATGAACCGCTTTCTCCTCATTCTGAGCTACACCCAGCACTGCCGATAGATTACAAAAATTTTGATTAGGTACAAGTAAAATTTATGGGGAATGGTTTTACCTCGATTAGCTGCCTTTAACGCTTTTTCAAATTCACCATTTTGGCCGAACTTATGGAGATCTGCATAAGCGGCTTTTATCACCGCTTCTTTATTAGAATCCTTTGACATAGGCCCAGATTTTCTCTTACAATTTGTTGAAAAAAGCCACACTGGACACTACTCCAGAAATGTCAGGAAAGCAATTCGTTTGTGACAACTCAGCACTTTAGGGCTGTCCACTCAATCTGCCTTGTCGAAAACCACAGCCAAATATAAAACCGGCCAAGTGCGAATCATACTTGGACTTTGAAGGCTCCGTACATTTTTTTTTTATTTTTCATGTGTACGTTTGATAATTGCTAACAAAAGTAGTTCACAGAATACGGTCAGAATTTCGTCTTAATTTCAAAGTACAATAAAGGAATTAGCAACGCATTTCTTATTATTCAGTGATTCAGCCAAAAATGTCAACAAGTTGCAACCATTTAAACCGGAAATGGAGTCAAAAAGGGGGCTTTCTTAAATGTTATTGGGATGGGTATTGGCTGCATTAATTAGCGAAATTTAAAATTTCAACTATATAAATAATTTTTTAGAGAAGTCTTTTAAAGTTTCATAAAATAAGAAGCAATTCTTTAATGATGTGAATTTTGTTATTGAAGTTTGGCTGCACTGATTCATGTGTTGTCAAAACAAAATTTCACTCGGAAAACGTCACTCATTTCTCAAAAGTCGATACGGGAAGAGCAGGATTTTTTTTGTATTTGTACAGATTTGCTATTCAAATAATGTTTAAATTCAGTATATATGGTGTTTTGTTAATAATACCATTTTGCTCAAATGGTAAGTATCAAAATAAGAGTCAAATAGATCATTCTACGCCTGTATCAGTGCAAAATAATGATCCATTCTACCTTTCATCCAGCAGTGAAAGCCACAGCAACTTTAGAAATAAAGACAGAATCAGCAATTCTAGGATCAGAAATAAAATTCTCCGCTGAATTACATAAAAATGGGAAGCTAGCTCCAGAAGATAAATACAAATATTTTTGGAGTGATAACGCGGCTCGAAGCCATTCAAACGTGAGTAAACCTCCTCCCCCCGATCAGAAAGAAGAACACAGACGCAATTTGCTATGCAAATTGCTTTCAATAGCGCATTTATTCGCTTGTTTGTTTCTTTTTTTACGTTTTGATAAATTCGCTATTCTAATCTAATATTGAATGCAATCAACGCGAGCGGGTTTTTCTTATTTCTTAATAGCCTACGGGTTCAGCGAATCGAGTGTACAGTCACTCTAAGCTTGGCCTGTGGTCTAAAATTGGAGTGTGCTTAGCTTAGGATTTCGGTCATGATTGATATGATTCAAACATCTTTCATTGGCTTGGCTTTTAAGAAATGGAAACAAAAACCATTTCAATACGGTGGGTTTCTAGGCAGATTTTTAAGATTTAACAAAAATGCTTATTAAATGCTTGCTATTTGAATTTTAAATTCTCTGCTGGATTTTTGAGGTAGTGCCTTGGGTTTGTTGTTTGAACAGATGAAAAAGTCTTATCTTTTGAGGGATTTTTAGCGACTGATAAAACATCTTAAGAAAACATGACACAAAAAATACGCATAGTACGTGAGCAACTTTTAAAACAATTACAATGCAAAATATGGAAAACATCGAAAGAGCTTCACGTCTCGCTTAATTAACTCTAAACGATTGCCAGGTTTGTTGGGAGTAAGTGGTGTTCATATACTTAATAGAATACAGACTAAAAATCTTTAACAATGGAGAATAACTTATTTATTGAATTATCACTAAATTTTATCGTATTTGCTAGTAATAATCAGAAATGATTCAATTATTCACACTTCTTGTTACGCAATGAAAACAAGTGATAAGGAACTCCTATCAATAGAATAATAATTATACAATATCAAAATGATTCAACATTTTTTGGCAATATTACTTTATAATTTATTTTTTCTAATAATAGGTTGTCGAAAGTAAATTACCATATAGCAATTGGTCGGTGGTCTACTCAAAGGAGGAATATTCACCTGGAACATACAAAGTGCACTTAGCTGTGGAAGAAGAGCTGTTTTTTGTTTGGTATCCTCTAGTTGAAAGTTCGGCTACCTTTGAGTTGAATGATTTACTTTCGGGAAATCTATCTTTAACCCAGAATGGAACCACACGTAAAACGGAATTTGTGTCAAACGTAGCACCAGTGAATCACACAGTCATATTGAGCGAAGCTGACTATGCTTACGTGAAGAATAAGACTACTTACGTGACCACATATTGGTTTCAAAATTGCGTTTATATGGGCTTAACTGATGGATTAACTTTCACGAATTTCTACGATAAAGAGAACGAGGAATATGAAATCGAAGCGTTGGTTATAGGCTCATTCGATAAACTTCCCGATCCCACAACAACAACAACTACTACGACTACCACAACGACCACAACAACTACTACGACCTCAACAACTACAACCAGTACTACGACCCCAAAACCAAATATTCCTAGCATTTCAACAAATGATCCAACGTCTTTCGGAACCCAACAAACCGGAGGATTCACACCAAGTCCAAAGAAAAACAAGCGGGAGGTGAGCACCAACGCTCCTATGATCAATCAAACAGGTACCAAATATTACTTGCTATTTCCATACAATAATATTAATAATTTTCTCCTCCCCCAAAATTTATTATCGGGGCCAGTGGTATACAGAAATCAAAACATATAGTCGAATTTAAGAAGAACTGCGATTATGATAAATACATTTATATACCAATGTTCTAATTTATAGAGAAAGCCGGGCAAACGGAAGTAGAAGTATCTCCCTATGGAGTAGAAATCGATGTGAAAAATATTACTAAGCAGCTCAAAGAAGGTCTCATAAATGAATCACAAATTGCGGCTGTTATGAGTTCTCCAGAAATAGGAGATAATACAACTGCAGTAGTCTCTGTTGCAACACAGACGGATATTCCCAGTTATGCCAACCAACCTTTTGTATGTTTTAACAAGTCACAGGTAGCACCCGATCCAAAAAAAATTTATGGATATTTTCGCAGAAAAATTGTAGTTAAAGGTAATGCATTGACTTACATTTTTCCAATTCTAATTTATTGTCTTTATGTAGTTCCTGTTTCCGACCTAACCGTTTCTGGAAGTATTTGGTTGCAACATGGAGATGTCCTAAATTTAAGAGCAAAATGTACTGGCTCTCCGCCGTTTGAGTATTGTATCAAAATATTTTCCGGTAAAGCTATTTAGAAAAGGGTTATTAGCCGACATACTTTTAACGGCTGATTTGTTTCTAAGGTCCTTATAACGTGACTGGCAATGAAACCTGCTTTGTGTGGCAGCCTCTGACTTCGTGTGACTTTCCGTTCACTCACTACTTCCAGACAACACAAATGCACTCTGTTGTGTTCGTAGTTCGAAATCCTGTCGCGAAGGTGGTTAATCAGGTTGCTATAAATTTTTATGAAGGTAAGACAAAGTGAAATTTTTGTGGGTAAGATTACCAATTGTTTTAATTTCACAGCGAAAAAGCAGTCTCAACTTTCGGTAATCGTTGTACCTGTCTCCTTTAGTTTAGTGGCTGTTATCCTCGTTGTCTTTGGTGTTGCGTATTACATACAAAACAAAAACCGGTAAAATGGGTAAATATTAAAATCCTTACAATGTTTTTCATGTGTCCTCCCTTAGGTTTATTGTTGAAGTCGCTGATTTCAATTTTGGTGAAACAGCCTCCATCGATATGGAGTATAAAACATTCCAGCAGCGATTATTTGATAGCATACGAGAGGTTTTGCACCGACCGCAAAGAAACTCCGATGGTGGTTCGAGTCCGACAGGCGAGAGCTCCCTTAAGTACGGATCAATGACTTAAAATTGTGAACCGTCAGCTAAGGAAGAAATGTAGAAGCTCACTAAGTCACCGCGCTTGCATTCTGCTAAGATCAATAGTTTAACAGTCTTCTTAATTTTAATTTCTTTAATAGAAAAAGACGTTTTTATTTCTATACACTTTGAGCAGTATTTCATATAATTTAGTGAGATATTTCACAAAGCAATAAATAGCCACATCATTTTGCAAGGCCGTCAATTATACTATTGGGGAACTAAGGATGAAGTTGCGCACGAATTGAATCTGATTTTCTAAAGACTGTTCTATCAAAAAAAAAAGAAAAAAAGAAAAAAAAATCATTGCCAAGGCAAAAGCCTTGACATCAGCTTATTTAATTTTTGTTTTTACACATGTTGTTTATTTGTATACTTTCAAACATTTTTAGTCATATAAGTTTTATACCTTGGGGGGGTGTCCGTACTTTCCGTGGTTCTTATACCACATTTTTCATAACGATCATCACTCTTCCTGCAAAAGCCGGGACGTGCTGTAGAACACTGTAGATGTTAAAACTATTTTTTTTCAATCTAACCATTTTGCCAACAAATGATAAAACAAATTTTCATAGATAAATAAAACACAGGGAGCCAATCCCGGCTGTTTGGAGACATTAAGTAAGTGGGATTAATATTGGAATTATTTGTGATAAAACTGAAATATATAAATATAATTGTATTAATAAATATAACGTAATATTACTGAGAATGAACAGAAACTCTTAGACGGATTTCTATGAACACTCTACTGCATAAACAAGATACTATCGATTGTACATATAATATATCGTCATAATATATTTACAATAAAAATACATAATGGATTTTGTCTTTCCCTTCCCTGTAAGAATAACTTTTCATTAAATGTAAACTTGTGGCAATCTTGACCCATTTTTTAACATTGAAAACTATCGCCTGCCTCAACAATTAATCCCCTCTCTCTTGTGTTTATTTTTAATGGAAGCGTTCTATTTGAAATATCTTGGTAGTTATCTTCAATTTCCAACCTTTCTGTCAAGACTTTGTGTTCGTTAAATAAATTAGGAAAGCTATTGATTACAAACATAGGTTTTTTGCATAAGTTTATTTTTATCGATTTAGATATAAGGAAAGCTGGAAGGTTTTGATGTAAAGTGAATAAATTGGGTTTCTTTGAAGTGATTTTATGGTAAGTAAAAGCTTATGACGCTGATTTTAATTAAGAACGCTGATATTGACCAAATCATCTTTTGAATATTGAGGTTCAGCGGTTCCAGGGAAATAGTTATATGTAATATATGTATACATAACATAGGACCAAACAAAGAAATTTGTTCTTTCTAAAATAGGTTAGTTACTTACCTTATAATTATATTTTAAAGGCATTTATTTCATCCCCCTGAAAAATTTCTGATCATAGTATGAAAAAGGTTTCTTGTTGCAATTTTATTCAATGCTCTTAAGTATTTTAAATGGAAGACGGGATTATAAGTAAATAAATATTACACGTTGGATTTAAAATAGAAATTTATTTTAAAACTGTTAAATTACGATTAAACAAATGAACTAAATTAAAATATTGTGTAGAGTATTAAAAACAAAATGAAACGGAAGAGCTAGACGCAACAATTTCCTTATTATGCTGGAAAAACTGAATTTAGTTAGCTAAAAATCGCTTGTTCGCAAATTTAATTTTATTACAGTTTTTTTTCTTTAATTTTAACTCGAATGCCGTCTTTCGGCTCCTAATGTCAAAGATTACAACATTTCTCGTAGACTGTTTTGTTTTTATCTTTAATACATTTTCTGCTTTTGTTTATTTTACACCTATAACTATTAGCTATAGTCGAAAACTTTGAACAGGTAGTAGTAGAAAAATCAAAAAGACACGTAGACTTACTTGCTCTTTTAAAAAAATCGTTTATTATGAATTTTCCTATATAAATATCTACGCTAGATTTCTTAAACTTCCTTGTGAACAGCATCTTTATCATCATCTTTGAGATTTCTCCGTTCCGTGATCACTCCCGCGATTTAATAAGTTAAATGGAAACGACACGAACACAAAAAAAGATTTTTTTTATATATATACAGCAAGACTATGTCAAGAGAACGTGTAAATGGTGAGAGTTTGATGATAGAAACTAGACAAAACGAAGGTAGCTTAAAATAAAATACAAAAATATAGCAGCGCAGGAAATGTGCGGACGATTGTTTCGCCAAAATAAAACCTTTCGGCAAACATATGTCTTTAGAACAATTAATGCAGCAAGTCCGTTGTAGGACCTGGTCGTTTCGCTATTTGATTTTACGTAATTTTCTGTTTCATCTTCGTTTTATTTCATTTATTATTTAATCAGCACACTCGCTCACGATACATACTTACTACATATCACCCAACTGGAGATCGTTTAATAACTAACTTTTAGCTTATTGTTAGTGTTCCATTAGAGCGGCTGCAATAACAACGAAAAATTAGAGATTTTGAATTATAAAATTTTTTATTGAAGAACTTACGCGAAGGACTCCGATGCGATGTGTTGTCATTTTGTGTAAAATTCAAGAAATCCCAAATAAGTATTGTATCATCATGTGAACTGCTGACGATTTGGAATTCATCAAATTGCAAGCGAAATACCCGACCGGTATGCTCCTGAAGAATTGGGGGAAACGAAAACTATACTACACCGGAAAAAAAAATTTTGATTCATTAAATACTTACAACTAAAGTCTTAAGGCAAAGCGAGTTTGATTGAGCGCGAGGATCCAGTGCTGCTACTAAGTCCCAGACTTTTATTTTTCCATCGTATGCACCACTTACAATACGCTTTGAATCAAATCGAATACACCGAACGAGCTCTTCATGGCCCTCCAGGACGCGTAGACATGCTCCACACTCGATGTCCCACAGACTAAAGAAGTATCAAATTAATGTTTAATTAATACCATCTAAATTTGAAGGGCTTACCGTATTGAATTATCCGAACTACCGCTCACAACCAAACGATCACGATACTGCAGGCAAGCGATGCCCCTTTTGTGTCCATTCAAAGTCCTCACAAATTCACAGCTAGATGTATTCCACACTTTTATGGTGCGATCTCCACTGGCTGAAACGATGTATTTCTCATCGAAATCAACAACATTAACAGCTGCTCGGTGGCCAACAAGTACGCGACGAAGAGTTATTTCTGTTGGTGATGTCATGTCCCACACAGCTATCGATCGATCCTTTGAACATGTTACCATCATTCCATTGTTGAAACGCAAATGCAGGACTGCTTCGCAGTGGTGAATAAGTGTATTCACCATTTCCCCAGAATTAACATCCCAAACTCGAACTGTTGAATCGCTAGAACCGCTGATTATAACTTTGTCGTCGTATTGTAAGCACAGTACAGAACCAGTATGCCCAGTTAAGGTCTTTAAAGGGAACGAAATTATTACTGTTTGTTTAAAATAACCTAAAAATGTTTCACCTTAATACACTGCAAATCCGTTCGATCCCAGATCTTAATGGTGTTGTCTCTCAGACCAGAAACTATTTTAACATCGTCATACTGCAGGCAATAAACTCCCTTCGAGTTCTCTGAACGGCAATTAATTCGCCGGAGCATGTGCCTACCAGTTCTCCAATTGTGTTCTATACTTTCAATGTCCTAAAAAATATATAAGGGATAAGTAAATTTTGATAATTAAAATGAATAAAAACATCACTGCTTACATTCATTATTCTAGGGAAGAGTGCTCGGTAGGACGAGTGTGGCCTATGAATTGTGCCAGGTCGCGGTTTGAACAGATGCTGTATCCAGCCTCGTCTTTCAGCTAGGCCACGCCAAAGCGAATCTGTTCGCACCTTGCGTTCAATTAATTTTTTCCATAACATTCCTTCCGATATTACTCTAAGCCATTCTTTGCACACTAGTTCTGCTGCTTTCAGAGAATCTGCATCTAGGTAAGACAGAATATTTTCTGCTATGTGATCCAGTCCTTTTTCTGAAAAATTTTATTATTTTGTTTAATATTTTCATTCGTAAATTATTTAAGGAGATCGTCTTGGTAAAAAAAAACTTGTTTTTTAATTTTTTGTTATTTGAAATCGTTAAAGTTATAGCCAAAACCTTTTTGTACATAATGCTGGTTTCCTTAGGAATCCGACATTTTGAAATTCTAAAGTTTTGGACAGGACTAGATTATATAGGTAGTATTTCCTCTGATGAGATGTTCAAAAAAAGTTTTTCATCTTTTCCCCTTGGCAGGTTGTATCTCAAGATGCTTAGTTGTGAGATCCCTCTCAATCATATAAACTGGATAATCGACTTTTTTAAAAATAGACGTCTCACAATGCGTGGTTTAAGTTTTCAAACGATTGGCGGCATGCCTCAGGGTAGTGCGCTGAGCCCTGTATTATTCAATCTATATACGGCTTCTATTCATGATGATTTTGCTGGTGGTGCTGAGCTTTTTCAGTTTGCTGATGACTTCCTGTTTCTGGCTGGTGGAAACAGTATGAGTGAGATTCGTGGCAATTTTCAGGACGCCATGGATGCGTTTGCTCGGTCTGTTGGGGGGCTTGGCATGGAGGTCAATGCGAATAAATCTAATTGTTTGCTCTTTGGAACGAGAAAAGTGTGTGAGGTTTTTGTCGGTGATAGCGTAATCCGAAATGTCAATGTTCTGAGATTTCTGGGTTGGTCTTTCTCAAAGAGCTTGAGCAGCTCGGTTCATTATGCGGAGGCCCTAAAAATTGCTGACAGTAATGCCAGAGTGGTTAGGTTGATTGGAGGTGTAAAGTTTGGTTTGAATCCCAGAAATGGATTACTTCTGTTTAAAACTCTTATAAGGTCCAAAATAGAATACTCCAGAGCGCTTTCTTATAGGGAGTCCAGGGCAATTGATAGAAAGATTGAAACAATGTCAAATAGACACATTAGGAGGAGCTTGGGTCTTACCCATAGTACCCCTAATTGGGTTCTATATGTCCTCGCTAATGAACTTCCCCCGAGGTGGAGAGCGGAGCTGATAGTGGCGAAGGATTTGTTGAGGTTGTGTAGATTTTTTCCTGAGGTTGTGGAGAGTTTGGATGGGGGGTGGGTCAGGACCCCTCTGGAGTTGTGTTGGGTCAAATACAGGGAGCTTTTTCAGCTGGTGAAATATGGGGAGAATGTTGATGTACCTTGTGGTTTGATTGTTGTTGATGTTGACTTTTTGAGTGGCTTGGGTTGCAAGGCGAGGGTGAGTGCTGAGGTGGTTGAGAAGATCATGTTGATGAAGAGAGAAGAGTTGCCAGGTGATGTCACTGTTGTTGCTACTGATGCGTCTGTTGCCTGTGGTGCGGTGGGTTTGGGTGTTGTCATCCCGGAAAGGGAATTGGCTGTGAGATATAGGTTGGTGTGGGAAATGTCTACCCTGTCGGCGGAGCTATTAGCAATCAAAAAGGGCATGGAATGTGCATATCAATTGGGAATTAAAAAAATCCTAATTATGACGGATAGCCTAAATAGTTGTTTGGCTATTAAAGAAATGAAGATGATAAATTTTATTGTTTCTGATATTTATAGTCTGGCTGGCAAATTTGAATTGGTGAAATTTTTATGGGTACCATCCCATAGAAGCATTAAGGAGAACTGTATGGCTGACGCTGAGGCTGATAGAGCCAGAAGGGATGGTGAGATACTGACAACCTGTTTGACAGCAGAAGACATTTTCCTTAATATCAAAAATAGAGTTTGGAGAGAGTGGAAGGCTGAGGTGGATGAAATTAGCAAAGTTAAAGGTAGGTTTTTCGCTTCTATCCACCCTGGGATTGGCACTAGGCCTTGGTTTTTTAACATCAGCTTCCCCCATAGAGTAGTAAGAAAGATTAATAGAATAATTTCGGGACATTCATATGCCAAAAAGCATCTGGCAAAGTGGAAGCGTGCGTCTCATGAGTTGTGTGATTTGTGTGGATCTGTTGAAGATGAGGAACATTTGATTTTAAGATGCACTAAATTTGATGATGTCAGAGTGAAGTATTCATCTCTTCTGGGCAAACCATCACTAATTGAGGCTCTTTCTCCCCTCACTGAGGTTGTGATTGACCATCTGGGTCGTTTTCTTTGCGAAGCTAATGTTGAGATTTGATGTGGTCTCGTTGTGTTTTGGTCCATGATTGTTCACTTGTACATCTTTGCCCTCCTCGTCCAGTTTTTGGTCCGTTTTTTTTTTGTTTTTGTTTTTTTTGTATTGTTGCACAATGATGTTATCACATATTTTCTATATGTGAAAATCAAAAATAGGTCTGTTCTTGTTTTCTTTTTCTTTTTTTTTTTTTTTAGTTCATCTATACGACATTAAACGCCATCCATCAATATAGTGTAAACCGCGCTCACTTATTATTAATTTTAGCTTGTTGACTATCAGTAGCTCTATCTCACCTTAAAATCTTGTTGATTGAATTTTTCTTATTTTGTTCTATTATTGCTGTGATGCTCATATAAACTTGTGGTGAGTGAAGGGAAGGCTGGGGACCCTTTTTGGTCCTGAGAGAAAGGTGACACTGGGCTGCATATGCCACCAACAAATTCCATCAGCTGGAGAGACGCTCGTTCCTGAAGAGATCAGTGGTCAATGTGGCTTGCACTGCCGTGACCAAAAACTCACCTCGTGTGGGGCCCTCGAGGCTAATTAAAGCAACAACAACAACAACAACATCTTTTCCCTTCCATGCGTAATTACTTTTCTTTCATTCAATTTCATATCTACCTATGCGATATCTTCTGAATGCATACATGGATTGGAAACATGGGATAAGCACATATGACAAACTTAGGTACTTGACTTATAAGGCCTACATGGGTGTGGTATTTTTTCGAATTTTCACATAAAATGCATTGGCAAATATAAAATATCGACATACAAATTATACTTATATAAATAAGAATTTGTAAATAGATAAAAATTGATCACTCGCTGAAGAATAAATGAGCAACAAATTGATAGTGCTCATATCCTAAAGCAGATTATTTATTGTATTACAGAAATTTTATCAATGGTGATAACATCAGTTATTTGGTGGATTCCCCTGAGCAATGAGTAATATTCATAAGTCCTTTTACAATTACGTCGAGGAAGGGCAGGAAAAAATTTAATATTTATACTTACTTGGCAACAGTGAAATAAAGTCTCTTTGTAGCATCGGTTTTAGGTATGCATTGATATGCCCATGTTGATAGTGGCACATTCTAGATAGCAGTTGCTCTACGAAATCCACCTGGTCAGCTTCATTCCACTTGGAAAAGTAAGCTAAGCACACATCCCTTTCCGTCTGAAACGTGGGTGATGGCTCTTTCTTGCGGACAGGATCATATAGCATTGTTGATGTGTACTGAAAATTGGAGTAAATTTATTAATAGTATCAATAAAGCACTTTTTTCGTTATAGTTTAAATTCTTAGATGAGTAATGTTTACCCTGTTTTTCTCAGAAAATATGTTAAATAAACAAATGATCAGTACAAAAACCCATAAGAAACCCACCGTCAAAATTTCTTCGAAAGAAGAAAACTAACAAACAATACCGTTTATAAATCTGGTTAGATTTATCTATTTCTGTTTTAAAATTATGCATATAAAACACTATTGCTCGTATGCAGTTCTTTTAAATATTGGTGATGATTCTGCAGACGGTAATTGGATTTTTTAACATGAAGTTAGGTATTTTCTTTTCTTACTTTTGAATGATGTGTCTTTTAGTGTAAAAAACTGTTTAAGAAATAAATTAATACACCCACTTTCAATAATAATTAAATTAGGCACTAATATAGAACATACATACTTTTTATGTAGTCTTATCAATACGTGTGGTAATATGCTACATGCTATGCGCCATGCGAGGTGGAGCACCTCTGCTAGTGCGGGAATATAAGAATACAATTTAAGGAATGTGGAATTTTCCTTATAGAAAAATGAGCTTTAATCCGCGTGCATATAAAAGAAAAAATGTCAGAATATCGTGGGTAGAATACAAAAAAAAGAAAAGAAAATAAATGTTAAAGTTCTCCCTAACGATAGGAAAATTGTGGCCATAACATTTCTATTTACGGATCTCCAATCAGCAGAGATAAAATAAATTCGAATCTATTGAAAGTTCGAGCGTGAAATTCCCTCACCTTGCAGCAAGCCGGTCGCCTTGTTATCTTATCACCCTGTCCCAAATTTAAGTAAATCCAGGAGAAACCGCGATAGAGGAGCTTTCCCAACAATTTCCGATTGCTTATAAAAGTCATAGCTAAACTGCTCTCACCTTTCTAACTCCGGTGTTGTTTACCTCTAACTATTATTACTTAAAGGACTTTGTCTTTTAAAAAATATTTTCTAGCTCGTCTAGTTCGCCATCTGGTGAGATCGTGTAAAAGCCTACACAAAAGGCAGTTACTGCTGAAAAAGTTAAAGACGTTGTCGTCGCTCCCCCGATTTACTTACCAGAGTTCAACGACGGCTCTTTCCATTTTTATTTTTTGTGGATTTTATTTGCCTTTCTTGTTCTCGATGCCCAAAATTCACGTTAACTGTTCTTTTTGATGGCTTATGACTACTAGGGGTCTACCTTTACTATGGAGTCGCCGGAATCGCGATGCGGCATTATGAAACGTTTTTCTACTTTTCGTCGTATTTTCGAAAGACTTCCCAAGTTCTCATAACAATGGCACTGGCACCGTGTCTCGTGAGCTGAGCTGGGCACCGACAGGTACTGCTAATGAGAGCTTGCGTAAAACGTGTTAAGACATGAAAACGAATCAAAAAATTTCGTGGCGGTGATGGCTCAGATCGGCGGCGCGACTTACCTGAACTCAAGCTCAGGTGTGTGCTTATTTTTTTTTTTGTTCCCTTGTAATTTTTGCTTTCAGCGGCAGTGAGCAGAAATGTTTGTATTTATTAATCGCTTAACACTTTTGCGGCGCTGCCGTTGTTGCAATATAATAATAATTGAATAGTGTGGAAACACTCAAGCCACAATAGAAATCGCGCGTCGGCCGCGGTAGTTGCGGCGCGCAACCTTTGAGCAGCTATGAATCATGCCTCCAATGCGATTCCCAAGGCTGGTGGAGCCCGCTCATTATTTTCCAATTTTTTAATCGAACGATCGAATGTAGACTAATAAATGAAACGCTTCCTTTCATTTACATAAATTTTAAATTTATTCTTTCTCCTTTTTCTCCTCGTTCGAATGCTAATGTTCGGCAACAGTGCAGGAAAACCGAAAGCGCAAAAACGATTTGAAGCCGATTGCGAAATTGCATAGGCAGCTAATTTAACGGAAAGCATTTCTACTATTAAGTGGCTTATTTTCTACTAAGGGAATGAGCGGGTACAATGGTAGAAAGTGTTCAACTATTCAATGTTTTGATCAAAAAATTAAATCAAAGGTAATGAAGCGGGGAGACACATTTATACCTTGGCTCTTTCTTCTTATTATCGTTCCAATAATAGAAATGTAAAGTTAATTTGTTGCAAGACTCTGTTAGTAGTTCACAGTCCAGAGCAATAACCTTGTAAGCGGTCACTAACTTCGTTTTCGACAAGATTGCTTAATTGCAGATTAATCGCGTTCTTCTTAGCTTGAATCACTCTTCCGCATAACAATGCATAATAGATCCTTATGGAAATAATTTTATGAACGAATTCTCAAACCATTCTGCTCTGCGTTCCATCACAAAAACAGTGGCGGAAACCAAAAAGGTGAGTTAACAAGGACAAACACAATTTTTGGAAGAGGCCAGTCTATGCACCCATGGCATCAGTCAAGTTAAAAAAAGCATTTTTGCACACTTTCACGTAGGCTTATGCATGTATTACAATAGAATAGATTAATTTAGGATTGTCTATAAATTTATAGAGTGTTGAGACGGTTATGGCTTTCTTCGGACGTTTAGACTGGTGAAAATACTAGAACTACATGATGTTTATATGAGGAGGAAAATGTTGTATGTCATGTAAAAACTCACTAAGTTTTCCCAGCCCTTTTACCTAAAATAACTTTTTATTCCTCTCAGTTCAGCAAGAGGACTATGATTTTACCTCCCTAGATTCGAAACTTCTGTGCCTGAATCGTTTTGCAATACTCAGTATCTAGGATCGTTTACCTTTTGATGTTTAGCGAGCGGGCTCTTAAGGGCTAGACTTACAGACGTACACCGTATGTTGGCACAATTTATTGGATACACCACGGTTTATTATTGCTTTAAAATTTAATATTTTATTTATAACTTTTGCTTTTTATTAATTTTTCTTCTTCTTTTTGTTAGTAGTTTAATTGTAATTTGTCTACAATTATTTCGTTATTACTATTGTCTACATTTTTATATGTCCAAAGTTGTTATAATAAATTATTTAAATTAAGTAAAACGCAGGAGTACCTGGATGAAAACCCGTAGTAGAGTAGAGTAGGAAATAGTTCCCTCGAATTTTTATGGGACACAATGTTCCTTATATGTATGTACATATGTACATAGTGTTTGAAAAAAGCGATGAAACGTATTGCTCGCCACAAAAAGGTTGAGAACCAGATCTGGTGTATAACTCCTCAAATCCTACTCAATAATTCAAAGCTCATTAATTGTTGTCAATTCTTCGGCACTGGGTGTACTGAGTGTCTGAGCATACTGTCTTGAATACGTGTCCAAATGTGTTCGATTATGTCTATAGAATTTCTTCCCATACAGTTGAAAACATAGCTTTCGTTAAAGTCAATGTCGCTCTTGCTCGCATAAGAACGGACGCGTTAATTTCAATTAATTAAAGTAAAATTTGTTTATTCCAAGAAATTTGTGAATAGTTGGAAAGTAAAAGTTGTGTAATTTAGTGTGAAATGTAAGCGAAAAGCATAGCTTTCCGAAAACTGTAGTGTACACTTCCAGTCAAAATAAATATTCACACAAAGTTTTTTCAAAATTCAAATTGTGAACTTAAAGTCAAGTTAAAAAATGCAAATGAGTTAAATAAAGTATACTTGGTATTATAACAGTTCCATAAAATGTTTTTATCTTGAAATTTTCATTTAAATTAGCTTGCTCGCTTTTAAGCGGTTATACCTTAAATTATGGATGATAAAAATAATAATTCCCGAACTCAATCATAGGAAATCAATGATTTCAAAGAGAGATGTGTAATATCAGTAAAATTCATTACTATAAAATTTATATTTGTGTTCATCAAAAACAAAAAGTATTTATTAAATTAAAATCCCTTCGTTCACTAATCACCTAGCATACGACGAAAAATGTGTTAAAACATTTTTTTTATTTTTTGAACAACATAATTAATTTTGAGGTGTTTTTTGCACAGATGTCATACCTAGCCACAAAAGGAAAATGCAACCATCCAAAAATCGATCTTTTTTTAAAATCAAGTGACTACAAATTGTTGCCGTGTTTCACTTGAATAGCACAATTATAAAAAAATTATTAATAACAAAGCCTAAATCCAGGAAATGTTAGCAAAATTAAGCCTAACTGATTACCTTTTCCTTGTAATTCAGGCAAAACTAGGTCATGCTGTTGCATCGAGAATATTTCTAATTCTAAGTCCTAAGCAAAGGAACCAGAGTGAAATTGCCGATGGATACCGAAATTACTTTTAGTATTATTTCCGATTCGCTAAGATTTTGTGAGTACCTAAGTAAACTTTCTCCGAGAGTAGAAATTCTATTGCCTTACCTTACTTCTTATTAAGGTAGGATAAGAAGCAAGTTTTTGCTTACCTAAAAATTGCAATGTCCAATTTAAAGAAAATACTTTTTACTTCTTTAGTCGAAAGAATTTATGAGGAAGAAAACTCAGTTTTCTACATAAAAAGAAAAGTTATCTCCAAATTCTGAATCTATCATCAACGTTGTCCAACTTGGTCCTAAGAACTATTTGTCGCATTTCCTCCCGTTCGAGATCGCCCCGCAAGGAATTCAGTCTCGTCCCGCTCTACCTCCAATGACAAACGAGAACCTTTCGAAGTGATTTAAGACCGAGAAGCAACTCTAGGTAAGTGCAAGCCGATAGCTCACCATTTCACAAGCATTGCAAATCATTAAAATCTGTTCGAAATTGCCGCTCGCCCACGATCGATAGCATTTAGCGCAGAGTGCCCTCACCTGTTGTGAATTGGAATTGGTGTCATCCATGATTTTGTCAGTCTCCATGTTCATCATTTTCTTCGTTCCTCCGCCTTGATCCCTTCAAGCACTTCTTCCACGAACCACTACACTCGCGCACAGTCCGGAGGACGATATTCCCTTTAATCTGTTAATTTTTGCACCAATTTTCTTAAAAATTCCTAATCAATTCAATGGGAGAAAAACCCCTTTGACAAACAGCCGACTTTTATCGACAGCTTTCCCGTGATATTCGCATAAAATCCGCGGCGATGGGAAAGGCACTATCAAAACGGTTTTGACACTTTCAACAGCTTCAGCTTCACACCGAAGAAAATCCAGAGCGCAAGTCACTTCACATTATTCACGCAGTGCACACAATCTCCCTGCAGCAAAGTAAATAATTTTATATAGCCAACCCTGGTCGATGGCTAGTGAGTTACCGAATCGAGCGCGTTTAATTTCCTCAATTTTTAGCGAGAATTATTAAATTTTCTATTTATGAAGCGGATATAAAACGTTGTAAGTCAATACCCCTCTGGAAACGACGGAACAACACGACGTCTCCGAGTGACGTCAATTAACTGCGGAGTGCGGATACACTGGTCACTTTACTGACACAACCATAAAAATGCTTCAGTCGGCAACTTAGCAGTGGATAAATTTAATCGTGAATATTGGTAGACCTGCGGACTGCGGTTATATGATCTCCTTTTATTTCCGTAATTCTGTCGGTAGTGGTCGTGATATTTGAAAATTGAAATGCATGTAGGAAAGTTAGAATTATCCGAAAAGGAACAATGCCAAAATTATTTTGGTGTAGGATTGGAGTAAAGATCGTGTATCAACTTTTATCAAATTTTATCTGCAGCCTGTCCCTTTAGCTCATAATTCCACTTGCAATTTCTGCGTTTTACTATTTAGTCGTTAAGTTTATAAAAAAGAAACCAATTGTTAACCTGAAAGCTGAAGCTGCAAATCTTTAGCTTTCAGGTTAACAATTGGTTTATTTTTTTGTTTCCTGTCTCTATCCGCATATCGGTGAGTACTCAGAGTTTCTTTCAATAATGTTATAATCAGCACAGTTAATCAGCAGGACAGAATTTCCCCCTAGAGTCTTTAAGCAACCGTTTCAATTTAGATTCTCGGTAACCGATATATCTGTTATTTTGTCCAGAACCAAGAGCAGGGCTCCTTTCGGGTACCCATTGCTGCTCGACTGCTTCAGTATGTAGGTGTTCGAGGACAAAATCTGGATGGAGCACTGCGGCCTACTCATTTTCATAATTTGATACTTTTTATGAATGTAGCACGTCTCGTTCATCTGGAAAGACGGACACTTGAGATTCGCCTTAAGTAATTTATTCTTTTTCTTATTTCTTTTAGAAAAAAAGATATACATACAGTGAGCGAAATTCATTTATACGCACCCATATTTTTCTTGGTTTCAGAAAATTACGGAACGTATTTCTAAAATTTATTTAAGGGAATTGCTAAGGACCAAAAGTATAGGTTGTTTGTAAAATATTTATTTCTTCGAGTAAAAACAAACAAATAATTAACTAGTTTTAACAAAAAATAGGTGCGAAATTCAATTATACGCACGTTTTAATTTTCTAAACATAAGAAAAATAAGAAAAGTTTTATTAAACAAAAGTTGTTTTCAATACTTGGTATGACCTCCCCCGTTTCTAATTGTATCGAAAATCCGATTAGGCATCGAATTTATTAAATTTTCAATATCAGTACAACTGACCCTAGCCCATGAATTTTCGTTCCTGAATCGCTGTTTTCAAGGTTGGAATGTCGTGGTATTGTCGTCCACCCTCATAAACCCGCCTTGCCATGTTCCCCCACAAGTTTTCCATAGGGTTGAGGTCGGGACTAATGGCAGGCCATCTCAGTGTAGGGATGCATTTATCCCTAAACCACTGCCGGGCAGTAGAAGAAACATGGATAGGAGCGTTATCTTGTTGGTAGATGAACTCCTGGTCACCGACGACATCCTCCAAATAAGGAATTAAGGTGTCTTCCAACATCTCCGTGTACATTTCTGAATTTACACGCGAGGTGAGATTGCCTAATGGGAGTTTTCCATAAGAAGAGAAAGCTCCCCATACCATCACACTTCCACCTTGAGAGTGTCTACTTATTCGGGGAGGGTTATTTTTTGTTAGATCGTGCCAGTAGTAACTAAACCCGTCTGGACCATCCAGGTTAAATTTTTTCTCATCCGAAAAAATAACCCTTCCCCACTCTTCAACCCATTGCATGTGATCACGGGCAAATTTTAGACGAGCCTCTTTATGATGCTGCTTCAACAATGGACGTTTTTGCGGTTTTTTGTACACAACGTTGGGCATTGATTTCAAAATTTGCTGAACTCGTCGTTTACGAACTGGTAAATTCAAATTGTCAACAATTTTGGAAGCACTTAGTTTTTCTTTGGTTGCCTTTTCCTTAATTTGATTCTTTTGCCTTAAAGTCAGTTTTTTGTTTCCCAAGCTATGGTAATTTTTACCGTAATTTTCCTTCAATTTGAGGAAATTTCGGATGACTCCTTCCGAACGATGGATTCTTTTTGCAATCTCCCGGTTCGACATCCCTACCTCCTTGAAAGCGGATATTTTTGCTCTTTCTTCAACCGTCAACGATTTGCCCTTACCCATTCTGGAGTAAATTGCTTATTTACCACTAAATTCATTTAAATTACGAAAATTACAAACCTTTGGGATTGATTCTAATCCAATTAAATTGAAATAATCAAAACCATCAAAATAACGCCTGCAAAGCAAATAAAAAATCCATGGAAACGCTTATGCGTATAAATGAATTTCGCATTAGATGTGCACGATATTGTAACCAAGCCACAAAGAATCTCTTTTAATACTGCACTGACAGCCGCAGAGCAATATAACTGTAAATACATTTTCGTCACATCATAAAGGTTTATTCTTATGCCTTTCAAGATGCTCATCAAGATGCTAGCAGAACAAACAAATATCAAAAATATGTAGAAATTCAAAATGCGTATAAATGAATTTCGCTCACTGTATATATTATTAACGCACAGCTATATTAACCGAAGAAGTAGGGAAGACTGGGGCTGGTTGTGACATGGGTAGTTTTTGTTACAACCAAAGATAATTTACTAAACAAGATTTGACACTCTCGAAATTTTTTTCTTTTAAAACTCTTCTTTTTTTCTTTTTTTTCTTTTGCCTTGGTACTGTTACTCAAACGAACTTGATAATTAGTAATAGTAATAAGGAAGTCATGTGTAAGAAAGAGATAAAAATTTGGGTGGAAATGGGGTGGAAACGGACCGAGAATTGAAACACTCTACAGGGCGCCTCATATTTTTTACAACTTTTCTTTAAATACATTGCATTTATCATTTATCATTAATTTTTCTTTTTAAAATAAATAAATTGTGAAATGAATCCATACTCTCATGTTATTGCAAGATAAGTTCCTATTCTCATATTAGCCCACCTCGTACTTTTTTCGCCACGTACGCAAACAACCCACCCCAGTCGCCTAAAACTGCAGAATGAAAAAATGTAAACAAACGCATCCGTATTTCAAGCAAGTGTGTGCTACCTGCCTCTTCCCCTTCTTCAATTCCAGGCCATCCCTATACCTGGAACATTGGAAGGGGCGAGCACTAATACCAAAGACTATAGAGCCTACAAAGACTGTTCACTCCGGCAATTATCTCCTTATCTTTTTGTGACCTTGGTACCGTTATTCCACCCAACCCCACAATTTTGTCAGAAGTCGATAGCATGCTTAAGCGCTGCGGTGCAAAAGAGATGAAAAATGGGGAGGCGGAACTTGGAACTTGGAGGAATTGATACAGTCTTACAGGGTGCCAACAAAATATGAACGAAAAACTGTTTTATAATTGAGTCTTTATGCCACAATTTATTGTTAATTCAATTTATATTTGAGCATAATTTTTTTGGAAATCTAGAAAAACAATTGGCCCAATAAGCCACAATTTATCATACATTAACTAAAAACTCAATATAAAAGAGTCACCCTGTCCTGTAAAGCGAACCATACGCTCTAGCTCGCCTCACCATACAATCGCATTTGCTTCCCGTGCAAAACAAGCCCGCATAAGAAAACCTGTGGTGAAAAAACGTAAACAAAAGTAATCTGTGTACGCCTTGAATGTGTGAGTGAGCCATTCGATTTCTGACAGTTCCTATATGAAAAGCACGGCCGGGCCGGCACCAACACAGTGCCAGAAAAAGCAATGCTAAACAAGCCCGCACCATAATAGGTGAACTCTGGTTTCATTGTGTGTGCGGCGATTTTGATTGTTGCCGTCCTTATTCTTTACTAGGCAATTTAAATGGGAATTCGGACTTGGAACAAACAGGGAAAGATTCCTTGTCTTACTAATGGGAAAATTTTTTGTTTTATTTTTCCCAAAATGGGCTGTGGTAGGGATAACTGCGCCGCAAAAATAGAGTGAACATTCTTTGTAAGGTAGTTCCATATTCTTTGCTAATACCACGCACGCACACAGTCCACGCCAAGCGCCGTTTAAAGGCGCGTGTACAAAAACGCTCCCACTTATTGTTTACAGTGTAAGCGCCGTAGGTGAGCATTTTGGAGCTGCCTATTCTTGTCTCATTCACTCTTATTGGAATTTACATAAGGAATGGCGGGCAGTAGTTCTTTACTGCCTGCACTAAAGCAAAATTTTTCTTGATTCCGTTTTCGGGATTGCATTTGGGTTAGAGCTTTGTGCTGGTATAGAGAGTGTCACATTGCTAAAGTTTTTAAAATCTTCCTTAGAAGCGTTTTAAGTCATTGGAAGGAAGAACTTCCAAATTGCTTTTCGCTCTTATTGGAATTTACATAAGGAATGGCAGGCAGTAGTTCTTTACTGCCTGCACTAAGGCAAAATTTTTTTTTTCGGAATTGCATTTGGGTTAGAGCTTTGCGCTTGTATAAAGAGTGTCACATCTTATTTAAGTACATTATCTGTGCTCCTACACACCTTTCACTTTATATATTATGTATATATACATATGTATATGTATATATTTCTTTTTTATTTTTAAGGTTATCCACAGCAATATTTATGTATATGTGTAGCGGCATTTGTATATCTGTAATCGCTTTCTTGAAAACGGCTTTAACCAATTTCGATCAAATTTACAATATAAGAGTTTTCGATGGCGAACAATCGATCTATTTAGTAAGATCTCATCTCCGAACAAACTTTGCAAATGCACCATGTAATTTCAATATAAGTCGTTGCAAACCACATCTGAATATATATGTACATATGTACCTTCCGAATTAAAGTAAATTTTACCGTATAAGCAGATCCGCTAGAGTTCTTTGATTTCAGGACATACATATAGGGTACCGAAGAGCTTTAGCGTTTCATAATTTAACAATTTGAATTTCAGGGAAAGATAAACACAATTAAAATAATATTTCTTCTCCTACCGTCCTAAAGAGTGGGAAATTTTTAAAATTTCTGTCTTACCTGTATAAAAACTCGATTATAGTTAATTAAAAAAAACGCTTCTTTTATTTACCTAGCAACTTAGATGCTTTAAATGCTTTCGAGTTCTGGGATAGCAGCAATTCATTTTAAGAATACAAAGAACCTATCAAACCTCTTAAAAGGTCGTCTTATCTATCAGAAACTCACACATTTTAAAAGTTTCTTATCTCTAGCCCCACACGGATTGCTCTTCAATTTCTCATACGGCATGGCAAGCGGCAGAATGTTTCTTAAACGAGTTTTGGCCCCAAAGCTGATAAGATCAGTATCAACCACAAGCGCAATGTCAGCCAAGCAAGTGCAAAATTTCGTAACGGATGGGAAAAAAATTTTGGGAGCTGCCCTTAATTTCCGGTAAGGTGTAATTGCTGCAGTTACCTCTCCTTCAATTTAATTAAATAATTGTAAATTTCTTATTTTTAGAGACATTGTACGATCAAGAGGTGTACCAGTACCAGAGAGTCCAATGTTATTCCTGAAGCCAACTTCTTCTTATATTCAGGAAGGACAAGATATTGTGGTACGTATTTAAAGCGAACAAATTTATAGTTTGGAATTATATGAATAGTCTTTAGATTCCTAAATATTTCACTAAAGTGGCACATGAAGTGGAATTGGGAGTAATCATCGGGAAAACATGTAAAAATGTTTCGAAGGAGGACGCTATGAAATATGTAGCAGGATACTGTTTGGCTCTTGATCTAACCGCGCAGTGCGAGCTTGTAATTTTTTAAATATTGCTTTACAACATTTGAATCTACAAATAATCTTAAATACAGGGCGTTGCTCGGCAGAAGGGTATGCCATGGAGCATTGGCAAGGGATTCGACACATCCACACCAGTTTCCAGATTTATTTCGTGTAAGGAGTTAAAAGATCCAAACAATATACCCCTGTGGCTGAAGATAAACGGTCAAATGAAACAAGAAGGAAACACTGCAGATCTGATTTTTGGTATTCCTGAGCTTATTGAGTACGCATCTAGATACATGACTTTAGAGCCAAATGATTTAATACTGACGGGAACTCCCGATGGCGCTGCACCTATGGCTCCTGGAGATGTTGTTGAGTGTGGACTGGGTGATATCGTTACTTTGAAATTTAAAGTTAGGTGTTGATAGCTCGTTAAAATAAATCTGTTGACGTAATCTGATAGATGAGACAAATTGTATTTATTTGCCAATTAAACTGAAATTTTTTATCTCTATCTAGATATAAAGAATAATTTTATGTGGTTTTTTATTGTTTAATAAAAACAAAATCATATCACAACCCTTAAAGGTGTGTTACATTGTTAACTTCTTCCTCATCTGCTTTGAAAGCTTGGTTTACAATACCAGACCCCTGCTCTATAGTATGACTAGTTCCTTGTTCCTCACATTCTGTACTTAAAGTAGCTCCACCCAAATGTGCTAGATCCGTTTTCATTTCGATCTCACTATCGAAATTTTCCACGCTGGCTTGCTTCTCCATCTTTAGGTTGGTACCAGCAAAATGTTCCTCGATTTCCTGAAAAAAATATTTCCATAATTAATACCAGTTTACGATAACAACAAGAAATGTGTACTTACACTCAGAGTTCTTCCTTCAGTTTCAGGAAGTACAAAGTAAAGAATGCCCGCCCCAAGAAGAGCAACTGAAGAGTAGAACCAGAACGTTCCAGGCATAGTCAGTGTGGCTAGCATCTGAAGAAATAGTTTGTTTGCAAGAAATCCAAATATATAACCACATCCTCCAGATAGACCTGATGCTGTACTCCTTATGGAAGCAGGAAAAACTTCTCCGATTAGTAGCCATGGTATCAAACGTACACCCATGTGAGCGAAAAATGCAGATCCTAAAAGAAGAACCAAAGGCAGCCAAAGGTATTTGTTCTTTTTTTGTTTTGGAACAGGAACAAGAATATTTTCAGCTAAGTCTTCATCTTCATCCTTTTTGATGCTTTCATTAGGAGCAAATTCAATAAGAACTTCATCGGTAGTATTTTCTACATTTATATCATAATCAAAATCTGTTTCGTTAAAAGAACTATCTTCAGTAAAAGCTCCGAGACTATCTTGGGGAAAGTAGGTATCTGTAAGATTATTCGCTAGTAAGACTGCTTCGTCGATTTCGGACATATTCTTATAAGGTATCGTTGTGTCTTCAGGGATAATTGTGTTGAGTATTTCTTCATCAGAAAATGTGCTGAAATTATTTTGTTGTTCCCAAATTGCCTTTTCCTCCTCATTAAATATTTCTGTGAGGTTATTCAATGAAATAACGCTGTCTTTTGGTACTAGAAGAGAAGCATTATTCACTACATTGCTCACAGCAAAACCAGGAACAATATTCAAGAAGTAGGCATACGTAGCCACACCTACAATTAGGTATAATTAAATAAACACTAAAAATAAAACAGGATTTGTCTGTACCTCCAAAGCATAATCCACAACCAACAGTTGATACGAAAACCAGAGGTCGTTTTCCTGTAAAATGAATGAGGAAAACGCAGAGGATGGTTCCGATCAGTTCGGCCGTTCCAAGAAGAATTGTTGCGTGGTACTTATCGATAGGTGCTTTCAATGAATGAAAAATCTAAAGAAACGCTTTGTTAATTGAAATACTTTTCAACATTTTTATATCTTACCTGAACAGCATATGTTTGCAAAGTTGTCTTCCCCGAAAAATGCCCTATGAAAAATGTTAACAATACTAAAGCAAAAGGACTTAGAAAGGATCGTTTCTTAAATAATAAAATTTTTCTGAGCAATTTTGATTTTTTCTGCTCGAGTTTTAGTTCTTCTTGAGGTTTTACTATTAATTGGTTATAAAGTTCGTTAAACTCGTTTTCCACCTTGTACTCAGGCACCCACCCGCGCAGCCATTGCAGGGCTTTAACAGCATCAACAAAGCGATTTTGTCGTATCAACCATGTGGGACTTTCGGGCACAAAGAAAAGAGCAACAATACTGACCACTGGGAAGACTGTACTAACTGCTGCAATTGTTCTCCAATCCAAAATAGAGCCAAGGATGAATTGTATGAAGACGCCCATTATAACGCAAGCAGATCCCGATGCTGCAAGTGTTCCCCTATATTGCGGCTCAGTGACTTCAGCAACGTAAGTGAGAACCTTTATAATGTAAGAAAAATACCCTCTTTAAGTTGTTTCTTAGGATAATTTATTATTCCTACTAAAATATCTGAGTTTTTACATAATGTAGTCAAGAGCATTCTGAAGGAATTTAAGTAATCTCATCTTTAAGATACATTTCAATTTTACATAATTTCTTACGTTTTCGGAAAACTTTGTTTTTTAAGAATTAATTTACCTGGGCAGCACCTGGTATAAGTTAGTTAATTTTAAATATTGATACACAAAGGTTAGGCAATAGAATAAAATAAATTTATTCTATATGGTTTCGGAAAATATATAGAAAACCGTACGAAATTAATTTGGAGCCACTTACGGGTGCTTCCATTAATCCTCCACTTAAGCCAGAAAGGCACAGCCCTGCGTATAAGTAAGCCATATTCGTTGAAAAGTGGAAAAGCAGCCATGAAACTATAATTGGCAGGTTCACTATCTGAAACAAAAAATGTTATGAAACTACTACAAAACGCCTTGGCAAAAAGAGGAAAAAAACTAAATATTACATGTAGTGATCTTAAAGAGTACAAAGTTTTTTCGAACGAATTCGCGTGAAGCATTCGTAAATTTTTTTAACCAGAATATCAGCTAATCAAGAACAAAACTTTTAAATGCAAACCTTAATTACTCCTAAAATAAGTGGCATTGAAGAGCAGAAAGTATGCTTTTCGAAATACTTTTAATAAATTACTTGTAAAACTTTTTGAGAAATTCAAACTAAAAGTTAAAAAAAGAAGTTTTCAAATGAATCCTAATCCACATAAATTCATTAATTTTTCGCAGAGCTATATAACGATTTGAACTTTACTACTATTTCCTTTAATATTTTTGAGAATTTGTATTATGATCGAACCTGCATCGCCCTCCTCTTCCCAATCGGTTGACTGAATGCTCCAGAAAACACACAACCAAGAGGAACACAAATTAAGTTGATTGAACCTAAAATGGTTTAAGTAGTAAACCTCAATAAAAACGATCACTTGAAAAAGCACTTCATAGACTCTTACTAAACCACGAAATCTGCTCTCTATTCAAAATAATATCGCTTGGTTCCCGTCCTTCTCCACCCTGAATTGCAGGTATAACTATAGTAGGGTATCCCAGAGTCATTCCGTACACTAATTAAATATTTTGCACTTGTAAAATTATTGGTATTTTAATCCTTAAATAGTTTTTTACCGAACAGAAGAATATTTTTGACTCCAACAGCTATAAATTGTGGTAGTGCACGACGGATTTTTCCGGTATCATCGTTCGAAGCGCTACTTCCGGGCAGTCCATTTCGAACAAAAGTTGGCCTGTCGTTTATTAATCTGGAATTGTACGAAAAACAAAATACTTCAAAAAATAAAAGAGAAGAATATTTAATAATATATGTATAACCAGGTCTTATACCCTATTTTTGGTGGCTTTCCGTCTTCTGTTATAGTCATACCCTTAAGCAAAGTTTTGTATCAAAAGAAGAACACAAACTCAGTTAATACAATTTAATGTTATTAACTTTATTTTTAACGCAATCATGTTTTGTTTCAATCAATTTTTCAAATGTATCTATATGCTCATTCAACAATTTTTCGAGCCTTTCCCGAGTAACTTCTTAACCGAGAAACACAAAAATAACGGCAACAGTACTTCGCTATGCTTCAGGTAATGAATTAACCTGCTGCCAAAAAACTATTGATTAGATGCGCCCCGTTTGTGTGATCAGCATTTGCAAATTACAATTAATACGACGGGGAATGAAACTGCTCACGTGCCGGGGAGCCATGGTACCGTCGCAGCACAAAGAAGTAGTCCGGGGCGAGGGCGATCGTTTGCGATGCTTTTTTGAAATTTTTGTTTTTGTTCGGAGCTATAGAATTCGTACTTTAGCAGAGCTACCTTGCAAACAAAAACTAATTTGAATTGCATTTGCTTATGTGATGTAAGACTTTGCTGAGGCTGCCGTCGACCACGTTTATAACATAATGAGAAAAACTTATATTGGGTACTTCTAAGGCTGACGAACAATTAGAAGTGCTAATTGAACGAAATATTTTTCTCTTAGGATTACTACACTAGACAAGCTCAGAAGAACTATAAACTGAAAAATATGTACATATGTATGTATGTAACGCTATGTAACTCCACCTGGCCTACTCTTAAAATTCAACATGTGTATGCTGTAATAAAAAAATAAGTTTAATCTATAGTATAGCGACAATTTTTGAAAATAACTAATAGTATGTAGTTTTCCTGAATTCCAAACTATTGATCATTGAACTGGAAAGTTCTTAACGGAGTGTTGTAAAGGTAATATGCATCTGTATTTTAGCATAATAGTTAAGGCGTAAAATCATAAATATGTATACATACATATATGTAGATAATTCGTTTCACATGCGAAACGGAAATTTAATCAATTTTATAAGTTACATATTTTTTGTGTTTGTCTATCGATTTCATAGAGAGTTTGAAATTAATTATATTTTTTGTTAATCAATGCTACATGGTGTTGCAATTATGTACAATACCATATGTATGTGCATATTTCGTTTTTCAAAGATTGATCACTTTTCCATTATGTCTTGATGTGGTGTGTAATACGAATTCAAGATCATTCAAAGTCATCAAAGGTTATATGAACAGATTCTTTCCTCCTATCTGTTATAGTTTTCTTTTAAATAAAAGTACTTTTTAAATTAATTCTGACTTTAAATATCTCGGAATATGTATTTGCAAAATCTGAATCCAAGCAGTCTATAGGCAAGTGAAATTGATGGTTTTTTCTAGCTAATGCAGGATTTCCCTAGCACAATTTTAACATATGTACTACCAAGAAAAACTCGAGATTACTAACAATTTGAGAAAAAGAAATGTTTATTTTTTATTGTTTTTTTCGAATTTAGTGATATTTGGGTCTGAACGAATTTTTTATTTGAAATACATATAACCGGATTTTTTTTTTGCATAGTTATTTCCTTCCTATTATCTTCTCCTTTTCGTTAATTTATCTTCTCCTTTTCGTTAATCATTTTTCGTGCAACCTACAGTTTAAAAAAAAATGAAAACCGGTAGTGCTTTCCATCCTAAAGCTAATACAAAAGTTCTATCTAAAGTATGTTTTCTGCCTACCAAAAATCGCTATTTAGCCTATTACAGAAGTCGATTTCGCTCGACTAGACTAGCGAAGACACTAATTTTCTTACAAACTATAGGTACCTATCTACTATGATTTTGGTTCCGTGATAGTTACAACATTCTTGGATCCAGAAATCTGTCACATTTCGTGCCTACAAGAACTTTATAAAAGAAAGTACCTTTTATCAATTGTTTGCCCTCGTTAATGCATAAATAAAATTCAAAATAACCCAGCCCTCTTCTCTGCAGCATTTCAAATATCTGCGAGGCAGATATTATACTAATCTGTCTTGTTGTAAAAAATATAATATTATATCATGTGAATGTGACACTGGCATGTATTGTATATAGGGTTTAACCTTTTGGATAGTTTATTTGTTCACTATTTAAGAAATGGAAATAGTACATTAAAAGGCAACAAAATCGAACGAAAACACCCTTGTAAATAGAAATTAGAATTAGAAGAACATGTCTTGCACACTCCAAAGAAACGGAAGTAAACGTTGAATGAAATCTGTTAAAAAGTACCAGACACACATTTGATGTATTACTATAAGCTTCTGGTCTCTAGACTATAGTTATAGCCTTTTAATTATATGAAAGTTAGTTCTCACTCACCACTGAGTTCCACTGAAAAATATTATTTGATAAAACATGTATGACGTCATAGCGTCCAGCAACGTGCATCACCAATTAGCACTTTTCTTAGCCATTATACATAATATGGTCTTTTATTTAAAATCATCATTTAACTATGCAAGGCCACAAAGCGATTCTTTGCTTTTCGTAAAAATTTTATAAACACACACTTACATTCGCGGTAACGATTTTGTTATGCAATTCTGAGGCTGAACATCCATTGTTTGGCAAACAAATAATAATAAAATTGTTTTTCTTCTTCTTCTTCTTTTCCCTTTAGTCCCTCGTTGGAGTTTTCCAATTAATTTTTGATCGAGCACATATGGCGCCCACTTGCAGCACTTCCACTTTGAGAAAAACCAAATTTTAACTGAAACGAATAAATCGCAGATAACAATTTCAAAAAGCTCGTGGAGGAAATTAGGAGCTTCTACTATTTGCTAATTGCCGTAGTCAACAGCTTCATACCTCCCTGCTGAGGGTTGTTTGGCAAAATCATTGGAATTCTCTGGTTATTCCGATTGGGAAATTTATTTGTTACATTTACGAAGAAGGCCTATGTAAATTGCTGGGTAAATTGGCATAAAAACTCACTTATCACACTTTTAAAAGGGAACCAGCATTTTCAGTTGAGATCACTATTTTAGATGAAACAAGGTGACGCCACACCTGTATAAGTTATTTCCCATTTAGATAAATCTGATCACTCATAAGTTAAAGAGTGATCCAAATTTTCGCCTTTTTGGCCGCCCTCGAAATCTAGCTTCAAATGTATGCCAAATGATAGTATTTGATAAGACGTTAATCTTCCCTAAGTTTCAGTTTAAGGCGACATTTGGTTCCTGAGATATGGGGGCTTAAAGTTAGCATTTTTGGATATGCTTGCAGTTCTTCATTATTAAAATTATTATCACAATGTCGATTAAAGTTTCAATGCAAACTCAAATATTGCTTTAAATAGTATGTATGTTCGCCCGTGATTATGCATGCATATTCACAGAAGTACTAGAGCATATATGGAGTAAATCTGTTAAAGCCCACACGTTTACTGACATTAAGAAAAACAGTTATGCATTTCTTATCGATAAATCTTTGAATGGCATTATTTGAATAAAATAAAAATCAACATAATTTTTTGCATCCTGAACATGAATAAATGGTCAAAACTGCTCCACCATCTTTTTTTCTTCAGTATCTCGCTGAAGAACCTTCAGAAGACTGAAAGTGATGGAGGAATTCATGTTCATGTTCAAGATAAACAAAACTATAGTATAAGATGACAAGTTAACTTTAGTATATTGTGCAACAAGGGCGTAAAGTAGCAGCAATAAGCGTTTAACTGCCAGCGTGAGCAATCGGCTACGCACCGCCCGAGTTTCACATTAAAGCACGTATGGATAATAACTTAATAAGCCACTTTACAACCGGCACTTTTCCCTCACGCGTGGGGGAAAAAAATAAGTGCAGGCATTGAAATTCATGTTTCTAAATATTCTAAGTTTCGATAGTATCAAAAAACGGTTTCGATACTATTGATAGTACCGAACGGTACTACGGTATGGTTTCGATACTATCGAGAAATGTAAAAACTCGCCTAAAAATTGCTCCGGAATGGGCCCCTCGAGCTTTAAAATGCTGCAGAATTATTAAAAATAATCGTAGGGCCTCAAGATTTTGAGGAAGTTCTCTGAACATATCCATCTTTCCAGCAAAATAAAATTCAGGTCTGGAGGAAAATTTCGGGAAACGGGACTCCAAACTCTCGAGAAGGGTAAAATTTCGCTCAAAAATTGCTCCGGAAGAGACCCCTCAAACTTCAAAAAGCAGTAGAATTATTAAAAAAAATTCATAGGACTTCAAAATGTTGATAAGGCACTCTGAACATGTCCAGCTTTCCAGTCAAATAAAATTCAATATAGGTATGGAGGAAAAATTTCGGGAAACGGGACTCCAAACTCACGAGGGCTAACACCTCGTCTAAAAATTGTTGCAAAAAGAACCCCGTCGAGCTTCAAAAAGCCCCAGAATTATTAGAAATAATCATAGGGGCTCAAAATTTTGAAAAGGCTCTCCGAACATGTCCAGCTTTCCAGCGAAATAAAATTCAGAATATGTTAGGAGGAAGAATTTCGGGAAAAGGGACTACAAACTCTCGAGAAAGGTAAACCTCACCAAAAAATTGGTTATGATAAACGAGTGGAAATGGTGTGAAAAAAATAATTGCGTCTTTTGCGTATAAATTGCAATTGTAATATTTCTAATTATTTACAAATGCTATAAATAGGGAGATAGTTAAGTGACCTGATTGCTATATAATCGTCGATGCGTCGAGTGTCCAGTGCCCTAAGAAAAGAAAGGTACCATTAAAATTCTTAAGGCACCGAAGACTCTATTAAGCAAATAATTACTGTACATTAATAAAATCGCGATTTCATATAAATATACATTCTAGAGATCTTATACTAATTATGTAATAAATAAATTACTCGGAAAACAGTCGACATGTCGAACATTTTCTTTAAATTTTCAAAGTCGTCTCGAAGAAATCATATCGGCCGGTCTATGATTTCGTCGGGAAGAATTTTGTGAGTCCTTATATTCTACGAATTATGCTGAAATTATCTAACAAATTAAAAGCAACATCATAACAAAATACATAGAAGTCAATTAGTTTAGGTACGTCTAGGGATTATATTCTGTTTACAACAGCATCACTCTTTTTTTAATTTCTTTCAAAATCCTCTGTCTTCCTAGCTTGTTCCAGAAAACGTGGGGCTGGTTACTGCCAGTTACATAGCGAGCTCCTCTGAAAAATTTTAATTTTTGATTAAAAAATTACTTTGAATTCTATGTTTAATTACTCTTGGTAGCATTCGAACAAAATGTGTCCATTCTTGTTGACCATGCAGCTCCACAAGTCGATTACTTTCCATCTGCGAGACAGGATAAACTCATTAAAGCGTTCTAAAATGTATTTTGTTCCGATTCGATGTCCAGAGTTGGCTAGAGGTGCTAAAGTTGTTACCACTGGTGTGACACCACGGGCTTCGAGCGCCCTTATTAGCACTAGAAAGTCATGCTGAATTTCGATTAGGTCCCTTCCATGCAAAATGTCGACGGAACCCAAATTCACAATAACTTTTTTACTTATATCAGGAACAGAAAGAACACGTCTTGTAGCGTCTGCGATGGTTTGGCCAGAAACACAAAGTCCAGATTGAAGAATACGATGACCTAAAAATTTTCATTATCTTCTTTTATTTTTATTTAACCGATTCTTAAGAGGCACAACCACTGTGATGAACTCAAAATTTTTGTTAACTTTAATTACTTATATGCTCTTAAAAATATGTATATATTCGGAAAAAAAAACAACATACATATTCTGATCACAGTTTATTTCGATATTCCCTGAAGGAAGGTGAAGAAATAACCCAAATATATTGTTTTTAAGTTCAAATTTTAAATTTGAGACAATTTTCAAGCAAAAATTCATTTTCTTTTTGCGAAATTTTACCCTACAACACAAAGGTGAACTCCGAAAAAAATGTTCATATAGTGGCTATTCTGCCAGCTTAAGAACTTACCTGGGAGAAAACGACATTTCAGCTCCATTTTTGCCATAGACAGGAAAAAGTCATCCCCAATGAGCTGATGGTCGTAAAAATGGGCGTTGAAATCGTTCTCGTAATACAATAATTCTCGACTGCCTTTAGTGCACGGAGAAGTCGTTTGGGTGCTAGGTGATGTAGTTTTACTACTGCTGCATAGCGTAGAATGTTTTTTCCTGCATCAATGATTAAATTGAATTATTATGAAAGACCATTATGGAAAAAATTTTTTTACAGGTATCGATAATTATCCTCGAAAAAACAGATATTCTCCCTCGAAGAGGCCAGGCCAGAATGGTAGCGAAAAGCTTCCGGAACATAACCATCTCGGTAATCTTGCCTATTCTTAGTTGTATTACGTTTAGGAGCCTTTTGATTCTTTACCATTTCTAGGATATGATCGGATTTTTCCGAGTTTCTCATATTGAAGATTCTAGTACCATTTGCATCAATGAAGCACATTATCTTTGGTATGCTCAACAGAAAATCGGTGATGTTCTCCATGCAGGGAAAGGGCTCTCCGGTGTATTGCAAATAATCAGCTATAAATATATAATTTACGCAATTACTTCCTTGTTATCATTAATAAAAATAAAACTTACTTTTAATCTCTTGTATTGTTGCACCTTCCAACGCACGAGCAACTAGAATGCTTCGTACAACCACTTTTAGATCTTCGATGTTAATTGTATCAACTTCTGCCATTTCGCTGTCCACAGTCATTTTAATTTTTTATTTCTTTTGTGGAGATTATTCAAAAATAAATTTCAGCAATTCCAAAGCGATTGCAGTAAGATATCTCAAAAGAAATAAGTTTTCTAACACGTGTTCTCTTTGCGATGTGACCAGTCACTTTTCTGCAGTACAGTGTCTAAGAATGTAAAGAGTTGCCTCTTCAGTCCGCACTAAAAACAGTTATTGTAAAAAAAAGTGTTGTCGCATTTAGAGAAGACTACTGTTGTTTTCAGGTTTCAGATTTATTTAAACCTAATGCTTCCAATTTTGAAATTATCTTAAAACCTGCATTTTCTTTAGAATTTAAAAAAAAATCGTAACTAATACTTTCTTAATCTCACTTTCTCGTTAAGGAAAATCAGAACATTTCATCCGCAACTATTTTTTTTAATCCAATCTTTCACAAACCTCGAAATGTGTTTGGGGTCGTTATCTTATTGAAACCCCTGAAGAAATGGTATGACATTCTGCAATATAGTTTTACGTACATAATTGGAAACAAAGCTGTAGCCAGGAAAAAATGTCTAAAGAGAGTACAAAAATGACTCTCATACCAGCTTAGCTGTTCGAGTCATAGAGACTGAAATTTTTAGAAACGCATATCTAGAGCTTAAGTATATTAATTTACAATTGTTATATTATTTGTTAACTATGAAGTGGAAATAAATTATTATTATTATTATTATAGATTTACTCGATATAAGTGATTCCAAAATTTTTTCCTGAGCAATTGTTTGAATTTTAAAATTAAATCCACATTTATATAAGTACATTAATTGAAAAATATTGTATTTTTATTTTCACATAAAATATATATCTCAAATAAATAAAAAAAAATACAACTCTTACAATAGTAAATACAAGAGCAAATTAATCCTCTCAACGAGGTTTTAAATATTTTCAAAATACATATATTCCAGATTCTATACTACGTTCTCACAATTCGTATCCGGGACCTGTGGTTTTACATCAAGTTCTGTCTCAGCATCAGTGGTTGTCTCATCACTGCTTTTACCAGATGGATTCAATTTGTTTCTTTTTCTTTCCTGAACATCATCTTCATCGTCGCTCAAGGGTCGTTCAACTTTTATTTTCTCCTCCTTTCTTTTACGGATGGTAAGCCAATTTTGCATCATTTTACTTTTCGGATTCCATCCAGTAGAACCGTTTCCAACTTCTGAGATGGGCTTGTTACATTTTTCTGATTTGTTTCTCGAATTGTTTACTAAGTTAGAGACCTGATGCCAGCATAATTTTTCGGGAGGTCGAATTGCTGCCAAGGCCTGCTCATCAGAAACTCGTCGAAAATCTAACCAGTCCTGAAAAAAAAATAATTTTATAATAGAGCCATTGACTAAGACGTAAATGTGTGTCTGCTGCACCATAATACAAAAATAAAAAAATATGATGGTCTAACGAGAAACACATATTTCGTATGAAGATTTATGAAAATAATGTTTGAAATAAATTATTTTTAAAACATACCAAGAAACTAAATAAGTATGTAATTTCTTACCAAGACTTGTTCTTCTGTTTCGAGAATAGCCGGTTGCCTGTGGTGCAACCATGAGAAGAGCTTATTTGACTCATATGTGATCACACTATAGCTATATATTTTATCACCAGTACCAGATTCCCAAATGTCGAAGAGGCCAGCCACTTTTAGTAGATTAACGTCTTTTGCCGTCCAGGTGCTCTTATCATAAATTTTCATATCTCCCTGCTGCGGCATGTAAATGTAGTAAGCAGCTCGTTCTGAAGGTTTTGCAGACTTCGTGGTCTGCCACTCATAGAATCCCTCGCAGAGGACCACACAACGCTGCCCTTTGCGGAAGGGACCTCTGTATAATTTGGACTCTAGCATGTGCTCCAGCCTACAATTGTTGGTCGAAAGGCCGTGCTTCTTGTAGTCTCCCTGAAAAATAAAACCAACCAGTGGGGATTACTTTACCCAAAATATCAGAGGGCAGAGGCTGCTTACCTTATGCCAGAACGGAATCATGCCCCACATCATAGGAACAATTATCCTTTTCTGGGTTTTGTCATCGCATCCAAAGTGCTCGGCGGAGACTAAAACTGGAGTAACGTCTGTTGGGGCCACATTGTGGGAAGGCTCGTACTTTTTACCGCAATTAAACTCTGCTCGCCATTCGGGGGACTTCTCTTCCTGCCCGGAAGATTTGTACTTACAGGCACACTGGACCTCTTGGGGCTGCAGAGTTCTAAAAATCACACGGTTAACAAAACATGTCAAGTACAAAATAAAACCACGCACAAACAGGTTCTTCCGCACATCTTTTTCAGGGCAAATATCACAAAAACAAGATTTGAATGAGATTGATCAACATACGCTGTTGTTTTGACGTTTCTCTGGCGGCTCTTTTATAACGTTTTTTAGTTGTACCCTGTACGAAACTCCATTCCAGAGTTGGAATGAGGAATTATTTGGAAACTGGAACAACCCAAATCGAAAAGTTTTTAAACAGGATTTGCAATTGCAGAACCTATCTGTAAAATGAAATATTCTTTTAAAATTATAATTACACTTATTGGCGGTGTGGCAGAAATATAGAGAGTTGTTCCAGCTTGTACGATTTTCTGATGGAGATGTGGCCCCTGGAAGCTGTAATATTTCGGTCGAGACTGACTTCCTTAAGGACTTTGGCATCAAGGCAAACGTGAACCCTGAAATTGTCAAAAAGCTGATGGCTGAGAAGAGGGAGACCTTCCCTCCGGATGCAGAGATTGTCGCCACTGATGAGTCTGTCGCAGAAGGTGTTGTCGGACTGGGAATTGTTATACCAAATCGCGACATGGTCATCAAACAGAGAGTTATGTGGACAATGTCCACCCTAACTGCTGAACTACTAGCTATTAAGAGTGGAATTGAACAGCTTGTGAACATGGGAGTCAGAAAGGCTATCATTATTACGGATAGTCTTAACAGCTGTAGAGCTATAGAGGACAGGAAGACAAGAACATATATCATGACGGAGCTGTTGGAGCTTGCAGGGAGATTGGAGTCGATCAGGATTGTCTGGGTGCCCTCCCATATGGGGATTGGTGAGAACACCTCAGCTGATGAAATTGCCTTCTCTGCCAGATTTAATGGAGATATCATTGTGACCCAGCTCACTCCTGAGGATGTCATACTTAACATTAGAACCAGGATACAGCGTCTGTGGAGGGAAGAGGTAGATAGGGTGAGTACCGACAAGGGAAGATTCTTTGCTAGGATTCACCCTGGTGTAGGCACCAAGCCTTGGTTTAAAAAAATGGAGTTTCGGAATGATATTGTTCGCAAGATTAATAGAATCATCACGGGGCATACATATGCCAGATGTCACCTGGCGAAGTGGAAACGGGTGGAGAGTGAACTATGTGAATCTTGTGGTGTGATTGAAGATGAAGAGCACCTACTACTTAGGTGCTCTAGGTTTGGTATGGTCAGAGGGAAGCACCCTCGTTTCTGTAATTCTCGCTCACTTGTAGAGGCCTTATCACCCCTAAATAGTGAAGTGATTACGGACCTCGCTAACTTTTTGATGGAGGCTAAAATTGATTTGTAATACTCTTGCACTTGGTCTTGCTCTGTGATTTTTGTGCACTGTAGTGGCGCTGCCGTCTGAGCCTGTAATTGTTGCCCGTCAATATATGTATACTTCTGTTTTTTCAGTATTTTTTGTTAGATATATTTAGGTTGCAATACATTTTTCTATTTATTTTATGCTTTGTGAACCAAGCTCACTTACTAATATGTTTTTGTTTTTTGACTCTGGGCTTTGAGAGCCTGTAAGTTTTATTTTAACAGTATAATTGCATTTCTTTTCTATTGCTTGTATACCGTGGTGCCTAAGCTTCTTTGCTGAGACGGTCATGAGGGTGATGGACGCCTGATTCACCTGGAGAGAACATGAACCGAGGGCCTGTAACGGAGGGTCTATGAGCCCTATTACTCTTCATCATCGAGGACATCATCTGTTCCAGCTTAAAGTTCCTTGGTCAATATGGCTCAATCCGCCCTGACCAAAAAGTTCACCTTTGTGTGACGCCCTTGGGGCAAATTAAATACTAAACAAACAAACAAACAAACAAATTACACTTATCTAAATTTAAATCAGGTTAATTAATTAAAATCACGACATTTAAGATATGGTGAAGATCCTCTTCGTTTAATTACGCAATTTCGAGCTTAATTCATAGTCACATGGGTTTTGAATATTCTTATTGATTTAAGTAAAGAAGTTTAAGATTCAAATTATCTGCTTAACTTAACTTTGAATACAAATCATCAAATATTTGTAAAGATACAGAAGAAATAATCGATGCATCTTCTATTTCTTTCTCACAGTAAGTTTAATTTTTTTTTCCTTATATAAAGGCAATTGTACTAATATATTTCCTACTATCGTTAATCAACATAATCTCCCAATAGACTTTGAGTCGCCATTTGGTAGACACCTTCTCTTGATGCAGCCCCACCAACAAAACCAGTTGAGTGGCAGAATTGTGCATCGTTTATTCCACTGTGCTCTATTATCTCTTCTTTTGTCTTACCCCTCCAATTTTTATGTAAAAACTTTCTACAAATAAAACTACTTGGCTGATTAGGGACGCAAATAACTCGCCAATCAGTATGATCACCGTGCATTAAAACATATTTAGGCACACCAACAATGTCATATTGTTCTTCCAAATCAAACAAGTGCTCCTTCCACGGACAGGGAGTTGCAAGTTCTAGAATTTCTCCAGTGGGATAAACGTCCTTTGCATTTTTGATCGCATCTATAACAATATCTCGAGCAGGAAGCCATGAAGTAGCGTAGAAGAGTACACGATCAATGAATTCAGCTCCCACGAGGGCTTTCGAATTTTCGAAGAGGATATTCTCATCAATTGTTTCCTTGCTATTCCACACTGGATTAAACCTTTCCGCACGAGCACTCAGGCTCGTCGTTATTCGGTAGCGAGGCTCTCCTTCGCATATTGGGACACCATTGTCAATTGCATCTACTTCCCTAATGAAATTCTCGTAAATTTTTTTATATAAAATTGCCATAGATTCTTCTGGCATGATAAGGTTCTTGTGCTCTGTTAGAATACTTGAAATTACTTCCTCGCCAAAATACGTGTAGATGAGGCCAGCGGAGCTCAACCTAAAAAACAAAATTATGAATTGGGAACGTTACCAAAACTGTGCTTATTCTTTGATTTATTCGAATGCATTTTAACACTGTGAGCTCAATTAAAATAGGCTAAGCTAGTAAACAATATTATATACCTGATGTCGTACGAGTCCCCTAACTCAGGGCGCAAACTGCTCAAAGTTTCCGTAAAACTCTTTTGATGATGGTCAAATCTCTTCGCCTCCTTATCGAAAACTCCACCAACATCAACGACAATGTCACAAGTATTGTAGACGGCAGGATCTCTGGATCTAATTATTTCAGCATTTCTGTATTCTTTCGTCTGTTGCAGCATAAAGCATGCCAAAATTTCATCACAGTGGAAGCGGCCGCTGTGGGTTCCAATTTTTGGGGAATCACTTTTGAATTTCTTGGTATCTGGCGTCATATTTGCTTTACAGTAGTGTTTTACTCCTAAAAGCGATGTACTTGTTTCAATTAGGTTAAAATTTGAAGAATTGAATTTTGATTCAGTGAAAATATGCGAAAATTTAGGTTTAATAGAAATGCAACGCGGCAAGGAAAAGAAGCATGCTCTAATTAGAATCATCTCAAATTGTCAAAGTTGTCAGTTTGTCTTTTTCTTTCTTAAAGCAATCAACCGAATAAAAAATTTTTAGAATATAACTGCGCCATCTGCATTTTGATAATAGCCACGTCCAACGCTAAATCATTGACCTACACATACTCACACTTCGTACAGTTGCTTGTCATTCACATAACCTAGAAGTTTCTCGCAGAGTAATCACTGCGGGTTAGAATTTGTTTTGTTCCGGTTTTTCAGCAACTTTAAGGTGCAAAAATGTCTATTTTGGCGTACAACGGTGGCTGCGTTGTTGCAATGAAGGGGAAGGATTGCATCGCGATCGCAACAGACCAGAGATTTGGTGTACAGGGCCAAACCATCGACACCGATTTTGAGAAAGTCTTCAAAATCAACCCGCACATGTTTTTGGGCTTAGTGGGCCTCCAAACGGACATCCTGACGGTCAAGGATCGCCTAATGTTTCGTAAAAATCTATATGAGGTTAGGGAAAATCGTCAGATGGTGCCTGAGAGGTTTGCAGCGATGCTCTCCAGTTTCTTGTATGAGCGCCGTTTTGGGCCCTACTTTGTGGAACCCGTTGTGGCCGGACTGGACCCCAAGACCTTCGAGCCGTTCATTTGTAACATGGATCTAATTGGGTGCCCGAATGCACCAGACGATTTTGTCGTAGCCGGAACCTGCAGTGAGCAGCTGTACGGCATGTGCGAAACTCTGTGGAAGCCCGACTTAGAGCCCAATCAACTCTTTGAAATAATTGCTCAGGCGCTCATCAACGCCTTCGATAGAGATGCTGGCAGTGGTTGGGGAGCCACCGTTTACATTGTGGAGAAGGACAAGATAACTGTTAAGAAACTGAAGACCCGAATGGATTAAAGCGGCCCTGGAAGAAGCCTTCGTTGGCATCTTTTTGGAATTCAAGGAATTATAATTAAATCTTTTTTAATTTAAAGTGTTCGCTTTTTTAATTTATAAACGCCTTCCCTAAAAATATCCCATGTCATATTTCCTGTAATTCTAGTATTAGTGTTACATTTTTCTGAATTTAATATCTTAATAATCTTTGAAAAGTTACTCTTTTAAGTTTTAAATTGGGTCATAGGATTTCTTTAATAATCATAGGATTTTTATTAAAAGTGGGGAATTATTGCATCTCAAACAAAATATCAGTAATATAACAACGACTGTGAAAGAATTAAAGGTCCAAACAAAATGAAAGACAATTTTAAATAAAGGTGTTTATTAACATTTAGTAACAATTCACCACCTTATCGTCTTCTCGTCGAAGTACTTGTTGAATTTTTTCCACTGGAACCTCTTCTTGGGATCTCTCTTGCTATTAACTGGGGCTAAATTGGGCATTAAACCTGCCTTTTGTGCCATCGTAACCATGGTTCCAATTCGCCGGTGCTGTCGATTGCAAAGTCCAGTGATTCTTCTGGGCAGCATGCATCCATCTGACCGGACATACTGGCTCAGGATGAGGACATCGGTGTGTTTAATTTGAAGACCTAAGGTGCATTCCGGGCAAAACCGAGCACTGCAAGCCTCCTTCAGCAATTTGTCTTCTCTCGGACTAGGGACGTTTATACCTTTTATAACAATTGCATTTTCTTCCTGAGTGACTTGAACTGAAAAGTAATTTTAGTATTTTAGCCTTTCTGGCGGACGGATTAACATGTACTTACTCTCTTTTAGCGGTCTAGCAACTGAAATACCAAATCCTCGCTTTACAAAAAGAGAGGATGTTATATTTTGGACGAATTTCGCTGTTCTTACAAGACCCGACATCCTTGCTCGCATAACTTAAAACGTCAGTCAAATGTCGAAGGGAATTTCAACAACAGGATTAGATATAGGAATGAAATGGCAATAAAACACCAATAATCGTCAAAAATTCTGACTTGACAGCCGCACTGTCTTGTTTTCATTCCTACAAAAATTATATTTGCACGTGGACGTGGGGCTGCTTTAAACTGCGATCGGCTGAAAATTCGGTGCTGTTCGGCATTAAGACATGATAACTAACATCTCGTATGCTGTAATAAAGAAGGCAGGTATACTTCGCCATTTTAATTTGTTTCAAAAGTTATTTAGATCCTTTCAGGATTTCGACTGAAACATTTTTCCAGCTTCTCCGCTGCCATGGCAGAAGCACTCGAGAAGCATAACGTTCTGAAAGAGGAGAAAAAATCGAAGAAAAGTTCAAAACCTCGGTACAATGGACGTCTGAAGAAACGACAATGGGAAGACAACGAAGAAATGGATGAGGCTACGAAAGAGAAGAGGGCCAATTTCGATCCTGCTGAAAGAATTAAAAGGAAAAAGTGTGCCATTCTACTCGGCTACTCGGGTGTTAACTACTTTGGCATGCAGAGGAATCCCGGGATGAAAACCATCGAAGATGATCTTTTTACAGCAATGCTAAAAAATAAATGGATATCGGAAGAAGGATTCGATCAGCCGCAAGTCACTCAATTTCAGAGGGCTGCTAGAACAGATAAGGGAGTTTCTGCCGCTCGTCAATGCTGCTCAATTAAATTGCGTGGGTAAACTTATTATTTATCTTTAAATTTTGTATAGTAATTTAGAGTTTACCCTGAATCCTATTGGGGGCTGTAAAAGCGTTGAATAACTTAGTGTCTGCTGAAATCGATTGCCATTACCATAATAGAGCCCTAACTTATTATTTATTTATAACAACTGATTTCTATGTTTCCTTTTGAATAGCTGAAAACGTGGACATTACGGCATTAAATAATGATCTACCCGAGCAGATACGAGTTTTTGCAGTGAAACGTGTGACGAAAGGATTTAATTCCAAGGACCAGTGTGATGCAAGAACGTACACTTATACTCTGCCCACCGTTGCTCTCGCTAATTACAATGAAGAGGTTAATATGGAAACCTTCAGAGCAACAGCTGAACAAAAAACCCGCTTTAATGAAGTCCTTAAAATGTTTGAAGGCACTAAAAATTTCCACAACTTTACCAGTAAAAAGTAAGGCTAAAACAATTGTTATACATATTTCATAGACCTTATTTAATTTAAGGGAATATCTGGATCCCTCGGCCAAACGTTTTATAATGTCTTCCAGTGTAGACGATTCATTTGTTTATGCTGGTGATGTGGAATTTGCCACTATTAGAATTAAAGGGCAGAGCTTCATGTTGCACCAAATTCGAAAAATGATTGGATTAACTTTGGCCGCATTTCGGGGACACACTTCAATTGATACGATAAAAAGAGCCTTCACTGAGGATCGTTTGGATATTCCAAGGGCCCCTGGTCTAGGGTTGGTGCTTGATCAAGTACACTATGAAAAGTACAACAATCGGTATGGAGAGGACGGAATACATGAGCCGCTTACGTGGGAGAAAGAGGAGCCTGAAATTAAGGATTTTATTAACAAGTACATTTTTCCAATAATCTTTGAAACAGAATTGAAAGAGAGGTCCATGGTTGAATGGCTGCAGACCTTGGGAAAGCATTCGTATGATGTAAGAAATGACGAAAAGTGTGCAGTTGACGATAAGAGCAAAAATGATGTTGATGAGTAGATGTGTACATTTTTAAGAGTTAATAAAGTCATCTATCGTACGACTTGTTTTATTTTTATATTATATACATACATTCTCGAGAAAAGGGATAAATTTTAAGCGGTGCTAGGGGACCCACCGAGGATCAATTTGAGATAGGACATCGATGGGCGGAGAAGCCTGGTTACGGAGCTATGCCCATTTAGAGTTTTCTCTGAACGCCCGCGAGGTATGCAGCCAAATTTTCATAATAGGCTGGTGGATATAAGGATATTTTTTCTAAAAATATATATTAGTTACAATTTCATTTTCAACATAACAGATTCTGCCGGCAACGACCATACCATGCTGAAAACACCGGTTCTCGTCTGATCACCGAAGTTAAGCAGCATTGGGCACGGATAGTACTTGGATGGGGGACCGCCTGGGAACACCGCGTGTCGTTGGCTCTCTTTTTCCGCTCACAATCAGGTTTATTATTTTTTCTGTGCACAAATAACTTACTTTTACCAAAATATACCTGGAATGCGACTGTTTATCTGTTTTATTCGTTTCCCTTTCCCTAGGAAAGAAATTTCTACCTACGCTCTCCGATCTTTTTAATTACTTTATGACACTACTCTAGTTGCTAACTAAAGAACGTAGGCGGTATAATACTAATATTTTGTTTTGTTACGTTAATTTAGTAAGTCCAAACTTGTTATATCTTTCTTGTTACTTCTTTGTAAAGAAATAAGTGTTATTTCATCTACGTGATTGTAATTTTTTCCAAGGGATATATTCAGCTTTGGACTAGTATAGATGAAAACTGAAACATGATCGAAAGAGCTGCGTTATTATATTTTTACCTGAATAAGACCCGATTTTTCAATCAACTGGTAACTTTATTCTTCAGATAAAAAATCAACTCGGCCGTAAAGAAAATTTATTTTTCACTCTATTTATCAAAATTAACTGATGAATAACAATACTATCTGCCGGTTTAAGGAGCGAATAAGTATATCGGTCTGATAGCTATTTGAAATCAAAGCCAATTTGATTATTCGGACAATTTTATTCGACGAATAAAATCTGGCCCTTAGAGTTGTATTATATGGATTACATTAAATTTAAAACCATGAGTATTTGTTTAGTTAGGTACAAATTGTCAATTTTAATAAAAATCCCTTAAATTACCATGGCGTGATCAAATAAAATATAACACAAACGTTTTCACTGAACTAAACTAAAATACTAAAATTAAAGATTGCAGAAGATTTGTATATTTTTGAGAACGCCCAAGAGAGGAGTTGAATATTTGAATGTTTCCTTCGATACTCCATTTGAAGTGGTATCATGCAATTTTTTCCTTTTTCTTTTATTCTGTTATAATTCTTTTATTACGCTTTCTCATAACTTTGACGGAGCATTCCATGCCCATGCGTGCTCCCATTGGAAGCGCTCCTAATTTTTCTCAATGGATGCTTCCATACCGTTAGGCCGTTAGTGTAACTGTTTGTTTTGACCGAAACTGTATGTACACTGGGACCAACCTCATTAGTATACTTTTAGGAGATTTACAGCAGACATCTGTTGATTCTCTGGTGTAATCACAGCACCATTTCATTTTGGCCTCAGGTACCGGAGTGATTCCTGAAATTCCCCTTTACAGTCTTCGCATACAAATAACGGCCGTGTGATTCATCCTTCATCTCGTGCGTGCGCCCAGTTCATTCCCTTTCCGATCGGATAAATTATCCTGTCGACTTCACGGGCAGGGGGAGGACGAGGGCTGGAGGGCAGAAATGCAGCGAGCAACAAACTGCAAACGCTTCCTAAATCTTGTTAAATTGCAGGCGAGGGGCAGTCTGCGGCAATCGGCGCTGTGAAATCGAACTGCAGCAGCAGCTGGCGCGGCCTAGGCCCAGCAGACAACCGGCGGCGGCAGCGAACGGCTGGTGGAGAGGTGCTTTCGGCTTTTATTTCCCGCAAGCACACAATCACAATGAACTCAGTGAAGTGTGGCAGAGGGCAATAGTTGTCTCTTTTTCTCCATAAGGGAATGCGACGGCAGAAAGGGAAGGAATATTCGTCAATTGCCTCACTTCGCTTACCTTCCGTCGGCCGCTGTGCCGCGGTTGTCGACTGGGCCCAGTGTGACCGTCGCATTACCCTTGGTGCGGTGGTAAGCAAGCCGTTTGTCGTACGTGCTGCCTGCATTCATGTTTTTTTTTAAATCATATTTTCGCGGCGTTCGTGTTGTGTTACTTTTGTTTCCACCGTCGAGCCGTTGCTTTGTCTGGTTGTGAATATATCGAGCCCAAGTTGGAGTCATTACTTTTACGTGTGGAACAACTAAATAAAAGGCTCGGGGGCCCTGTCAGTGCCCATGGCCGCAGAATAGTGGCAACATAAACGTCCACTCCAGACGCGGAAAGGTGAAACGGCGGCAACTGGAGCTCTGGAGCCGCAATGTGGCAGTAGTTCGGTAGCAGAAAAAGAAGTTGCGTGGCCACCTCCCGAAGTGCTCATTGTGGCCTGTACCAACTTTTCCTAGTTGTTTTGCTGTTTTATGTTTTGTTTATTTATTATTTTTGTGATTTAACCGGCCTCTGTTAAAAATGTCCCGCGAAGATGAAGAGGAAGAAGTTCGATCGTTATTATCGCGTCATCAAACTCGAATTATCGCTGATCTCGCTGAAACGGATTTATTGGCGGTTCTAGTGAAAAAATCTGTGCTATCGTCCTCCCAAGAGGAGCTGCTCAAAATCGAGCCGAATAGTGAAAACCCACCTACTCTAGAGAAAGAAGAGGAGGAGGAGGAGGAGGAGGGTAGTGGTCAAGTGGTCCATGTGCTGAGTGATCCCCAAAAAGAGAAATGCATCAGACTGATCGACCTGATCGCAAAAAACGGCTTCGAAAAATTCAAAGAGTTCTGCTACGCCATCGAGAACGAGTGCCCCCAGCTGATCGAGGATTTGATCAACGATCGACTGAAAAGCGGTAGGTTGCTGTGCCAAAGCTCATGGAGCAGGTTTTGCGGAGCTTGGCCTCGACTGTTGGTTGGGAGAAAATAAACAGAAAGTTGCTTAATCGCTTCTATCCAGGAGGGCTGGTATTGATTTCAACTCGTTTATGTTTACGACGTTAGCCGCAATCGCTTCCTTCTACAACGTTTCAAGACCAAACGCTGCTATCATATCTAATGTTTGGGAATGGTAAATTCCATACATTAGGTGTTATCCTGAAGAAAATTTGATCTTTCAACAACTAAGACTTGGTTTTCGAGACAAAATATCAGACAAAAACAACAACTCATTTTCCTAATTTTTCGATTAATTTACCATTATTCGTTCTGTTGCATCCACGTAGAAATTATTTTTGCATGATCAGAGACTGTTACTCTATTCAGAGTAATTGTACCGCATTTTTTTCGGATGCGGCTATAACTTTGCAACGGAGAGTATAAACAAAAATAGTTAATACTTGGCAAGTATAAACTGAGCATGAAAAAATATCCCATTTGCAACATACCGGCGCGGGACAGAGCTATCATGGATCGCATTAAAACTCTGAAATGAAACTTTAGCGCTTGGAATAGTCATAAATTTTTATATTTATAATAACTCTCCTGAACAATAAGGACAAAATGGTTTGGTCCAATGAATAATAAATAATTTATTTCAGAGGCCATTGATTAACTCCATACTCTAATGTAAGTCGTTGCAATAATGCAACTCAAATCCTATAGCAAGGCACTGGATAAAGTTAGAAAGGTCCAAACCCCACCTCATACAATTTAAATGTGAATATAATTAAGATTCAGAATTGAATGCCGTTAATTTAAGGAAGTCTGTAACACGTAGACCACAAAGTTTGAAAAATGTAGATCAATCTTTATTATATCCTAAAGGTAGAACTATGGCAAGGAAAAAACGGAGGGATAACTATGATGGATCTGTTAAAATTCATTCCTCCTGTTAAACATGATTACTATAAAAACTTGAGAACAAATCGAAACGACGAATTCTCACAAACAGCTGGTGAAAATGACATCATTTATATTACTGATGAATTAATCACAAAAAATAAATTATAACAGAGCTGTTAATATTCATTTTATAATAATTAACGTTTTCTGTAATAAAAATTTAAAAATACTGAATTTAACTTTTTTGACGTGACAACGTCTTATAATTCGATTGAGCCGGCTGCACGCACGAAAAAACATGACTCATGCGGCGTTACCTCGCTCTGAGGCGTTCCATTTAAGGCTTGAAGTGCAAGCGAGAGCGCGGAACGAGCGACAAAGCACAATCACAATCACAGAGCACAATCGGCCTCCGCGTTCGGCAGCGTTCGACATCTGTCTCTCTCCTACTTGAGTGAGCGATGCGTCGCGCGTGGACAGCTGCTATACAATAATACATTTACATATTTTCGTCAAGTATGAAGTGCAGTGAAAAGTGAATGTGGTGTCAATTGTTTATAGCAACGATAATTGCGGCTTTTTATGACGTTGTCACGTTCAACTATCGTCAGTAAACCGACTTTACAGACAACCGATTTTTTTTTCTTTTTACTTGTCAAATCGATTAACTCCACCAGTCACATAAAAATTGTAACATTATTGAAGATTATTTTTTGGCTATTCTCTCTTATTAATTTTATATACGCCAGATGAAAGTTACATTTGTATTTATGCATTCTACAATACCTATTTCAATTTATATTATGAAGGGAATTTTAATGTATGTATGTACATTATTTCATCGCATTTCTCAACACTTAGTTTTATGGAGTTAATCGATTTGTTCAATGAAGTTTATTATATTCTTCTAAAATTTAGAGAAAAATTAAACCGATTTAAATTTCTCTCAATAACAACCTGAAGTTTACTGCGTTCGTTTAGATCGTTCAGTTTCTTCATTCGATTATTGAAGGGATAAACATTTATACAGGGCAATTTTTCAGTTAATCAAAATATTTGTAACTACAATAAATTTTCTCCCAACACCACGATCCCAGGTTTTTCGATTTGAGAACTGTTTCTAAAACATTTCCTAGCAGGGAAAAAAAAAAGAAAAAATTCAGCTCGCATTGTTCTCGAGATATTAATAAATTAATCTTGCTAATTATAAACTTTGATCAGCGACGAAATGATGCACTTGAAAGCAATTGACAAAATTCTTTAATTCATCGGCAGCTCAGGAAATGGTAAAAAAAGTTAAGTAACTATAAATAAAATTAAGCTCTTAATTTTTTCCCATAAAAAATATTGTAAATCAAACAAAACTCAATTAATGTTTAGACAGTAGAAATGATATTCAAAAGAAATGGCATATTTATGTGTTTTGGCATTTAGCAATTACTTTGAAATTGAATTGAAATAAGGATGAATTGATATTCGAAAACCAATTGGCAAATGTCCTAAATTGTAAATTAATTACAAATGTAATCTGTAGGTATCATCGTCCGAGAATTGTTGTGCGATTTACTATAAATCATGATTAATTACCTTTAACCACAGATAAATAACTATACAGATGTCGCATGCCATGTTAAAAAAGAGGCACGGTAGCAACATTTCCAATAGCCAAGTAAATCGTCCTCATAGCCAAGTTTGTAGCCAGACTCATAACCAAGTATGTTGCGCAGCAAATCGCAGCCAAGTAGGTTGCTAGATATTATTGCAACTTATGTCACAATTGAACTGAAGGAGCGAAAGAAATGGAAATATACAGATATAGGAACATTAGAGCAGTTAGAGAATCTATGAGCGAGCTCATAAGTTATATACAACTTTTTTAATACGGTCCGAGAAGAAGAAGAGTAGTGTCGGGATTAGCAGACTTGCTTATCACGCAAGGCGCTCGGGTTCAATCCTTCCTCGGTACGTAGATTTGGATGCTATTTTTTTTACTTTTATATATATTTTCAGCCTGTTTTTGTGGAGTCTTGAAACCAGCTGTGCTCCTTGTAAAATAAGCAAATTTCCAAGTAAATTATAAATATCGAAAATCTAAAATCCTCCAACAATAAAATCTCGCAAGTCGCAGTCCAAAGAAGGAAAAAGTCTAGTTCTGCGAATTGATCAAATACAAGCGAACCATTGTATTTTCCCTCGTTCGCGCTTCCAAAACCTTCTATATTACAAGCCGTGAAGTGGTCCGGCGCACGCACACATCTATAGGGCAAAGTGGTCTGACAGTTTAAAGAAATCCCATTGAGTCTTATGGGGAACGTCGCAAAATTGGGAAAAAAATCGCGGCAGCTTCCAAGCTATAGCTTGTATCGAAAAATCATCTTCACTCAAGGTTACTTTAAGAAGTTCTCCTTGTAATTATTAATACTTTTAATCACCTTTTCGAACAAAGAATATGAAATTTTCGAGTTTTACCAAAACTCAACAGAAAAGTCGGGCGCCGGACCACTAACAAATATACGGCAGAAGTGCGAATTGGCTCCGAACCGAACCGAAGAATCGAAAATTTCCTGTTTTTTCGCTGGAAATTCATTAATGTTTTTGGCCTATATGGAGTAAAAGCCCATATGGTATTAATTTTTTAAGACTTGTATGTCTCTAGTGTCCAAAAAACCCGATTAAATCCAATTTTTCCAGCATATTTCATCAAGCGTCCATAAGACTAAATGTAAATTTCTCGAACTGTCAGACCACTTACGCACACATGCAAGAGGCCACTTCACGGCTTGTAATATAGAAGGTTTTGGCGCTTCACTAATTTTTCTAGTATGCGTGAATAATCCCCTTGCGCATTCGCCTTCCCTTTTTCTGTATCAGTGTATATTGCCGCAGAATAGGATGGAACCATTGCAACATTGAAATTCCCTCACGCCTCACTTTCATTCAATTCGGCGCCCACGAACACCTCGCTGCTCTCGTGTCCTGACGCTCGACCAAGTGGGCAAGTGCAGAGGCTCCAAATTCGATTCATATTGCTGAAACATTTTCACCCGAACTTGTTTATAACGACAGGAGCAGAAATGCGTTCTCGTTTTCCTATGCCGAGGCGACATCTGTATAGTTATTTATCTGTGCTTTAACTCATTATTCAAATTTCATCCTACAGCTTATTAGGTAATTATGAACACCAAAAGATTTGCTTCCCTGTATTTTATTTTTATTTAATATTTTAGCAAAGTTCATTATGTGGTTACTTGAAGTTGATAAATTTCTCTAGGACTACAAATAGCAGTAAAGTTCCTTACTTTTGTCGTTATGTTTAAATGAAATTTTCAATTTAGAATGTGAACGAGAGGAAAATTGACAAACATACATATTTAGCGCTCATGAATTCATATTTCAACTTATTTTTGGTTCGATGTCTATTTTTTAGTCAAATTTAATCTAAAATCAAATTTTCAGTTGGTATCTTTTCTGTCGTTCTTCAGTCTTATTTTTTAGTCGGGATTAATTTTTAATTTTACTATAAAAATTGGCTGAGGGCTGATGGCAGTTGGCAATGAAAACAATATGTTGAACTAAAAAAAGGTTGCCAAGTAAATTAAGTAGCTCTATACGTTTGAATCTATATATATAAAAAAAAATGTCTGTTTGTAATACGACACTAAAACTCCAAAACTGTACGTCCGATTGAGCTGAAACTTTCACAAAATGTGTATTTTGACTAAATCTCGGTAAACCACATAATGGGAATACGATCCGATAGGTGGCGCGCGATTTATATCGGGTTCATTCGTGTAAGTATCGTTCAACCGATCGTCATGAAAATTTGTATACATAGGTATTTGAACACGGTGAATATTTTCAAGGTATCCGTTTTGCTATAACTCGCCACCAGATAGCGTTGCATAACATCAATTTCTGTACCGTTCAACCCATCGTCATGAAAATTTGTATAGGAAGGTATTTAAACACGTTGGATATTTTAAAGTTATCCGTTTTACTATTACTCGCCACTAGATGGCGCTGCAGAACATCAACTTTTGTACCGTTCACTGACATATAGAAATGGACTACTCGATTTGCTGTCTCAAATGGTGCACCCTTTTGACAGTTCTCACCTAAGGAGAGTTCAGATATAGAAGGCATATATCTGTCTATTTTTTTCGCATTGGGCGAGATAGGGGGCTTCAAAAGGCGGCAAATTTAAAAATTATATTTATTTTTACTTGTAACCTGCACGCTTAAATCTGATTCTCCTAAAAGTAGCATCACATCTCAAATAATTTCGCAGCGAGAAGTTTCTGAAATAAGACATTTTCATTGAAAAATTCTCAGCAAAACGTCGAAATGCTCTCTTCTGGATATGCGGTTTATATCGCTAAACAACTGTTTTAAGAACTCAAAAGTAATAATTAGAGCACTTTTGTGTTTTAGCTGTATTCCCCACTAAATTTAGTTACATTAAAAGGACATAAATGCAATTAATTCCGATATAATTCGCCGCATTACGCCAACCAGGGTTTTTGTGATTTTTGTGAAATTCGTGTCGGTAAATCAGACATAAAATAAAAAGAATTTGCAATATGGGATACTAAAAGACTGATTTTCATAATTTAATTACATAATTTCTGCTGAAAACTTAGAAATTGTGTAAAATTCAGTTGTATCTTAAAAAGGGGTAATTTCATGTTTGGGTTCCTTTAAAGAGACTTAAGATACAAAAGGAGCTATTTAATAATTTTTGGTGTAATTACTTGATGGGTTTATGCTATTAAAATGGACTAATGCCCCAAAATGCATTTGACAACAATTCAAATCTACAGCTGACTGCTCAAAATCCGTTAATTGTGTGAGCAAGAGGGAACGAGAAAGTGCACCATCTCGATATAGGCATTTTGTATGGGACGAGTAGTCCATTTCTATATGTCAGTGGTACCGTTCAACTTATCGTCATGAAAATTTGTAATGTATAGGTATTTGAACACGGTGAATATTTTCCAGCTATCCGTTTTACTATAACTCGCAACTAGATGGTGCTGCAGAACATCAACCTCTATACCGTTCAACTCATCGTCATGAAAATTTGTATACGTAGGTATCTTAATACGGTGAATATTTTCACGTTATCCATTTTGCTACAACCTGTGCGTTTGGATGTTTGGCATTCAATTACGCCAAACGAGTCATGAGTTTTAAATGAAATTTGGCACGCAGATAGAGAATATCCTGAAAATGAATATTCTCTACCTGCGCAGAGGCGGATTTTTAAATTTAAAAGATTATGCAATTTCCATTCAAATTGATACTTAGGGGTTTTCGGGGTCCCTGACTTCAACACTCTCAGAATTTACAAATTCAAGATGACGGACTGTCAAATGTAAAAGCTCATGCTATTTCCACCATACTTGGTTTTTGGGTGTTTTTGGGGTCGCTGATTTCAACCCGACTGTCAGAATTTTTCGAATTTAAGATGACGAGCTGTCAAATTTAAAAGTTTATGCGATTTCCACCAAACTCGGTAAACCACATAGTGCGAATGCGGTCCAATAGGTGGCGAACGAGTGGTATCGGGTTCATTCGCGTATCGTTCAACTGATTGTCACGAAAACTGGTATGAGTAATTTCTGCTGTGGGGCAGCAAAGTGCACCGGGACACAACTTTTACTATAAAATTCCGATTTCAGTAAAATTACATAAAGGATTTACACTTTGAATCAAAGAAACTCGTGGAAATCCCGACCACTTTGCCCTATCGATATTTGATGAGCGGTGCACCGAAACGATTAATGGTTTGCAATATAGATTTTTGTTAAGGCTTTATTCCTGGGGATTTTCCTTATTTTTATTTCGTAAGCCGGAGGGTGCAATTGCACCCCTGAGTGGCGCTTCTCCTTTTGTCTAATGTAACTTGAGATAAATGCAAAATGTTATTTCCCTTTTTGTTGCGTTTTCAGCTTCATATCTCAGCTTTTTTTATGCTGTTGCTTATTTTGCCTTCATACCTTCTCAGGTAGCGCGTGAGACAACGCGCCACAATCCCACGATTGTTTTTCTTAAAACTTCCTCTGTACGCAGCAATTATTGTAATTTACCCCTAAAATCGTAGTGATTTTTTAGCTTCTTCCTGCCACGGTTCTCTTGTGCTCCAGAACCCGAACGCATTCCAAGATTGAAGATGCACAGTGATACCATCACTTCAGAAAATCATTCATGTTCCGCTCCAGAATTAAAATCAAGGTCTGCCCCGGCGCATATAGGCGTTATTTAGCCGGGACCATGATTCATCCGTAAATAGATTGGACATAGATGGAATATAAGAGTGGCATGAATGCGCCTTCCTGCACTCGAGCAGGCATTCAAAGAATGAAATTCTTGAAATTGAAGAGGCTTTTAATTCGGCGGCTTGTATGCGACGCAGTAATTAAATTCCACCGGGTGAATTAGTCGTGCAGCCATAGAAATCGAAATCATAGACGTTGCCTGGACAGCTAGCCAGGTAATAGTAGCACCTGCGGACCGGACGGATGCAGTACAACTTGAAACCAAAAGAAACTGGTTTTATACCGTGATTGAGACTTTGATCTCGTCTTGACGGTGATTTGCTTTTACGTTACGTGTATCCATGGCATAATATTAGTCTGAATTCCGTCGAGAAAGTGTATGCTTTAATTAAACTCACTTTCTTGTCGTTAAGTTCAATTGATTCGATCGGCGACAACAACATCCAAAAATTATATACATACTTTGCACCCTCCTAGTTCTTAAGGTAATAATTTCGACTAGCAAGAAAATTGGATTTGTGATGAACGTCGGGATGGGATGGGAAACGCATGTTAAATCAATGAACTTTGGCGAGGGTTGGTTAGCTTGCCCGCTAGTCCTATAGATATAAATAAATATATGTAACTATAATCACTGAGGTCGAAGGCCTTTCCACAAATTAAATTCCAACCTGGGGGAAAAATTGAGAAAAAATTCAACCTCACTTGCGTTCTATTTCAGGGCAGTCTGCAGCGAATGGAAACCAGATGCCTTGGCCCCTGTTGTCGCGGCCGATAGCATTCCGCAGCGCAAAGAATGTGCTTTAAACGGTATCTTTCTTATTGTTAATTTGCGCTCATTGAAGTCTAAGAAAATGAGTTAATTTTTATACGGAAACGCTAAAGGCTTAAAGGTCAAATTTTCAAATGGTGTTGAAGCTACAACATCTTGCGGTTTACTTGATTATTCTACTTGCAAAATCAATTCCAGAACCGAAGGCAAAATTTGTTTAAGAACGAGGATTGAGTAAGGAGGAACATAGTTTCTCATTGTTTGTTGCTATATAGTTGAGTTAGATATAATACTCACTTATGGAAAAGAAGATGCAATTAGATATATACCAATATATTAATTACATTAATACTTAATATTAAATAACGCTAAAGGGTGTGATATTGACCACCTAACGACTTTGTACTATAACTATTATGCAACGAGCTTTAACTTGTTTGCATGCATTGAAAAATAGTTATTAGTAAAATGATGAAGTCGTTGGAATTAGAGAGTCGGTTTGAAATATCTCACTTTACGTTACCAAAAAATTGTACTTTTTTTTCAAATTGCTGATTTTTTATATAAAGGCCAATTTATTATTTATATAACTTGGAACGTTACGAAAAGAAAATGTAAATATGTATGATACTTTGCGAATACAGTTTGTGTCACAAGGATCATAGTTTGAAGCGTTCATGTTCCTTTTGGCAGGCGAAACCCCAAGTCGAGGTATCACATTGAATATCCCCTTTTAATTCTGGAGTCGAAAAAAAAATGTTCATGTTAAAAAAAACAGTATACTTTTAAACCTTTATGAGGAGTTCCTAAAATCTATAAGATTTTTAAAGTTCCCGCGCGAGCAAGGACAAAATATCAGGGTTATTTCAAAGGTCAGACCCACTACGAGTTACGCTTCTTGAAAAAAGATAAAACATCCCAATATCAGTCTATCAGTCCTGACATTAATAAGAATTGCGTCTTAATTAGTGTCATCCTTTATTGCTTCCTCTGTTTTATAGATATAAAAAGAAGTCACCGTCGAGGTAAATGACTTGACATCGCTAGGGGAAAATAGGCGAACAACGCGGCGATCTTCAGTCTTGAATCTTGATTATTTGACTGGCGCAGCACCGCATAAATGGAATGACGACCGGCTTAAAATGAGACAGCGAAAAGAATGAAGAGAAAATTGGCGAAAACATAAGCAAGACCAAAACCACGAGCCCGTGCAGGAAGAAGTGGCTGATCCTATGGAGAGGAGTGGGCTTCCGGCTAATTGTAGTCCCTGTCTTTGTTTTCTCGGACCCCGCCGCAACTATTAAATGCTTCGGCTAAAGATGACCCATCCTGGACCGATGTAGAAGCAACTCTTCAAACTACGACTTTTCTACCTTTGAAGCATTATCTACACCTAAATGCGACGAACGTTAGGGGTTCTTCTGAAAAAAGAAGGAATAAATTAACAAATAATTGCTGTTGATCGCGGTTAGAAATTGAATATTTATTTTAGGAATAGAACCTAAGAATGACTCGAATACTTAGGCTAGAGTGTAAAAATGAAATGAAAATGGGAATTATCCACGTAATTTTTAATAAAAATGACAAATAGGCACGTATTAAACTTGTTTTTTTTTAAACGGCGCCGTTCCACATGATTATATACGACGTTTTTATTTTCAGCGGCAAAAACGACATGCATGATTTCTCAAAATCAGCGGTAAGAATATAAAAAAAAATTATTTGTTACAAGATGCTATCGAAATATATAATATAATAAACTGATATAAAAAATATCATAACTAAAGTAAATTATATTTGTTTTCATTTTTCAAATCTCTATGTGTTATATTTCGATAGATAATTGAAAAGTGAATCTTTTCTACAAATTTCAAGTCAATCGGTTGAAAATTGTGGCATACTAAGCTACTGTCTACTATTAATATCAATCATTCCGTCCAATTTTCTTAGCCGCATATCACGAGAACTATTGGTCCTACATACATTTTGTATCGGAATATTTTTATGCAGAATTAGGCAACGAATATATTTCATAAAAACCTAAATTGGCATACAACCAATTAATAGTTTACGAAATATTCGCGAAATACCAATTTTCCTTTAACCTTGAATATTTTTTGTTTTTTGCCCTCATGATTTCGCAATGGACTTTCGACAAATTTAGTTTTTCAGCGCCAAAGTGATGATAATCTTGGGCTATGAAACTCGTGTGACTTTTACAACTTTATACAATATTTAGAAAGCCCAAACTTTAAGTAAGGAGACTTAGACTAAAGCAGTGCCAAGTATCTAAGTGTAAGGAGAGTTTGCTATTACTGGAAAAAATAATAAATTACGAATAGTGAGAATAAAATCTGCCTTTCAGCATCTAAGTAAAATTCGTTACTGTTAAAGGGTACTAATTCCACACCAAAAATATAAATTATCGGCCTCCATCGAATTGAAAACGAATGTATCATTCACCTTTTACTCGATATCTTAAATTGAAAATGTTACGTCAAGCGCAAAACGACGGAACAAAAAAAGGCACAATTTAAAGCCGTGGAAATTATTTCATTTAGCGGCGGGGAAAGGTCATAGGAAATTGGACTACAGATCACCAGCGTATCGCATCGCATTCTTTCGTTATTTGAGCGTCAGACCGCGACCAATTTTGGACATGGGAGTTCGATGGAGCGTCATAGCGAATGGAATCAGCCGCCCGCAACGGTTCCATGGCTGCAGCACAATAAATCGCTAATTGCCGCTGCCCGCTGAATTCATAAATTAACCGAATAAACGCGCGATCACCGGCTCCGGGACAAAATCAAAGTCCGAATAACTCGCTCGAATATTCATTGAAGTCATCCAATTAATGATTATGAATCGTTAAATACGGCGAAATACTGTGAAGGCGGTCGCATAGTGTGCAATTATCCAAAAGCGGAGTAAAATTATTTCGGAAACTTAACAATGGTCTTTTTTATGGCAATATTAAATGGTATAGAGGCGATCGGTATCGTTACCTTCAAATGTGCCGAAAGCTCTTTTAAAAAAACCGGAAGGGGACCAGAGGTAAATTCTGGAAAAAATGGTATATGGTTGTAGAATATATGTATATGGGCCATAACTTGATTTAAGTATAGTATAACTATTTATTCATCATAATAAAAAAAATGTTAATCACAAAAATGTTAATCAGCAAAAGGGGCCGATCAACGCAGAAGACATTTAAAAACTAGTTAAGTTAGCATTTTACTGGTTTGCCACCATCAAGAACACTTATTAAACTGCAATTAAAACTACATTTAAAATGTGGCTACATTTTGCAAATTAAAGATACTAACCATTTTTCGTAATCAGTTAAAGAGATAAGAAAATTGTAAAGAGATTAAGATGCAGCAAAATTAGTTGACGGAGCATTTCATCCGATGACTGGTTTTGACGTAATTCTTTTCCCAGAGGTTGCAAACAAAGAAAAGATTACAAACCTTGCCCTCATTCTTAAATAAGAGTAAGTGAGATTCGTAATTTTTTCTTTGTTTGCTACATGTGCGGGGAAAGAAATTACGACGACAGTAGTCGTTGGATGAGCCGCAACGTGCATGGGTTAATTTTCAAATAAACGTTCAGTACTTGGAAGTGGGGTCATGACCTCTATGAAACTCCCCCTGTATTCGTGCTTGCGCAGGCTAAATAAAACCACTCTTTTGTATAACTATGATTACGAAAATCTTTTTCACCATTTATGCACTATACTTAATGTGTCAATATGCTCCAAGATTTTGTTATACTTTGCTCCATCGCATGACTTCAAACATTTAAAAAATGAGCAATTAAGCAGGTAATTTCGAAAATAAAAATACTCAATTGGCTTTTGTTTTCAGAAGTTTACAAACGGCTGCCCACGAAAAACTTGTTCGCCAAACTGTTTACATGTTTTTAAATTTAATTTTTTTGAAAACAGGAACAAAATTCGGAAATTTCATTTGAGGATTCATAATAATCTATGGGCATTTTGTTTATAGAAAGAATATATCAATTGTCCTGCCGTACAAAAATTACTTTTTTTCTGTAACCTGGTAAAAATGTTGTGTTTCTTGTTCGCTGCGCCGTCCCCTGCAACACTCAATAAAGTCACTTACTAGGTTTAGCTAAAAGTCTTACGTATAGTGCAAAATTCGAAATCTTGTAACCAATCTTAAAAATTCGATTATATGTATGGTATTGTAGATCACACTTTTTTTTAAAGCAGAGTTGGCAGGTAAAATTATATAGGTATTTAAGAAAACATTGCATTTAAAATAAACACAAAAGTAAAGGGTGTCCTGTCGGAAATAATTTAATTTTAATTTTAATGATGCTAAAACAAAAAAAAAATTAAACACTTTCCAGCTTCCTCATTGTATTTGTCATCAGATTTACGCTTTAGTTGGACTTTTATGTAAAATGTAAGCTCAATCAAACATACGGAAGTGGGTGAAAACCATCTTGAAATATTTCACGGCACACGGGAATGTAAAGTTAAATAAACGCTTGTAAGAGCTGAATCGCTTTAAGAAAAATCCAAAGTCCTAAAACATGTACAACTTTAATTTTTAAACTATATCTTTATATCTATAGCTATAATATTTCTAAACTTATTATATAAACAATTTTATGGGATTGAGCAAACCTGTCTTATTCTAATATAATATTGTTCTTCTTTTGTATTTTCAGATAACAAGCCATTAACAAACGCAGTTGAGGAAAAAGTCGAGAAGGATGAAAAGACGGATATTATCACAGAGAAGGATGAAATGTAAGTTTTCTAAGAAAAGGGGGAATACCCAAGATAATCACTACAAAGAAACATTTATATTGAATGTAGTCAATAGCACAATTGTAGGTATACAAATTTTAAATTTTATTGTTCACCTTGTAGCCCCTAAAATATACCATCAAATTCAAATTTTTTTCTTTACAAACCTTTATTAAAACTACATAATTGATACTACGTTATTATGTATCAATGTGCCAAATATTATCTTAAATATTTGAGATTGAAATTCTATTATGGCTTATTTCCAGTTAGTAAAATTATGATAACTAATGAGTCTTTGTTGTCTAAAAAAATTGACAAAAACGGATATCGCTCTAATAGTCAATTGTACGTAAAAGATATTTTCGATTAAATTTTTGTTTGGTGCGTGTAAAATATCTTTATTGAAATTATATCATGAAGACTTTGTGATTCTAGTCAAATAATAGATAGCTGAGGCAATGCCGGGTCTGGGCAAGCTATTACATGCATATTATGAGGTTTGCGTTCGTTGAATTAGAATCATCTTCATTAAACAATTGAACATTAATTTCGACGTTTTTACACGAGGAAACTATAAGTCTTAAGCGAAAAAATCTGGTTAGATTGCTTCATGTAGCTAAAAGAGTTCATTTATACTTTTGTACACGCATCATGTCCATGTTACGTGCCTCCGAAATTTTACTAGCTTGTCCCTACAATCTCAAGAGAAAACGGTGTTTCTTAATTTTGTCCATTAAAATGAGAGGGTATTTATATATGACTATTTCGTGTCAAATTTCAATGGAAAATTATTGATTAAAGTATTATTCTTGGTATGCTTTTTATGAAATACTTTCTTACGCAGCAGAAATATAAGATTCGTATTTGAGCCAATAGAGTGATTATACACTATGTATTAAAAGAAAAAGTAAATTTAAAATTCTTAAAACGAATCATTGGTTTTGTTTGCTTAATTTCTGTTTCATAGAAAATTAGACTTTGATTTTATTGTGAAAGGAATGTACATGGTTTAGTTCTATTGTAATATTGGTTGAAATAAAAGTTGTCGAAATTTGATAGTACATAAATATTTGTTTTATTTGTAAGCTGTGTAATTCAATCGCTCGACACTCTATCGCGCCGTTGTTAGCAAAACGCAAAATGACTTTGTTGCTTGCGCCGTACCAGTGTTAAAAACGTCTCCAGCTACTACATGTGGTTTTCTTTTACATTTTGATCAAAAATACAATGCTATTTTCGGCATCTCGAACTAATTATTATTAGCAGCACCAAATTAGATACAAAATTAACTCGCATCATAACTTGTCGTAATTGATCCGTAAATTTTGTATGCTTATAACTCCAGATCTGGATCCCAAGACTACAAGATCCGCATGACTCATGGAAACTCTGTAAATGGAAAAGATTTATTAGATAAACTGGGTCCTGAACTCTCCACTTTTAATTTTGTTGGTCATAAATCCAGTCACTCGACTCCAACGAAGCTTTCTCGGCGATCTTTCCATTTCACTTCATTATGTGGCTTAACTTTAGCCGAAGTGTTGTCTAGCTTCTGGCGGGCCGAGTGCAGGCTGCAGCCTCCGATCGGTCGATGGATGTGGGAAATGAAAATAAACCGCGAGCCGCACTTTACCCGCATTTTATCTAGAGGCGATCTTATCAACGATCAGTGATCTACAGTAGCCGCCCGCCGGGAATGCGCCCCTTTTCCCCTTTTCATAGTCATCCTGTCTTCACATATGCTGCGGGCATTTGGTCAAGATATACATACATATATAAGTATGTACGACATATACATAATATATATATATATATATTTTAACATACATATATGTACGTCTTTCGATCGTGGATGCTGCGAGACATTCGCGCGGCGCGCAATGGTTGTGTCACCTAATTTCGTGCAGTGCGTGCGCCGCGCAGACGTTTCCGCTTTTCCAATATTACGCAGCTCACAAGCCCCAGGGGAAAATGTCGTTTTATCCTTTTACTCTCACATGTTTTGCGAAGCAGGTCTTTAAATTTTCCATTTTTTTCTTATTCCTAGTCATGTTGTCACGCTTATACGGCGCTTTTATTATCGTGACGTGATGTCACACATCGTCGACGTATTTTTTTTTTCTTTTTTTGAAAATCTTTCAAGACAAGTCTGCGGATCTGTTGATATATTTTCATCGTTATATTTTTAGTTTTCCGCGAAATATAATTTGGCCGAGTTATATATATATGTATGTGTACGTAAGGTGTACGGAATTTTCAAGTTTTTTTCTTCAATGAAAACATTTCGCCGGGAATTTTCTCCGAGTGGTTACAAATTTATGTAGTTTTCGTGGAAATTCTAATGTAATTAGTAGAAATTGAAATATATTTGTGGTTTGAGCACTATTGTGAAGTGATAAGGAATATTTCCAGAAAAGACTGTTTATAATTTAATAATATCTGATTTATATTTGAGAAAAGTTTTAAAAAGAAAGCCGCAAAGTTTTAATTTTTACTTTTTGAACTTTATGTACTTTAAAAAAGTGAATTATTCACTCTGTACTTTATGTGAAAAAATCTTTAGTTTGATATGCTTAATAATATTGCTATAGTTATTAGGAGGGTATTTTAAATTATGTTTTGGAAGAACCAAAAAAAAATTTCGGTTTGAAATATTTTTTGATATTCAAAAAAACGATATATTACAGTGATTCATTTTATTCTATCTACATATACCGTAATCTAGTGATGGTTAGAAGGCGTCTTTTGGGCTCATTCTGTATACATATATCGCCATTAGAAGGTCGAATAATAATTATTTTTGAGATCTTTTCTCAACAGCGGTGGTCAATTTTGTTTCTGACCACTCATTCTTCAAACTTTGCTCGTGACAAGTATGTACGTAAAATACCGTCCCCCTAAATAAACCGGAAATTATTCTAGAAAAAGATTCAAATTTGAAAGTAGAGCTCTCTTCCCCATAGAAAAAGATACTTCCTGTAACTTCCGGAACTAAATTAGGTGGTAGCTAAATAAAAATTTGTCTGGTAGTGCGGCTTGGATTTTAGCAGTGTACTACTATGCACCCATATAATAAATTTCGGTCAAAATCTGCCTTAACAATATATGAGACCAATTTCTGGTGTTTTCCTGCTTTAGTTCACAGGGAGTATGAGGTGTTAAAGAATAGCTTATGTTTCTTTTTTATCTCAAATAAGGTTCAAACACATGATAGCATCGAATTTTTGTTTCTTTTTGTATGTAGAGTATAGTATATAATGATGGCGTGATCTATGGTTTCGGTAGTTAAAATTGGTAAAATATCGATCGATTTTTATTGACGTGATGTCGTATAAAATGTTAGGTACTCCATGCAGAGTTTTTTACCTATCAAAATAAAATTTTTGGAGTGTTTTAGCTAGTTATTAAACTAAACTCTTCTACCAGCAGTGCTCACAGTGTTACAGTTATGATATCAAGGTTTTTCACTTAGGCAATTTACTTAACTTTTATTCTTTTTTTTACGTAAGTGTTAATTCACTATGGGGCAAATTTTTGCTATTTAACTAATGTATGCCCCTTTAAAGGTTCAGATGCTCATAAACCTGTTGATTTTCTAGACATTTGTATAACTACTAACTTGCCTTTAAAAGCAAAAAAAAAAGAATGTTAATAACCACTCGCCGCTACAATGATTACCTAGGAATTTCTAATTTGTAAATTGAAGTGGTGATTAAACATAGTTACTATAGTCCGTTACCCAAAGCCCAACCGAGAGCATATTTTAATTCATTTCGACAGTGAATTGGCATTTTCCCTCAAGTTATTCCGGACGTTATTAAGTCGCCTCGGCAAGCATTGCGAAGAATTTTCGAGCGCATTAAGGTACGCCGAAGATTTCTACACTTCCGGTGGTGGTGCCCGTGTGTTTCCTCTGCAAGACCAAATCAAATATACCGAGAAATGGATTATCAAGCGCATAATTTCACGTGCTACACGGTTCCAGAGTGCAATGCGGACGATGAGTGTTCAACGGACGCCACATCTTCGGGTGATGATATTAAAGATAGTACATCACCTGTGGGGCTGTCCTTCAGAAACGTGCAGCACTTTGAAGATGTGGAGATTCAGCATCATTACCAACCTCCGCCGCAATTGGGATATTTCGTGCCATTGACTCCGATTTATTACTTCAGTCCCCCGGTGCAGCGGAGGAAATTCAGGTAAAGACATTTAAAAAAATGGGTTATTTTTTCGAAACTGGGACTAATATGTTGGCTTATACAATATATAAATAAATAATATACTTTGGTTGTTTCCCGAAGGCAACATATTCTTAAATTCATACATACATTTTATAATATTATTTCAGTGAAAACTGTTACACTCAAAATTCGGCCTTGCGTGCGAGTACCCCGCTAGCATAGGAGAAGAGCCGTAACAATATATTTATTTCTATTATAAAATCTTACTAAACTCAAATAATATAATTCATAAGTGATGAAAAAATAAGGCATTGTAAATATAGATTTTTCAAAATCGCTGTATTTACCTGATACTGGTAATTGGCATCTTAATTCTCTTCTAAGCTTACTCGAATAAAGGTCAGAAATTTTTACAGTCCGCCGCTTAGGCAAAAGTGGTTTAGCTCTTCAGAATTAGATTACTTTTTGTAGTATAACTTTAATAGTAAAGCAGATATGAGATAAAGGAATACAATGTTGTTAAAAAGTAATTTTTTAAGCGTTACAACTTAAACGCTTTTATTTAACTTGTTTTGTTATCTAATACAAATCTTGTTCTAATTGAGTTAGAGCTAAGCTGCGTTGTTTTTCATTTTCCAATCTGGTTCAGGTTAGGTAGCAAATTTTGCATTGAATTGAATTTTAATAGATTTTAAAAATTTGAGAATTGTGCTTCGAATTGCCATGAGTTTTACTCATTAAAGTTCAAGTTTTGAGCCAGATAAGATTTTTGGATTATTATTTTTAGATCTATTCTATTTTTAAGTAGGTACTTCAAAGGGATCGAAGTGGGAAATTAAAAAAATATGTATATAAAAAAACCTATATTTCGACAATTTATTAGTGCCTCGACCTCACAGATCGGATGCCAAACCCCATATACTCCATGTACACTTGGCTTTCTAAGGCAAATTGTGCAACAACACAAATTTTCGATATCAATAGAAATTGACATCGAATCGAAATACCAAATATTTACATCGATTACAGACTTTGCTTTGATGGATATTTGCACTCTGACAACATGACCATTAACAAATCACATGGTAAAAAACATTGAAAAGTGTTCCTGATTTTTGAAAATTTATATTCTACTATCATTATTAGGCATTATAAACATAAAATTTAGACTGCAATAGCATAAAAAAACATATTAGCAAAAAGCATTAAATCCTCTCATATAGTTTTCACACCTTGGTGCAATTTACATTAATAATTAAATTTTGTGAATTTCGTCGTAATATGAAAGATGTTCAGAAATTTTGTTTTAATTTGCAGAGAAAAATCTGAGGATAGGTCACGCCGCGCAACTAGTTATGGCGGTTCACCAACAATAGTCCCAACAGCGGCACCACGCCGAACATCTTTGTTGACAGTATCACCGCCGCCCCTAGTGGCCCCAAGGTCACCGTCACCAGTGATTACATCGAAATTTCCGCAATCACAGTTTAATGTCAACCAGAAGATTGATCCAATACAAAATCCTCCTCCAATATCCAGCAATTATTCGTCACTTCTGTGCCATGCCAGTTCTACATCTAGTCCGGCCGCGGCTCGGAAGAGGGAAAAATTACTTCATAGGTTCAGTGATGCTGCCACTTTGGGGCGCCGGTTAAAGAAAAAGAAAAACATTAACAGGACTTGTCACTCTATGACGGAAACTATTGAGATGCTTGCTGACCCGGTGATTGAGGATGACTTTTTCGTAAGTATCAATATGCTTTTATCTCTTTTTTATGTAAGCTGTAGTCATTGTTTTCGTGTTTGGCTTATTTTTTTTTGAGTCCGAACCAGTGGCTCTTTTTACCCTGGCTCTGTTGATCCCTGTCGATTCTCTTGTGGCTACAATATTTTCAGTTCTGCTCCTCAAATCTGTCGATTCGGGGGCATCCGCAATAAAATAATTTCGCACCACTTGATTCATAGAGCTCATGATATCGTCGATTTCGCTGTAAACGTAAAGCGTCCCATCTCTGTAGGACTTGTGATTCTTCACACCCCTCATGACTTCGCCATCAGGCGTAAGGAAGAGCACCCGTGGAACGTATCGAACTCCACCATCGGGCGCGAATCTATTGTCTAAATACGTGTCATCTTCATTAACCTGTGCCATTACGAAATAGTCTTCCATTTTCCTCATTGCGGACGACTTAGCCATTTCCTTCGATAATTTTTGGCAATAGGTGCACCAAGGCCGATAGATGACGAGCATAACTGGCTTTTTTATCTTCCTCGCTTCGCTTAACGCTTTCCCTAAGTCTCTTTCCCATGTTTCAGAAAATGTTTCCATTGTCCTAGCGCTTAAGATTGGAGATAACTTCGGCATTGCCATTTTTGCTGCATTATTCCAAACCCTCAGGGCATTAACTCCAAATTTCGAAAAAGATAGCATTTTGCTTTTATATATTAAAATAATTTTTTTCTGTCTTTGATAAATTTTCCACGAAAATTTGGGGTGATATTTTAAGTAAATGTGGCTAATTGTTTTTCGCCGACTACTTAAACATTTTTCGCTGATTACTTGATTAATTTAAAATAGTATTACAGTACTTATAAATAATAAAGGTTTAATGAACTATCTATGTATAAATATAACAAAACAGCAACAGACTCATATCTGAATATGAAATTTTAAAAAAAAATAATAATCGCAGATGAGCATAACTATTATTATATTGAGGCAAAAGAGATCCATGTATTACCTGTAAACTACTAAACGGATTTAAATAAAACTTTATATGATAGTACCTAATATTATAGGTCAACATATAGCATATCTTTTATTTTGGCAAAAAAAGAAGTTCCCGTGGGATAGGCGATGAACTATATCTCCGAAATGACTCAATAGAATAAAATAAAACCTTCATGTTGATGTAAGACATCAATAGATATCAGAAAAAATAATAAATCAATCAGTTGAGGTCTTCACATTCATTAAGTTACATTATTTGTAAAACTGGCTTTAAAATTAAAACTCCAGGCGATAAAACATAAAAGTCATGAACACTGCTAATAATATTTAATTAATAATATTTATTATAAATAAATAATCCAAGATATATATGTATATATATATAAAGGAACAATAATTCAAGATATATGTATATATATAAAGAAACAGTGACAAGTAATATATTATGAAGTTATACATCACTTGTTATCACTATATGATGTAATCATTTCAGACATTATATAAACATATGAACGAATAGTTTAGTACGTAAAAATTCTCCGGTAATCATAATTTTATTTAAATTTTATACCATTTCAAGTAATTTCTATTACAGCAAATCAAACTATTCCGTGTTTTTACGTTTTGAGCGGTCCTTTTAGCATTTTACGTACGGTTAAAGTAACATTACTAGGGTTTAATGAAGATTCGTTAAGATGCCACTGTCCACTTAGGTCGGTACCATATACTTGTTCACTTTCGCATTTTATGCTGTGTTATGCCTCATTTGTTTCAAGTTTATGGCTTTTTATCATAACAAATTAGTAGTACATGGCTAAGAAATGGAATATCTAAGTTGCCTTTCCTTTTCACCAATCAGGCTTAAGAGCAATACGACAAATCGAAGACAAGAGTCTAATCTAAAATAACAAAAGAATAAGAATAAGAACCAAGTTAGTAATCAAACGAAACCCCACTGTCTGATGCTGATAACTGATGGGCACAGGGTAGTTTTACCTTCTAATCCCAAAAGTATAGTTGGATCAAAAGGGGGGCCCCTGGAGCTTAAGGATTTTTTTTAATGCTGTTTAGGTGCCAGAGCAGTGCTTATCGTGCAAAGAAAACAAAAAGAGACCACCTCGCTCTTCTGCACATAGTCCGAGTGTATCAATTGGCACTTATCGGACTTCGTGCCTTGCATCAACATTTATTTGTATGTTCCGTACGACAGTAATTCGAATGTGAGAATAGCCTAAAAGCGTGTGCATGTTGTCACAGTGAATCTATATGTTTTATCGCAACCAGAAAATTTAAATTTTCTTTGCGACAAAGCTATTTTCCAGCGGAAAGAATTTTTCTATGTTAGTTGTCCCTCAGTTTGTCGAGCAGAGCCACAACAGTCGGGTGCGGATACGAAAACCGCTCAACTCGAATTTCATAGTCCGAAAAAAAGGGGGTGTCTGTGCTGAGTTATGTCGTGTTCAATTTTTATTTCCTTTTAAAATGTGAAGTATATTTAACAACCTTCTTGTGTTCTCTGTTCAAAAATTCCTTGAAATTCCTCGGTGCTAAAAAGAATTTGTAATATTTGAAATGCTGTGATACCTTTGAATTTCAACAACCTTGTAAAATCAAGAAATTTATTGTAATTGGATTATCTTAGTACTTCATTGTTTTATTGATTTTGAATGACTTGAGTTATACCATAGGATTTAATGCGTGAAAAAAAAACCGAGAAGCCACAAGCGCGCCTCTTTTGAATCTGAAGTGCGAATGAAGTGACGGTTAAAAGCAGTGCGGAAGTGTGGTTGTTCGACTGACTTCAAATCGTGGTTTTCTTCTCCACGAAATGCCAGTGATTAAACTTTTGCATACCGTTAGGCGTTATTATTATTGTGAAAGTTTACCATGAAGCTGAAATGTTCATCTTCTCGCAAGAAGAGCTTTAAAGCAAAATCCAAGACGTCTTCGAATTCTAACAGTTCCCGTCGCAGCTCATCTCGTCTAATTCGTAATCCCTATTTAGACGGGATGGTTAGAAATGGTTTTATCCACCAAGACGAGCTGTTGTTTGCGGGACGCAATGCGTTGCCGTATTTGAATGGCAGCGCTGTCCACTACAGCGATCCTACGGGTCACGATCAATGCGATTTTTTTAGCAGTAGACTAGATCGCCGATTAAACTATCAACCAGCGAAAACGCATATTGCCGGGGAATATCTGAGCAAAAATTACGCCTACAACCGGCGCGCCATACCGCAGGGAATTGATAATGGAAACCAAATCTACTGGTTGAAGCAGCGCCACGGCGGTTATCTGCATAAGAAACATCGGCGATCGAGCAGCTCTACAGCAACCCGCGATCGCCAGTACATAAGGAACGTGGACGACCTGTTTCCAGGCGAGTGCCAGACGACTCTTGTAAAGCAAGCCCATTCCCACCGGAGGAGGCGACGGGTGGGTAGCAGAACACTTTATTTTATGCGAATTTTTATTCGCGCTTTATTGGACGGTCACTGATCGGTTGGGACCCATTAACTTTAAGTTAGCCAGTTGCGGCTAAGGTGCAGGGCCCTCGCGGCCTCTCCTCTTCCGTTCGTGGTCAGGTGAGGCCGGCCATCGTTGAGTGATAGTGGAGAAAAATCAAATGTAAATAAGGCGACGCACCTGGAGATCTTATTCCAGTGCAGTTGGCCGTCGTTTACACGATTAACACTGACTTTGGGCGTCTGAAGAGTTATGTACCAAGGTTTAGAATGCGGCGCAGGACAGCTGCGGTGGATGCTGCTGCCCTCTGTATTTTAAATTGGAGTCCAGCAGGTGTGCTGATTTTATGAGAAGTTTATGCTGAAAATGTTTCACATTTGATTAGGTTTTATCGAGAATTTTAGTTGATCGGAAATGCGACGATAAATAGGATAAACGAATATTTTAGTTTTACATAGTTTAGCGAAATACATATTTATTATTTCAAAAACAGTAGGAAATAGAAATGGATATTTGAAGCCGTGAACTCGATTGACATAAATTCCATTAAGAAAGTCATCGATAATCAGTTTGGTTTTTAAAGCCTAAGTTTTGTATGGGAGAATCAAAATCAGATACAAAAAAAAGATTAGGAAGTTCGTTAAAAAATAATATAATTAAAAATTTGAAGAAAACCCGCGACGAAAAAAACGTTAGTCTATGATTAAATTTTAAAGAAATTTAAAGACGTTAATAAAATGTTGGAGTTGGATTATTTTCTAGGAAATTCTTCAGTTTAGATGTTAACTTTTGTAGGCGTTCCGGATTCGTTATATGAAGTTTTCGGTTTCTAGATGGTTTTGTTTTTTAGATGAAAGCAACAGCTACAAAATAAATACATGTTTATTTTTATTAAAAAATATGTTCCTTAAAAAACAAAACAACGTATTGATAAATCAGAATCAAAAAACGAATTCATAATCAGTAAACATCTCTATAACGTCCACAGCAGGTTTCTTCATTTTCATGATCGTAAAATTTAGAGAAAGAAAAGAAAAATACGTAGGCTGGAATCGGTGATCCCTTTTTTAAGTTTAAAAATATGAAATATGTATTAAATTTATCACATTTCAAAAATTTCCTTTAATCTAAGCATATATTTATAATAAAAAATGTACTTGCATTTTCAAGACTATTCCAAGAAAAATAAAATTTGATGATTTGCCGTGATGATTCGACTATAAAATGTTTTCTAAACATATTAGCATAATGCGAAGATTTCATTCATCCATGTTACTTTCATAAAAGCTATGTCGAATCAGTTCACCTGCCTCACCGCTGCTGCTCTCATAGCTTTCCTCCTGATGGAAAGTTGACTTTCTTAAAGTTAATGACGTAGTAAATTACAGAAAGGATAGTTTAATAGATCTTTAGTTGATTCTTATTAAAACTTGAATGATTTAAACAGTCGGTTGTAAAAATGAGCTTGCGATGAAACGATTCTTAATGCTCTGTTGTTATCTCAAGAAGTGAGGCGAGTCAGGTAGGTTAACACTAACATTCTTGCACTGAGATTTGCTCGAGCTTTAAAAGCGAAAAGTATAAGAAGTTAAGAGAATTCGAATATAATAATTTGCTTTTTCTTGCTATACGTTCCCCAGCCGAAGTTGGTCTCGTCTTGAGACGTGGTAGGTGCCTACCACTACTCTAGTAAGACGCTTACACCTTTTCTTGATTTCATGTCTTTTTCTGGCAACCAGCGTCTTAAATAAGTTGCTTGCAGTTAAGAAAATATGGCTTGCACCAGTTGGAATTTCACGTGAGGCTGGCGTCATTTCAGGGTTCGTTAGATCTCGGTGGATGTTTCAGGTTACACGTTGTCGTCGTTTCGTTCGAATTGGACTCTCCTCTGACTAGAGCGAGCATAAAATCAGCTCGTCTGGCTACAATAGGTTTTGACTGTTAATTTCCGGAAGTGTGCCTAAAATTAAATACATCTTGTGATCGCGAATTAAAAAGGATAGTCGAAGGAGTCGTCGAAATTCGTAGATAGTAGCCCTTGCATCGAGCAAGTCCGGTTTCATTCGTCCGCTTTTTTTTACACCTTTTGTACTACCTTACCTGAAAGCGCATACCAGAGGTCCGTGCCATTATGATCGCTACATACACGCTCAAGGCTGATCAGTTTTAATTTGTTGGAATTTCATACGTGCGTCGTCCGCTTAGTTCAGTGACATGGCGGAGCGCTGAAAACGAAAATATAATAATATCTTTGCGATCGCTCGTCCGCCCAAAAGTTCGTGCATCTTATACCTGTGCCGTAGTTTATCGCTCACACCCGCTGCTGTTGGTATTTCCTGTTGAAGCAACCTGTTGCGCTACCTGCCATATTCCTTTGAGGTTGTTAGTCTTGATTCTGGGAGGATGCCGTGCAATGCACCCGGATTTTTCAGTGCATTGAGTCCTTGTCTACAATAAAATTATTTGTGTGTTTTACTTGTTGTTGTGTCGTCAATTTTGTTCAAATTTTCTAGTTTTGTTAAAAATTATTTTTGTGATAAGCCCGTCATGTGATAGCATTCATCCATTGGCCCGATCAGAAGAAACTACATTCACCGAATTTTGGAGGATCTTCCTCAAAGCAGAGATATGGACATGATAGGATCACCATCGAACCTGATCCAGATGCCTAATAATCATTTTCGAAATGACCCCCAGGTATTTATTATCTTAACGATAATTGGCTGTAGTCAAGCTGGGTGCGATTCTACGGAACTAGTTTGCCAAGATTTTCGCTAATTACAATTATTGCCCCTCTATCCCCGGCGAGGAAAGTGAAATTCCACGGTTTACTGACTGTAATTGAACACAAAATGTGCTGGGGTCTGTTTTACGGAAGAAGAAAGCATGCGTACCTACATATTTCTGTTTACTTTTACTCAACTTAGTTTAAGATAGTACCTCCATGCGGTAGGTATTTATCTGCAAAACCAGTAGCTAGACTAGCTAATTTAATCTTTGGCCTGAACCTGATTGCCTAGTGCAGTGGTCGCGCAAACATACGTTCGTCTCCTTCGAGTAATCAGGGCTGCACCTAAGCAGATTTTCTTCAGCAGCGTTCCTTTCATTGTTTTTTTAGCGTTCACAGAAACATTTTTCTTCACTATCGGCAACGAAAACAGGTTTTTACGATGTGGTGTTAGAGGTATGATGGGTTCGGGTCGTACAGTCGCTTGCGAAATTACTCTCGCATTTTAGGAATACTTCACTGATTCTTAATAGAAAAAAAGGATTTGCATTGTAGTAATTTTTCTTGTAATGGAAATTACTTAACGTTACCAAATTGGCCCACCAAATTAAGTATACAAACTGAAATTTTCAGATCAAATAAATATAAAAGTTTTGAAACTTGGCACACTTATTTATAGATTTCTAGCAAATCAAACATCCTGGCAAAACAAAGACGATCTATAGACGCAATTTTGAATAATAGGTATCTACATATATTAATAATAGGTATCTATATTTCATTTCGTTTTTGTTAATATTTCAACAAATTTTGGTATGTCCTGAAAAAATTTGGAACTATAGAAAAAGGAAACATTTGACCTTGAAATGGCCTTATGATCTTATCAAAATATATATCTTATAAAGGTCACTATCAGATCTCCTTTGAAATTTAACAACTTTCGATGTTTGATTTAGACTGCAGATGAGATTGTATAAGTACCTACTCCCTAGTAATTTTAAAGCAATCTGCATAATTTTGAGATTTTCAGAATTTTGTGGACTTCCACATCTCTTAATTTATTTCAATAATCTTTTCTCACTAGAAAAAACACTTATCTGTATTATATAATGACGACGATGAATTTTAAAATGGGTGATTATCACGTAGAATAAGTTAGTAAAGTTTTCGATTAAGAATATAGCACCTACACCATCACAGTGTGACCGGCTGAAAAATAGTCAATTTTCGCAATTTTTTTCGGATGGATAGGATGGAAGAATGGGGAAGAATTTTGTTTTGCGATTAATATCACTATTTAGCAATCCAAAAAAAATTTTTGTTTTCATTTTTATTTATTTTTTATAATTATTTTAATTTTTTGAAAAAAGTGTCTTTAAAAAAAGTCGGCTATTGGTACCCGCGTTTATGGCCGCAGTTTTCATTTTGAAAAAACAAATGAAATAGATTATCAATCTGTAGGTAAGCCGCTTTGCTCCTATGGAGTTTTTTTTTTTTTGTAAAAATTGAAAAAATTGCGGCGGTTTGAGTAAAAAGTACAACATTTAGCCCTTTTTTTCAACAGTTTTCCGTGTGAAAAAATAGGAAGATTTCAAAAAAAAAAAAAGCTTCCATAGGAGCATGGAGAATGGAATAAAGAATGTTCTGCAAAAATTTCAAACCTATAGCTTGGATTGGAAACTTTCCCTCTGAAAGGGGGGACCGTTTTTAAAAAGGGCATTTCGAGATAAAGGCGTTTAAAGTTTGGAGGAGGGGTTCTTTATATAGCCTCTGGCTCTAATTCCTTTTTCTCTGAAAGGTCGTAGCGACCGCAATAATTCGAATTTCAATTTGATAGGATCAACAACAAAAATTATTTTTTCAAAATTTTACACTGTGATGGTACCTTAAAATATATGTGATGTAAAAAATCCAAAATTCAATCTCCTTTTTTGATTAAATTCTTTATCTGATAGCTGTCGTGGTAATGAAATAATTTTTAGGCTTCACGGCAAAGTTTGACCAAAATTGATTAAGAAATACGGCGTTTATCTTGTGCACAAGATTTGTTTTATTTCATGTACTGCATTATTGGTTTGGCGGTATTTTTTTAAGCCTACGACCTCTAACATAAATTTTGGCACCATTCATTTTCCGCAATTTTAAAGCCTACCTTATAAGATTTCTTCTATCATCCGTTTTTTTTTAAAAAGCTATTGCGAATTGTATATATATGTATCTTCAAATGGTCTCGTAAGACCTATTGAATTATTTGCAAATCCACATTCCTTTTTATTTAAGCTTCATTCTTACGGAAACAATTTTCGTGGACATCACGAACAAAACCAATCGATCAAAATTGATATTAGACCTGCTCATGGTCTGTTAAACGCAAAAAGCAAAACAAAGTTTGCGCTACAAAAGCGCACGTTTCACTCCCGTTCCATGCTCAATGGAGTGAAATATTTCTAGTAAAATACTCTAAATGTGTCTATGCGGCTAAATGTGACTAGAAGTTTCTCTCCAATGCCCATTTTTTTAATGCAAAAAGCATGACACACACCAAAAGTGCTTTCAAATTCGTCTCACTTCCATTCTCCCCGAGCCACTTGAGGAATTCTCCTTGCGATGTTCAACCAGTTGTTACCATTGATCGTTTTGAAATAAGAAAGACAGACATTGTGCGGCGCTAATGGCCAACCGACGTTGAAATCGCTTTCGAAATTTTGCGCGTTTTGCTTGCGCGCAGAAAGCATATGACTCAGATCTTTGTTTGGACTTTAAATTTTTTGAGTAAGTAACTCTCCTATTAATTGTTCTGCCCGACAGATAAATGTGCAAAACAGTCATGAAAGAATTACTAAATTTGGTCTACTTTTTAGATAGGTTAGCTATGTTGTAACTTTAAGGATTGATCTGAAAATTTAAAAATGTTTTTCTCTCATAATATCTACCAAAAGTATGTACATATAATAGGAAATGGCATGCATTCATAAAAATTAAAAGTTTCGTTTCCAATACATATAGGAATATAATGCACATATTGTGGACGATTCTGTTTCTATATGAAGAGTACGTCAAACCTTTTCTTTGGGTGTTTCAACAAAATAATGCACCGAAACTCAATATGAGGTTTGTGAATGATTGGGTTGAAGAAAAAGGACTTTTTTATAGATTGGTTTTTGTCCGCATAGATATCAACCAAAAATAAAGCACTTGTAGGGTACTATTAAGCAGAAATTAAGTATTAAGTGGTTTCATAGCAAATTGTTGTGTGAATCCATCAAAAGGTTGTAAACAATCGAATGAGATGTTCTGATTTTTTTTTAAATTGAAGAGTGGGATGACATATTAATAAAACACATCAAACTTTTAGAGCAAATGTATTTCAAAGCATAGGGAAATCTCAATGACTTTCTCCACTTTTATTTGAATTTTCCTTTAGTGTGGACAAAATAGAAATACATAATATAAATAAGGTAAAAACAAGATCAATGAAATTTTCCACTCTTAAAAAAGTAAAACATCAAATAAATAAGTTATTGTAAATCATTTATATCTCACCCATTTAGGGCGCCATACTTTTCCTCTACAGTATTTTTTCTCCGTTAAAGACGACTCGTTGGAAATTTTAATTTCTGTGAAATGCACTTAACATAAAAGGCAAATTGGAATCACGCTTTTTAACACTTCTATAGCTGTTTATATTTTCTTGCCATTTTCGTGACCCGAATAGCAAAAAACAAGTGTACTTTAGTTTGGAGTGAAACGTTCGCGAACGAGGTTTCGCGTCTCCCATGCGGTATGCATTTGAATCTTTTGTCACAGATTTCATCTAATGAATTTGGAACGTATGTATATCTTTTGGTCTGGTCTCTCTGATTTTGTCTCTGAAAAACTTTTGTTTGTTTCTAATTTTATTGTTTTCGAGCGTATTAATTTACATTTTCTGAAAAGAAAAAAGTGTTTTAGCTGATAGTAAAGCTCATAATATAAGCAGCTTTTTATTAACAAAACATCATTGTTATGACCATTTATATTGCTTAATAAGCTATAAGCAGCTTTGTTGCGGCCATGATTACTTCATATCGCTTATTATAGTCATTTATTTCTCTTTTTCATTCCATTGCTCTTTCAGGGTATAAAAATTTGTAATCACGATGAGGCGAAAATAAAAAAGCTGTGATAAAATATAACAACGTAAATTAAAAATTCGTTTTTAAAATCTAACGCGTGAGAATTTTCTACTCCATTTAATCAGATATCTGCAGATGTAAATAAATTTAAAAAAAACTAGAAGCGCAGTCATAAATGCCCGGTGGAACCTGTCTGGGCGGATTTTTTTGCGGGACGTTTTTTCGTTTATGTATTTGCATATTTTCTGTATGAGTCGTGCACCAGCATTATGCTTCATTTGCATCGGAATAAACTGTCCGGTTGGGTTCTTTCAAAATCGCTTTAGTTTAATTAAAAAAACATCACACAGCAACATTGGCGATGCAATAAAACTTTCAACACTTCTGTTACCTGCGCGAGTGATCGGCACTGAACCCAGCAACTTTAGAGGTTGCTTCCACATTACTTGATTTTTTCTTGGAAACCTTTTTAAAAGCAGTCACTTCTCGTGGCTCAGGACAGACAAAATGTGAACTTGACTTCCTCGGAGGTATAAGTGCTAAAAGTGGAAAATGACTAGATTATTAGTCGGAAACACGTAAAGAGATTGGAATTTCACGAATGCCCGGTTTGAACAAAGAGTTCAGTCAAAATGTGCAAAAAAGTCTTTATCTTGCAAAAGTTGGTTCAAGTATTGACGGCAACGTGTACATAATCAAATGAGTGCAATAATCGATTAATTTGCTTTGATTAATCGAATAATTAATTATATGATATTTGGTTAATCGACAATTAATGCGATTAAAAATAACTCAATTTATATATGTTATACAATATTATTTTAGTACACTTCTTGAATGATGTCGTCAATTGTTTTCTAAAAGGAAGTGAGTTAAAAAGGAATACAAATATATTTTGAGAAGATTTATTTTTCCAAATATTTAGTTATCATCTTATATAATAATAATTTGTTATCACTTTTCAATCATAATTCATTAAACCTGTATAACATTTTCGGCATGAGACACGAGAAACAGATTTTTTTTTTAAATGACAGTAAAAATAAAAATACTTATTTTTAATAAATGCCTTATGCAGGTTTTGGTTCAAATAAACATGCATCCATGATATGATCTTTTGAATCTCTTGGCAGAGAACTAACAGTCTTCCTTCTACGCCAAATGTCTCGACCTCGATTTTCATTCTTGGAGTGAAATTTGCATCAATAAACGACCAGTTATAAAATTACATCTAGTCTAGGGTGCACTATCAAAAAAAAGGATTTTCAAAAAGCATGCATAATTTTGCTTATGTTACTTTCCAAAAATTATTCGGGATAGTTTTTGGAATGGAAAGTTATCTTAAATCGACACAGAAGAAAATAATGCGTGTTCTTTCGCAATCTTAGATTTTAGTTGTGCTCAAATATTTCCAATAACAAAAATGGCACTGTAGTTATCGCAAGAGTTGAATTAAGCCCGACCAGAAGTGGGTAGTGTGTGGGTGAGACGATTGATCATTACTATCTTATTAAAACTAAAATTCTTGTATTTGCACCATACGGGATAGAATTTCTTCACGTACGCTCGTGGCACTCCTTCCGCTGTTCGCTATTGATTTTAGATCACTGTAAGGTCGATGCATACTATAGATATTATCACGGTGCTGGAGAGGCGTTCCACTGAGCAAAAGTCGCTCAGAGGCTTCAGGCAGATGACTGTTTCGAAATTTGATACTTTCTGTAAGCCAAGTAGTATGTGGCCTGATACTGTTGCATCGAATATGGCACGACAGATTTGTGAGGTCCGCTCATTGCTAATAAATTAAGCACTCAGCAAAAACCGAACAGCGCCTCCGAAGCGCACATGGCTCACTATGGCCGTGGAAGCGCCTATCTTGTTCTCAGAAATCACCAAGCTGAATTTCTCACAAATGAATGGAGTAATCTGGAAGATCGACTACAAAATAATCTTCTCTTCCCCGCCCTGGCATTTTCTTTTTAAAGCGGGTGCATTATGCGTTGGTGTTAATTTACAATGCCACAACACTTTGTTTAACTCTTAAGAAGACGTCAAGTTATAAGGACGCCTTTTTTCAAGGTTTTTACAGCATATTAATTAATTTCCAATAATTTGCCTATTAATACACTCTATAAAACGTTGAACTTTACAAAGGCATCCGAGTAAATGTTTGCACTAAATTATGACTGTAGTTTCTGTGTCAAATTTCATCCATTAGGTTTATTATTTTTCAGTAAAATAGCTTACTTTTTGTGTTTTATTAATCTCGGGCAATATTGGTTAAGCATCCTATTTGAGCTATTTATTTTTTGTTGTTGTAGAGGGACTTTTAGGTCCATGAACTGAACTTTACTTCCATTCTCAATGAGCGGCGGGAGAATAGATAGTAAGGTAGAAATCATGCAGGAATCTACATCTCGACTACGTGAAACTTCTCTGAATTTCTTTATGATGGTTATTCTTTTCTCATGTCAATTTTTCTATTGTAATACCTTCCCACAATTTTGCTTCCCCTATAGAATCAAAAAAGCTGTTTTTAATCTGACTTGCCCAATTATAGTCTAGTATATAGGTATTCAGTTTAATTCCAGATTTAAGCATTAACTCGTTGTTCTAGCCAAACTAGCTCTTTGTACATAAAATACACTTTTGTTTTTTCGACCTCACTAGTTTGAGCAAAAAATAATATTAACAAAATTTTAGTAAATCCATAATAATAATAGGCGGCATAATAGAATAACGAACATTTCAAGAAATGTAGACCATACTTTTTACATTTAGTTCTATTTGCAAATATCTTGGCTAAGGTAGTAGAAAAAAATTATAAGATAAAATATTCAACCATTTATTCTCAAGGAAATGGACGAATTGCTCTAAAAAGGGCCTTTATATGTGCCACATGAAATGAGAAGGAAGAAAAAACACATCACCGTCCTTAGTGGGTTACCAAGAATACTATACAAACATAAACTGAATAAAGAGGACTATTAAAGTCGCATCAAAAATTCTCAAGTCAAAGAAGAGGGGCAAATAGACCTCTTGACGTTCAGGGCTTAAAGGCTTCTCAAGGACTATATTTGGTTTTTTGTGCTTAACCACATACTGGAGGGAACTATATCGAATATAGAATTTTTATATAGTGTTTGTAAGTAAAAGTTAAGCTGTATGGTTGGTAAATTAAAGACCGGAGGTGTTAACAAACTTTAATACTTCCAGGAAATTTCGATGTTTTCATCTTCCGGTAGTATTTCAAAATTTTATTAATTCACCCATAAATGTGGCCAGTTACCTGCAACGTTAAGCATGGAAATTAACTACCCACATTATTTAATCGCCTGGAAACTCGCATTTGCTCATATTCTCATTTAATACCTTCCACCTGGCTGTCTTGTCTAAGCACTATTTCCCTCCCTGACTGTATAAAGTGAACTTTTTCACCCATGGTGAATCGTGATGATGTGGGATATGTTATGCTATGCATGCCCAGGCATAGTATACTTTCATATGAATGGCGGGCAACATCAGAAAAAAGCCTGTCGGCATTATTCATAGCCACGCCATACTATCCAACATCCATCCGCTCTTCCCGCAGGAACTTCAGCCTTCAGTTAAATTAGCTGGGGATGTTATTCCCTACAGTCGTCTCTTCAGGCTCCCAGTCCCAGCTATCAATCGAAGAACGTAAAATTCTGCAACAGAAAGTTCAGTACTTGCAGCTGGATGGAATTCAATTCCAGAGTGATGCCCCATTCTTAAGATCAGGGTCTTTTTGTTCGGGAAGCAAACTGCAGACTGGCTCTGAAGCTGCCCAGAAGTTTTGCTCTCGTCTTCTTTTAGTCATAAAACGAGTCTCGGCTGATGAGCCTCTTTTTAATTTTTCGGTCTGTCTTCAGTCGTTGAGGATTCGTCTTAGCAGATTTCTGTCTCCTCATCGGGTGCTTTAAATAGATTTGCATTAAACTTGCCCTCATGCTAAAAGACTTTTTAAAAAAAAAATAAAGAAGAATAAATAAAGTAGAAATCAGTAGGGCGACAACAGCGTCTTGAAGACGACTTCATCTCAAAGCGCACTTTTGATATAGCGCTTCGCAGAAAATCGTGAAAACAAACTAGCGAGTGTCCGGAGCCCGACTTGGGGCACATCGCCGCTGGTCATTAGGCAGTAGAGCGATGTTATCAAATCGAATTATTGTTCCCTGTGGTTCGTAATTTTCGTTGATTACAGCACTGTGGCTTGGTGCAAATCTTGAAGATGTGCACCCGTTGCTGTTTCGTTGTTGTGATTGCACGTTTTGTTACCAGCTAAGTTATGAAGTTTCAAAATTTCCGCTTAAATAATCTCCGGGTAAGCCGACACCATTCCTCTCGCTTCCCTTAAAATATCACACAAAGGCCGCCCACTCAAAATCTTTTTGAAAAGCATTCGCATAATTATCGTTTTTTTTCGGGTGCTCGTCGCCGATAAAGACTTCCTTCCAAAATGTTTATGTTGGTGTCTTTTGAATTTTGTTCTCATAAAGTTTTTGTTTTTGATTTCAGGGCGATAGGACATCGTGGGAGTACCACACCGTTTCAGTTACCAGGGTACCTGGCTATGGTTTTGGGATTGCTGTTTCCGGAGGACGGGATAATCCTCACTTTGCCAACGGAGACCCCTCGATTGCAGTCAGCGATGTACTCAAAGGTGGACCAGCCGAAGATCGATTGCAGTAAGTCTTTATTCACCAACCATACACTTTTCATATATTTTTTTTACCATTGAACATTTTAGTTTCATTACTTTTTCCTGTGATTTTCTTTTTAATGTTAATTTTCTAGTACAAACAATAATAAAAACATAAGCCTATGGGCATACATATACACGTTTCAGTATAAACCCTGCAAACCAGTAACAAGTTAATTAACCAGTGATTTATCTTGAAAAGTACGATTTTACAAATTGGTTGCGGTCTTAATTGGCTGAGCTCACACAACGTATTAAATATCGTGAAACTCTTTCCCATGGAATTACTTCTAGCTTTTCTCAGGGCAGCCATCTAGGACCTCTCTATTTTTTAATTTATATCTTCGTTATGTTGACGACGCTAAAATTTTAACGAAAAGGACTTTGAAATTTTAAATCTAAACTTGGGCACATTTTGAGGGTTATGTTGTATTAACTATCTTCCAGTTAATATTGATAAGTGTTCCTTATCATAACACTAACTATGGTACGAATGAACCGTATTTTTTAATATAATGTCATTAATTTCAATCTTTCTATAAAAATTATTAATAATTATCCGAAATTGTCCATAGAAATTTTTTTCCTAATCAAAAGGGTTTAAAATAGAAAGTGTGTTGTAGTTGCTTTTGTAATTAAGTTGGTTCCATAGTAAATTGCACCGCATGCATAACGAGGCCTTAACAATGGTTAAATGGTTAATCGTTAATATAAATTATAAATAACAACTGAATTTACAAAAAGTAGCTTTTGTTTTTATTTACAGACCCTAAGCTAAAGTTTTACTTGAACAAAGTATTAAAAAAATAAATCTTTTTCAGAGTTAACGATCGTATTATATCGGTGAACGGAGTAAGTCTCGAAAATGTGGAATATGCAACAGCAGTTCAAGTGTTACGAGACAGTGGAAACACCGTGACACTTGTGGTCAAACGACGTGTACCGAGCCAAAATGTGTCAGCATCTCACCAACACTCCCACAGCATGAGCTCCGTAGGACTAACTGGAGGAGGGCCTGTGCCTAACCCAGTTACTGGTGTAGGGCCTCCTGTGCAACAAATTCCATCGTCAACTCCGCCACAACCAATCAAAGTAGTTCTAACGAAAGCTAGTAAAAAGGAAGATTTTGGTATAGTTTTGGGATGCCGTTTATTTATTAAGGTAATTAATTCATGAGTCTTTTCTTATTTTAAAAATTATTTTTGTTATATGTTGTTAAGAAACTACTGTAGCAACTTTTACTCTCTAGCAAAAAAGTTATAATACATTACATTTTTTTGCCTAACATTTCATTTTGTTAAGTAATCTATGGGTCGAAAAAAAGGCATCGTTTTTGATTGATTGCACAAACCTATGCAATAATTTTGTTCTTTCAAAGTATTAGGGGTGTGCCGTAGTAAGAAAAGTTTAAACATTTTTTTAATCGACAGTTGCAAATCTTAACGTTAACAAACAAGCCTACATTTTTGTAACACTCTTTTTTTAGCTTGATCTTTAAATTCCTAATATTGCAAGGAAATCTTGTGATTGATTTTTTACGCAATTTTAATTGTCGTATCGATTTGAAATTCTGCAAATTTATGCAATAGCATGGTACTCACGAGCTTGCATAATTTTCGAAGAAGAGCAGGAACTATATAGTCTAGTTTGGACTTCTTTGACTTGTTTCATAATGAAAAAGAGATTATATGAAGTTGTATAAAACTGAATATGATATACCAAAAAAACTGTCTATAATTTTAACAGCATATTACAAATACATAAAAATCCTAAGGTCATTAAAAAAATGATTTTTATTTTATTGAATGACCCTCATCAAAGTTAATTAATAAGTTCGTAAAGTATTAAACTCAAATTCCTTTTAATTCCTCCTTAGGAAATCTCATCAAAAGCGCGAGATCAACTCACTGCCAACGGATACTCGCTCCAGGAGGGCGATGTAATAACAAGAATACACAATACGAACTGCAATGACGCGATGAGTATAAAAGAGGCAAAGAAAATTATCGACGGGTGCAAGGAGCGCTTGAATTTGGTTGTCCTTCGGGACATCACAAACAATCAGACAGCGAATAGCACCAACAATTTGAATAATTCTGGAGTGCAATCGAATCTCTATTCACACGCTCAGCAGGTGTCGGGATGCAGCAACAATTTGGACGACCCTTACCTCGGAGGGACAAGCTACTCCTCACAAAATTTATACGTTCAGCCTCCGACCAGGGGCGGGAATGTGCCGATGTTAGGGGACGAAAAATGCAATTTAACTCCCCGTGGAAGGTCGAGGGGCCCGCTAATGGATGTGTCGCTTTCGCAGCTCGATCGGCCCAGCACTCCACCAAATACGACCCCAAGAAGGCCAGATGAGCCTCCAAGACCACCTCCGCCTCGGGGAGAAGACTTTTACAATTCAAGGCGGCAACTTTATGAGGAGGATCCACTTCAAAGATCAAGGCAATCGGCAGAACCCCGATTTATTTCGTTCCAAAAGGAGGGTAGTGTCGGAATTCGCTTAACCGGGGGTAACGAAGCTGGAATATTTGTGACTGCTGTCCAACCTGGTAGTCCCGCATCCCTGCAGGGGTTAACGCCGGGTGACAAAATTTTAAAAGTTAACGACATGGACATGCACGGAGTAACAAGGGAAGAAGCTGTGCTATTCCTTCTCAGTTTACAAGACCGAATCGACCTCATCGTTCAGCATTGCAAGGAAGAGTATGAGGAGGTGGTCGCCAACCAACGAGGAGATTCATTTCATATTAAAACGCATTTCCATTGTGACAATCCCTCAAAGGGAGAAATGGCTTTTAAGGCTGGAGATGTTTTTAGAGTCATTGATACCCTGCACAATGGAGTCGTCGGATCCTGGCAGGTATTAAAAATTGGAAGAGGTCATCAAGAATTGCAACGCGGTGTGATACCGAATAAATCGAGGGCAGAAGAATTGGCAACAGCGCAATTTAATGCAACCAAAAAGGAGATGAATAATTCAGAGTCCCGGGGCAATTTCTTTAGAAGAAGAAGGTAAAATTGTGCAGAATAAATAATACAATGAATGTAATCTAATAATAATCATAGGTCGACGCATCGCCGCTCAAAAAGTCTATCTAGAGAAAACTGGGACGATGTTGTTTTTTCGGATTCAATTTCAAAATTTCCTGCGTATGAACGTGTTGTTTTACGTCATCCAGGATTTGTCCGCCCAGTTGTTCTTTTCGGCCCTGTATCAGATATCGCTCGTGAAAAATTGACCAAAGACTTCCCAGATAAGTTTACAGCACCGCTTCAAGATGATGATAAATCTAATTCAAAGTGTAAAATAGTTCGGCTCTCTAATATTCGAGACATAATGGATCGGGGAAAACATGCCCTTTTGGATATAACACCAAATGCTGTCGATAGACTGAACTACGCTCAATTTTATCCAATTGTCATATTTCTCAAAACAGATTCAAAACATGTTATTAAACAATTGCGGCATGGTATTCCGAAATCGGCTCACAAGAGTTCGAAAAAGCTCCTTGAGCAGTGCCAAAAATTAGAAAGGGTTTGGTCGCATATTTTCAGCACGACAATTATCTTGAATGAGACTGATTCGTGGTATAGAAAATTGAGGGAGGCAATTGATTTACAACAGAGTGGCGCAGTTTGGATGTCTGAGTCTAAGGTAAGTCTCTTTTCGTTCTTTAAAATTGGAAATGCCTATGGTGCAAGGATTAAACGCACTTTGCAATGCGAACGTGAATGCATTCGAAATGTTGGCACACTTTAATCACTTTTTTAATTCATTGGTGTAGTAGTTGTTAAGATATATGTAAGTTTGGTGAAAGATCGATAAAGTGGTGGGACGTGGAGTTATTACAACCGAGCAATGTCAGACAAGAGCCTACCAAGTCTTTTGTAGGAAATTTACGGATCTTCAAATTTGATAATAGCTACTTTTGTTGTACGATCAATAGACTGCAAAGATACCTGCAAAAAGTTAATTTTTCAACCTTTTATTTATTTATTTACAGTAAGACATGCAATATCTTATAGTTTACAAAGAAATATATCAATTATCTACAAAGATTAAATTACAAGAGAAAAAGAACAAAGAAAGCATAATTAACAATGTAGGCCAAAGAGTTTAGTTTTAAGCTTACTTTTCAATTGTTGAGAAGATAAATTAAAATCAAAAATATCATTATGCAAATTTAATAAATTAGCCATGGATGTGACTGGTTCATGTAGTCCGTAATTAGAACGATGATAAGGTATCTTTACCATTCTATTAACTCTAAGACCAGGGCGAGGAACAGATAACGAAAATAAAGACAACAGCTGCGGACAGTTGCATTCACCACTTAAAATCTTGGAGCCGAGAACGAATCTGGAGATCATACGCCTATCCGCTAGGGACTCCATGGAAATAAGCCCTAAGCGGTCTCTGTAAGGCGGTAAGCAAAAAGAATCAGCCCATGGTAAACCCTTGAGGGCGAATTGCAAAAATCTTCTCTGCACAGCCTCAATGCGGTCAGATTGGAATTTATAAGAAGGCGCCCATACAGGACTTGCATATTCCAAAATGGGGCGAACGAATGAAATGAACAAAGTTTTTGTAACAAATGGATCGTCAAAAATCTTAGACCATCTTTTAATAAATCCCAAAAGTGAATTAGCCTTATTAATAATCGTATTTAAGTGTTCGTGAAAGAGAAACTTAGAATTAAAAGTAACACCCAGGTCTTGCACCAAGGTAAGACGTGAGAGTTCACTACCATCCATGGAATATTGGAAGCTGATAGGTGTTTTTCTCCGTGTAAAAGACACAAATGTACATTTACTCACGTTAAATGGCAGATAATTTAAAGCACACCACATAGAAAAATTATTTAAATCATTATTAAGTAAAAGGCAGTCGTTAGGACAGCGAATAGAGCGGAAAATTTTTCCATCGTCAGCATATAAAAGAATATTAGAGTGTGATAAAGCATCGCTCAAGTCATTTATAAATAAAATAAACAGCAAAGGTCCCAAGTGACTTCCCTGCGGAACGCCGGAGGTATTATGGATAGGTAGTGAAAATCCACCTCGAAAGGATACCACCTGAAAACGATCACTTAGGTAGGATGATATCCAACCCAAGAAGATCTCAGGGAAACCGAATTTCGCCAGTTTACGGATTAACGCTTTGTGGTTAATCCTGTCAAAGGCTTTACTGAAATCGGTGTAAATGCAGTTAACTTGCCCGCCACGTTCAATCTCATTGATGCAAAAAGAAGAGAAGCAGAGGAGATTTGAGACGGTTGACCTTCCTTTCACAAAACCATGTTGGCAATCACTTAGTATAGATTTACAGTGAAAGTATAGAATATCACAGACAATAGCTTCGTAAAGCTTGGGTAAAGCCGACAGCTTGGCAATTGGCCTATAGTTGCAAATATCATCCTTAGCTCCCTTCTTGTGTAAGGGTATGATATAAGATAATTTCCAGCAATTAGGGAAGGTACCTGAGATCATTGATAAGTTAAATAAATAACAAATAACATTCACCAAAGACAAAGCACAAGACTTTAAAACGATATTGGGAACACCATCAGGTCCGTAAGAATATTTAGAGGGCAAATCATTAAGATATTGTAAAATAGTTGCTTGGTCAAAATAAAGATCTTTAGTTTCTAAAGTAGTGGATGGTAGTTTCGTCGAGTGGTAAAAAGACTTTGGTATATCACAGTTATCACAGATAAAAGCGGAGCGAAATAAAGCAGAGAAGAAATTGCAAATTTCAGTTGGATCACAACTGTGCTCGCCGTTGTAGTAAAAACAAGCAGGATAGCCATCAGATTTCCTTCTAGCATTAATGAAACTCCAAAAGCGCTTCGGCTCATCCTTCAAAGTGTTCCGCAAATTTGACAAATAGGAAAGATATGCGGCCTCAGACTTATCAAAAAATTGACTATGTAGAGAGCAAAATGTAAGATAATCAGTATCACTCTTAGTCGCGGAATATTTTTTCCAGGCTCTAGTCTTAGCGTTTCTTAAACGAAACAATTCGGCGTCAAACCATGGAAGGCGCGCATCAGAGTTCTTATTAAATGTTATAGGAATACACGAAACAAAAGCAGCAGAGAGAATCTCATAAAACTTAGAAGTAGCGACATCAATATTACCTTCCGTTAATACAGGAGACCAGTCACATCCGGACAGAAATACATTTAATTTTGAAAAATCGGCCTTACGAAAGTTGAATGAAATATCAGAAACAGAATTGACAGGTAAATTACATTGTGAAATACAAAAATCAATATGCAGAGCTGGATGATGAAGCGATTCATTTACTAAAGGTGTAGCGCAATTAGATACTGCAGTGTGATCGACGTTGGATGTAAAGACTAAGTCAAGCAGTCTACCAGAGTTATTCCGTCGCGAGTTCACCTGCTGGAGGTTGCACCCTCGGATGCTGTCCAAGAAGAGATGATCACGTTGCCGGGTAGACGATGCATCAGATGGAGAAAGAAAATCAGCAGATTCGTCAAAACTCCAAACAAGGTGAGGAAGGTTGAAGTCCCCCACAATGATCAAATCATCGGAGGGCAGCAGCTGATCCGATACGAATTCCACCGCTCTGCAAAATGACTCATATATGTCAGCAGGAGAATTTGGTGGGATATACGCATTGATGACGAATAGCCTCATCTTCGGGAGATTCAAGACGATACACAGACACTCAAGGTCATCCGTGTCCGGGATGTTGAACAGGGCAGACGGATAGCAGTTCCTTATTGCTAAGAGGACCCCACCTCCAACCGGAGCATTGATCTGGGACTGATGACGATCAAGGCGGAACACCTGAAACTCAGGACCAAAAAGCTCAGCGTTCAGGATGCCAGCAGACAACCATGTTTCCGTAAGGCAGATTAAATCGAAGGTAGAATTTGCAGCAGAAAGATAAAAATGTTGCAGTTTAGAACGCAAGCCAGTTACGTTGGCATAGTGGATGCTGAGTGAGCAGATCCGTTTTTTTGCGTTGAAGATGAACGGCCGCGGTTTTTCTGCAACGATGTAAATTCCTTGACAATAATGTTATCAGGCCAAAACTTCTTGTCCAATAGCACAGAGAAGTAATCGTGAGGGACAAACAACTTAAATGAGGAGACGAGCGGAACAAGACCAGCCCGCGCCTTTGAGAAAAGCTTCGTGCAAGAGATGGAGTTTCGTGGAATTTCGGAGTTACCATAGATGTAACTAAGTACGTCATCCTCTTTGGTTTCCGGGTCCAGACGAGAGATAAACAAGATCTTCGGCACAACAGCAGCTCTGAGAATCACCGAACTCATACTAGGTGCAATCGGTGCAGACGCAGTAGCAGACAGCGTAACGGTAGGCACTGAAAGAGTAGTGGGCGACACAGCTGGGCTGTCGAGAGCCGAGTCCGCACTTGGAGCAATGCTATCAGCAGATAGGTCAGTGACATCATCCACCAGAACAACCGGAGGCCCAGCACCCACAGCAGCTGATCCATATACCGTGGCAACCGCTGCAGCCTTCGAGCGAGTTATCCGTTTGGAAGCACTAGATGCCCCAGCTGATGAAGAGGACAATGCTTGCGGTGATGACTTGCCAGCTGACGGAATGGGTGAAGCCCGTGGTGAAGATTTACCAGCCGCGGCAGCAGTAGCCTTATGACCAATCTTCTTCGACAGCGCAGAAGACATTGAAGACGATGTCAGTGTTGATGATCGATGCGATCCCAATGTGGGGGCATCTGAATTTTTCTGGTGAGAGGAAGAGTCATTATGCGGCATTACAGGAATAAGTGGCATCAGTTTGTCGATCTTTGCGGTCAAATTAGATACAGTTAGGCACAGATTTTCTACTTGCGAAGCTAGGCTCACACAATTCAAAATTTTACTCTTCAAATCAAAACAGCCATCGCAAATCCAGACAAAGCCGTCCAAGTTCTTAATAACTCCGTAGTGTTCACTAGAAATTCCCAGGCAGGAGGAATGGAATAATTTCTCACAGAAACCACCACACTTTACTGGGTCTAGGGAAACTGTCTTACAGCACTTGTTGCAATTGTTAGTAGCCATGATATGAATTGAATTAAGTAAGTGCAGAGTATCGTTACACACGGATTAAATTCAATAAAACGATATTAAATCACAGCCACGATACAAAAAACATAGGGTATAAACACAGTCCAATGAAAATCAAAAGTAAATCAAAGTAAAAATCGAAAATCAAGGCAGGAGCGATCGCAAAACGCGTCCGTACACTACCAAAGCTCTTCTTCCTTTTAAGGTTAATGTGTATGAATGAATCCTATTGCAATACCCTAAATTTATCATATTACAAAACAAAAATCTTCAATTAATGATGATGGATTTAAAGATTTTAAAATCAGTGATTTTATTCGTTCGTTAAACAAATGCATTGTGTATCCATTTCTATGGAAAATTTTTGAATTCGACATAAATGACAACCTCGTCAAAATATTGTAGTTGGAGTACGATCAAACGGAAATTTAAAACTTTTGGTTCTGTGTTTTATCTTATATTATAGCTCTTCAATTAATTTGTTAAAAGTATTTAATGTACAGATTTTTCGCCTTTACATGAGAATATCAAGAATTGATCATTTGTCTGACATTGATTTTATTGTAATTCTCTTGCCAATACTGCTCTACTTTGCATTGTAGCTTAAAATAATTTCGGTGATGGTAAAATAACTACAGAAATACTTTGTAGCTTCCTGATCTTCCTCCTTCTGAAATGATCTTCCCGCCCTACATTGCACCTCCCTGTAATCTTCCGTGCTGCCGACCGACATACTCCCATTCCCTACCACGTTATCCATTGCGAACTACTGCATTATCGCTAGCACGTTCAATAACACCACCTAGGCCGCCACCACCGCCACTGCAATCTCCAATCGTGCCTCAGTCTTACCAAACAGTGCCTATAATGAAGGGATCCACTTCAATGCCCGGCGGTTTGGGAACTCCAAACGTGGGTATGAGTCTACCGCCTGATAGCCAATTTTTTGGGAGCTCCCAACCAAATATATTTCAAACATTTGGAAAAACCGAAGCATCCTCGATAACGAACCTTAACACACCTTTGACCTCTTCGAGCAATTCGAATTTAATTGAAAACAAGACTGAGAAACGGTCGACTCCTTATTATTACAACGAACTTCTAGCAGCGCCCACAGTTTTTGATTCGAATTTAAATCTTCAAAGTCCTGAAGACAATGTTACCTCTCGCGAAGAATTGGCTATCGATTTTATTGCACCAGAAAATGTAGATACAAGTGAACATATAAGAAAAAAGAGAAGTAATAGATCTGGTAGCAGTAGTGGTGCAAGCGGCCTGACTATTGACTGCGCTTCTGAAAGCAGTGGCTACAAGCCTGTCCCTGCATATCGAAATCTAGTTACTAATGGAAATGCATAAAATCGTGCACTCACAACTCACAACTCTTTGCATGTGCACATCCATTTTCACCACACTTTATTTGTTGTACGTAGTCCAGTTTTGTTGCATGCTCGAATATTATTTTCTTAATTGCTTAAGGATTGTATTTCAAAAATATATTTGTATTTTTAAGGAATTTTGTAAAGTGTTATTGATGAAATAACAAAATTTATCTCTCGCATTTAAACTAATCTGCATATTTATCTTTGAATGAAATTAAAACTAGTCATTTAATTAAGTTTTATTTTTGAGACACAACAAATTATTACGAGTTTTCACTTTTGTGTTATATCTGCGATTATCTCGAAAACCATAGAATACCTAATAAATAATAGATTTTACCATCTCTAAGAAAAATAATTTTTTTATAATTTATGTTTGCGAGAATTTTACTTCATTCAATGCAAGAAGAATACACAAGCCGCAAAATGCGAGTGGAATTGCCGTTCCAACGGTTCGGAACTACGCATAACCTTTAAGTCATAGAATCATCGTTGTAGTTTCCAAATAATGCACAAAAATAAATTAAATTGATTACTTACTTAAATACATATTTGAATTAATATGCATACATTTTTCAGTTTTAATTATATATTAGGAGATATTCTATTATAGCAGATAAGCAAAATGCTATCCAAACAAATTGAATCCAGTGCTATAATTTTACAATGAATTGATAGCTCACTTAATTAAATATCGCTTTTATTTTATTTTGTTCTGGATTACAAAACCTACAAACCTTTTAAGTTCAATAAAATCCGATGCTAAAAACTTTACTAATATTTAAAGTTTAATAAATGTCTCTCGATTGCTACTTCAGTTACACCCTCACCTTTTAGGAATGATGCCTAAATGCCTTTGATGGAGTTGTATGTTTATGTTTTGAATTAATTTTATTTAAAAAAATCAGGAAGTAAAACCCTCGAGAGCTGATCGTTGCGATCGACATTGATCGCCCTTAGCTTTATTTTATAAGGATACCTAGGGTCCTTTTATAAAGTAAACAAATATTTTGTTAAATAAAAAATCGGTTTTCAATTTTCGAAAAGGCAAAATGGAAACACTAATTAATTTTTTCTTCATGTAAAATATTTGTTATAGCTAGTTTGTTCTTTTGGTATGTGCATGAAATCTACCAAAATCGTGTATTCTACGTCTAAACTATAAATTTGGAATTTCGTATTCAGATTCTAATAAAATATTGAAAATACCCGAATATGAAATTTTCGCAAAAATTTCAATTCAGTTTGTTAAGTACAATACCTTAAAAGTTTTTGCACAGAGTAGTGCAATCCTGTCGTTAGGAGACTAATCTTAAAATAAGTAGTTATCAACTTTTAGCATTTAGTCTTCTCTAATTTAGGCAAATTCGTGTGTTGCTACATGTTATCGGTTTTCATCTAACACTTTACAAAAATGAGTTCAGAAAAACAAAGTAAAAGAATTATATATAATGCAAAACATTGTAACTTTTCTAACTTGTGTTTTATGTGTTTTTTTCTTTTATATTACATCATGATCATTCCCCTGCTTGCGCTCCATAACTGATAAAAAAATATGTCCTGCAAACGAACTCCTCTTTGTTTTTTTTTTAACGAAACCATATATACCACGAAACTCGATATCATACATTATTGTTTTATAAAAATCTGATACCCGTCCTCCTCGTGATCCAACATAAAAATTAAAATCGAATTGCCTGATTGAAATCCAAACCATAGCCGGTTGAATCTCTTTCCGATGATTTCCTTTTCCCAATGACAACGTCCCGCCTGTCGTATGCATCAAGTCCTGAATCAGATTTGGAGCTAAGCCCTGGGCCATCAGCATCATTATCCCTTGGAAATTTGCCACAATTGGTTAAATCGAGCTCTGATCCATCGATCGCAACTAACCAGGATAACTTGGATAGGGATAGGGAGATTGGTGACGGACTACCACCTCCTTACACGGTAAGAGGAAAAACATTTTTAATAATAAAAACATTTAGTTAATAACAGTTAATCCAGCTACAGCAGTAAGACTTAAGATTCATTAACTGCTTTGCTATATAAAATCGACTTTTAGTGCTTACTGCAAATATTATTATTAGTAAAGAAAGTTTTAAATAACCCCACAAAATTTATCGACAGCACCCTTACGAGCATTCGAATACAGCGGCACATAACCGACGGTCTACGATGGATAATAAGTTTAGCTACCCTCCTGGGACGCAGTCGCAGACAAATACCACAGATAATAGCACTGCTCGTCCGCAGTCGATTTATGGAATGCATGCCCCGGACCTTCCGCCACGTTTAGACCGCGGATCGAAACCTCCAGGCGGACATCCTGTGCCTCCAACAGGGGCTGGTAATCCAGCGCGAAACAGTGGATCTGGAGGAACGATAGGTCGGTCCGCCCAGGAGCGCCTGTTTGGAGGAAAGCAACCTATAGAAGAGGGTCAAGATGAATACGTGACCCGAAACAGCACCGATTCGATAGAAAGAATACAAAACTCGTTGGATCGACAACGACCCAACGTAATTAGTAGCCCATCGAAAGCTGGTCCACTTCCAGGCGCACAAAATGGATCGTACGACAGTGTGTCCAGCTATGATTCATACAACACAACTCAACTTTCTGTTCAGAATATCCGTCTAGGACCCAATGCACCCGATGATCTAAAGTCAGTACCAACGGCAAAGTATGTTTTGCGATTTTTCTGTAGAAGATTCAAGAATTCGGCGATAAAATTATTTCCAATTTCTCTTTTTTTCTTCTAGTGGACGTCCACCACCACCAACAGTTGTTCCTAATGCTGCAGATTTTCGAGGCATGCATGATCATCACTCTCGAGGTTTTACAGGGGCAAATGATTTAAATAGACAAAATAGTCCAGGAAGACCGCCATATCATGAAGTTAACTCAACGAGGAATATTGGTACGATGGTGTGATAATAATGATAATAACACCATTTAAAATAAAATATATTTTTATTATTCAACAGATTCACGTGGTTTACCAAATTCTGGATTAAACATTCCGCAACGTCCCTCAAATTTGAGTATAGAAAATAGTCCCAGAAAGCAAATTGTTGAAACAAAAACAGATTATGGTAAATACAGGTAGGTGATCGTTCTTAAATATTACAGAATTTGTTTTCATTCGCCCTTTTACATGGTTCTTACACAGGCAGCGCCTTCAGCTGCAAAGTCAATTGAAATACCTTTCCCAACAAAACCTTTATGTTAGCAAGCACCTTCCTGAGCCTGGTTACTATTTAAAGCCAATTTTCCACACCTTATCGCATTATGATACCCTCGTCTGATTTACTTCAGTTTTATTTTCGTTTGAACTGTAATGAAATCTTAATTTTATAATTTTTTGTTATTTTTGCTATTTGGTTTGATTTTTTCTCCTCATCTAACCCCTCTAGCCGGAATAACTCCGCATCGCAAGCTGATTATAGCAAAGTACCGAAAAGTCCACATTTAACATCAGCCCCAGGATCGAATGGGAATGCGACTAGTAGTAATGGTGGGGCACCGTTTAAGCCAGTCCCGCCGCCGAAACCTAAAAACTACCGCCCACCAATGCAAGGACAAATGAATTGGGAAAGCGCAGTAATAGAAAAATTATTATTATTTTAAAACTAAACTAAATAAATATTTTTGAACACTATTAGGAACCATCGTCGCCCAGATCCCCGAACGGGTTTTTTTACCCTCCAACCCCGTCACACTACCACCATTCACAAACAACTCCAGGATCACCGCACAACGCGAATTCAAGTGGATCGCAACCCCCAGGGCATGGGTACCCACATTTTAATCCTGGACAGCAACCACCATACCCTCCTCAAAATGGCTACAATGGAGGAAATCATCCGTATGCCGGGCAATATGTTCATCGTGGCCCTCCGCCACCGATTGGTAAATTAATATTTTTAATAACACACACCCGATATTTGACGAATTTCTTTGCCACAGGTAATCTACCACATCATGCATCTGACCGCCATGGTCTTGATTTAGCTGGAAGTCGAGAGCAGCGCGGTTCAGCGTTTGAATTATATCGCAAACCACAAATAGGAACAGCTGGGCACCATCATAATATGAGGTAAGAAGCAGTATTTTTTTTTTATTTTCGAATTGGCATTTTTGTAAATGTCGACCTATAGAATAAGAAGAAAATATAAAAATCTTTTAGTGAGTTCCTCAAAGGTAATTGCATGTATCATTTGATTCCCAAAAAGAGAGACATGTCCCCGAGGACATTCTATAGCTTCTCTGAATGTTCTCTTCTGCGCAGGCCCTTGCACTAACTTAACATGCGCACAACACTCAAATTTTGCTTTATCTTCTCAATTCTATGTCGACTAACAACATTTTGATGGTTTTATTTGTTTTTAATTGTTTTATAAGGCGGAATAATCAATGAATTGTGTTCAAAAAGTTGCAATAATTTTTAAACGAAACATTTTTAAATTATAGTTGTATATCGTCCGTTTATTTTGATAATAAGTTAGTATAATAATTAATAAATAAATTATAATGGAGGAACGTATAAAGACTAGAAAATCTTAAAATGTACAACTAAAGCAGCAACTAAAGGCACACGACACGAGATATTTATGTTTGATCCAAAAGTGAAACCAGGTGTAAGACCCATTTTTTTAAGAGAAATGGTTACAAAAGAATTGCACAGAGATAAAGATAAAAATTCAGTTCTGGAGAGAACATTCTTTGAAGATTAATAAAAACTGATAACTCGTGGTTCCCGAATATTATCCGTCGCAGAGAAATTGGATGGTGTTGTAAACTCATCTATTCAGTCCAGTGTATGTAGTCATTCGAAGGCAGAGAAACAGGCTTGGCATTTTTAGCCCTATAATAAAAATGTATGCGTAACATTCATCGTAAATTATATAGATGTTCTTGCTTATATGTTTATGATCGCCATTAAAATTCCTTAATATTCTTATAAAAATTATGTAAAATTAAAATTAGAAGGATAAGTAAACTCGAGCCATATATTATAGTAAAGTTAGGGTCCTTTAAATTAAGTTTGAAACCAATAGTCCTAAACACTAATTCAATATATAAAATCTTTTCTAGCTTTAATTCCTCTAAGAATATAATAATAATATAATAATGAATAGTTACATACGTCCGATAGTATGCCAAAATATTATATGCAACTTTTTTAGCATAAATCATTTTTAGTTCAGCGGAATAAGGCTTTCTGTAACTTAATAATAATAACTTAAACCTAGAAACTTTTTGTCGTTGACTCTTTTTATATCTAGATTTTGAATACATGTTTTGGTGGCAGGCAAAGTGCGAGTGTGTGCGTGAGTGAGATTCTTCCTTTATTCACTGACCCAAAAGTAAATCCAACAAGGATATAATTCTTTAAAACTGCAAAAGCAACAACACAGATGGTTAGTGCATGAGTCTGTGTTCTTATATCTTCTTCTTCTTTTTTTCTCCTTTTTATCGAAACACAAGAAAACAAAAGAAAATTTTTATCCTGATCCCCCCTCATCTCTAAAATGTAGCGATATGGAGCCATATGAGCGATACTATTATCAGTCTGCGCAGCATCAGTCCATGAATTACGCAAATGAAGTAAATGAGCTAAATTATCGTCATTTTTATGCTCGAAATGAAACACCACCTCCACCTATACCGCCTCCAAAAACTAAGAAAAAATCTGTATTGAAATCACCTTTGGCTGCGCTAAAGAATGCGTTCATGAAATCGACAAAACCCTTGAGGAGGATGAATAGTATGGTAGAGCCTGAACGAAAAATAAAACCTTGTCTTAGGCGGCAGCATTCGATGTCCGAAAGAAGTACTGCCCGAGTGCACTACCACCCTGAGGAATATTTGTCGCAACCGATGCATATGCCTATGCAGCGATTGCAAATGCGACATGAACAATTTTTTCCGCAAGACCTAAATAACACCTACCAGAATTTAGAAGTTGAAGATATTTATGGAAGTTGTAAACGAGATAATCAGCGTCCGCACATGTTTGAGGATTTGTACGCAAATCGAGCGTTAATAGATCTTGAGAGGCGTCAGGCTGAAAGCCGATCTGGCGGACGAAGGATAATCCGAAGGCATAGTATGGCTGATCGAACCAATTCGAATCGACCAATGTACATGCAGTCTCCTGGGTACCATCCAGACGATGTTTACCAAAGCCGTCAGGGATCGTATTTAATTGAACAGAGGCGACCACCAGGTTCTGCAGTTATGGTAAGACGTAGATTCCATCACGACTATTCTGAAGAGCCGATCTACCAATCACGCAGAGAAATGCATAGAAGTCACCTTTATCAATCTAGACGGGAAATGCAAGAGCGAATCGCTCAAGGAAAGCGAGAAATTGAACGTGAATTTAGTCCCCAGAGCAGTAGTCAATCTACAGAAGAACGAGATGATAAATCTGATAGAGATTCGATCTATCAATCTCGGCGAGAAGTTAAAGAAAGTGGACTTAAGACGAGGTTACAACTGCGAGAACAGATCTACCAAACACGGCGTGATACAATGGAATCGATGGCAGAACCTGTTTATGTTTCTAAAAGGGAGGTCGTTAAACACGAACCGATTTATGAGTCTAAAGAAGAAGGAGCTCTTTCGTCGAAGGAAAATGAAACTGACGAAAAGAAAGAAGAAAGGTCAGAGACTTCGAACGAAGAAACTCTTTCTAATTCAAAACATTCCGATCTTCAAAGATCTGATGAAACTGTTATAGAAAACACTGTGATCACCGCAAACATTACAGAACCCGAAGAAGCATCGAGTGCTGATTCTGAAACGCCTTTGAGTCCTCGTCCAATCCGGACACCATATCACATTTCGAATGTGATCAAGCGAACTGCTCCTGCTGTAGCCCCGCCCACAATTAATTCAAGCCGAACTTCGATTGAAACGCACTATACCTCGCAAGCGAGTCTTCCGGTGGGGCCCCCAAATGCCACCAGCACTCCCTACGCTAGCGATGTGTCTTTACCTGTGGCAGAGGCTAGCGGAATTGTTTCTAGCCCCCATTTTCCAACTGCACCCAGAGAACCTTCGACAACTAAGGGAATATTTGATGAAAATGGTGGGACTCTTTGTGACAATCTTTGGAACGTTTCGCTACAAATTCCACCCGGAGCCATTCCACCCGGGGTCAAGCAGGAGATTTACTTCACCGTAAGCGACCCTCGCATTAGTGAAACTGTTGGAGGACCTCCCCTGGACATGGAAAACGGTTTGTTGCCTTTTTTTTAATACTTTTTTTATTAATTTCTTGGGCTTTCACCAGTTTTCTTTATACAAAACTTTTTTGGCTTTTTGTTGTGCGTGTGCGTGTTTGTGTATGTGAATGCTTCTTGTGGTAACTTTTACCTATGGGGCTCCCTCCCCCAAAATGATCCTTGGTTCGCCTCTGAATAATTTTCTTGTTATTTAGTGCTATGTTGGATTTTTTGCATGCATTTTGGGTACCTTTAAGACCAAGTTTTAGGACAACTTATTTGATCCAATTTCTTGCAAAAAATTGCAATTTTATTAAGTGCATGTAGAGATCCCACGATTAATAAATTTTACTATGTGATTTATTAGCCTACCCTTCACATTCGACATTCCGAAAAAGTCGTTAATGATCAGATGGTATTATATATAAAATGTAAGTCATAAATTTCCGACCAATATAGAAACTATAAAAGTATCGTGTTGAGTTATACCGAACTGCATATTTAACATTGTTTGTTTTTATGCGATTGTAACCTATAAGCTGCAATTTTTTCATATATCCAAAACGATAGAAAAGTGTACATTGAACTTCAGTTTATTATCAGTTAACTAACCAGAGTGAAAACTGAAAAATTGCTAAGGTTTTTTTTATTCATGCAATATTTGTAAGTTTTATGATTTAATCATTTGTTATCGAACTTAAATACATTATATAATAAAACAAAATGTAAATACGTTCCTCGCTTATTTAGGTGATATCTCGATAGAAAAAAAAATGAAATAAAACATCGGAACAGATTCTTAATAATCATGGTTTATATTTATGGCATCTACTAAAAATACGAGTAGAAAAGAAATAAAATTTGCTAGAGAAGTGATCTAATTGTATGCAGAACATTGCGTAAAAATATCAAAGAAAGAAAACCGCCAGTTGAAAGATTATGGTTTTTTTAATAATGCGTTTAAAATTACGGAACCTTCTGCAACACTCCGTTTCTAGTCAAAAGCCATAATAAATATTTTACAACCAAGTAAAATAGTTCGTTAGAGAGCATTGTCTTGTCGTAAAATAATAGCTCGTATGATAAAAAAGTGAGTAAAATGTTCAGGCTCGATTTTTGTATAGTAAATCTCTCTCGTCTCAATAATAACAATAATCTCAAATTTCATTCATCTTAGCCAAATTATTCTTCTAATGTTGAAAGTTACCTACGGTTACCTATGGTCTTACGTAGACAAACAGTATATTCCAAAGATGAGCGCAAAAAAATTTTGTCTGCTTTATAATAATTTATTTTTGGATTTTTCAGCTTCTGAAAATATTAAATCATTTGAAAACGACTTGTCGATCGTTCGGATACAAAATAAAATAATTTGGATTAGTTAGTAACTAGTTCGTCGGAAGTCAATATATTAAACATATAAATAGATATGGGAAAATTGATACTCCAAAAAATGTGAAAACAATAAACAAACAAAAATTGTGTTGATCGATTGTGTAATATACAATATAAAAAGTAATATTTTTTATACACAACGATTGTTCATTTGAAAATTGAGTACATAGTTAGTGTTATGTTGGTGTTCGGCACACATGGCGGGTTTGCTTTATAACACTTGTACGAACATTTTATTTAAATCCATTTGGTATAGATAAAAGAAACCTATTAACAATTTTAAGTTTGGTCGGAAATTTATTACCGGTAATTTTTTACATTCATACAACTGGAGACTTATTGTAAGTGAATATATAACATACCTCAATAGTAAGGTTAAAGATTGCATGTTTTAATCTGTTACTGTTAGTACTTAAAGAATTAAGTGCCTTGTCCCAAAGCATATCGAAAGCATGCTCTACAGTCTACCTCTAAAGCACTACACCAAAGTTCTTACTATTGACTGCTAGAAAATGTTCTGCACGAGTAGTGTTTTCCAATATTTTATGCAGCTCACCATTTTATTTGATTTGCACGGATTGCTCGGTTCTGATTTGATATAAACATTTTGCTCCGCAGGTGAAACCATGCTGTCTCCATTGGTAATGTGTGGTCCTCAAGGTCTTGAGTTCCTTGTGCCCGTCACCCTCAACATTCCCCACTGTGCCGGGCGAACTGCATCCTTGGGACTCGCTCTGAAGGCGACGGATAGTGAAAAGAACCTCCAGACAAATTGGGACAACATCGATCTGCCGAGCAACGCTGCCGCCCATACTGTCTCCGTTAAAGTGGACCACTTTTGAGTTGTATTTCAAATTCGAAAATAATTAATTTATCGTTCTCGTCGAGCATGACGACATACGCTGTATATATGTAATTCTGATAAGTGTTGAAAGAAAGCTGGCAATTAGCAATTTCCGTGCCTTTTCTAGTACTGCAGCTTATTTTCAGCACTTGCTTGTTAATGAACTTTCTATGCATAGGAAATAAATTTTAAGCTAACAACTTTAATGGAGGGACCTTAAGGTAAGTCAAGTGTACATAGCTTTAGCGAATGTTTCAAATGTAAATTTTTAAATGCGAAGTGACATTTGTGGGGTAGTCCCCACTCGAACATAGTTTTATCCTTGTATTATCCAAACCTTAAGTTTCTTTTGCGAACAATTTCTACTAGTTTTTATTTAAATAATTTACTCTTAAATTAAGTAGATTGCTTGTTGTATCAAAGTACATTGTCATTTTAAGGGTCTTGACTATAAAGTTGAAATAAAGAGAAACTCGCAAAATGAATTTTGGTCTTTGTTTTAGATTTAGGGGTATATTGCATAGGAATCAATAGCATTCAATTTTAAAAAAATTGCAAGATCTTTGGTTTCTATAGGTTTCCCATTTTTCCATTTCCACCGACATAAAATAGTTTTTGATATGTATTATAAAAAATTGAAGACAAATGTGGGAGAAAATTTGTAGCTACGGAATCCTTTGACGTGCGTCCCCGAAGTGAACTTGGTCAGTTTTTTTACGGTTTTAATTATTTTTTGTTATTATCAACAGTAATTAAGGAAATAACAAAAAATTGAAGCAACAATTAGATAATAACATAAAAAATATTGTTGATTTTCTGAATTTGAACCACACGAACTGGCTCTGATCTATGGTCATATGGAACTCGTTAAATAATCATCAACAACTAAATTATGGCATCCAGCCTCTTAGCGCTAATTGGATTTCGCTAGATTGTTGGATTGCCACTTAAACAAATTAACCATAGAAAAAGACATATTTGATCGTTAAGCGCTATTTAAGCGCACAAAGTAAGAATATGTCAAATTGTGTTTTTAAAGTAAAACATTCACTACTACTTTCTATTCTATATTACAAACTAAAAGATTTTTTCTACCAAGGTTAGATTGCTGCTTGGTTTTAAGTAAAGTAAAACTAACAGATGCATTTTTGGTCATTTCTATCAAAAACGGTTCTAAGAACTATTTGATTTTTTGTTTACGAATATTAGTTAATAGATGTCGTCGCCGATTGACTTAAAAAAATAAAAGAAAATAATTAAACAATTTATTTAGCAAGGAGATCGAAGGTTGCACTGGTTCAATTCCGAATGATATACATACCTACATAGAAGGAATAGTAGTACGGAAGTGGATATTTGCGATTTCAAGAGTTTTCATATGTGTATGTTTTTAAAAACGACCGCAGGTCTATGGAAGTGGAAAACTTCATGGAAAGAATGATTTTTGCAAACTCATAAATATTAAAATAATTACGCCTAAAGAGTCAGCGCCGCTGGAGCGAGATGAAAAATTGTAAAGACTGATCAAGTGACCGCAATGATGCAGCAAAGGTCAAATGAATACATCAAAATTGCTAGGAAATCATTATGTGGCCCAAATGATCGCGGAGCTGAATATCATTGAGTTACAGAGAGTACAAAATGGTCATATTGACTCTTTTTGTGGAAGCTCGTGGCTCAGAGTAAAAACAACTGCCACAATTCAATCACGCGCCTCATCTGCTTAACACAATGTAATCCGATGAGTAGATTATCCTAAAGGTTTTTTGGTAGATCCAATAAAACCGAATAGCTCCACGATAAGTAGAGGTAGGCTGTGGATTCTTCTACAGGTTTGGAGGCGGTTTTACCGGCCCAGCAGGTCGCTGTAGTTAAGTTTGGCGGAATGCTAAACTCATCCCAAATAAAAAGCACTCTGACGCCGAATAAAATTCATTTTAAAAGTGCCCATTGCTGTGAAGAAGAAACACGCAAAATGATCTCAGATTGTTTGTGCCCCCGGGAATGTATAAAAACCGGTGTAAAACTTGCACTGAATCAGTTTAAATTAAACAGTCCAGTGCGCTTAAGCCGACTAAGGAAAGTGTTTGTAGTGCCTCTCACCGGAGCGAATCGATTTAAAGTAACAACATTAAAAAGTGAACGTCGCCAAGTTTCATAATGCGCTCTGCTCTCCTCGGATTGTCCGGTAATAACCTTTTGGGTTAACTGAATTCATTATCAATCGCAACTTTTGTTTTATCTTCTTATTATACATATTATATTTATTGTTTGAAGAAAATAAATAGACTATTTGATTAATTATGATCAAATAAAAATCCATCGAAAAATGGGTACAGAACACAATGTCTGATTCTAACATTTAAAAATATAATATTTATTTATATTTTTTTAAGAACTAATTCTAGAATCTTGTTACAATTTTAAATTTACTCCATATAAGTAAATGAGGTTGAAAGTCTTATAAGTGTGTTCTGTGTAAGTAAAGTGCAAGTCTTCATAAAACTCATCGCCTTTTCTCTAATTGTAAGTAAGGGTATATTCTTCAGTAGACCGTGTAAATAAATTATTTGTATTGCGCTTTCTCAAAATCATTTTAAAATTATCACCCCTCCTTCTTCCATTTCTTGTGTCGAACAATGTGTTAAAATTCTGAGAATATTAAATGCATTAAAAATAATGTGGTTGGAAAATACGAGGTTCTTTAATAAAAAGAATTTACTCCCAAAAGAATTTACGAGCTTCAGTTAGCTGTTACGATTGTAACCGGAGAAGTCCGAAATAGTCAAAAACTCTTATAACCTTTGGAAAACTGGAGGAAGACATTAATATTCTGTGAACTGTGGTCTCTAATGATTATTATTAAACAATTTGTTTCCATATTCGAGCGAAAAGAGAGAAAATATACTAAAAAAAATAATAATAAATATCAAATGCAACAGATGAAAACTGCGCTAATCGGTACTTCCCTCAGACGGAATAATGAAGATATTAATATATAGATTATTCGTACTGGGCTTTTATCAATATGAAGTGCGAACGATTTTTATTTATTTCAGTACTGATGAAGTAAGCATATTACTGAATCAAGTATCAACTGAATTAAATTATTTAATTAGTACTATTTAAATAACATTTTACAATATTTTTTAAGGATATTTGGGCCCTCTACAGTCTAGATCAACGTTAGCTATGCCCCTTTTTTTACGTAAATTTGTAGCGTCGGCCTGTCTGGCCTACCGCGCAACTAACATTTTTATGGATTCTTGTACATGAAGACCATCGTTTGCTCCATACGATTTCGCGTGTTTCTATTGTGTCGCTCATTCCAAGGTTAAGCAAAGAATGTTGACCCACCTCGGTCATTTCACGCTATGTATTTTTCGTTATACAATTTTTAGAGAAGATTTTACCCTTTTCGATAGTTTAAAGTCTCGTGTTTTGTTTATCTAACTTTTTTGCGATGTTAGCCCCCATATTAAGAGATTTCTTTCAATATATCAGTTAAGGGGTAATATCACCTTGTGTTCACTAAATTTTACGTGATTTTCTGAGATGTATCATGGACGATAGGAACTAGATAGAGATATGAGGTTTTGTGCATATGAAAGTACTGGTCTTTAACTACAAAACACATGTTTTATTTTAATTTTACGATACAAAATGGCGGCACAGCAAGGAAAACAAAAAATTTCGGACTTTCGACATGGGCGTACCGCTACAGGTCACAATATTTAATCTGGAATAAAAAACCAAAAAGTTTATTAAAATATAGTCAAAAATCTAGTGAACGTCGTAGGATTTTTTGATAACTTGATTTTTATAGATTTTTTCGAGAAAACAAGAAAAAAAGTTCAAATTAGCGCCATTTTTTTAAAAACCGTAGGAATTCGTGAGAGGTTGTGCATTTTTGTACATTTGATTTGGTTGGCGGCATCTTCGCATTTCTTAATACCAACCAACCAACCTATTAAAACCCAATCTGAACCCATTAAAAATTACCGATTTCAGAAAGGTCTTGGTCATGCATTAACATAATTTATTTTTGAGTAATTATTTTTCAAGAATGGTCTTTCTGTGTTTTTTGTATTTAGTTTTGCTATTGTGCGCCATTGCACTGGGCTCACCAGCGAAAGGATCTGCAGCTCCTTGTGGTAAAGAATGCCCCTTCAATTACACTCCGATTTGCGCAAAACCACAGAGCGGCAAAGGCACTGACATATCTTTCGGCAACAAATGTGTTTTGGATAAATACAATTGCGAACATCCGTCGGCAGGTAAGTTTTATTGATGCTTCATAAACATAGGAAGATATTTATTTTATTTTTATTTCCAGTATACGAAAAGAAGCAGGATGGTGAGTGTCCGGGAGGCGCCCCAGTAAGATTGCAATAAACAAGTTTAACTTTCTCTAAACTTTGTAAACGAAAACACTATTGATTTATGCAATTGAAACGAATAAAGTTATGCTCCGATTTTAATAAATGAAGAGACCGATTGATTGCAACTGCAGTCCGTTTCTGCAAAAGAAAATCTTTTTTTACTAGAGGCCAGAGAGGCTAGAGGCTGGGTTCTCACAAATCTGTTAATGAAATAAATAAATCACCTTGAACATTCAAAGTCAATTAAAACAAGCTGAATTACTTTTTACCCAAGTGCGCTAAACAAAAAGTTTATGGTCGATTTAAAAATAAAAGTGACTTTCGCTCTCGATGACTAGTCTATTGCATGAATTTTAAATTGTATGCAAGTATAATAATAATAATAATATAACAGGTGATGTCGCTGTAAAAGAACAATTACAATTGAAGGTTTATGAAGTGAAAGCTGTCACCAATTTTTTAAACATTGATAGAGATGTAAAAACAATGCTTAAACTTATTTGATTTTTTTCTAGCTGAGTTTTGTACTACCCCCTTTGCACGGTGCAAGCGCTTACAATTTTTGCTCTAGGATATTTGTTTTAAATGTGTCCTTAAATACTTGAACGGTTTTTTTTCTATTAAATGAACATTTAAAAAATCTCGTTTAATTTGCGTCTGCTGCGGCCCTTTAAAGTAGAACCTGAAAAAATTTCTTCTTGGTAGTTTTTAGATGATTTTTAGACTACCATCCCGCTTTACGGTGCCGTTTAGAATGTTTGTTCTGGAAGTATTTGTTTTAAATGTTTCTTTGAATCCCTGAACGGATTCCTTTCTATTGAAGCCTTAAAACGGAAATGGAATTTTTAAGCCAATGAAATTAACGCCCCCCGTATTTAGCAAACGAAAATTAACAACGCTCCCAGATTACCTTTAAACGTATAGGCTACATTGGTGAGGTTTTTGGATGCAATTTATATTTGTTAATTGTTGAAGGCAGGATTTCGCAAAATGTCAAATAAACAGACAAAAAATAAGAAGAAAAAGAAGGATGATGTAATAAGATGTAGGTGTAAGGTGAGAAATTGTAGTTTAATTGAAGGTAAAAAAAAAGTTTTAGCAAAAACTCACACCCCGGTCAATCTGACAAGGCGACCGTGATACGTTGTTAACTGTTATCTTGGAGGAACGAACGAACATAGAGTGGAAACGAGCCGAAAAAAGTGAAGCCATTTCAAAGATGTGTGAGTAGAAACACTCACACATAGACATCACTCAGTACAGGCGTAAAATTTTGCTGGCATTGCGAAGGGGCAGGTGATTTAATCTGTTGGAACCACCTGTCCTGCAAATCGACATCGCCTGGGAACATAAAACCCAATAAAAAGAAAGTATTAAGTAAAGTAATATTTCTACCAATCAATCTTGATTACGCATTATCCCCCCATAAAAATCTATATGGCGACGACTCTGGCTCCATTTCCACATATCTGACAATTCTTCTGGAGGGAAAATCACTTCAGTTAAGAATGATATTTTCGCACATTTGATAATTTATACGCAACTTTATGACACGAAATCACTAAATATAGTTTTCTTAAGTACCTACTTGTGAAAACAAACCACAGAGATCCCGTAATTCTTCACATTTTCGCAGCCAGGCACAAAACACTTTCTCGGCAGTTTTCAATAGTTTTTGTGCAAAATAATTCATATATGTATATAATAAGCACATTCCAGGAATTAACGCAAAATCAAAACATAAAAATTACACTTTATAACTCACATTTAAGCGAAAACAAGCACAAAATTACCACTTCGCTCGTCTGCTCACTATCGAACTTCACATTGAATTGCCCGCTAATTTCTCGTTTGACACTTAATTTGACAATCCCGAGTCCCATTTGACAATCTCGAGTCCCGGATTTTGGCTTCACTCACCGACAGGGATTTTACACGGTTGTTCCACTCCATGTTCGTTCGTTCCTCCATGACTGTTATACATGTTTAAGGTCCAAATGTCAAACGGCAGTCATTTTGACATATTGCACACGTGCTTGTTGATATTTCAGTTGTCTGCCTTGCATTTTTTAGAAAACACGAAAATTTCGCGAGTTTGAGGGTGAATAATTTAGTTTCAACATGGTTTTAATTGAAACAAGTTTTCCTCGTGGAGGAACAGTTAAAAAACCTGAAGAGCAAAAACAAATTGTTAGTTATACAATTAAAAAATACCTCTTCTTTTTATTTAAGTATTTTTCACCTGTTTTTTTCAGGTTTTTGGGGCGCGACAGACTAAAGAGCTAAAGAGAAAAAAACCTAAAAAGCCGAAAGACAAGAAGGAATCACATAATAAGGTTAAGAAAACAGAAATTCGAGCAGTATCGGCGGAACTCCTCAACCATAAAACGATTCAGGAAGGAATGATTATAATGGGGAGTGTAAGAAAGGTTGATCCAATTTTTCTTTTAATATCTCTTCCCGGCCGATTAATGGGTAAGGTTGTGGCTTCAAATATATCTGACTCGTACACGGATATTCTGAACAAGTACGTGGACAATAGTGAGTCTGTTGAGAATTTCCGACCACTTACTGAAATGTACCATGTGGGTCAGGTGGTGTACGCTAAGGTTCTCGAAATAAAAGCCAACGAGCATCGAAAGCTTCAAATCACCTTGTCCCTAAAACCATCTGATGTTCACTCTAACATGCACCATGAAAAAATTTGCAAAGGGATGTTGTTCAATGGGGCTGTACAAGAAGTGCAAGAGCACGGGTATGTTATAGAAACTGGTGTTAAGAATCTGCGATGCTTTCTCCCCGCTGAGAAAAGTCCAGGAGCCCAAAATGTTGGGGAACTCATTTTCTTAAGAGTAGACAAGGTTACACATGCTCCTAACGCTAGTACAGCTATTTGCAGCGCCGAAAAAGATGAAAACAGAAAGATAAAAGATATAAATGATCCCAACATGGACTATATCTTCCCGTCTACTGTAGTTCGCTTTACAATCACCAAAATTTTGAAAAATGGATTACAGGGAACTATCATGAATGGCACATTTAAAGCTTACGTCAATGAGCATCAACTACCTGATCCTTTAGCAAATCCGAAAGACTTTGAAGTCAATTCTACTTTAAATGCCCGAATTTTGTACATTATGCCGCTGAGTAAGCTGATCTACCTGTCCCTGAATCTTAAACTTGTCTCGAACGATGAAAAATTGTACCAAAATGGCGACATTGTAGAGACCGCCAAAATCCAGCGAATTGGAACTGGGGGGATAATCCTTAATTTGGATGATAAAGCTAAAGGATTAATATCTTTTAAGACAATCAGGGTCGGTATGACTGGAAATTATGACCACGATGATGTACTCTCAAAATACACAACAAATAAAGAACTGAAGGTTCGGATAGTTGAATACGATGAAATGGACTCAATGTATATCTGCAGTGATAATTCGTGGATTGTTAACGAAAAATATTACACAATAAATGATTTGAAAATTGCAGATTTTATTACTGCAAAGATTAAGGGAAGAGATCCTACTGGCGGATATAATGTTGGCGTGGGCAGAGTTAGAGGTATGTAATTTTAATAATTGACTAGTTTTTTAAGGCGGTCTAAAAATGACACCAATATATTTATCTTAAACATCTCAAAGTAACATAATTTGCAATGGGATATATCCATTGTGTGTTCAAAATCGGAAATATAAACAGAAAGTTTCGTTAACATTCACGGAAGTATTGTTTACTTTTCAGGTATAATTGAAAAAATGTATCTTGCACCCACATCCCTTAACCTTCAAGAAAACGCTAAAATAAATTGTCGCGTAATATCAATGAACACAAACACGAAAACTCTCAATTTAACAAATCGACCAGAATACATGGCAAAGAATTGTCGTTTGCTCACTGATATTTCTCAAGCGAAAGAAAAAAAAGTGTTCATCGGAACTATTGTAAAAGTTAGTTCCACGTTAGTTCTCGTAAAATTCTTCAACAATATAAAGGGTGTACTATACAAGAGCAAAATTACGGGTCATATGGCTAATGAGATATCTGCATTCTATGAAGGACAGACTATGCCATTTCGTATTATCACAAGACAGGATGACAAAATTATTCTCGGTTTGGAAGACGAATCCCACGGGGTGGGTGATGTTTGCACAGCGAAGATAAACAGTGTCATTGAGAATGGCTTGGACATTACTATCAATGATGATGACCACGTCAAAGGTTTAGTACCAACACGTCTTTTGTCTGACTTCCCTCAATTGGCAGAAGCTAAGTTAAGAGCAATGAACCCCGACGATACCGTAGAAATTGCATGCATTGTAAAAAACATCTACAGTGTTAGGGACGCGAAATACTTTCACGATAATCCAGCGAAACACTGGAAATCTGTGCAGCCTGGAGATATATTGCGAGGGTACATTAAAAACGTAAAAAATGATATCGTTGAGATATTCCTACCTATTAAGGACTTCCAAACTTTTATTAAAGTACACATGAAGATGTTCTTGCAAGTAGCGACAAAAAATCACAATATCGTTGTATATCCCGATCAAGTTATCTACGTTAAAGTCTTAAGTAAAGAAATTGTTACCAAAAACATTACGATTTCGGCAAAATTGGCTGATGTCTGGGACAACGACCTTAAGGGAGCGACAGATATGATGGTAACGTATATTGAAGAGTTGAATCATATTAAGGCATCTTTAAAAGCCCGAGAAGATCCCCTAGGTAGTCTAGAGTTGGGAGAAAAGGTTGAAGCAAAACTGCTGAGTTACGATGAAGAAACCGAGGACATGTTTGTTGAACTTGAAAATGGTGTTCGCGGTATAATTAAAAGTACCTTCAACAAAAAGGGTAAGCGTTGTCAATTGGGAATAACTCAAAATTGTGTGATAGTTTGGATTGACTACTTGAATGAAATAGTGTATCTATGCAAAAAACAATCCCTTGTCGAAAGTATCATTAAGGTTTCGGAAATGACTGAGACATTTCAAGAGAAAAAACCACGCTTCCTTGAAAGCATGGTTATTATAAAGACTAGCGACGTAATGCTCTGCTCAACAAAAGTGAAGAATAATCCGCTTTTCTTCGTCCCGACCAAACTGCACTATAACGACTTCGAGGAAACTATGGGGATCGGAATTCAAGAGGGCGATAAATGCCGCATAAAAATTTCACACAAAAGTTATCCGATCGCGTTGCTTCACAAATATTGCAAAATATTTAAGAACAGAAATAATGTAGAAAAGAGAAAGCATCCAAACGGTTCAGATGAAGTGGTTGCCAAAAGAGTAAAAAAGGACAGTTATGTAAATGATTCAAATGATGTTCTTACCGAATGTAAGACGAATCTGAAAAAAGTAAATGAAATGTGCTCAAGAAAATCAAGTAAACGTAAACTTTCTAAATCTACAACTACCTCCGTAGAAAATACGCTTTTAGAAGAATCATCAAATGATGAAGATGATATGATTGAATTTCTTAACGACTACGGGATGAAGCTGCAAAAATTGTCCGAATCTAAGACTCCTACAGACGATAGCCATGCGGGCAAGATTAAAAAGATACTAAGAAATAACACTGAAATATCAATACCTTCAGAAGAGTTATCAAGTGATGAAGATGATATGATTGAATTTCTTAAGGGTTATGAAAATGTGCTACAAACGCTAAGAGAGGAGCCTCCAACGGTACCCAAGGATCGCAAAGAAAAGAAACCAGAGCCCATAAAGCCCGCACTTCCAGGAGCATCTGGGTTTTGGTCAACTGATCTTCAGACAGTATCAAAACCCTCAGAACAAAATGCGACAGAAGAAAGCAGTAATGACGACAATGAAGACGATAAGGCTCTCGGTGAAAGTAAAAAGAAAAAGAAGCTCACAGCTTCCGAGCGGTATCGATCAGCTCGAGAAGAGGAAGCACGATTAAGAGAAATTGAAGAAAACCTCGCCAATCCAAATATACAGCCGGAAACGGCCGATCAGTTCGATAGACTCGTTCTAGCTAATCCGAACAGTAGTAAAATCTGGATTGAATACATGGTCTTCCATCTCACAGCAGCCGAAATAGATAAGGCCCGGAATGTGGCTAGAAAAGCTCTTAAAGCCATAAGTTTTCGCGAGGAACAGGAACTTTTAAATATTTGGATTGCTCTACTGAATTTAGAGCTACGTTATGGAACAAAGGAAAGCTTTAATGAAATTCTAAAGGAGTCGCTAATTTTTAATAATCCTTATAAAGTTTATATAAGGGCTATTCAAATTTTAACAGATTCCCAGAAGATGCAGGAGCTGAGCGAAATGATAAATACAGTAACTAAGAAATTTAAGGACAACACTGAAACGTGGAAAATTGCTGCTAACGCATATTTTGGAGTTGGTCTGGCTGAAAAAGCTAAACAGCTTCTACACAAGGCTTTATCTGTTCTCCCGGAGCGTGATCGTAAGTACAAATTATAACCATTTTTTTATATATTAGCTATCCATTTTTTTATTTTGTAAAAATAATCTATTTTCTTTTTTATAGACATCAACACTATCGTAGCATTTGCCAATCTTAATTATAAACACGGTGACAAAGAGACCGCTCATACTCTAATGGAACAGATTCTAACATCCTATCCAAAGCGCGTGGATGTTTGGTCCCAGTACGTGGATATGTTGATTAAAGATAAGGAAATTGATTCAGCAAGGTAAGTTGACTTAAATGGTACTGTAAAATTTATATCGTTATAATCAATTTTAGGAAAACGCTGGAAAGAGCCGTAGTGCAAAAGATTCCACTTAAAAAGATGCGAACCCTTTTCAAGAAATATATAGAATTTGAGCAGAGATATGGAACAGAGAAAAATGTTGAAAATGTTAAAAAAATTGCAACTAGTTATGTACAAAAGGAAGTAAATACATAAAATTTATATAAACTTCACAAAAAATTTTACATTTACTCCTTGCGTGCTGATTCGTTTTTTTTTTTTTTTTAATATTCAAGAATGGGTCTCCTAATAAAAGATAAGTAAATTTTGCTAATAAAACATTCTATTCATCATCATCCTCAAAAATTGTCATAGACCACAATAAATCTTTATTTGTACTAATAGTAACTATATCTGAAGCGTAAGTATTTGATGTGCTTACGAGATCACCGAATGCTAAGTTTCGGTCGTCTGTAACGAAATTTTCAAGAGCCGGTCTATAATTGATTAGAACTAAACAAACCTAAATTCCACTTAAGCCCTGTTGTGGTAACTGTTGTGCTTCCTTTAATAGGTATCATTGCACAATAATTTTGCAGCTCAACAAATTCCTGCGGAATATTAATGGAATGTTTGCCAGATTTGAGAACCCATGTTAAAGAATTGCTACTAAGGAGGTAAACTTTAACCTCTAAAATGTTTGGAGCCAAACACAGAGTTTGAATGTTGGCCATTAGCTGATCCAACCTTCCGGATACTTCGTGCACAACGATGACTTTTTTAATCTGAAAATAGAAAGGTGTTTACATGAAGTTGGAATATTATAAAAATTTAGTTAAAAAACCTACATCTTTGCCCTCAGCATACGACCTAAGTACTCTTAGAGCTTTTGTGAAATCGGTTTCATCCTGGTTAGGTGTGTGGATTTTCGTAGTGTTTGGGGAATCAAAAAATTCTAAAGCCTCTTTTGTGACGGAATCAAAATCACCTGTAATCAGGTCGGGGGGCTTCATATCAGTTGTAATGCAATTTTTTTGGATAAATGACATCCACCGGTTCGTGCCACCATCCACAGTAATCCGAATTGTTGCTGAATATGAAATATTTTTTTATTTTATACGCAATAACCAATGGGTTTTTGTTTAGCAGATAACAGATCAGGCGCAAAGCAATAGTAGTATAGTGTAGGCAAATAAGTAGGATTAAGAAATTAGGTTTTATTTATAGTTAGTAGTTAGCTAAAGAAATTCACTGGGTTTTTAATAATTTTTTCCCAAATTGTAATATTATGTACATAGTATAGTTTACATTCTTTGGCTAACGTCACACGTAGATAATAATACAGCTGAATGAATTATTAATTCTAGCACTGAACTCAACCCTTCTTACTCTGTAATACATAATGTCAATCCTGAAATAATTAAATAAATGAAATGAAATGAAATGTTTAGCAGATTAAAGCTGTAGTTTTTAGGGTTTATGCCAGCCATACACGCTACGATCTATCGGAGAGATTTACCTGCACGGGTCGATCTGAGAGGACCTGTGCAGTTTTTTAAACCTGCGAGCTCGACCGGCGCAAGATCGAAAATCAATTCGTTTTAGTGACACCGTACGGTAAACCTGTGCGTGTGTGCTCCGCTCGATGCCATAACCAAAAGAACTGAAGACCTCTCCGGTATACCGGATCGTCCCATACACGCTACGGCACGCGCCGGTCAACCTGCGTAGCGCCTATGGCTGGCATTACACTTTGCTTCCATATATAAGGGTATTTAAAATATCAGATCAGATTAAGTGGATAACTTAGAATTTACTTAGCACACAAAATCTTCGATCAACCTGGTACTAAGAACGGAAATTCACGAACATAACACAAGGAGAGCAATGATGGGGAATTTTAACCTACCTGCACCGAGGACAAACCGTCTCAAATATGATCCGATTTACTCTGCTGCTAACTATTATAATGATTTACCAGAATACATAAAAAACGCTCGCACCATATAGGCCAGTCAATCTAACCTCTGAATCGGAAAATAGTGGTGGAATGCTCATTTTTGGATATGTTGTTGGGGACGGTGAGAAATGAAGCTCTACGTTTTTTCCACCCTCAGGGGTGTCGGCGAAGGGGTGAAAATGGGTGAAAAAGGTTTTTTGTTTATAACTTTGAATAAAAAAGTCAGCCTGGGTGGAAACGTTAGAGGGTGATATAATAAATGATTATTCATCTTGTATTAAAGTTTCCACCGGTTGTGTTTATTGCAAAATTGTTTATTAAAAAATACGAACGTTTCTTCCAAATACACTGGTAAAAATATTCTGGATGACCTTCGTTTGTTTATAGAAGAAGGCGGGAAGTGACAGAGGGGGCCCTTAGTGAATGAGAATGAGAGAATTCTGTTCGCACAGGACGACATGGATTTGTGTAAATTCGAAGAACCCATAAAAGTTGCGCGCGCCGGCTGTGAGAGCCCCCTTTTATTATAAGGATGGAAACTCTTCCCATTTCTAGGAACCGGCAGTGCGTGGCCTTGATCGAAAAAAAGCCAAACCCACGTCGAAATATTGCATGTATAAAAACAGCCGGCGCGCGCAACTTTTATGGGTTCGTCGAATTTACACAAATCCATGTCGTCCTGTGCGAACAGAATTCTCTCTCATTCACTAATGAGGGGGCCCTGTCACTTCCCGCCTTCTTCTATGAACAAACGAAGGTCATCCAGAATATTTTTACCAGTGTATTTGGAAGAAACGTTCGTATTTTTTAATAAACAATTTTGCAGTAAACACAACCGGTGGAAACTTTAATACAAGATGAATAATCATTTATTATATCACCCTCTAACGTTTCCACCCAGGCTGACTTTTTTATTCAAAGTTATAAACAAAAAACCTTTTTCACCCATTTTCACCCCTTCGCCGACACCCCTGAGGGTGGAAAAAACGTAGAGCTTCATTTCTCACCGTCCCCAACAACATATCCAAAAATGAGCATTCCACCACTATTTTCCGATTCAAAGGTTAGATTGACTGGCCTAATACTCGAATTTAAAAGAATGATTAAAAACTATGTAAAAACGAAAACGTGAAATAATCAAGTACAAAACGTCCAATTAAAATATTCTTAATTTATGTGTGACCCTTATACTAAATTTCTATTTGTCTGGGGAGTATCAAAGTATTATTTTGTTTTTTCTCCAAATTTATGTTATTTAGGAATGGATCCACAGAGCCTAAATTCTAAAGCCTGTGAGGCATAGAATTAGGTGAATGTTTCCAGCTACATGCTGAGAAGTGCGTTATAAATCTATTAAAGTAATTTCTAAAGGTCGAAGTTTCTAAAGTATCGTTTGATTCATTAATTGGAAATTGTGGTAATTTTGTAGACATTAAGTTATTATCTAAGCAATTACCGAAATAGTTTCATTAATAATTATAAATTATTATTATATGTATTCAAACTTTTATTGGCCTACGTTTGTTGCTAGATGGGAAAGAGAATTTTAGTAGAAATTTATTAAGAAATGTTCCACTGAAAAATCATCATTTAAAGGTCTTGATAGGCTTTTATCTTCTAAACGAACACAATAAAATAAAAGAAAACAAAAGATCTGCCAACCATTCTGCCAAAGGTGCTGCACAACCTCTCTCGGGGCATCAATTCTCCTGTTCAGTATAAATAATGAATAGTTTTCGTCTAGAAGCCTCTTCGTGTCTATTATTCTTGCAGGTTCCCAGGTAGAAATATTCGTCGGATTTAGATTCATCTAGAAAGGTTTTCTAAAATTTTAAAAGCCTTAACTATTTTCTCATACCTTATTTAATTTGTTAACCAAATATATGTACCTACCCAAGAATTTCTGAAATAGAACAGAAAGTCTATGGGTAGGGATGCATTATGGTACAAATAATATTCTTTTTGGCTTACCTTGTTTGTTTTTGACTGAAAACTTAATTAAAACTACGCGCCCCATGCTATACGTCAAGAGCTAATTGTCACAACTGACAATCATTCTTCTTATTTTCGCTATAATATCAACCGCAACATAGAACCCAAAGGCGAACAGCAGTCTAAAAAGCTGTATTCAGAAACTAATTCCGGAATGGGAGCGAGGAACTACTTGGAACCACTTGGAACTATCTGGGTTCAGGCGAGTTTCTGAACAACATGGAACCACTTGACATTTGTATATAAGTAGTGGTAACTGTCACAAAATTGTCAATTCGGAAAGAAATATTTAAAACCGCGGGAATTATAATTAATTAATAATTAACGCGAGTGCTAAATTGTGCGCGCAAGCCATAATACTTACAACACAAGTGCGTTTAAATGATCCCAGTGATTCTGGTGAAGACTGTTAGCATTTTCATACAAGATTTGCAGTTTCCAGCATCATAGGAATCAACATTTGCTGCAAGATGTGTAAAAAATGGGCGAATTAATCGAACCTGAACCTGCAACCAGCATCGCACAGAAGGAGGTTCCAGAAGTGGATAATTAGTTTACAACACTGTAAGTATAAGTGCTAATATAAAAACCAATTAAGCCGAAGAAAAGTTCTTGAAACCCTTGATCTTAATGCTCTTGTACATATATTTATAACGAGAGATCGGAAATAAAATATGAAAATATTGTTTATGCATTAATTAAAAAACAATGTTTCATTTTTTCAGATACAAACATAACATCCAAATTGAGAACAAGAGAGCGATTTGCATTTCTGGAACCAACTTTTATACCAAAAGAACCCTTGAATATAATGGGACAACCAATGATCGCCTCGACGATAACAGCTTGAGCCCTGAACAACCCAATAAACTGAATCCAACTTTTCGAAATTGTTTTGTTGTCATTTGTTTATTTATTTAAATAAGTTAATAATAAATAAAGATAAAATTAATGAAACGAAAACATGCCTTGTCAATTAAGCCTTTTTTATCTCTCAGAATCGCGATAAGTGCCGCCTAAATATAAATTATTTTGATTCAATCACTATTACACTTCATGAAATTAATGAGGGCATTTTCGGCTTCAAAATATGCTGCGTTAGCCTTTGTTTCGCCTTTAATTTTCACGATTAAAAAATCGTCTGTCCGGGTTTTTTGCCTTAACCATCTCGTTACTCAAATAGGTTTTGAGTGCGCGTCCGTAAAAGAGGCACACAAATTCTATTTCCTGGGCTGCCTCGAGACAGGATAACTATTCTAATCACGCTGTTTGGAATAACTCGATCAGGTTCTCCAAATGTTGGATAATTATTGTAGGCACTTTATCGGTGGTATCAACTCTTAGCTGAAAACTAGCTTTATGGCTTCATCCATTCAATGGTCATAATTGGAGTCCTCTGCCAGACCTAATCTAAAGCAAAATAAGTAAAGGAACCAAAAGTAATTCAAAATATTATACCGAACAACACAAAAGCTGAACCAGAAATGCAGCTTGACAGTTCTTCTGCCGAATTGTCAACCTCACTAACACAATCACATCACGGAATCATTCCTTTCAACCCCAGCAAAAAGCAGAACTATTGGAACCAGGTTCCGGAACCATAGTTCCGATTTTCTGAACAGGGATGGAACTAGTTCCCTCCAATTTCTGAACAACTTGGGTTCAACCCAATCGTTCCGGAATGAGTTTCTGAATACAGCTAAACAGTGCATAAAATAAACGTCAATTTGTTTTGGTATAAATTGAGATCCATAAAATCAAAATAGTTCGAATCGTACTTCCGATGGTTGAAGTGTTTTTACGCGAATTCTGTGCAATTAGTTTGATTACTCATGAGATATGATTCAAGGTCGGCAACAGAGGATTTTGCCGGCACTAGAAAAGATTGTGTTCTGTGACTGTGACCATAGTTCCACGCGACGACGGCGATAATTAAAAATTTGATAAATCACCTTATTGAGGAGAGATATTGGGAGCACCGAACTTTCGAATTGTGTGAGCCCCACAAGTAAAATATCGTTGATTGCGTCGTTATCGCAATATTTGGAAAAACAGGTTGATAAACTCGAAACTTAGAGAAAGTGACCGCGAAGTATCACCAGCAGATATTTGCGTTGTTTGTTTTGGTTTAGCAAGACTCTAGTGAAGACGAGGAGTTGCCCCAGGCAAAAGTGGGAAATCGGTCTACGTCGACGGAAGTTCCATGAGGGAGCAGATTACCAATTGAAGATGAGTTCATCGCTGGTTTCCACGAATTCGCGAGGCTCTAGCGCGCCCGCCAACGATATCTTCTTGTACGACATGCCTCTGGCGATTCGGCAAAGTCTGTGTACAATTTTGGATGAGCTCGAACTATGGCCCAATTTGGCTGAGGAACACATGGGATACAGCAGGAAAGACTTGCAGGTGAGTAGTTTCTAGAAATCATAAAATTTTTAAAGAATCCTAGGCGAATCGGGCACACGCTACGCATTTTCTTGAACTTTAAAATTCGTTGAACGCTCTTTTGTTTACGAAGAAGCGATAAAGGTGAAATGATAAAAATGCAAAACACTGCTGTGATTTGCGTGCTAATGGACTGAGGTCGCACATAATTAACGAGAGGTGTAGCTAAAGTTTCTTCAATTAGCCCTTTTCACCAAATTTTGCCTTTATTAGAGGAGTGAGTAACTTTAATGTTTGTTAGTTGTTTAGTACAAGTTACGAACTAATACACTTCATGGAATGAAAAGCCATAATAAATAGAAATAACCCCCTTTTCAGTAAAGGGTCTAAAAACTAATATTCGTAATTCGTAGTATGTCTTAAATATACATTGAATTACACAAATGATTATAATACAAACTTCATAAAAAATTAAGTACATTTTAGTCATCCCAATCTGTTTTGGTAAGTATCGTAGAATTTGGTTCAAAAATTGTCGACGATTTCATAGACCTGTAAGGTATGAACATACCAACATCGCATCGATATGTAACCCAATTAAAGTTTAAAACCTCCGTAATCAATAAGTTAGGGGAAACTCACGCGATCGCCCAAAAAAGACGTCTACTAGTAAACTACTGAAATGAAACAAACTGTGTTGGTTATTGAGAAACAAGAAAATAAGACATCCCAGTCAGAAGACAGAAAGGCAGTGAGCTTAATTTACAAGGCGGCACTAATAACAGGGCCGTCAGGCAGAGTATAGACAGTATAAGCAATAATCCGGATACCAAAACAGTGCTCCCAATCACAAAGCAATCCCAGCGCTTCTCAAAAAATCAGCAAAATCTTGAATGCAGTCAACATCAAGGGGTGACAGTGACAGAGCCTCAGCTAGCGAGCAGGGTCTCAGAAACCTGGGGAAATTCGCTCTTGCTCCATTAAATTTGGGGCACGCCATTATCAGATGCTCATCATCCTCTGGCACACCACACAAGTCACAATTCTCACTGCTCACACACCTCCAACTAGCCAGGTGTTTTTTAGAATACGAATATGGTAATGATTCTATTGATCATTCTTTCTTACTTCCACATTACTCATTTTCCATTTACGAAACCATGGCTTAGAACCAAGTCCAGGGTGAACCGCCGCAAAGAACCTCCGTTTAGACAAACTCACACACTCAACCTCACATCCCCATTCTCTCCAGACCTTGCTCCTGACATTAATTACCTCATCGTCAAGAGTCAGACCAATCGATATAGCCTCACCAGTCAATCTCGCTTTCTCCGCAGCCTCATCAGCCATTTCGTTCTCTACAATCCCCTTATGGGAGGGAACCCACATAATTTCCAAGAACTCAAACAGCATAGATAACTCAGCAATTTCAGCAACAATATAATTGTCCACATTTCTTTTCCTGATCGCTATACAGCTATTGAGGCTATCAGTGATCAAAACGACCTTAGTAATCGACATATCTAACACACATTCCAACCCTCTCTTTATCGCAAGGAGCTCAGCCGTTAAAGTAGACATACCCCACAACACTCTATAATTGCATTCCACCCCTCTCACAGGCACAACCACAACCACAAATCCGACAATACCCCCGGCAACAAACGCATCCGTTGCAACCACAACAGCCCCATCAGGAAAGCCAGCCCTTTTCTCACTCATAATGACCCCAACAACCTCTCGATTGACATTGTTTTTCGGGCCCAAAGTACCCAGAAAATTTGTGTTAACTCTAATCTCACCACCCTCTGCAAAGGGACGAATAGACCCAAATCTCAGACACTGGAATAGCTCCCTGTAATTCATCCAACATACCTCATAAGATGTATCTCCAACACCTCCATCAAGCATACTAGCAAAATCAGGGATGATCTTGCACAACCTCAGTATATCCTTTAGGGGGTTTTCGGGGTCGCTTATTTCAAATCAACCGTCAGAATTTACGAATTCAAGATGGCGGACTGTAAAAATTTTAAGTTAATGCGATTTGCACCAAACTTGGTACTTGGGGGTTTTCGGGGTCGCTTATTTCAAATCTACTGTCAGAATATACGAATTCAAGATGGCGGACTGTCAAATTTTAAAGTTAATGCGATTTGCACCATACTTGGAACTTGGGCGTTTTCGGGGTCGCTTATCTACACTTCTACATCTACACTAATATTATAAAGAGGAAAGAGGAAAGATTTGTATTTTTGTGTGTGTGTATGTTTGTAATGAATAAACTCAAAAACTACTGTGCCGATTTCAAAAATTGCGCTTTTCGCTCGTGCGTTTATTGCTGCCAGCGTGCGCAAACGGCTACTTTACGCCGTATAATAATATAATTTACTGTTATGTAAATATATAATGGAAGTTTACTTAACGTTTACAGTTTTTATCTCTACGATTGCTTCCATTTACAGGACATAAAGAGGTCAATTTTCGAATTTGGAAACTCACCTTCGGATGTACTTCTTACTATGTGGGGGGAACAGAATCACACAATTACTGAATTATTTATCCTGCTGTACAGGTAATCTTGATTTTTTTCCGATTAGAGTTGTTGACTTTCTAATTTCTTTCTTAAACCAGAATGCAACAGTACACTGCAATGGAGATTATAAAAGATCTCGTGGACAAGAAGTACCACAGACTCATAATGAAGGGTCAACCTGATCTTAGCAAGCTAATGAGCAATCTCGACGTAGAGAAGAAGAAGAATGGGTTGGACAGAAAGCTCGGAAACGAAACTCCAGACCCAACAAGTAGTTCAAATAACGAGAGCTACGACACGACTACGAGTTACAGCAGCGATCCGAAAAGTGAATCAATTAACATTCGACATGCTAGCGAGTATGCCAGCACAATTCCGCAGATCGAATACAAGGAATTGGCCGATGCCACCAACAACTGGAGCGATAACAACGTGCTTGGAAAGGGCGGTTTTGGGACTGTCTACAAGGGAGTTTGGAAATACACGGCTGTGGCAATCAAACGAATTGAATACCACGGCAGTGAGTCAAAGGAAGCCAACAAGATACAGATTCAGCAGAGTCTTAACGAATTGAAGTTTTTGAATTCGTGCCGACACGATAACATTCTCCCACTGTACGGTTACAGCATAAATGGAGATGAACCCTGTTTAGTTTATCAACTAATGGCTGGTGGATCTCTGGAACAGCGTCTGGCTTTGAGAAAGGAAGCACCACTCTCATGGGATCAGCGTTTTAACATCGCAAGGGGCACTGCCAGGTGAGTTTTTAAACGGTTTTATTTAGCTTTGCCCTGTTTGTTGGGTCAAATTTAGTAATTAAAATTTCACTCCCTTCCTGTTGACCGATTGATCTGAACACACCTATCTTTAGTTCTGATGGCAATATAATTATATATGTTCAGTATCATTGTAAATCTAAGATAATCGCCACCACAAAATCGCGAATTACATTTTTCTTTTCAATCCCCTCAATATGGGTATCAAATGAAAGGGCTTGACTAGTAGAATACAGTACCTACATAATAAATAAAATAGGTAAACAAAATTTTTTAAGTTAAACAGTTTTATTGAGAAAAAAGATAATGATGATGTAGATAATGTACTAAAAACTAAAAAATAATTAGGTAGGTGCTAGGCACCAGTCATCACACCACTCTCCTCATCAATCTAGGGCATTGATCAGACGTAAAAATAAAATCGTGGGGCGCATGAAATCAACAGTCAACCGCTCATATAATTATAAATGCTGTTTACATATTTATTCAGGTTACGCTACGCCCCAAAATTCTCTTTTTGTGTCTGATCAATACCCTAGATTGACGAGGAGAATGGAGTGATGACTGGTGCCAAGGACGTACCTAATTATTCTTTAGTTTTTAGTACATTATCTACATCATCATTATCTTTCTTCTCAATAAAACCGTTTAACTTAAAAAAATTTGTTTTTAAAGAAATCTTCTAGTTGTTAAAAGTTCGAAAATGTAGTATGGATTTTTTATTAAAGGGTGTAAACTTGAAATTCACAAATTAATAAATAGCGTGAAAGTACGAAAATCAAAGTATAAATGAGCGATTGAAAAGTCGTTGAAACCAAGTTTTTAATAGTTACATACATACAATACATCTTCTCTAAACGACACATTTTAGAGAGGAAAAAAGGGGAATCGTTTTTATAGTTTGGGTTATCTTTAGCTTTTAAATAACTAATATGTAACTACTTATGCAAAAGAAAAAACACCAGACATTTTAAAAGAAATCTGGATATCACGCCTTTTTAATCCACCCTTTAAGGCAATGACAGGATAAAGTAGGCTAGTGTTATAGGCTTTCACTTGTTCATATTTTCAGTATTTATTTATTTCTTGATTTTGTTGAATTCTTTTTGACCCAAAATGGATGAAATTCTAAATGAACTTAATTATGATTTCAATTTTCAAATACATTTGTTTAATCAAGCGGTGGACAACCTCAACACCCATGACAAGAATTTGGCTATTGCCTGGGTGCACAAGCTGAGCATGTCCGCCTCATCGGTGCAGGAGGCCCAATTGAGGAACGATTTTCTTTATTATCTCGTAAAAATGTGCGGAACTGGTGTTTTGAATCCACCTTTTAAAGAAAAACCTCCCAAAGGTCGTCTTATTAACATGATGGGATTGTTGGTAATGTTTTTTTTTTAATATGCATTTCGTCCAAGCTTGAGCTTATTCTTTTTAAGCCTCCTGAAGCTAGGACAACAAAAGGCACAGGTACTGAGAAGAAAGATAAAAAGGGTATGAGAAAAGCAGAATTGTTCGAAAGATCCCCTGATAAAGGAGCTTTTCTTGCTGCACAACCTGTTCCTCGTTGTGGAGCCTTTTGTTATTTGGCTGTTATAAGTAAAACTCCTCCGGAGTAAAAAGTTCTTTATATTTTATTTTGGTCAAATGTAATGCATTTCTGTGAAATTAGAAATTTCCTGTGAATATCTCTGGTCTTTCTATTTGAAATTATTCAATTGGCCCCTTGATTATTGAAATGGTACACAATTGTTTTAACACATTTAAATTTAAAAGGGCTATTTGCAACTTGTTTTTTCTTATTTTTAGACATAAATAAATAAAAAAATCATATTTTATATTATAGAGGCCTACAGTACTTACACACTTTTAAAGAGAAGCCCCTAATTCACGGAGACATCAAACCAGCGAATATTCTTCTAGATCCATGCACCCAACCAAAGATTGGAGACTTTGGACTTGCTCGGGAAGGGCCTAATGCTTTGAACTCAACTATGGAAGTGTCCAAAGTGTACGGAACAAAACCGTATCTTCCAGTCGAATTTTTGGGCTATAAAACGCTCAGCACAAAAGTGGACACCTACAGCTTCGGTGTGGTCTTGCTGGAACTGGTTACTGGACTGCGCGCCTATGATAAGGTCAGAACACACAAATTCTTAACAAGGCATATTCTCTCTAAGCTGGCGGAAAACGTCCCTGTGGAGGAATTGATGGACCCTAGCCTGCCTGTTGATCCATATGCTGTAGAAATTTGCCGAAATCTTATAACACTTGGAAAAGTCTGCATTTCGGAAAGACCTGAGCAACGACCAGAAATGGTCATGGTACTTTGGTGTTTAGATAATCCGCAGGTTCATCCTTCTCTTCGATGAGCCGAGTAAAGTTAATCTTTTAGTATAAGTTAAAAGCATTCCTAATGCAAGAGCACATAAATGCAAACAGCAAACTCCTTCAAATTTAAATGCCGTCTTCTACCCCATATTAAGCAATTATGTATACATAAATGTGATAGATTCCCAGAAATACAGTTAATGGTCTTGATAAAACGTTATTTTAAAAATTTATTTTAGAATGTTTTTTGAGTGGAAACAATTTATAAAAAAAAAAAAAAAGCTGCAACATATGAATTCCAACAGATTCCCCCTTGAGATTAGTACGCTACGAATAGGGGCGGGACAGTGTTAATTTTAGCAATATTCTTCATGACCTCTAAATCCCTGATGAGCACTGATAGAGTTTCTCTAGCTTTTGAGCAGTCGTCACTATCCAAATCATTATTATCCAAAGATTCGATCTCTACAAAATTAAAATAATTTCCAAAATTTGTATACCAATAAAATAGGCAGGAACTTACCCATAATTTGTGATTCAATGTTTTGCAGACAATCCATAACGGATGATTGCTGCTTTTGAATGTGGTCAAGAAGGCGATGTTGACATTCTACTGGGTCGATAGGAGCCTCTGGTTGTGGAATTGTTGGTTGTTGATAGTTGACACTACTTCCAGAAGCTTCCTTAGTGCTTTCTCTTTGATTGGACTTTTCTCCAGCTGTAGAAATATTATTTGCATCAGTTTTTATATTTCTTTTATCATCCTCTTCCTTTTTCATAGGTTCTAGCTTTTCTTCTGCTGACTCTACTTTCACGTCTCCAGACAATGTATCTTCAGCCTTGCATTCCTTAATTGGGGAGGATTCCCATTTCTTCGCCCAAAGGTACATTTTTGGGTGATCTTTATTTTCAGCAATATTGATCTTGACCTTTAAAGAATGAAGAAATCTCTTTAGCTCAAGCAAATTTCCTGTGAGTGTATGGGTCTTTTTCAACAACTCAAACCGCTCCTCTAGACAAGGAGGCTGGGCGTGATAGCTGGCGACTGGTAGTTTACCATCGTATAGCCAGTCTTGATCGTGAATGTACTTAAGACTAAATCTTCCCCGCTGTGGATTACGACAAATGTAACAAATATACTTTTCGGGCACCTGGCTTTCTTTCTCTATGCCGTTGCAGATTCCATGCTGCCAGCATAAACATAACTCACACTGAATCATAAGCCCGTCTTCTTCAGCATAGGAACAGAGGCAGTTGATGATCTCCTCCTGCTTCATTCTAACGATCTTAATAATTTCACCGTTTTCGTTTATATACTTTGGACTCTGGCTGTTCTCCGGTATGCTGCCGGTTGTATGGCTCGTTGCATCTTGATTTGAATCTCCTGCTACCGTACCTGCAATTGCTGATAATTGACTTGGTTGCTTCGATTTTTTTGCCGTCGATTTCTGCTCTGGTGTAGCATTGAATGAGTGACGAGTTTCCTCCGGGTCGGCCACAATAAGACTGGAATCTAACGCGTTCGATGTGAGATACTTTTTAGTAATTTTTTGGCGAGAACTTCGTCGATTGCTATCCGGGGCTTTTTTGGGTTTCGGCTGTGACTTAGGAGGTTCTTCAGCAATAAAATTGTCGTCCCCAGTTGAATGTGGATAAGGAGTTGCTGATGGGGATGCTTTGCTGGATGACAGCGACGTATTTACTGAAGTTAGCAAGCTGGAAGCTACTACTTCCAAAGCAAGGGTCGCATCAGGCATTTTTGGACTGGAAACCTCTAACATCGCTGGAGATGTAAGTACTTCTGGGGAGTCAAGTAAAGACGAACCTCCCGCATGGGGAGATGGGGTCGAAATCGGACCACCAATGATAGTCGACGTTGATTTTCTGTGCGTTCGCAATTGTAAATCCTGCTGATGAAGTTTTGCGAAGAACTGAGCATTTGATAAGTGATTTTTAGGAAGCGGTTCTTCAGCTGGCGTTCCTATGGTACGTTTGCATGCCAATTCCTGCATATTAGGGCAAACCCCTAGTAACCTAATATTAAAAATATATTAGACAATGTCTCCGTCTTAACTAAAAGTAACATACTTAGCGATATCTTCATGATAGTGCTTGATGTGGATTTGTAAGTGGTTCTCCTTCCGGAAATTTTTATTACAGCCCAAATGCGGACAACGAAACAAGTTATCAATTATTTGAACCTTAAGGCTGCCCACGTAAACTATGCAGTAAAATTTAAATTAAATCAAAAGCATATTTTTTGTTTAAACTAGTATACTTAATTCTAAGCCCAGCAAAAACCCAGTTATAATTAAATAAAAAAAGAAAAGAAAAAGATACCCACCATAGCCATCCTCCAACGGGGGAATTTCTTCTTCTACATTTTTACTCAGTGGAGAAGGTGCAGCCTCAATAGAAGGAGCTGCTTGCGGTACAACTACTGGTTGCGGTGCAGTAACAGTCGATACTACAGGAGCAGTGGCTGTAGCGGCGGTCTCAGCAAGTTGGGTGGAAGGAGGTTTGTAGTCCCTTGTATAGGCATATGCTCCAATATCTTTAGCACGACGTCTGTGTATGCTGAAATCATAAATGTCTGGATTGTAAACCTGTCCCTGATCTTCAATGAATTGCTTCAAATCAGCTTTGGATCGAAATCGTTTTCCTTGCGGATTAACGAGTATAACATCCCATTTCCCCAATACGTTCGATCGTTGATACATATGCTTTGTCCAGTTTGGTGGTAGCCTCCAATCTTCTACAATTACTGTCGGTTTTTTGTGATCTCCTACAGTGAGAAATCCTTCTTGTCCTATGGGCTGATCATTCACCCAGTGGCAGCACCATTCTCCATCTTTTGGAATTTCTGGGAGATTTAATTCCTCTAAAAATAATGCATTACTTTAAAAAATCTTAAAATTTTTAAAATAAGACTTACCCAAATTCAGAGAGCTGATAGATATTAACGGCCAATCCTTTTTAGCGGGCTGTTTACTCTTTCCAGGAGTCCCTGATTTCACTTTCTCTGCTGGAGGCTTTATTTTACTTATATGGTTCCCTTTAACCACCTTCACATATCCGTCATCAAATAGAACTTCATACATATCATTCGGGAGGATTTTGCTTATTGTTGCCGGGAACCGCCTTGAGCCACTCCAGCGTGCTAGGCATTTTTCACCCAAAATAAACGCTTTTGAGGAGCTTGTTGGTATAATAGCCTTCTGTCGCAATCGGCTACTATTCATTGGAATCCATTCCTCCACACCACTGAAAAATGCAAGTGTGAAGTAATTTCTAATTACTTACTTTTTGATTAAATCCATTTAAATATCTTCAAGAGTAATAAAAAGGTAGAGACGACCGAATGTGGACGTTCATCTTTTTCTACTTTATGTCAGTAGGCACATAACAAGAAAATGTATAATTTACCTAGCTCCCTTGCTCTTGCCAGATTTCTCGAAACGAATAAGCACTTCTCGATCGTCGTTGTCCACTTCAACAATGCGGGCATTGTGCCACACTCCATCGAAATCTTGGGCCTCTAACCGGACACCAGGAGTGAATCCAGTCATAGTTTCCATCTTTCGAATACCAGAAGTGCTGGACCCAGATTCAGAGATGTTGCTGTCGGCTTGAAGCGCCGCAACCAAAACTGGACTCTGGGCAAATGAACTCGTCTCAGGTGTACTCATTTTGGGCCATTTTACTGGAGGCTTGTCGTCTTCTCCCATATCCGTTGCGGGTCGTTTTGTTGCTGTAGTTTCCTCACATGCTTCCGTTTTTTCTGTAGCATCCATCTCCATGGATCCAGATTTAACAGCCTGGGAGCTAAATAAACAAGAAGTTGTAAATCTAACATTGTTTCCTTTACCACTTACCCTTCGGGATTTGGAGAAGCTGGAGCTGTGGTGGGTTCGACATAATCCAGTTTGCCCCATGGGAAAATTGTGGGCACCGCTCCCTGTTTAAGTAAATACTTGTTTGACTTCACTGGTTGAAAATCCGCCCGACGGAAGTGCCTGGAGCATACTAGAACACTCTTTGTGATATTCTTATCAGCCGGTAAACGGCAATTAATGATCCACTTTTCTCGAGTCTTCGAATCGAAGGGAAACGAATGAAAAGTCACTCCCCGGTGCTGGGGATTTCCAGATTTCGAAGCGCAGCATTCAATTACACATTTCCGTGTCATTGTTTATCATTTAAAGCACATCTGCAATAACAAGCAAGCGTTATGCACTTTCAGTTAACGAAAGAAAAGGTAATAAGTTGTTTAGAGCTTATTTTAGCTTTTTCTCCGCAATTAGTTGCGAAGAAAATGAATAACGCGACACAAACGCTTCAAGATACCGCTTGACGTTTAATTTAAGTTGACATTTGAACTATATTATCGACATCAGTGGTGTAGCCGTATTCAGAAACTAATTCCGGAATCAGAACTAGGAACTACTTGGAACCACTGGGTTGAGGCGAGTTTCTGAACAACATGGAACCACTTGACATTTGTATATAAGCGGTGGCACCACTGACATATAGAAATGGACCACTCGTCCCATACAAAATGCCTATATCAAGATGGTGCCACTGACATATAGAAATGGACTACTCGATTTGCTGCTTGGAGGAACGAACGAATTTGGAGTGGAACAACCGTGTAAAATCCCTGTCGGTAAGTGAAGCCAAAATCCGGGACTCGAGATCAAAGATTAGCTATAACAAGATGTGACACTCGCGAAATTTTTTCTTTTAAAAACTCGACCTTGGTACCGTTACTCAAACGAACTTGAGAATTAGATAGTAATAAGGATGTCACGTGTAAGAAAGGGATAAAAATTTGGGTGGAAATGGGGTGGAAACGGACCGAGAATTGAAACACTCTACAGGGCGCCTCATATTTTTTACAACTTTCCTATAAATACATTGCATATATCATTTATCATTGATTTTTCTTTTTAAAATAAATAAATTGTGAAATAAATCCTTACTCTCATATTATTGTAAGATAAATTCTTATTCTCATATTAGCTTGGTTAAATTGTAAAAATTCAAACCCACCCCGTACTTCTGGCACAAATCAACACACGACAAACTTTTGCGCCGTTTAAAACTGCAGAATGAAAAAATGTAAACAAACGCTCCGTATTTAAGGCAAGTGTGTGCTACCTGCTTCTTCCCCTTCTTCTTCAATTCCAGGCCTTCCCTATACCCGAACATTGGAAAGGGGCGAGCACTAATACAACCATGCATGCATACTGAGCAAACTTTTGCGCCGTTTAAAAACGCGTGTACAAAAAACCCTCGCATTTATTGCTTACAGTGTAGGCTCCGTAGATGAAGTTTTGCGCCGTGCATATTTTTGTCTCGTTCGCTCTTATTGGAATTTACATAAGGGATGGCAGGCAGTAGTTCTTTACTGCCTGCACCTTAGGCAAAATTTTTCTTGATCCCGTTTTCGGAATTGCATTTGAGTTAGAGCTTTTTGCTTGTATAGAGAGTGTCACATCTTGTTTAAGTACATTATCTTTGCTCGAGATTGTCAAATGGGACTCGAGATTGTCAAATGGGACTCGGGATTGTCAAATTAAGTGTCAAACGAAAAATTAGCGGGCAATTCAATGTGAAGTTCGATAGTGAGCAGACGAGCGAAGTGGTAATTTTGTGCTTGTTTTCGCTTAAATGTGAGTTATAAAGTGTAATTTTTATGTTTTGATTTTGCGTTAATTCCTGGAATGTGCTAATTATATACATATATGAATTATTTTGCACAAAAACTATGGAAAACTGCCAAGAAAGTGTTTTGTGCCTGGCTGCGAAAATGTGAAGAATTACGGGATCTCTGTGGTTTGTTTTCACAAGTAGGTACTTAAGAAAACTATATTTAGTGATTTCGTGTCATAAAGTTGCGTATAAATGATCAAATTTTGTGCGAAAATATCATTCTTAACTGAAGTGATTTTCCCTCCAGAAGAATTGTCAGTATGTGGAAATGAAGCCAGAGTCGTCGCCATATAGATTTTTATGGGGGGATAATGCGTAATCAAGATTGATTGATAGAAATATTACTTTACTTAATACTTTCTTTTTATGGGTTTTTATGTTCCCAGGCGATGTCCATTTGCAGGACGGGTGGTTCCAACAGATTAAATCATCTGCCCCTTCGCAATGCCAGCAAAATTTTACGCCTGTACTGAGTGATGTCTATGTGTGAGTGTTTCTACTCACACATCTTTGAAATGGCTTCACTTTTTTCGGCTCGTTTCCACTCCATGCTCGTTCCTTCCTCCAAGATTTGCTGTCTCAAATCTTGGAGGAACGAACGAATATGGAGTGGAACAACCGTGTAAAATCCCTGTCGGTGAGTGAAGCCAAAATCCGGGACTCGAGATTGTCAGTTCAGTTCAGTTCAGTTCCTTTATTCGACACAAAGTACATAGGATACATAGCTAGAGACTATGGTATAAAATTTGACAGTGATGAGCTATCACGTTTTGCTCAAAGCTTATATGATACTGTGTAACACAATTGTTTTCTTACATACGAGACTAACTGGTATTAGTGAATTATACATCAATATTTCGCTTTCTAGAGTACACACTTGCGACCGGTGTGTTTGCACATTAGTCTTAGACTTCTTAGTGGTCTATATAACAAGAAAACCTAACCTACTTAACACTATAGGAGAACATTTACATTAGACCAGCTTATACATAACATCAAACATGTATTCGCTGTACCTGTTCTCTATCACAAAAAGTACAGTTCCAGAGCGGAATCATGTACATTCACGTATGGAATTTATTTATCTTACAAAATCGGGCAGTTACCACAGAAAGTGGACCTTCCGAGCAGGAGTCAATGTACTTTCTCGTAAGAAAATTATTACAATTTTTCTTGTTAACTATAGGATGAAATATTTACATTTTATTTACTACTTAGAGTTCTTTTTGTGATATCACATTTAGATTTGATAGCAATAAACTAGTAAGTAATAGATCAAGGCAGTTATTTCCAACGAATGCGAACATTATCACTTAGAAATACTATACAAAGTGCATACATTATCTTCTGTTTTGAGAGGGTAAAAAGGTGGCTTTATAATATTTTAGTAATTTATTATTTTCATTAACGTCAGTTAAAAGGTTATTGTCTGGATCGTTTATCAACGCAAAGGGTGAGGGATAATAGTCCTCTAGTCTGGCATGTGCGCTATCCATATGGCATTTCTTAATAATGTTATTATCAATTTCAGCTGAATTTTTAAGGAATTTGATACTGAGAGCTAACATATACTTGGTAATCGGTACAATCGCAGTTTGTTCATAAATGTAATTATTTGAGTATTTTCTTGTCCGGGTTCGAAAATGTTTTCCGATACACAGCCTAAGTATTTTTCTCTCAAAAACCTCAAACCTATGGGCTTGCGTTGGGGAAATTGAAAACCAGTTGGCGAAACCGTACGTTATAATGGGTCTAATTAGTTGTTTATAGATTAGAAGTTTAGTTTTAGAATTGAGTTTGGGATTTCTTAGCAGAGGGGAGAGAATTCCATATGCCTTTTTAGCTCTGTCCAATGCATACCTGCCATGATCATTTGGTTTAAAAAGATTATTAAGTTTGATCCCCAAGTATTTAATACTATCTTTAAAATCAACCACAGTGTCGTCTAATCTCATATGCAAACTCCTACAGATACCCACGGTCCCAAGTAGGCCTCGCCCAGATGAATTCCTAAAGCAGATTGCTTCAGTTTTATTTTTGTTTATTTTGATTCCCCAAGTTTTATAGTAATCATCCACTTCTTTAAAATGGGATTGTACTCTGCTCATAGCAATAATTGGGTCTTTGTGCTGGGCATAAATAAGCGTATCGTCGGCATATAAGACAGCTTCAGACAAAATATCACCATTTTCGTTATTCATGACATGAGGAAAATCTAGTAAAAAAAAATTGTATAGTTTTGGCCCAGTTATTGATCCTTGGGGAACCCCTGACTTAATCGGAACAGTTCTCGACTCTTCACCATCAAGGCACACCACTAGACTTCTGTCGGTTAAAAAGCTCAAAAACATTTTAATTAAATTGGGGGGGACTGAATATGCAAGCATTTTGTATATGAGTCCCTTGGACCAGACGCTATCGAACGCCTTCTCTATATCAAGTGAGCAAGTCAGAGACACCTCCTTTTTTTTTAAGCCACTTGTTACGTCACTGTGCAGTTTTAATAGTGCATGGTTAGTAGAGTGCATCCCCTTAAAACCAAATTGGTAATCAGGAATTAGTCTATCGGTCTCCGTGAATGAATCAAATTGATCTGCTACTATTCTTTCTAAAAGTTTTCCCACATTGGAGAGCATTTGTATAGGTCTAAAGTTACTTATATCATTAGATTTGGTGTTTTTTTGGATAGGGATTAGTTTAGCTTTCTTCCACGCAGTAGGAAAGTACCCATTGTTAATACAATGATTAAATAATACAACCAAGAATTTAATGGTATTTTTAGAAAATTTTCTGATAAGGTAGTTAGAAATACCATCAGGGCCACTAGACTTCTTGCGATTTATCCTGTACTTAATCATATTATTAAGATCCTTAGTTCTAATGAAGCAAACACCATCCGGGTTAAGTGCACTGTGAGTCTGGTTGAATACAGTTATCGGGATACAATCCCCTAATAGATAATTTTCCTGGTTTTTAAAATAGTTAAGACTATTATTTACTTCTTCCAGCAGTTCAGGAACATGGGAAGGACTCTTCTCCTCATATAAGTTTTTATAATACTCCTCAAATGCGAGAAGCTTGCCTTCAGTGCAACTTAATTCTATTCTACCCACTTTTATTGACTTCGGGACAGTGGTCTTATTTTTCCCGGTTATTCTAAAAATTTCTTTAAAGGCCTGGGGTCCAGGTTTAATTGCCGTAAGCCTATTCTGAAATTTAGAATTCATGTGAATGTTTATTCTATCATTGATAATCTTTTTTAGGCAGTTAATTCTGGATGACAGGGATTTGTATTCTGAGCTATTTCTATTAAGCGTTCTATGAAACATATTTTTCAATTCTTTACACATTAGTCTTTTAGTGTTAATGAGTGTTTTAATAAAGTCGGGAATATTGTCATATTTATTGTTAACTATGTTTTTTTTCAGGATGGCTTTTTCTTTAGCAGAATCAATTGCTCCATTAAATGTACTTATAAGAACGTCTATTTCTTTATTAGAAATATTTTGATTACATGGAGGATGAATTGTAAGGAACTTATCAATTTCGCCCCTAAAGAGTTTCCAGTCAACTTTACTATAGTCAATCCAAGTGGGGGGTGAATGAAGAGGTATCTCCAATTCACCAATATTTAAGTCCAGCCTAACCGCATAATGGTCAGAAAAGGACTCCAATGTGTGACAAACGTGGTTATTAAATAGCCTGTTAGACTGTGGTTCAGAGGCGAGGAAGAAGTCCAGGATCGAAGCTCCCTGAGGGAAAGTGGGGGTACCAGGTGAAATTATTTCCAAATTGGATCCATTTTGGTTGTTTTGTAACCACCCATTCAACTTTCTTCCATTGCTGTTAATTATTGAGTCCCCCCAGTCAGGATGTCTGGAGTTCCAATCTCCGCCAATAATTATTGAGTCATATGTCCCTAACAACAAATTCAATTCGTTTAATAAACAGCTGTATTCATCATCTTTTATGTTTGAAGGGATATAAAGACTACCTATCAAAAATTTTTTGGTACTAGATTTGATTTTGAAATTAACACCAATTAAAACAATTGGAACCGTCATATTAGGGATACAGATATTAGTGAATTCAATATTATTTTTAATTAGAAGAGCCACTCCTTGCCCAATATCATTTCTAATAGTGATATAGTTTGGAAATTCCGTTCTATGTTTAGCTTTCAGCTTAGTCTCAGATATCATCATAAAATCTGGTTTATTATTCTTAATCAGTTGGCACAGCTCAACCCTTCTGGCATTGCTGATGATCGATTGTACATTTAATTCTATAAAGGAAATATTTTTACTTGTCATCACTCATCTCAATTAGGAACTGAATATAGGCTTGTTTTTTTTCCCTTATGCTTTTAATTTTATCAAGTTGCGATAGAAATGAGTTTATTCTGGCAAAAACATCCCCTATAGGGACTCCAAATAGCTCCCATGAAATTCTCCCCAATGCGCCATCTATACCCTTCCCCAATGGAGGTGACCCCCGATCAGTTGGTCCAACAGTTATTTTTTTGTTCTCATTGTGTCTAGAATATTCTGGCCAGTTTTCCGGGCCAGCCACCACATCCCTGTAGGTAACATTAGGTGTTCTCATTAAATATGTTTTACGGCCCTGGTCGGTTCGTTTACTGGATTGAACTTTGTTTTTCCTGTCTACGTATTTTTGGTAGTTTGGGCACCCCCTGTAGTTTGCCGGATGCTCCTGGCTGCAGTTTGCACATTTTCTTGGTGCCTCTATATTTTCTTTTAACGGACATTCTTTGCTTAAATGATTCTCGGCACATCTCCTACATACAACTGTTCTACCACAGTTTATAGCAAGGTGGCCGTACTTCTGGCATCTATAACATTGGATACTCCCCCTAGGTCTAACTCTTTCCCAAGAAATTCTCTGTCTCAAGAAGGTTGTAGTTTTAATAATCTCTTCTATCCTCTCACCCGGGCCCAATTGGATCAGAAAGGAACCGAGAAGGTAACCCTCCTTTCTCGATTTATTTGTTTCGAATCTTTTAATTTTCAGCGGTTTAAGACCAGGGAATTTGTTTTCAAACTCATCCCTAACATCTATTTCATCAAAGGACAGGTCTATTCCTTTAAGTAAAAGGCTCAATGGTTTTTCCACGTTGGCAGTGTAAGTGAAACAATCTATTTCAAATTCGGAAAAAATTTTCAAGAGGTTTCTGCGGTCCTCTAGAGAATTCAAATAAATTTTGCTAACATTAGGTCTCAGGTTGAGTATCTTTGCCTCAATTTGATTATTAGATAGATGCTCGTAAAGTGTTTTTATATTGCAACAATTTACAATAATTGGTGGTACTTTAATTTTTTTGGGACTACTCTGTCCCTCACCCTTTTCACAGTTATCTTGCGACCCGTTTTCATTATTAATTAAGATTTTTGCTTTTAAGTTTTTTTTATTTCTGTTCCCTGATAAACTACTATCACTTCCATTTAACAAATAGCTACTATTTTTACTACTTACTTTATAATCGTCAAGTATATTAAACCTATTACCATTTTTTCGTCCATCTGAGTCATCAGTATTACTCTGGCTGCAGCTAATTCTGTCTTCAGTGCTGGCGAAGTTGCCGTTGATTCTGGCCCTTCCAGGCCTCTCGTCCGTGTCTCTTCTTTTGTTAGAAACCAATCTCCAGGGATTTCCTGATGTTCCTCCGCAGCTCGTCCCTTGGCTCGTCTGAGTTTTATCTTCAGTGTGGTCATCTTCCATTTCTTGGTCCTGTGCCTGTCCCATTTGTATTAGTGCAGGCATGTGATGCCCCTGCGAAGTTGTCTCCAAAGTATTTACAGCCGTTGCGGTACTTTGACTTGTACCGTTATTTATCCTTCCTGAACCTTTCATTTTATCAAGGAGGAGAACCACGTTCTTCTCCATAACCTCAATGTAAGCTGCTTCTTGTTGCGAACCGTTAGGCTCGTTGTCTTCTTTATTTTCTGGGATTTTCTGGAGCTTTGGTGGTCTTTTGTAGGGCTCCAGACATTCTTTAGCTTTTATTTTGCGACTACTTGTCGCGGGGAGGGGTGAAGCAGACTGCACACCCTTCTCCCCCTTCAACTTGGCTAATATTATTCAGGTGTTGCTTTATACTGTTTATAAGTCCAAATCGCCTGGCAATTATTTGCGCAGGATTTAAATAAACTAAAAGCTTCACTTTACAAAACAGGACAGGGCTTCTCCACAGTCCCCCTTAACCACTTGTTTTACTATTTTAAAAGTTAACTGTTAATAGTTACTGTTCAAATATCAAAAATTTCTTTTGCTGCCGCAGAGCGCACATCCGCACAGTTCCGCTGCCACCACCAAAAAACCAATTGTCCTCGAGATTGTCAAATGGGACTCGAGATCGTCAAATGGGACTCGGGATTGTCAAATTAAGTGTCAAACGAGAAATTAGCGGGCAATTCAATGTGAAGTTCGATAGTGAGCAGACGAGCGAAGTGGTAATTTTGTGCTTGTTTTCGCTTAAATGTGAGTTATAAAGTGTAATTTTTATGTTTTGATGTTGCGTTAATTCCTGGAATGTGCTAATTATATACATATATGAATTATTTTGCACAAAAACTACTGAAAACTCCCGAGAAAGTGTTTTGTGCCTGGCTGCGAAAATGTGAAGAATTACGAGATCTCTGTGGTTTGTTTTCACAAGTAGGTACTTAAGAAAACTATATTTAGTGATTTCGTGTCATAAAGTTGCGTATAAATGATCAAATTTTGTGCGAAAATATCATTCTTAACTGAAGTGATTTTCCTTCCAGAAGAATTGTCAGATATGTGGAAATGGAGCCAGAGTCGTCGCCATATAGATGTTTATGGGGGGATAATGCGTAATCAAGATTGATTGATAGAAATATTACTTTACTTAATACTTTCTTTTAATTGGGTTTTATGTTACCAGGCGATGTCCATTTGCAGGACAGGTGGTTCCAACAGATTAAATCACCTGCCCCTTCGCAATGCCAGCAAAATTTTACGCCTGTACTGAGTGATGTCTATGTGTGAGTGTTTCTACTCACACATCTTTGAAATGGCTTCACTTTTTGCGGCTCGTTTCCACTCCATGTTCGTTCGTTCCTCCAAGTCTCAAATGGTGCACCCTTTTGACAGTTCTCATCTAAGGAGAGTTCAGATATAGAAGGCATATATCTGTCTATTTCTTTCGCATTGGGCGAGATAGGGGGCTTCAAAAGGCGGCAAATTTAAAAATTATATTTATTTTTACTTGTAACCTGCACGCTTAAATCTGATTCTCCTAAAAGTAGCATCACATCTCAAATAATTTCGCAGCGAGAAGTTTCTGAAATAAGACATTTTTCATTGAAAAATTCTCAGCAAAACGTCGAAATGCTCTCTTCTGGATATGCGGTTTATATCGCTAAACAACTGTTTTAAGAACTCAAAAGTAATAATTAGAGCACTTTTGTGTTTTAGCTGTAATCCCCACTAAATTTAGTTACATTAAAAGGACATAAATGCAATTAATTCCGATATAATTCGCCGCATTACGCCACCCAGGTTTTTTGTGATTTTTGTGAAATTTGTGTCGGTAAATCAGACATAAAATAAAAAGAATTTGCAATATGGGATACTAAAAGACTGATTTTCATAATTTAATTACATAATTTCTGCTGAAAACTTAGAAATTGTGTAAAATTCAGTTGTATCTTAAAAATGGATAATTTCATGTTTGTATTACTTTAAAGGGATTTAAGATACAAAAGGAATTATTTAATAATTTTTGGTGTAATTACTTGATGGATTTATGCAATTAAAATGGACTAATGTCCCAAAAGGCCGGTTGGTTGGTTGGTTGTTCTCAAGTTACTATCCTCCGATAGTGCTGCGGCTGCAGCTTATTTGGTCCAGGCAGGAACACCAAATTGACCATACATCAAAAGTCCGCTCTCCCATCCATTCGCTTGCTGATTAAGTGTAGTAATGGGTAACAGGACCCAGCGCTCCCTTAGTTACCAAGCCACAAAAGTTCTCCTCAGCTTGGATTTGCTATTTTGCTTTAGTCTCCGAATTTGAGACTTATTTCGGCCAGCGGGATCCCTGAAGAGGACACCACAAGATGGACCACAGAATCAAAAAGCAAACCAAATTACAAAGTTAGGCTCATAACATAAATACAACTCATAAGAGCAAAATAAGCAGTGAGCCCCGTTTTTACAAAGAACTTAAGCCTACTAGATTGTCGGATGGCCATGACTCTGTTAACTTACTCAAAACTTTATCTTCAAGATTTTAAGAAGACAATACAGGTTCTTTCTTCATACAATTTTCAGCTACACAGAATCGTCAGAGGAGGCCGAGCTTACCACCCCGAACAACAACTGGAGTCATAGAATACAAAAAACAAACCACCACTCACATGCCTCGACCGAAAATGCGAGGCATTATATTTCAATTTTTGCTTCCAACAAAAAATTAGCCAGAACCTCAAACTTGTCTCTGCCGTATGGAGTCAGGATCTCATCCCAAAAGGCATTTGACAACAATTCAAATCTACAGCTGACTGCTCAAAATCCGTTAATGGTGTGAGCAAGAGGGAACGAGAAAGTACACCATCTCGATATAGGCATTTTGTATGGGACGAGTAGTTCATTTCTATATGTCAGTGCAGTGGATGGTGCACTTTCTCGTTCCCTCTTGCTCACACCATTAACGGGTTTTGAGCAGTCAGCTGTGGGTTTGAATTGTTGTCAAAAGCAATTTTGGGGCATTAGTCCGTTTTAATTACATGAACCCATCAAGTTATTACACCAAAAATTATTAAATAACTCCTTTTGTATCTTAAGTCCCTTTAAAGGAATGCAAACATGAAATTACCCCTTTTTAAGATACAACTGAGACAGCAAATCGAGTAGACCATTGATGTATAATATAATGGACCGCTCACGTCCACGTTTTCCCATAGAAGCGGACGGTGCGATTTTTGTTCCCTCTCTTTCGCTCTGTGGCAGTGACAGTTCGTGAAATGACGTAAAATTGACGTTCTATAATGTCAGAGATTTGTCACCAGGCTGAATTGCAGTTAAAGATTTTCTCTGACAATTCTCTGGAGAATTATGAAATGAGTGCGAATTTGTTTATTGCAGCAAGTTTACTTGAAATTTCAATGCGAAGCAGCGTGATTACACATTAATTGACCAATTTGTTTTTATTAGGACTTTCAGGGAAGCTACTTAGTTATTTCCAGAGCTGATTTTCGCCCATGTTCTCTTATTCCGGGTGAAGAAAAGAAAATAAAAAAGATCTTACAAAACTCCTTTTGAATGGAATTTTCATAGTAAAATGTTTATGATTTTAACAAATTCATTTCAGTAACCTTTAACTTCAATTAATTGTTTCGTTTAAAATTAAAATAATTCAATAGAAAAATCCAATCGAAATAGTTTGAAGTTTTTGTGGACAAATTAATTGAAATCAGAGCTAGGTTAGGTTAGGTTAGGTAGTAGTGAGTGCTCAGTTGGGGCACATTTAGGCCGGAAAAAGGCCCGTTGTGATACCACATGGAGCAACATCCCCCATATAGTTAACCTTTGAACCATATAGAGCTCCTAATGAGCTGTTCCAGGCTTCTAATCCTGACAGAATTCATTTCCGACGCATCATAGAAAGGGGAGCCTAGACTGCGGTATCTGCGTATCGCAAGAGCTGGGCATTGGGAGAAGAAGTGGAGGATACTTTCCTCCTCCTCTTTATTAAGACAGCTTCTGCCCTCAAAGGTAAATGAAATAAATTTGTTACAGTTTTAAGAATTTTATTAAGGAAGCTCAATGCAAACAGAGTTTTGCGAGTTCTTTTCATTTCACTCGCGGAATGTAGAAAATGTGTATTAGTTTATTTTATCTGAGTGAGTGATATTCTTTATTAGCTTATAGATATGGTTCTTATCTATTTCTAGCTCTTAATATGTTCATTCAATTCCATGAACAAAAACAAATCTAATCTAATATTTTCATAACTTAAAATTAATTAATCACAAATGTTCGAAAACATTGGTAATCTGGCAAGGATAAAAATTTAAAATCATTAATATACATATCATAAATTTGTTTCCGTAATAATATCACATTTGATATCTTCTAACTAAATGAACAATTCATCACAGCTATTGCCTGCTTTTCTTCCGCATTCAAAATAAACGAAAAGTCTTGTGCGGTTTCATCTTTTATTCGCCTTGACGAACCCAAGAAAAAACCATTTCAGCCTTAACGCCTACAATTCTAGCTGGGAATAGTTTGGTAATATCAGCCATATTTCGCCGTGACGATTTTTCACTCAAATGTTTGCTGGGACAGAGCTCATCGACGCAAAGATTAAAGCGCCAATTTCCAAATTATGCTAACAAATATTGGAAACCCTTTTATTTCGGTTACTTTAAAAATTAAAAACATATTAATTTACGGTTTGTACTCGAGAGCTCAGAATTGGAGACATTTAAATTTTGTCTTCAAAATCAAGTGCTCCGCCAACGAATGTACTAAAAGTGATCCACAAATTGAAGCAGTGTTGAAAATTCCATCACGAAAATTTGAGAAGCTAAACAATCTCTGTTCGTTGTGATTGAGAGAGATTCTCATTTCTCATAATACCACAAACATTTTAATACAATGAGCAGTCAAGAGACCCTTTTGTGAAACCCTAACAAGTTCACTTGATTAAGAGGACTAGCAGGAAAGTTGAAAAGTGTTGGCTTTGAAATTTGACTTGTAAAAGCTGACCTAATTACGACCACAAAAGATAAGATAGGTACAACGTAAATCAAGATTTAAGAACCATTACAAAGAAGGGAATTAATTTTGTAACAAATTTGTATTACTTTATTAATTTTAAATATACATAAAATAAAAAAAAATAAACAAGACTAAGAACTACTCAATAAAAATAGAAACTTTAATACAACGTCAAAGAACTTTGAAATAAATTATATGAGAGTGCGAACCGATCGATAAAATCATGATCGCGCTTAAGACCCTAAGAATAAAACATTTGGTATAAAAACAAATCACCCAGTGGCAGCGATGGGTTATCCATGCAGTTTATATTTATATTTTTTATAGACGCAAAGTAGGATTGGTGTAACGGACATATTTAAGTAAAGCATCATTCTCCTCACATACCCACGGCTTTCGATGATGGCACGCCACATCGTGCCAATTAACTCCATCATTATAAAATTGATTAAGCACAGCCAGACAATTTTCTGGTGCTCCACCTTGCTGGAGCTCCCTGTTATCTGGTTGGGGTAGACCGATTCCGCCTGATGGTGACCAATCACCTTGAGATCGATCTGTCGTCGGAGCAAGTTTCTGTAGAACTGCGGTCCAGAACCAGCCGTTAATCGAAGCTGGAACTAAGTCAGGGCGTTCACACCCCTTAAAGTCACAAAGTCTTCCACTCGTCCAAATGTATTTCACCTGAAAAGAAAGAGATATGATCACACTGTAGAAGTCCTCATGAATAGGGAGATACGACTACACGGCATGTTTCCTCTAAGCAAACGCCCTAAGGAACAAAACACCATGTATAGCACCATAACAAAGCCATGTACTCGAGGTAAATTATTGCCATTCATTACGAAGGTAAATTTTCACTTTCTCTAAGATATGCGCAAGTCTTTTGCTCATCGCGTTGCCGCCGCCGCGCCGCCGGCGTTCATTAAGTTGCGGCGTACGTTTGGATTTTGTAATCGGATAAAACCAGCACCTTGGATGAATGTTGTTTTCAATGAAATTTCTATTTCTTCGATCTTCCTATTTTTCATTGATATCACGTACGTAAAAATGTTGTTCAATTTGTTTATTTCTACTAAGCCTTGCGCCTCAATGGCATAATTGATTTCTTCGAGAGGCAAAGTGAAATGGAAAGTTTCTGCATTTGGTACAGAGTTCGTAACCTTTAAGACCCTTTCTTTCTAAGATCAGAGCATTCGCTAATGTTTTTAAAATACGTGGTGGAACAAATTAAAATAAAGAAGAACGTGTCTTTCTAGTTATACGATATTAAAAGAGGTCATATAAATAATAACAAACAGTTTCCTAATACAGCTAAATTAAGGCAGGTCCTTAAAGACACAGATGCTTAGTCCTAGATAAATTAAGTACATAACTACATATACTGCGTAAATTACATTTTTGAGGAATAAACAAATATAGTTTTCTCATATAATCAAAAAATAATTGATATTTCAAAATGTATTTATACAACAGTATACAATTTTACTTTAATATGTAAAAGGTAAAGATATCTTTCTGAGATCTACTAAAATTAAAAAAATAAGTAATATAACTTTGTCCCATGGGCGCAATTATTAACGAATTATTAATTTCACACGAGTCATCGTCGTAATTTTATATTTTTATTGCAAATTTTAGAGATGTTTAACCGTATAAAAGATAAAGACCTCTGATAATAGAACAAACAGGCATATGAATGATACCATAAATTTCCTTCTCCTCACTAAATATTTATTCACATACTTGATTGAAAACTTGACTTCAAATTAAATTGAGAGTTTAATCCTCGGCATATTGCTTCCTTTCTTCAAAATTTAACTTCAAGAAGAGGAATGCTAGTGAATTCCTTTCGTTATCAGTCATTAATCATCCTGAAATCACAACCACAATCAATCTCATAGCTAATTTACGGCGTAAAATTAATTTCAATACTTAAGCGGTAAAATCGCGATTACACGGCTTTAGTTCAAGTCAATCCAACAAATTTCTCGGATCGATTTGAATTCGATCCGAGATTAAATTATTTTTCAAGAACTTAAAGTTGATTTCAAGCCTGCATGTCATAGAGACAATTTATTTCTTAATGCTCTTTCCTTGCCAAATAGTACCGGAGGTTTAAAAGAGCAGTTGGTATATCGAAAGCTATTTTTATAAATGAATTTAAGGTATTTAAATTTAATAAAAACAATTCTTCAAAACTTACATTATCACCCACAAGTCTCTGTTTGATCCATTCATTTTCGTTGCTAGTTTCAAGAGATACAGTGTCCATGCATCTCTTCCGGCAGTAGTTTCTCGCGGTGAGCCAATCCTCCTCAACACCCTTAAGTGTGGGGTCACGCCAAGAGAAAAAGTAGCTAAACGATGAAAATAGATTAGCGTCCGAAATATTTATCCACAAAACTTTCCACTAAAATATCTCACCCTTTGCCATCTGGCGTCCGCTCGTGAATAACCCTTTGAGCGCAGAGGGTTGGTACTGGTGGTTCTAACAATCTTCCATTCGAAAATTGACCACCACTTAAAGCAACGACTGCACAAAACGTAGTAAGGATTAGGAAATTTCTCATTTTCACTTATTTCTTCTTATTATTTAGTATAAATTTTAAAAAAATGTAAGCAAACAGCAAAATTCACGACACCACTTGCGTCTTGCACAATCACTGGTTACTCGACGACTCTCGTTTTGCACTTGATCAAGAGATCACAATACTCCAACTGACAAAAAATTTGGTGCTATCCTACCTTTTATATATCGATGCATTATGAATTGGCATGGGAAAACGCGAGAAGTATAGCTAATTCCAGTAGGTGGGACAAGTATCCGAGTAGGGTGGACGATATTTGGGATGATAAACCACTCTCCGGTGTAATAGGCACCAACTGGATGCAATTTGCACGTGGTATAATCACACCGTTGCGGAGAAGAAAATTACCGAAAGGAATGGTTCAAGTCTACTTATATGTATATAGAGAAATGTACCATGATCTTGATCTTTTATGATTCATTTTAAAAAATTCAATTATAACCTTTTCCGGGTAGGAAATTTCTTTTTAAGTAACTCTACAATGCGCCGAAGATTATTTTTAGTTTTTTATAGTTTAATCTGAACATTTTTTTAAATGTTTGGCGTTGCATGTACATATATATTATATTTTCTATACTAAGGCTGTGTGCCAAACCAGACTTTTCTTTTCAAAAGTCGACTATTAAACCAAAAGCATGCTGGCGAGTAGACTTTTCAAATGACAAATCAGTACTTCTTCCTTATAGAAGGCTGTGAGCATATCGCATATTGATTATCCTATTTGGCATGCAATTCTTAGTTTCCCCCTTCCCCTTTATGTATTTTAAATACATAGTTTATTAGTATTTGAAGAAATAAAATTATATCTTCGATACCTTCTTCGTCCATTTCCCGATTTAATATCAAAGTACTCCGTGTGCTTATATGTAGATACAAAAGTCACTTGAAGAGACTCCTTATTTGGCACAGGCAAATTAATCTAGTACATTTTAACGAACTTTTGAAAAGAAAAGTCTGGTTTGGCACACAGCCTAAGTTCACATTTTAGGACTTTATTGATTGGATCTGAAAATTAATTTAGAGAAGTTTTAGGTAGGCTATATGATTTTGAAAACTCACTTTGCACGCAAACAGACGCGATCGCTGAAAACGCTCTATATACATATAACAGAAAGCACTCCTGAAAGCGTCAAGGTTGAAACATCCAGACAATTTCGTAATGCACCTTAGATCTTGTTAACGACGGAATTTTCGCCTGTTATTAAGAAAGAAGAAGAAAACGTCTCTTGTTTACTTCAAATTTCTTTCGGTCGCCTCTAATAACACTGCTTCCTCCTGGCCAACATTAAGTAAATTTGGAATTGATTTCATCGTGAGTGAAAAATTTCCAATTTTGCTGTTTGCGCGCAAAGTTCACGAATCGTATGTGCAGCAGTAAGTGGCGCGGTGGACAGCCACATCGCATGGTTGCTTACCTTTCTGCACAGCATCCAATTTGAGTGCGATGCTTTGCGCTATGCCACGCCGAGTCAGCCGTGCTGCGAAGAAATTTTTGTTTGGCCAAGTCAAGCAAGTACCAACAACGGCAATAGCAACTTTCTCCATTATGCGCCTGCATCAGTTTAAGACCTCATTGGATCTTTTTTTTTATCGCGCTTATGCAAATATCCGGCCAATCACCTGACAGGTACCGCACAAAGTTCGCATTTCGCGAGCATAAAAGGTTTCGATTCTCAGCTGGCATTGGTCTAGCACCATTTATTCCAGGTACTCTGCGGCGGTGTTTTTGCAGTATATTCTTATAAAGGAAATCGGTCAACCGTAAGGCAAATTAGACTTTACCCACCTTTTAACTTTCTTAATCGCTAGGTGGCTCTAGCTATTTCGTTTTGAAAATAACGAAACTAATTTTTGTTTTTAAACAAAATCTTAGTAAGAAAAAAAGATAAATGCGAAGGATTAGTTACTTAAATAATTATGGCATGTAATAATTGCTAGATTTTCTTTGAAAACAAAAATAAGTTTCATTATTTTCAGAATGATACAGCTAGAGCCACCTAGCGAGCAGTTAACAAGTCGAACTTGCGACCACTATATACTTTATACACAAGGGTTTTACTAAGGCTTAAGGTATTGATAAATAAAGAACCCTTTCGCCTGTTCCAATAAGCCCTCAACCATCTCTTTACTTCTCATCACGATTTTCAAAATACTGAGGGTCAACCAAATTTTAGAATTGTTACATTTTAATTTGTTTGTGTATATGTATGTACATTACATATGAATATTTCAAATTTTAGTTTCCTGTTTCAAAAGTAAACAAGTTTCTTACTTTTCATATTTTGAAATTGTTAAAGAGAGATGGTTAAGGAAGTGCTTGAAAAAGTAATTGGAAGGGGTGAATGACTTTTAATTTAGTCTTAGGGGCGAAACTAATTCAATTTTATATAATGACATTTTTTCCGATACATATCTGAAGTGCAAATATGAAATCAATTACACTAAACTGCTCTACTACTATTACTACTAAAAAAGAATACTATTGTAAAGATCTCAACTCTCCAATTATTTCGTTTATACCTGGGCTCGAACAGACCGATGTTAAAAATGACCATTAAAATATTGTATTTAGTATTTTGGCTATTCATAAGATGAAAAGAAAACATTTTCCTTATATCACTAAGCAAATTATTGCGAAGTGCAACAGGCAATTTTGGCTGTTCTACTTCAGTAAAAACTATTTAATATTCAGTCCTCATCCGCATTGTAGTCCGTTAACTAAAAACATTATCAACGTGCAACTTGGCACTGACGAAAAAGTCTCCTCACCCCAAGGTTAGAGTTCAAAACAATTATATCATAGGAATCCGAAAAGTACCTACATCGCAGTCTGCATCGATAATTATTGTAATTTTCTACAGAGGCAATTACTCACGAGCGGGCTCATTTTAAATTGCGTGCGCATCGCACCAACTTCTTCAACAACATTTCGAGGAGCAGTCAAGCGACGTTGTTTATTTTAGAGGTATTTGGCACATTACCAACTGCCCTATATGCTGGCCGGTGGCTCTCTGATCGCCGGCCATCGGTTAACTAACCACCATAAAGTATGGTGGGATAACCTTGGCCTCTAAACCAGTCAGGCCTGGTAGAAGGTACTACTGTAAACAGAGAAAGCAGTCTTTACTTTACGTTGGTGGAAAGCAAAGCAGACATAACTCTTGCTTGCACCAGGTATTTTCTTACGGCTTTACAGCAATTTAAAAAAATTTATTTATTCCGCATCTTCAACTGTGGGCGTACTTGTTCAGAATTTTCAAGCCGTTAATTGCCTTTTTCCGTAACTTTCAGCTCATTGCGTAAGCCACACAAATATTTAGATCTTTTTGGACTTTTTGAGGATGCAGCGTGAAATTCAATTAAGCCACAATTTAAACTATACCCGCTGAATCTTCTTCAGTGTGTCAGATGCTTTTTGCCCTATATGGGTTGTGTGATTTTTTTGGGTAGGCTGTTTTAAGCAATGCCCCATTGTATTTTTTGAGAGAAGCTCATTTCGAAGCCCACAGAACTTGTTGAGCAAGGGAAGAAGACGGGGGAAGATTCGCAGAGATGCAAAAAAAAACAATAATATAAACAGTGGAGAATCAAACATAAAATCTACATAAATATATAATTTAAAAAAGTAATTTTGTTTCCAAGTGAGTAATTATTTGTACCTTATAATTTTGCCTACAACATTGTATTTTTTAATTGCTGTAAAAATTGTTTATTGCAGTTAATTGATTTAATAGTCTTGGAGGAATATTGCATGAGAACGAAATCTGATAACTTCTATTATTACAATAACGATACTTTGAAACTTATTTAGTACATATGCTAAAACTTATTTTAGTATGCTTATTGAAGTAGGTATACCTAGTAAAGTGTAGTTTATACCAATTACTTAATCTCTTATCCTTTTATTTTTTTATTTAAACAATTGCAACTCAATGAAAACATTGGAAAATAAACAGAGTTTTTTACGGGTAAAGAAAGAAAGAGAAAGAAAGGTACTTTTACTCTGGTATTATCAATATATATTTTATTTTTATTTCATTTTTTTTCATATTTGCTACTTTTGCTATTTTTTGATTTGCTACATCGCCATTTAGTGGGGTGTTATAGCAAAATGAATAGCGCTAAAATATTAACCATGTTCAAATATACACGTATGTATACCAATTTTCATGACGATCGGTTGAACGATATAGAAGTTGATGTATTGCAGCGCCATCTAGTGGGTGGATTTTCCAATCAGACACCTAGGAACAGTTTGAATGTGATAAAGAAAAATGTGATTTTTTCGTTTTTCCATGCAATTTATATTTATATTTATTTTTCTCTTCATAATGCTGGGGCCATACCTGCGTCTAATGCCATTAAATTTGACGTTAACCGCAGGTGTGACCGATGGTTAACGCGTTAATTTAATAACGTCATTGTTAAGGGCATTAGGCGATAGCTCGGCTGCCGATAATTAACGCGTTAAATATTGCGTTGTGGCTACACTAGTTGTCATTTTCTTGAATGCGGTGGATACGTCTTGTGTTAAAAAATTTAAGCCGTGGTTTTTCTCTTGCCGAATGCTACAAATTTATAAAATAAGTGTTGACATTCATTAAAAACAATAGAGCTGCAGTTTTAATCTCTATCTTGGTTAACGCGCTAAGAAAATGACAGTTCGTTAAACACAAGTGTAGCCACTGTATTTAACGCGTAATTTGGCGGTCTAATTTAGCGCCTAAATTAGTGCGTTTACGGGCGTTAGACGTTAACGCAGGTATGGCCCCAGCATAAGAACCTTCCTCGAACTTCAACGAATATATGGAAAAAAATATTAGCCGAATTGGTCCAGCCGTTTTCGATTTTTGCACTTAGCAACACATTTAGCGATTCATTTTTATTTATATAGATAACTTTTTAGAAATCTAGAAAAACAATTGGCCCAATAACCCACATATATCATACATTAACTAAAACTCAATATAAAAGAACCACCCTGCCCTGTAAAGCGAACCGCGCTCTAGAGCGCCTCACTATATATAGGGTTTCCCAATAAGAACGTCCGAACTTTAAATTTGAATAAAACACACAATTTTCGAGGAAAACTGGTTCTGGTTGCTTTATTGAAAAGGAAATTTTATGCCATTTACGATTTAAATAAAATATCGGCCAAATGGCCATTTGACCGATATTTTATTTAAATCGTGGCTCATCTTGCACACGCCCATCCGCTCACGCCAATTTTCAATGACTCTGTGCAACATTTCGGCCGGTATCTCAGCTATGGTTTCACGAATATTGGCTTCCAATGCCTCAAGATTTCTAGGATGGTTGCTGTAAACCTTCGACTTAATG